>CM035444.1:98396055-98883555 GCA_020310875.1 Ceratopteris richardii | reverse complement strand
TGTCGGGAGCGACCGTCGATATAGGCAGTGTCGGTATGCCCCTCATATGTTGTAGTGCGATGAGCGGGCAATCGAACAAGGTCAAGTGAACATAATGGAAATCATCCAAGAGGAATTATTGGATTATGCAGTTCCACTTATTTCGATCTAGTATAAGAATGGACCTAGATTCTAAAGGTCCTAATCGATGGTGGATCTAGAGCTAACATTGCCACAATGCCAATTTGTAGACATTTGGATTGAATTGAAATACCATCGGTCCCATTTTATATTCGCTTGGAAAATTATTCCAGAGTCCAACCAATCGGTCCCATATAAGATATCACAAATAAATTCCAAAAAAAAATCCTTTTTAAAGTAACTTTTGTTGTTATTGAATTAATTGGGAAAAATAATGATTATAACCTTTTGTTAGGATGCCCTTAGCTCAAATAGGCTAAGATACAATAGGATTGGGGATCCCAAGCAATTACTTTTCGAAAAGGACGCAAGAAGTACTTCATACTACTGGATGATCATTTAGAAGACAATGAGGAAATGAAACTTTTGGAAGCAAATCATGATCTCTGGTTAGTCGGATAGTAGATATTCCAGAGGTGTTGGAAAAAATGAAACAAGGTCCGGTCGTGGCTAATATGCAACTAGAGGAAATGGTTCCTTCTACGGATGAGGATATTGCTTGGTTGGCAAAGGATGATGTTCTTAACCAAACCAGTATTCATATTTAGGAGGATCAAATTGAACAGGTCAACCTTGGCACTGAAGATTCGCCACATATGGTCAAAATAGTTGTGGATTTAGTTGGTCCTTTTTGACATGCTCTACTTCAGTTATTAACTGAATTTAAACATGTATTTTGCTAAGCAGGTAACAGAAGAATTGGATCGCTTGTTGAAGGTGGGATTCATAATTCCAATTGAGTATCAAGAATGGGTATCCCCCATTGTTGTTGTGCCCAAGAAAAATAAACCATTGAGAATTTATGTTGATTACCAAAAAT
Source organism: Ceratopteris richardii (assembly GCA_020310875.1). Lineage (NCBI taxonomy): Eukaryota > Viridiplantae > Streptophyta > Polypodiopsida > Polypodiales > Pteridaceae > Ceratopteris > Ceratopteris richardii. The sequence goes on along the minus strand of CM035444.1, from coordinate 98,882,555 downwards.
TAAATGCAGCTACAATCCTTGATCCCTTTCCACTCCCATTTTTGGATACTATGCTAGATGAAGTGGTAGGTAGAGAGATATATTCTTTTCTTGATGGATTTAGTGGCTATAATTAGGTTTGGTTGCTAGAATCTGATATCCCAAAAACTACATTTATTACGAATTGGGGTGTATTCTCTTGTACTGTCATGTGGTTTGGTTTAAGGAATGCTCCCATTACCTTTTAGCGATGTATGCAGCAAATTTTTGTGTCATTTTTGACAAGTTTCATGCATGTTTTTCTTGATGACTTTTCAGTTTTGGGCTATTGTGTTGATCATTTAGAGCAATTAAGACTCTATTCTAAAAAGTGTTGAGATGTTCCATGGTTCTAGAAAAAATCCAAGTGGTTTTTCAAGTCCCCACATAATCCAAAGGAAGTTCTATGGTTTTTAGGCCACATGTAGTAGCATGGGTGGCATTTACGCTATTTGGCCCATATTGCCATGTTGTTGAATGCTTTGGCACATTTCAAACCATTCGCATTTTAGTGGACTCTAGAAAGTGATAGGGCATTTTGAAGATTAAAGGCTTTACTCATGCAAGCACCTATGTTGCAAGCTCCAGATAGGTCACCATTTCATGTCTTTGTTGATGCTTCGGACATTGCCATAGGAGTAGTATTGATGTAGAAAGTTGGAAGATCATGGTTTCGTCCAATTTATTATGCAATTCACAGATTGACCATTGCAAAGAAGAATTATTCAATCACTAAAAGCAAATGCCTCCGTCTAATTTACTTTATCAAGAAATTTAGACATTATCTATTGGGTCGGGCATTCACTTTCCATGTCAACCATTATGCCCTACTATATTTAGTTAAGCAACAAAATTTGGTTGGTTGATTAGCTAAATGGGTGATCCTTTTATAGGAATTTGAGTATGATGCAGTACATTGTCCTAGATCTTCACATATCATTGTAGACTTTTTGTCGACATTGGATAATGGTGAGCCACTAGATGGAGTTGATGATTCTTTTTTGGATGCAGAATTATTTCATATTGTAGATTAGTATGAGCCCGGCTTAGGTACTCCAACATGGTATGATGAGATGCTTTCTTTTTTGGCAATAGGTATTCCACCATCTCATTTACAATCTACATTCCACAAAAAGTTGGCATTTTATAGTCACCAATTTTCAATTATTCTCGATCAACTATACTATAAGGACCTAATGGGTATTTGGCTATGTTGTGTGCCACCACATGAAGTACCCACTATTGTTTTGGAGGCTCATTTTGGTATGACTAGTGGTCATTTGAGTATGGAGCTTATAGTAATAAAGATTTTACATAGTGGTTTATGGTGGCCAACGATGCATAAAGATGTTTGTGAACAAGTGCTATAGTGTGATCCCTACCAGCATATGAGTGAACCTCGAGATATTCATCAATTTCCACTGCAGCCCATTTTACCTTTGGAGCCATTTCAAAAATGGGGACTAGATTTTATTGGTCCTATTCGCCCACTAGCTGCATCATGTAAAACTTTCATTTTAACTTGCATAGACTACTGTACACGATGGGTGGAAGCCTGGTGTTTGTGTCATTCCACTGCAAACAATGTAGCTACAGTGCTCATCACAGAATTATTCCCTCATTACAGTCTTCCCTTGGAGCTCGTTTTGGACCGAGGTACTCATTTTCTAAATCAGCTCATTAAGTCCATTACAGATTATTTTCGTATTGAACATAAATTTGGTTCTCTATATTATCCTCGGGCAAATGGATTAGTAGAAAGTAAAAACAAAATTTTATTAATGATGCTACAAAAATTTGTTATGGAATGTCCGAACAAATGGGAAGAGTACTTGTCTTCTGTCTTGTGGGCTTATGTACTTTTTATAAGGTATCTATTGGTTTCACGCCTTTCAAACTTGTGTATGGTTTGGAAGCCATAGTACATATGGAAATTACGGTGCCTAATTTACGGAATGCAGTTCAACAAAAGCTTCTCCCAAAAGATTCATTAGATTTTTGGATTTATACACTATGCCAACTGGAAGAACATCAATATACTAGTTTTCTATTGCTGGAAGCAGTATAGAACAGACAAATTCATTGCCATGATAGACGCTTACAGACTCCCATTTTTTGACCCGATGATTTTGTTCTCTTTTTTAATTCCAAAATGAAAAGACAAGCCAAAAAATTCAAGCTTCGATGGACATATCCTTTTCCATATTCATCAGGAAATCGGTCTTGCTACATTTCAACTAGCCACGTTAGCAGGAAAAATTTTATGGACTCTAGTCAATGGGTGCAAACTACAACCTTACCACACTTAATGTGTGACTAGTACTTGTACATACTGTATATATTTAGAATAAAGTGACAGTTGTCACATATTGAATAAATGGCATCATGATTGATGAAAGGTGGCTTTGGATGGTGACAACTTTTAGCGAATCTTTTGCATGATGCAAGTGCAGTAAATTTACATGCAACATTAACTACCCTCTTTGTTGAATCGTGCACATGCAAATATTGTCCATTCTACATACAACAGCCTTGCTACATTCTATTTAAATCTTTTCATCAATTACAACAAAGTTTTACTTGAAACTTTTTACAGAGTGCACACTTATTCACCTTCTTTTTTATCCACCATGATAGCCACAATCTTGCCCAATATTCTCAAGCCATCAGATATGAGCCCGTTAGTGATCCCTGATCACTTAACGCAACTTCATGTCGATTGGTTCTAGTGTTGTGGCTTACTCTCATATGCATAGATTTTGTGGCCTGTTATTCGGAATCATCCAGTGATTAATTCATTTATGCAACAATGTCACAACCAAATCAAAGACTCTGAGGATTAGATAGCTTTCATTGAATTTCACATTAGACAATCTACTCGCTTGCTAATCGACCCGGCCTACATTGTTGCTCAATTACGAGTTAGTAATCAAGGGATCACTGCACTAGCAGAATTATCTCCCATAGAGGAGATGAAATGCATGTTTGATCGTGAATGTTCTGGTGAATACAAGTATGCAAGACTCCCAGATACCAACCCATGGAAGTTTGGCCTATGATTGGCTATTTTAGCCATATTCATGCAGTCAAAGCTGTCTAGAGTTTCCCAGATGTTGTACTCATTTATGAAGGACATGATATCAATAGAAGGTAATGTTAATTGTGTTGAGATTATTTTTAGAAGAATTAAGAAGGAGGTGTGAAAACTGTGTAGACCATCTCACAAGCCTCATCAATTAGATATGAAGTTAGATGTGCTTTTGGTTTTGTTGGTACCAGCAGCCCCTCTCCCTCCATTGAGTCAATTCGTGGTGGTAGATGAAGCCAGTTTCCTATAGGTAGGTAAGCGATAGGGTAAAAAACCAATACCCGACCTACAAGATCTTATGAATGTAGAGAAGCACGTATGGGTCCATATTGTTCAAGAAGTTATGCATCAGGCATTTGAAGCCCACCAATGGAGAATGCAAGAGCAAACTGAGGAAGAATTTTGACAGCAACAACAAGAGGAGGCTACGATAGCTATTGAAGCCCAACAATGCCAATAGGCTACTGTAGATGAAGTTGCCCAATGGTACCAACAACAACAATGGACAAAAGGCAATGGTCGAGAAGGGAAACAATAACAATAGCAAACAACTAGCCAAGGACCAAGTGGGAAGCAACAACAAATGCAACAACAACAATAGCAGAGGTGCACTGAAGTTCATGGCCACACTATGATACCTGACCCCTTATCACAATAGTTCCACCCAGACTATCGGTCTAGTAACCATCCTCTCTCTTTGCAGCATGAACAAGATTTGGAAAAATCCAAATCCATGGCATAATAAAGTAGGCAAAGTCCAATTGCTAGCTATTCATTGTTCAAATCTTATTTACCCATGGTTCTTTAAAGATTACCAAATTCAAGAAAGTACAATGGCGGACGTGGCTAGATTATTAGCCATGTGTTCACTGCGAATGGAGAAGAAGGAAAATACTCGTCTATTAGTGCACTCTCAGTTAGAGCAATTATAGGACAAGGTGTTGCTATTAAAGCACTAGAATACAGAATTAGAAGATGCTCTAGCAGGGAGAGTGTTGCTCTAGCACAATGGTAAGAACCACGTTAAGAAGCTCCACCTCCTTAATGTCAATCCGCGGAAGATATAGGAGCAATATGAAGATCATGAATGCAAGAAGCAGTGAGAGTGAAGGTGAGAAGCATGAAGATGCATACACACATACACACACATGGAAGAGATAAGCAAGACACAATGGAAGGTAGAAAGTAGACTCTATTGCTCAATAACACTAATACAAGCACAAAGCTCACACTAGCTAATACAATCCAATACTAACTAACCTCAAAAATGAGCTCTCTAGCTCTTTTTATAGATTCTAAACTAGTTTGACCGGTTTCACATCTAGTGATCGGCATAGTTAAAAATTAGGTTCTCGAGGTCATTTGGAGGTCCAAATGAGATCTAAAAATAACCAAAATTGGTAGTCTTGTTCTACCTAAGATCCTCAAGTTTGAGGACTCACCGGCTGGCACAAAATGGTGCTACTAAATACAAAAATGGGTGTTTTATGATACATATATTACAAAAGTGATGAAATCACCATTTGGTGTTTGAAGAGAACATCATAAAATATATTTCTTGAAAAAAACCGAAGTTTCTGGCTACCCACAACTCCTTGTAGTCCACCTCTACATACTTCCTCTGCGTTGATGCCTTTGGCTACTGCCAACACTGCCCTCCCTCTCGTGTCTGTCGTCCCCGACAGATCCTTGTCGTGGGGCCTGCATAATGTAATTTTGAAAGAGGTCTTGTGCGAGGGTGTGCTCCACGATGTGAATTACTCCTGCAAGATCAGCTTCGAGTTTTTCCTAGTCTATGGCCTCAAGTTCGTCGGGAGGTAGCATCTAGTAGTGTTTCGAATATACGAGTTGCTCATAAGCGAACAACTAAAGGAGATGGGTAGGCCGGCTGATAAAAACTTTGGAATGATATTCCCAAAAGCCAATCATGAACATTTCTTCAAAAGTCATGTTATAACATGAAGGTAAATACTTTATGTGGCAGTGCCATGCATAGCATACCTACAGGGATGGTGTTGTGCTCATGTCATATGCGAGGTCTTGGTTGCCATGCTCAAAGCCCAGGGCATTGACATGTGGTGCTTTGACATGGTCAAAGATCTTGAAAATTGTATGCATCATATCAAAGATTTTAATGTTCATGTGTGCGACCACATCGTCCATGCAGTGTAATTGGGGGAGTCAGTGGCAAATTGTGGCCATCATGTATCCTATTGTAGGAGGCCCATGAGGTGGAGTGAAGTAAAGATAGTCTAACGAGTCCAGGCACTGCTATTATTTTGAACTTTAATCCCAAATGCTCTCCAGGAGTAGCATTGTGGTACTGGACCCCAACACGGATTATACTTTAGGTGTAGTGGTGCTTTTGTCCAAGTGTGCATGATTTCTAGATATTTTTGTAACAAATCCATGCGCATTTGGTTGGAAGATCTTTCCGTTCTTTGCTTTAGGGGGTAGATCATCGGGCTCGAATTGAGTGGCATGATTCGGTTTCTTGCCTGTTTCTTTTTCAATAGCGAATTGGTATTTTTCATCCACAAGAAGTAGGGCTTGTATTGAAGTTCATTGATAGAGATATACCTTCGAGGGGCCAACTGAGTGAAATAGGGCGATTATAAAATGTGTTCCTTGATTAGGGCCATGGCATGTAGCTGTGCTTTGACACATGTAGAGTGAGTCTTACCTAGTCCTTCAACCGATTTGAGCCATGCAGGGATAGGAAGTTCAAAAGTTTCTTGCCCTTCTGTTGTGACATGTCCGCCTGGGACCAGTTGTGGTTCATATGCTTCTTTGTATGTGTCCTCCGATGGCATAGAAACAATTTCTTCTTTAGCAAGAATCTCTGGCGGGGAATCTGGCTTGAGAGGTTCTGATTGAGCTGCAATCTATGCTTGGAGGTCTATGACACGAGCTCGTAAAGTAGTGAGTTCATCGAGAATTTCTAGGGGTGTGACTTCAAGGACTTGTTGGGGCTCTACAGGTTCCTTCAGTAGTGAGGCTTTGTAGTCTGTCTGGAGCTTCTGATATTCTTCATTGATCTTGTCGTAGTCATCGAGTAGTCGCATGTGATCCTCCAATAGTGCTTGCATTGTTTCAAAGGGGATTGCTTTGAATCTACTCGAACTCAATAGTTCCTCAGGTCTATCCATCACAGCTTCAAAGTTCTCACGATTCTGCTCTTGGATCCTTTGGTTCTCTTCTTTGGTGACTGGGAGGTGTCTTTGTAATAGGCCCATACTGCATGTGAGAGTGGCATTTTGTAATGTATGAGCATGTAAAAGATTTTCTACATGTATGAGGGCTTCTTTAGTCTTTTTTCTGATTCTAAGTCCAAGGAATGGTAAACCTCACATAGTTCTTGATTGTGTGCACTCAAGGAAGCATTCTCAATGGTTAAAGAGGTTAATTGCACCTGCAACTATGTAGTGGTCTACGCCAATATCTGGTAGTTGCTTCCGAGAGAGGCAAATTCGTCTCTAACTTGAGTCATACATGCAAACATTTAGCAAAATGTGGTGTCGATAGTGGGTGATAATAACAATAGTGTGGTGTATGAAGATGATGCCAATGTGGGTGTAGATGTAGGGGGAAAGGGGAAAAGGAACAGGAGGGTAGATGCAGTGGTGACCATAGAAAATTATGATGTGCCGAGATTGGTGGTGAAATGGTGGATGTGAGTGGTGGTGTTGTAGGTGGTGAAATGTCCATGTCATTGGACGTGGCATCTAGTGCACTAACGGTGAATAGTAGTGTGACGGTGGGTGCGCGAGTGGGTGTGAACACAGGATTTACAAATGTGGAGGAATATATACGCTATCGAGTTGCACGGATGGTTTTAGTGAAACAGAGGGTAGAGGTGATATAGTGGGACGAGGAGGTGACACTAGTGAGAAGGTCATCAAGGGTGGAAATGGAAACATAGGTCATGGAGGAATGGGAAATGAAGGAAAGGATAGGGTAAGAAACAGATTGAGTGGAATGGGGGAAACTATGGTGGAGGTGATAGGTGTAAGGGTTTCGGGTAGAGTTGGGGGTGTTCGATGGGTGATAGTTTCAACTACGACACTTGTTGTGAATAGGGATGATGGGGGTGAGCTGGGTTGTACTGGGGAAACTTGATGTACAGGAGATGAAAGAGGTTCAGAGGATGTGGTGGGGATTTAGATTATGGTTGCCTGGATGGAGGTTGCTGGTCAGGGCGGGGAGTCCAAGATGATTGTGGCTTCAGCTATAGGTGATTATGGTGAGGGTTCTATTATTAATTGGCTTCTTCTAGCTATCTGCAAAACTGGGCATCGACGGGTATGTAGATGTATTGGTCTGGTTTGGACATCAGACGGATTCATTGAGAGTCGAACTATGGTAAAGGTTTCCTCTTCAAATATTGAAGTGCTTCAACAATTCCCAGAGATTTTGCTAACTCATTGAAACCCTTAACAAAGGATTATTCAATTCCTCTATTAGTAAGTCCTTGTTGCATTATTTCTTGCCTTTGCTCTTCTAATAAATGTTTGCATACCCACACAGCTTGCATATTACGATATAGTTTTTGAATGGCTAGTGTATAGGTGGCGGCTTCAAATATTTCATCATCATGGGTGCTCGTATCTCCTTGAGCTTCCATTTGTTGCTATTGTTGTTCTTGCTAGTCATCTTCTTGTGATTCAAGATTGGTTTGACTTGCTTCATCATTGCCTTCTTCATCATCAGTCTCTATCCGATCTTCAGCATCTGATTTGGACACTACATGTTCTTGTTGTTGGTTAGGTGGTGTAGTAGGATAGCTTGGACGTTCATACTCTTGAGAGAAATATTGACCTTCTAAAAATTGAAATTCACTAGAAAAGTTGTCATGCATTTTGAAATCAAATGTAGTGTTAGTGGGCTCTGCCTCGAGATTAGGTATGGGGAAAGTAAATGCATTGCACCAATGGTGGTGGGAATCTCTCTAGCTTTAGTAATAGCTGCTTGAGTGGAGGCTTCCGGGGGAATTCTGGTGGTGCCTTCTATTATTTGAGGGCATGAGAGTCAGATGCATATAGCTCGTATAGGTGCAGGAGGTTTTGTGGGAGATTGTTGAGGGGATGGTTGTGGTGAACGTGACTATGGGACCTGTAGACATGGAATTGAACCCCTCATGTGCTTGCATGCCCTATTTTTTCTTGATTTGCATGCCTTCTTGGTGGTTCCTTTAAATCTTTTCAATTCCTCACTGGCCATAGCGTGCTCTATTGACAATTCATAGGACAAACACATGTAGAAAGTTCTTGTGAGAGCACAACATCCATGGATGGCATGCTTTCGTTCCTATCTTTGTTGTGCTAAGTATAATTGATCTATAATCCAACTAGCAAGATCTATAGTTTGAGGTCTTGTGTTTGCTAGATATAAGCTGAACCAAATGCGTTTTTGTGGAATAGTGAAGCGGTCTTGCGCAAGGAAAGAAAAATGTTGCATGCAAATGCGTAGCGGCTTTGATAGTTCCGGTGTGATGGCAGAGATATTAGTCCACTTCAAAATGTCACCTCTTTTCATGGGCTCAGGAATGATCCTTTCTCATTCCATTGGTGTGTGAGTACCATGGATCTTTAGGGCAGCTCGAATGAGGTCCTTCAAGAGATAAAACTTCTTATAGGGTAGATCATTCACTAGCGAAAGAAAGATGAAAGTTGCTGGCAATTCCTTCCTCTTAGGGGCTTCAAGAGTGGTTATCAAATAGTAGCATCGATAGAAATCGGCGGAAAAACAACCTCCTAAAGAGGGAAAAAAATGCCCCAATGATCCTAGAGTGTTCACACACATCACTACCTAAATATATCAACAGATCCCCGTTGGGAGTGATGCGGTGAACAAGGAGCTGGCACTCATGTATAAGGAAGTGACAAGCTATGTGGAAATCACTCCACAAAAGGAAGTAAGCCCCAAGCTTTGTGAAAAGCTTCAAACTTCTCCCGTGACAGAGCCTTTGTGAAAAGGTTTGTAGTATTCTCCTGTGTGGGCACGTATGCAAAGCTGATCTCTCCAACAGGGAACCTCTCCCTAACATAGTGATAATGCACCTCAATGTGCTTAGTGCAAGCATGGAACACAGGGTTCCTCACAACTGCCAATGCCCTCTGATTGTCAATGAAGTTGGTGGTGGCAGAAGACTGACCAACACCCAAATCAGCCATAAAGCATCTGAGCCACACACACTTGACAGTCGCTATGAAAGTTGGCCTATACTCAGCCTCACAATTGGAAGTGGACACAATAGGTTGCTTCTTGCTCAGCTAGGATATGCATGAGCTACCAAGCATGAAGCAAAAACCACTGGTGGACACATAAGTGTCATAGCAACCAGCCTAGTCAGAGTCATAAAAAGCAAATCTGGCGCTAATGATCCCCCCTTGGGATAAAGCTACCCAAGTAGTCGGGTACCACGCAAGTAGCGAAAGATGTGCTTAACCACCTTCCAATGCTTGAAAATTGGGCAATGCATAAACCTACTCATCCGTGAGACAACAAACTAAATATCTAGCTGAGTAATGCATAAGTAAATCAGGAATCCAACAGCTTGTTGATACAGAACAACATCAAATGCATCTCCTGCATCATGAAGACTCAATCGTAAACCTGTTTCCATAGGAGTGGCAATAGGTTTATAGTCTTCAAGGCCAAAACATTGCAATGGTGTGTCAATATATTTCGTTCGACACAAAGCCATTCCACCATCAACGTGCATAAACTGAATGCCCAAATAGTGATGCAAATGCCCCAAATCAGACATCTCGTATGAGGCATGCAAATCAGCCTTAAAATCAGCAATATGCCTCTCATGAGGACTAGTGAGTAGCATGTCATCAACATAAACCACAATGATCAGAAGTACATCATTAGCACACTTAACATATAAGGTGCTTTGAGTTGGACTGTTCTCAAAACCATGTGTAATAAGATAGGCATGTATCTTTTCATACCAAGCACGTGGTGCTTGCTTTAAACCATATAATGCCTTCTTTAACTTGCACACCTGGTTCTCATGCCCTTTTTGCACAAAGCCATGGGGCTGGAAAAACATACACTTATTCATGCAAGTCAGCATTCAAAAATGTTGTTTTGATATCCAATTAATGTACATTCCAACCATGATGATCTGCAAGTGCACAGATGCTATGAACAGTAGTCATTCAGCAAGTAGGTGCAAAGGTCTCATCAAAATCAATGGTTCTTTCCTACACATAACCCTTTGCAACAAGCCTAGCCTTATACCTGTCAACTGTTCCATCAGGTTTATGCTTCAGCTTGTATACCCACTTTGTGCCAATGGCCTTCTTGTCAGGAGGCAAGTCACATAAAGACCATGTACCATTTTTCATGATAGCATCATATTCAGATTGCATTGCAGCCATCAAATGTTCATAATTTTGTGCTTCATCAAACAAAATAGGTTTTGTCTCATCACAAATACTAGAGGAAGCCATATCATAGCAATCTGATGCAAAAGAGGAACTATGAGTGCCTGACCGAGTACGATATGATAGAGGTGCATCTAATTTGCTATCATGCAAAGTTTGCACCAACCATTTTGGCATAATTTTTGCTTGCTCAATATGAGCTCTCTCATCAACAAGTGCATCATGTAAATCTGCATAAAAAATGGTATGATCTGCATCATCACATGAAACCTGTAAAGGCTGAGAAGTTGCCTCATTAGGACCAACACTAGATTGTCCACTTGTAAAAAGAGGCAGCAAAGTATCATACATGTCTTTTGAGCTAAGAGATGTCTCCTTAGTACATGAAAGTAATGATTGAATAGCATCTTCCACAAAAACAATATCATGGCTAACCAGAATGCGTTTAGTCTATGTATGATACAGACGATAGCCTTTACTTTCAGAACCGTACCCAACAAAAATACATTTTACTCCTTCATCATCCAATTTTCTACAATGTTGTTCAGGCACTAATGCATATGTCAGACAACCAAAAACACACAGATGAGCAACAAATGGCTTGCGATCATGCCAAGCCTCATATGGAGTGATAGATTGCAGTGCTTTAGTGGGACACCTATTAAGTACATATGCTGCACACATAAGAGCCTCAACCTAGAAATTATGTGGTAAGGCCTGACTCTTGACCATACACCTCGCCATCTCCATGAGTGACATGATCTTCAGTTCAGAAATGCATTAAAATCAGAAGACATATATTCCCCCCCTCAATCAAAATGGAGGGTGCCCATTTTACACGCTCACAGATTGTCACCCGAAGCCAAAAATTGTTTGAAGCACATAAACACTTTGGACTTTGCTTTGAGTGGATATATCCATGCATGCCTGGAAAAATCATCAATGAAAGTCATAAAGTAATGATAATTCCAAAAGAAGGTGTCTGCATAGGACCACATACATCACTATGTACAAGTTGCAATTTTTGCATAGCCCAGACTGAACCACCTTTTGGAAAGGAGGAACGCCGCATTTTGCCCAAAATACAGGCTTCACATACATGTTTTTTGGTGCCTCAAGGTTGGGCAAAGAAGACCCCATATCAGATTTCTGCAGGCATAGCAAACTAGCAAAATTCAGATGACCAAAGCGTGCATGTCAAAGCTTTGCATTTGACATAGCTTGAGAATCATGTACTGCACATGTCAAATCATTCACAGATCTTGCATAGTCTATGAGCTTATATAGCCCATGACATTAAATGCCAGAAGCAATAATAACATTGCCATTTGACATATCATGATCTATACATCTGTCATCAACAAATTTCACAACCAAGCCATTCTTGGCTAATGTAGAAACTGATAATAGATTCTTCTTGATCCCTGGCACAAATAAAGCATCTGACAAAGTGAAAGAACTACCACCAATAGTAGTTAGAATGATCTTACCAACTCCCATGACAGGATAAGAGGAGTTGTTGGCGCATGTGATAGTATTCCCTATAGGGGCAGGCTCAAGTGAAGAGAAGAAACTGCGCTACAAGGTAATATGTTTGGTCACCCCACTATCAAAGTACCAAACATCTGAGTCTACTGCATACATGCACTGCTCATGAGAAGATGGGTCAAAACTGCAAACAGTAGTAAACGCCCATTCTTCATCCTGCACAAGATTAGCAGACTCTGTTTTCAGAGTAGAGGCCTCTACAACAACCATTCCAGTCTCTTTTTTCTTTGCCTCTTTTGCAGCGAGTTTTGGAGAGTTCTTTATGATATGATCATTTCCTTTACAGTACTTGCAAAACAATTTTTGCTTTTTTATTTCTTCTTATCTTTGTCTTCCTTCTTCGATTGTGCAGAATTATCAGATTTCTACTTACTAGTTGAAGAGCTCCATTTTCCTTTGCCCTTCTGACTAGCCAGAAAAGATTGATCTGCAACACGCATAATGGACCTATTCTGCCTCGATTGATCTTCCTACAATAGAACAGAGACTAACTCCTCAAATGACAAGGCATTTGGATTGTCTTTCATCAACAAAAATCAATTGTTCTTTCAAATTCTTTTGTCTTTGTCAGAAAACTATCCATAGAATCACCTTCATTCATGTGCTCACTCTTCAACTGTTTTTGGAGGTAAGCAACACGAGCCTCATTCCTAGCCTGGTACAATGTGGTAAGTGTATCCCAAGCATCCTTAGATCTTCTGCAAGAGCAAATGTGAGGAATAATGGCACGTTTGACACACAAAGCTATCAATGCATGTGCCTAAGCATCTCTGCCATCCTAACGAATTTGCTTTGCAGTAGGTGCAGCAAAAATCGCAGCACAAACAGGAATTTGCAGAATATCACCATCTTCGACACCATCTCCATCAACTCCAACACTTGTATTTGCAGTGCCTATATTTGAAGTACCTGTATTTGCAAGTGTAACAAGTCGTCTTTCAACACCCTACACAATGTTCCACAATCCTTTTGCAACCAATACATGTCGCATCATATAAGCCCATAATGGGTAGTTGGTACCATCCAACTTATCCTCAACAGCCAACATACGAAATACATCATTGCTTTCAGCCATGGCCAGTGACTAAAATACCTTGATGCAAAAAATTGACTATATCTCAAAAAGTCAATGAACATAACTACCCAGATGAATTTTGCTAAACCTGTAGCAAACTTTGAGATGCTTATACTGGCAAAGCGAAACTAGTATATACCTTTGATCTCTGAAACACCCTGAGTATGCTCACCAAAATTTGTGCAATTTTGAGACTACAATCGGAGAGGTGATGATGACGCCCTAGATGAAGCGGTGATCTGCTCTGATACCAATTGTTGGAGTTAGACATCTGCGGAAGCACATGAACAACACAAGGAAGAAGAAGAAGCTTTGAGCACAACACACAAGACTGAATGTATTACTAGAGAATGTACAAAGATAAGTAGCCCATTAGGGCAATAGATGTATATACAAGCTGAGGGGAAAAACCTCCTAAAGAGGGGAAAAAAATGCCCCGATCCTAGAGTGTTCAAACACATCACTACCTAAATATATCAACGTAATGTTATCATCTGTGGGCACAAATGCCAAACTAGTCTCTCCAATAGAGAATCTCTCCCATTACATAACAATAGTGCAGCTCAATGTGCTTTTTGCGAGCATGGAACATAGGGTTCCTCGCACCCAACACAATCAAAAGGCGTATGAGCCACACACACTCAATAGTCGTTGTGAAAGCTTTCTTATACTCAGCTTCACAACTCTAGTGGTAGTGATTCCCCCCTTGGGATAAAACAATACAAGTATTCGGGTACCACTCAAGTTGTGAAAGATGCACTTAATTGCCTACCAATTCTTGACACCTAGGCAATGCATAAACCTGCTCATCTGAGAGACAACAAACTAAATAGCAAGTTGAATTATGCATAAGTAAATCAAGCATCCAACAACCTGCTGATAGAGAACAACAATAAATGCATATCAAACATCATGAAGACTCAACCATAGACCTATTTCCATAGGACTCGCAATAGGTTTGCAGTCTTCAAGGCCAAAATGCTGCAATAATGTGTCAATATATTTTACTTGGCACAAAGTTATTCTACCATCAAATTGCATAAACTGAATGCCCAAATAATGATAAAAATTCCCCAAATCTGAAATCTCAAAAGAGGCATGCAAATCAGCCTTAAAATGAGCAATATGCTTCTCATTAGGACCAGTGAGCAGCATGGCATCAACATACTAGCCTCAAGTTAGAAGCTATGTGGTAAAGCCTGACTTTTGACCATACACCTCACCATCTTCATGAGAGACCTCTTCTTTCTTTCACCAACTCTATTCTCTTGAGGTGTATACGGCGTTGTACATTGATGTTCCACACTCAACTAGAAATGCATTAAAATTAGAAGACATGTATTCCTTCCCTCGATCAAATCAAAGCGTGCCCATTTTACATGTTTGCATATTTTCAGCCAAAACTGGAGATTGTTTGAAGCACATAAATATCTCAGACTTTGCTTTAAATGGATACACTCATGCATGCCTAGAAAAATCATCAATAGAAGTCACGAAGCAAAGGTAGTTCCCAAAAGAAGGTGTCTGCATATGAGCTTATACATCACTATGAAGAAGTTGCAATTCTTGAGTAGCTCGTACTGAACTATCTTTTGGGAAGGAGGAATGTTGCATTTTGCCCAAAACAGAGCCTTAACAAACATGTTTACCAAGTGCCTCAAGTTTGGGCAGAGAGGACACCATTTCAAATTTTTCCAGGTGTAGCATCTAGCAAAATTTAGATGACCAAAGTGTGCATGCCAAAGCTTTGCATCTAGGATAGCCTGAGAATCCTAAACTGCACATGCTGAATCATTCACACATTTTGCATAGTCTATGCACTTATACAATCCATGACATAAAATGTCAGAAGCAATAATAACATTACCATTTGGCATATCATGAATTGTACATATGTCATCAACACATTTAACAACCAAGCTGATCTTGGCTAATGCTAAAATTGACAGCAGATTTTTCTTGATCTGCACAAAAAAAACATTTGACAATGTGAAAGAACTACCATCAACAATAGTCAAAATGATCTTATCAACTCCCATTACAGTATGATAAGAGGATTCTTTTAGCGCATGTATGTTGGCTATTGAGGATAAGTTGGATGGTACCAATTACCCACTATTGGCTTATATGATGCATTATGTATTGGTTGCAAAAGGACTATGGAATATTGTCTAGGGTGCTGAAAAACATCCTATTACACCTACAAATACAATTATTGAAGGTGATGTAGATGGTGTTGAAGATGGTGATATTCTTTAGGTTCCTATTTGTGATGTGGTTCCTGCTTCACCTATTGTAGAGCAACTTTGTTGGGATGGTAGAGATGCTCTGGCACATGCATTGATAGCCTTGTCTGTCAGCCATGCCATTATTCCTCACATTCGCTCCTATAGAACAACAGAGTATGCTTGGGATACACTTACCACTTCATACCATGCAAGGAATGAGGCTCCTATTGCTTACCTCCAAAAATATTTGGAGAGTGATCGCATGAATGAAGGAGATTCCATGGATAGTTTTTTTGACAAAGATCAAAGATTTGAAGGAGCAATTGATTTCTACTGATGAAATCTTGCCTGACAGTTCACTTGTGCAGACTGTTTTGAATGGTCTTCCATATTCATATCAGAATTTTGCTTCTACTCTTTGATTGATGATGAAAGGCAATCCAAATTCCTTAACATTTGAGGATTTAGTCCCTGTTCTATTGTAGGAAGACCAGGCTAGGCAAAACATGTCCATTATGCATATTGCACATCAAGCTTTCCTGGCTAAGCAAAAGGGAAAATGTAAATGCAGCTCATCTACTAGTAAGCAAAAATCTGCTAATTCTACATATTAGTCTCTGTTCTATTGTAGGAAGATCAGTCTAGGTAGAATAGGTCCATTATGCATGTTGTAGATCAAGCTTTCCTGGCTAGTCAAAAGGGAAAATGTAAATGGAGCTCATCTACTAGTAAGCAGAAATGCCTTAACATTTGAGGAGTTAGTCTCTATTCTATTGCAAGAAGATTAGTCTAGGCAGAGTAGGTCCATTATGCATGTTGCAGATCAAGCTTTCCTGGCTAATCAAAAGGGCAAACGTAAATGGAGCTCATATACTAGTAAGCAGAAATATGCTAGAGTGATATGTTTGGCATATGTGCCCACATAAGAGAACATTGCATAACTTTTCATGAAGGCTCTGCCTAGGGAGCAGTTTGAAGCTTTTCGTAAAGCTTTGGCTTACTTCCTTTTGTGGATTCATTCCACATAGCTTGGCACTTCCTTATACATGGTGCCAGCCCCTTATTCATCACATCACCCCTAGGGGGTATTTGTTGATATATTTTTGTAGTGATGTGTGTGAACACTCTAGGACCGTTAGGACACTTTATCCCCTCTTTAGGAGGTTTTTTCCCCTGGCTTGTATATAGGCCTATAACCGTAATGGGTCACTACATTATTTTGGTAATACATTTAGTATTGTGTGTTGTGCTCCGAGCGTCTTCTTCTTCCTTGTGCTCTTTGTGTGTTTTTGCAGACCTCAAGCTCCAACAAGCAATACGAGCCTCATTTCTTGCCTGGTATAAAGTGGTAGCTATGTCCCAAGCATCCTTACTATTTTTCACGAGCAAATGTGAGGGATAATGGAACATTTGATAGAAAAAGCTATCAATGCATGTGCGTGAGCATCTCTACCATTCCAATGAAGTTGCTCTATAGTAGGTGCAGTAGGAAACACAACATGAACAAAAACCTAAAGATCATCATCTTTAATGCCATTTGCATCACCTTCAATAATTGTATTTACAAGTGTAGTATGACATTTTTCAATACACTTCACAATATTCCATAGTCGTTTTGCGAACAATACATGACACCATATATGCTCACAATGGGTAATTGGTACCATCAAACTTGTCCTCAACAGCCAACATACAGAATACATCATTGCTTTTAGCCATGGCCACTGAGTAAAATACCCTAATGTAGAAAAATGATTGCATCTCAAAAAGTTGAACAAAACTACCATGTCGAGCTCCACTAAACTCGTAATGTACTTCAAGGTGCTTGTACTTGTGAACCTAAAACTATATATATATGCTTGGCACAAATGGGCAAAATTGCCTACATAGGCATTGCAATAGTGCATTCGGACATTGAAACGAGTTTAGATCCAAATTTTGACACCACATAGAAAAGCTATTTTAAGTATGCTCATCAATTTTCATGCGAATCTGAGACTATGATCGGAGGGGTGTCGACGATGTCATAGATGAATTGGTGACCTTTTCTAATACCAATTGTTGGAGTTTGAGGTTTGCAGAAGCACACGAACAACACAAGGAAGAAGAAGAAGCTTGGGGCACAACACAATATAATGAATGTATTACCAAGTGAATGTGCAAAGATAAGTAACCTGTTAGGGTTATAGGCATATATACAAGCTGGGGAAAAAACCTCCTAAAGAGGGAAAAATGTGCCCCGATAGTCCTAAGTGTTTTCACACACATCATTACCAAAATATATCAACATTCCATCCAAATCTCTTCAAGGTATGAATCCTTATGAAGCTTGGAATGGTAGAAAACCAAGTCTAGGTCATTCAAAGTTTTTGGTTGTTTGGCATATGTACATGTACCTTCACAAATAAGAGGAAAAATGGATGAAAAAGCAACCAAGGTTGTATTCATTGGATATGATTCAACTCAAATGGGCTACAGATTCTATAATCCATCCACAAACCAACTCATCACAAGTAGGGATGTTCTATTTGAAGAACATAGGTCATGGTATGAAGAGGATAAATAGAAGGTAAATTTACCCTATGATCTTGATTAACATTTTCATCCATTATGTAGCAAGCATGATGCATGTGTAGGACTCTAGAAGTGAATTAGATGATGACCAATATGAGAAGGAGAGAGATTAAAGGATATGGAAATCAAGAGAAAAATCCAAGATGCAAGAATATGGAGAATGCTCCGAATTCGCCCCTAGAATATCAACAAGGGAGAAAAGACAACATGAGAGGCATGGCTATGACTCTACCTTTGTAACCAAACACACTATCTATTTGGCAAAAGATTCAAGTTTAGAGGAACCATCAACTTATGAAGAAGCCAAAGGTAACCCTAATTGAGAGAAGTCCATGAAAGATGAGATAGAAGATCTAAAGGAAATGGACACTTAGGAGTTAGTTCCAATGCAAACCAATCAAAAGGTAATAGGTGGTAGATTATAAATTAAAAAGGAATTTAGATGTATCAATTTGTAGGCTAAAGGATGTTCTCAAACTCAAGGCACAGGCTACAAGGAAACTTTTCCATCAGTTGCTAAGATGACCACCATGAGGACCTTACTTAGTGCCGCAGCTGTAAGGAATCGGAAGCTACTTGAGCTTGATGTGAAGAATGCTTTTCTCACTGGATGGATCATTGAAGAGGTATACATGTCACAACCCTAGGATTTGAAAACACTAATTGTGCTATTCAAGTATGTAAACTTAAGAAAGCTTTGTACGGATTGAAACAAGCTCTTAGAGCTTGGAACTATAGATTTGTAAAATATCTACAAGATCAAGGGCTCAAATCAAGCAATGCAGATCCTTCATTATTCGTCAAGAAGGTTCATAATGAAGTTATCTATTTATGTGTATATGTAGATGACATAATTATGATAGGTCATGATGTGAATGGGATAGAAAAAATCAAGAAGCACATGCAGGTGGAGTTAAAGATCAGTGATCTTGGAGAGCTTACATTCTTCTTAGGAATGTAGGTAATCTACATAGATCAAGGGATGTACTTGACTCAAAGGAGGTACATTCAAGACCAACTATTGAAGTTCAAGATGGATAATGCAAAACGTGCACGTACACCTATGGAGATGAATCATAAACTTAGTGTTTATGAAAGTGAATAGATTAAAGATATAAAAGAATATCAAAGCCTTGTAGGTAGCTTAATCTATGCTATGTATACAAGGGTAGATATTTCATATAGAGTTAGGGTACTATGTCAATTCATGCACTCTCCAAGGAAGCCACTTAAGGATGCAGCTAAGAGAGTACTCAAAATCTAAAGGGTATAATCAATGAATGTATATTCTACTCTTAAACATTTTGGAACTCAAGCTATACTCATATGCAGATTGGGTAGGATCCAAGGATGATGGAAGCAATACTTCAAGGTTTCTAGAATTTTTAAGATATAAGCTTGTGCCATGGACTTGTGAGCTCCAAAACCTCACATGGAGACAACATAAGCTCTATGCACTTAGCAACAAATCTTATATACCATGCGAGAACCAAATATATAGAGGTTCATTATCATTTTGTTAGAGAAAAGCTTCTAGCAAAATAAATTGACATCTCATTTGTACCAATAGAGAAGAAAATGATAAATATGATGACTAAAGATCTTGATGGAGTTAAGATCGATAGATTCAAAGCAATTGCAGGGATTTATTTCATCATTGTTTGAAGAATCAAGCATGCTTTAACTTGAGGCAGAGCATTTAGAACACCAAGATCTTATCATTGAGAGAAGGATGTGTTTCAAAACAAGTTCAGTCCTAAATCATCATTGTTTGAAGAATCAAGCATGATTTAGCTTGAGGGAGAGCATTTTTAACACCAAGCTCTTATCATTCTCGAGAGAAGGATGTGTTTCAAAACAAGTTCATTCCTAGATTAAACCTTAGAGTTATGATATTTCATAAGGTTCTCTATTCTTGTAAAGGTTCATATCACTTATGGTTTTAGATCTTTGATATCACTAAGAGATAAAGTTAGAAGAACTAAAAGGCCACAAGTTATGAATTTGGTGTTCAACCAACTACCAAAATCAAGTTAAGCTTGCTTCCTTCCTTTCCTAGATTATAGGAAAAGTGACTTCAATCACAACAATATCTTGTAAGCCATTTTTTGAATTCTTTCTTGATGTAAAGGAGTCATGGAATCCACAAGTAGTATATATAGACTCTCAAAGACGTGTACAATATGTTAGAGGAATATACAACAAGTTTTCATTACCTTCTTGCTTGTTTCTCACTTGTCTAGTTCATCTTCTCCAAAGTCAAAAAAATTGAAGAGGCTAGTTCTCACTTCTCAAAAGTCCATTGTTCGTGAAAAAGGGCTCATTGGAAACTTATTAGTGTTTACTTCATGTGTATAAATTTCTATATCATTTGACTTGATAGATTGTGAGAAACAGAGTTGTTTAGCTCTTGAGGTCAATCTCTATACATTCCTGAAAGGTCGAGGAGACACCCAATCAGTACTAAACTTGTAATTGAGTAAATCCTTGCTTATAAATCGTGTTCTTATGCACTATAGCTACTTAATACTATAAGAGATCATCCTTTAAGAGGATTTTAGCCCATTATAATCAGGATGGGAGCACTGAGAATGAGAAGTTGCATGATTCAACCAAAATAGTAAGTTCTTCTTGTATTAACTTATGTGCAAGTAGTATGTCTTGAAATCTTTTCTCTGTGACTCTCCCTATGTTTATTAGCTCGGACAAACTCCAAAACTTTAATCATCAAATTTCTACTTCTCTAAGTTCTGACACCTATCATCGAGCATCTGATGGAATGTGTGGTGGGCAAGCAAGTTTATCGCTTCCTTGATGGATTTTTGAGTTACAATCAAGCAGCCATAGCCCATGAGGATCAACACAAGATGGCTTTTCTCACATGATGGGGAATCTTTACATTCCGTGTGATGCTATTTGGGATCAAAACTACACGTGCTACATTCCAAAGCATCATGTGTCACCTGTTTAAGGACTTCAAAATGGATACTATAGCAATACCCACCTTCCATTCAAGAGATAGATGATTCATGATCGATTTCCTCAAGACATTCCTTCTATATATGGAGAGCATGAAGATGAATAATCGAGTGAGTGATTACACATGTTTGAGCCTTGCATTCTTTCAATGAAATAGGGGGATTGGATTGTCTCCACATTGATCAACAAAAGAACCAAAATCTAACTCACGATTTCCCTGGATTTGATAATAGATTTCAGCAATGATTTGGAATAAACTAAAGCTTTGGAATAAACTAAAGCTTTGGGGTCACATTCTAGTTCCATAGGCATCACTAAAGAATAAGACAACACCGCAAGTGAGTGGACAATAAAAAATTCATATAAAACTACTCATCGACACTCATAATTGCTCTATATAGGGCAATCATCTAGAGGCATTTGTTAAGTTTTTGAGCTAAGATCAGATAGGATACTATCTTAAGTGTACAAGGACCACATAAGAAACCAAAATTCATCTTCAAAGGCCAAATGATTGCTCAAAACTAATCCATGATTGCTCTAGGCTAGATCTTAGCATAGCAATAATTGGTAGGCATTAGTGGATTTATAGGCCATTTCATGATCGCATTGTGATATTTAGGGCCTACAAAAATTCCCAAGAGAATTTCCAAGTCAAAACTCCATTAAAAGTACCTAAAGCCAACTCACGATTATTCTATGTAGTGCAATCATTCAAAGGAAGCTCTTCAGTTTTGCATTAAAAGGCTCATACTATATCTCAAGGACATAAGAAACATAGCATAAGAAAGTTTACATTAAAAAAACCAAAGAAAAGTACTTGAAACCCATCCGCAATTGCCTTGGGCCCATGCTTGGTAGAGCAATCATCGAGAGGTAACAACCTATTTTTGACTTGAGTCAGGTATTGTTAGCATTAGAAGAGAGTGGTAAATACATTTTAAGCTTTTCTATCAAAAATACATAAAAAAGTACTTTAAATCCACCGACAATTGCCCTAACATTGTATTTATCTAGAGCAATCTCGAGAGGGCCTTTAAGATTTTTGCTCACATTTTGAGTGTCTTGACACCATCAAAGTCATAGGAACTTGACTCAAGAATCTTTGCATTAAAACCAAGCTGAAAAGTTAGAGAAAAGTATATCCAAGTCTTTCTTAGCTTCTTTGGTTCCAAGGCAACTTCCTTTGGAAACTTAGTACCAAAATTCATTAAAAATCACATCAAACCCAATCTATTAGCTGAGTCTTATCCTACATCGCAACCACCAAAATTTCAAGGTTTCATGGGACTGATGCCATCGATGATCCTCCTTTGGGACACACTGAAAAAATACACAATAATTCACATTGGTTACAAGGAGTATATACGCCTATTGCTCTAATGTGCTACTTATCTTTGTACATTCTCTAGTAATACATTCACTCTTGTGTGTTGTGCTCCAAGCTTCTTCTTCTTCCTTGTGTTGTTCATGTGCTTCCGTAGACGTCTAACTCCAACACATTATAGATATTTTCACAAATGCTCTCCCTCGGGAGAAGTTTGAAGCTTTTCACAAAGCTTTGGGCTTACTTCCTTTTGTCGATTGATCTCTTTTCACATAGCTCGGAACTTCCTTATACATGAGTGCGAACTCCTTGTTTGTTGCATCACTCTGAGGGGGGATTTGTTGATATATTTTGGTAGTGATGTGTGTGAACACATTCAGGACTATCGGGGCAATTTTTCCCTCTTTAGGAGGTTTTGTCCCTGACTTGTATATATGCCTATAACCCTAACAAGTTAGGGTTATAGGCATATATTCACTTGGTACATTCACTTGGTAATACATTCAGTATTTTGTGTTGTGCTCCACATCTTTTTCCTTGTGCTATTCGCATGCTTCCACAAACCTCAAACTCTAACAAAACATACATTGGGCTCCCTATTTGATTGAGCATGATTGCTCCATAGAGAAATTATGGATGACAATATATTCCAAATTTTTTTTTTTTTGTGCTTACAGTGTTCCTCTTGTTCTTTAATTCACCTTTTATACTAGGAACTTGAGAAAAACATGATTTCACTTGAGTTTTTCTAGCCACAATTGCCGTGCCAAGTTAGGGCAATTGAGAATATTTCCCTAAAAAAGTTCACCAATAATGGACTAGATCCCTATAATATGAATCCGAGAACAATTGCAAGAAGCTTTTCCCTCCTTGAAGACCCATGAGCAATTGATCTGCACACACACATGTGTCATGCAAGAATTCCATTGTTTTCAGTCCCTAGTGTCCTTCCTATTGCCTTCAACACTTCCCCAATGTAAATATGCAATTGGAAAGTCTCTTATCTCCTCCACTTCTTAGGTGCAATGACGCTATAGTAGAGAGCAAACAAGATCAAAATACACAAGCAATACACCAAGCAATGCTCTCTACACACTCCTCTCAACTTCTCAATGCCTTGAAGCACCTCAAGTAGTAGATGAAGCTCTCAAAAACTCTCTCATGCTTGAATGTACCTCGATGGCTCTACATGTGTTTGAATGAAAATACAACAGTGGTTGATGTCACATTCATAAAATACTTTAAAAAAACAATGAAGAGTCTCCTAAATCTAACAATGTCCTAGTTCTAGAACCTTCTCCATTCCTTGCATGATCAAGATGATGAAATGAAGCTATCTACAATTTCTACCACCTATTCCTACTGCTAAAAATAGAGAAAGAACCTGGAAATGATAGTGATGTGTGGAAAAACTCTTCAAAACACTCAAATGAACTCACCAAAACGTCCAAAAAACCCTTCTTACCACTTCTCCCAAACTTCAAGCTTCAATTAATAACATTGAATAACAACACATCCTTGACAATGATGCCAAAAGTTATTGTAGATCCGCTAGCACAAGGCATAACCGGCATTTAGTAGTACTAGATCAACTTTAAATTGTCAATCCAAGCATGTTCCAAGTGTATGAAGACATGCTCCACAAAGCTATGGAGGTTATGCTTGCACTCTTGAAGAAGGTCAGCCCACAAGCACATGCTAAATGGAGAGAAAGACATGCTTAAAGCATGAAAAAACACTTCACCATAGGTGGATGTGGAATCGAGGCATCTCACACCATTAGAGCTCCAAATGAAGAAGGAGATGGAAGAGAGAAGTTCAAAAAGCAAGGTGCACAAAATTTCCACTTGAATGATAAAAGACGCCCTTTACCACTTAGGGTTTTGTATCCTTTATACTTGAGAACTTGACCCTTTTCACATGAAAAATAGATAGAATTTGCTAAAAAATAGTTCTAAAGCTCATTAGAGCATCAAAAAAGTCTTAAAAAATTCCAAAAAATTACATGAAGTTGGGGAAATACTCTTGAGGCTCAATGACTCCTTGGCCTTTACAAAAACGGAGTATAGATACGAGATATTACATATTTGACATTGTCTACATCTACTTCCCAAATTATTTAACCTTTGTTGCTTCTTTATTCCTTGGCTTCATCCAAGAGATTCGACATGCACTTCATGGCCCAAAGTTGAAAATTTTGAGGGGCCTTTTAGTTCTTCAAGTCTTTGCTTCATGTCTTTGCTCTAGCACTTTGATAAACCCATCATTCTGAGTGTCAATCGTGCTCTTTCTTATGGGATCCACACTCATCATAGGTGGATGTGGAATCGAGACACCTCACACCATTAGAGCTCCAAATGAAGAAGGAGATGGAAGAGAGAAGCTCAAGAAACAAGGTGCACAACATTTCCACTTGAGTGATAAAAAAGTCCTTTACCACTTAGGGTTTTTGTCCTCCATATGGAGAACTTGACCCTTTTCACATGAAAAGTTGATAGAATTTACTAAAAAATAGTTCTAAATCTCATTAGAGCATAAAAAAAAGCCCTAAAAACTCCAAAAAATTACATGAGGTTGGGGAAATACTCTTGAGGCTCAAGGACTCATTGGCCTTTACAAAAGTGGAGTATAGATACGAGATATTACATATTGTGTTAAAAAATAGGCATATTTGACATTATCTACCTCTACTTCGCAAATTTTTTATTCTTTGTCGCTTCTTTATTCCTTGGATTCATCCAAGAGATTTGACATGCACTTCATGGCCCAAAGTTGAAAATTTTGATGGCCCCTTTAGTTCTTTGAGTCTTTGCTTCATGTCTTTTCTCCAACACTTTGATAAAGCCATCATTATCAGTGTCAGTCATGTTCTTATGGGATCCACACGAAGAGTGAGATCCACTTCCATAGGTGGGGCCTCCATGGGAGGTTTAAGAACCTTAAGGAGAGGTTGGCTTGACTATACTCATGCTCCTTGAGATGACGTTGGTTTGTTTGCACCTCTTTCTACATCTCTTTGCTTTTTTTATAGTCTTTTTTTCAATGCGCAATACCTAATTCTGTGTCCTTGGGTGTTGTAGTGGAAATAATAGTTGGTTAGGTTCTTGTAGGTTAGTCCGTGTTCCAAAGGTTCATTTGGTCCAAAGTCAATACTAATATACTTTGGTAGCACTTTGCTTAAGTATGCTTCCACACATATCTACGAGGGCAAGCACATTTAAAAATGTGAGTGATGCCCTTGTATATATGAACCTCCTCATTTGCTTTGGTTGTTATTGGGAGAGCCATAGGTGTCATAATTTTGTTGTTGAGGTTGTCGAGGAAGAAAGAAAGGTTCAACATTTACTCCAAAGAGGATACTTTGTAAGTTTCAAGTTGTTTGGAGTGAGCTCTAGACGAGGGCCTAAATTTCACAACCATGACAAAATGTCACATCACAGGCAAAATTTTGCTTCTACCTTTCATATAAGAAATTTTGATATGTCAATAGAAGCCAAATACATATAGTATACACAAAGATCAATAAAAAATGACAGGCAAATTACCAATCAGAGGTTGTCATTTGATAGGAAGTTTCAAAAACACTTGTTTTGACAGACAAAATGGACCTTGACATGCAAAATGCCTATCAATTTTAGGCCTGGCCTTGTGAATCTAGAAACTATCACCAAAGAAGGGACTCCTAGCCCTCCTAGGGAGATTCATAGGTGACCACCCTTTTTTTTGGACTAATGGAACCTCTTTCTACTAAGGGCAGTGGTTCAACCAATGTGGCTAGAGCAAGAACAAAAACGAAAAGTGAAAATGTAGAAAGGAATAGGAGAAAAAGCAAAGGCAAGGTTGAAGTGGCTTGTTACCAATGTGGTAGGAAAGGTAGCCTGATTGCAAATACTACAAAGCTGAACTAGAAAGAAAGAAGAACACAGGTGAGAGGAAGAAAAAGGACACCAAGAATGAAGCACATGACAACTCAAAGGACAAGGACAAAGAGAAGGCTAATGTGGGCTCTAGTGTCGTCATTGAGGAGCTATTAGATGCAAAAGATATACTTCATGCTACTATGGACTACTATGGAAGTAGATCATGCCGAAGTTATTGATACTTTTGTTAATATTCATGCGTAGGATATGCAAATGACAAAGAGGGATATGATTGATGTCTTGCTTACTTTGTAACATGCCCACAAAATCTATGGGGGGTGCTCTTTACTTTTTTTCTAGGTTGATGCGTGTTCCAAGGGTTCATTTGGTCCAAAGTCAATCATAATATACTTTGGTAGCTCTTTGCTTAAGTATGCTTCCATACATGTCTACGAGGGCAAGCACATGTAAAAATGTGAGTGGTGCCCTTGTATATCTGAACCTCCTCACTTGCTTTGGTTGTTATAAGGAGAGCCATAGGTGTCACCATTTTGTTGTTGAGGCCATGACAAAATGTCATATTAGAGGAAAAATTTTGCTTTTACCTTTCATATAAGAAATTTTGATATGTCAATAGAAGGCAAATACATATAGTATACACAAAGATCGATAAAAAATGACAGGCAAATTACCAATCTCAGCTTGGCATTTGACAGGAAGTTTCAAGAAACACTGTTTTGACTGGCAAAATGGACCTTCACATGCAAAATGCCTGTCAATTTTAGGCTTTGCGAGTCTAGACACTATCACCAAAGAAGGGAACAGCATGATTGGACACCCCTACGAGAGGTCGAGCACTTCTAGCCCTCATGGGCAGCCTGATAGATGACCATCCTTTTTTTTGGAAGTTCCATTTTAGGACTAGTTGAAGCCATGCGAAGAGAAGATGCTATCTGATTCTTGATGTTAGACTCAATGATGACGGGGGTAATTGCAACCTTCAATTCGGAAAACTGGAATCGATGATCCATCAGCCCGATATATGCAGACAACGTGCGACAAATGATCGGATAACTCCATGAGTCGAACTATGGAGCGATTGATTTGGCAGTTTCGTCTCTTTGCTCTCCTGTGCAGTCTTTGTGCTCCTTTCGGATGCACACAACGCGTAGGCGCCGATGCAAATACAGTGACGCCCACTCCGTGGCCTTTGCAGTTCCACGCGCTTGCTTTCATAAACTCGAGCTCAGGCACGCTCCAGGCAACGGACCTCTGGTACGATTGGCCCAATGGCAGGAACTTCAACATTATCCACAACCAGCTTAAGAATGTTTTGCATGACCTGGAGTGGACTAATGGAACCTCTTTCTACTATGACCTCGACGCGGGGACCTGCCAAACGAGAATTTTTGATGTCGGTATTTTGCGCCCTGACTGGCTTGTCGACAACTCTACATACATTGGACAGCAGAGTTATGACGGATTTACCTGCAATGTCTGGGAAAAGGCCGATTTCATTGTATACTATGAGGACGTTGATACGAAACGCCCCGTTGGCTGGATATTCTACACCGGTAAGCTCAGTTTTTGAGCCAACGTCCATATTTTGTGCACATGCTCATGCACATGTAAATATTCGATACGTAAATATACTTCTTATGGGATGTGGAATTTCCACGGGAAAATCACTCAGAAGCACGGGCTTGATGAAGAAGCCATCGTGTACCTGGGCTGCGGCTTCGTTCATACGTAGTAGACTTATGATATGTTCTTTGTTAGATTCGAGCTTCGATTTGTAACAAATGTCATATCCTTTGGACAAGATTTGATAGGTCAAAAAAGATATGCAACACTTTAACAAGAACTAGTTTACCACTTCTAACCCTTTTTTGGAGCATTTGGTGTTTGATTTCATTTCCGTCACTTGGGTTGGCATCGTGGACATGATATACATGTGCTAGAGTACATTTTGAAGATTGGAGAGGATTGGCGAGAAGTTCAAATTTGTTCAGTTTTGCTTTATCTATGGTTTTTGAACACTTTGAGCTCATTTTTGGAGCCCTTGTAAGTGCTTTATGGTGCTAAGATCTTCCTCGGGCCAATCAAATGTTTCAAATTTTATTTTAGCCTTTTGAGAACCTCAAATCAGAGCCTTACTACTTCAAATATCAATCAAATCTGCTTTGGATGGATTGGAGATCACCAAGGAAGTGCTCTTGTATTGTTTCCCTCTCTTTTGCTATATAAAGTTTACCTCCATCTTCATTTAGCTACATGAACTGCAGTTTTCAAAGCCTCTCCCCGAAATCCATGAGGGAGATTAGCTGTGGACAGCATGATATCTTTCAGCCACACCGTTGGACGAGGGGCTGAATGGGACTGTTAGCTCCCTCTTAATACCAAGATTTTCACAAAATCTATTGAATTCAGCACCAAAGAAGGTAAAATTCATGTGCGGTCTTGTGTGCAATCACCTTACGAGACTATAGCTGAGAAATTAAACTGTTCAAATCTTGCAAAAACCAATTTCTGAATTTTTTTTGCAAATAATTTCAAGAAATTCCAGCAAGCTATAATTGTATCAAAAACAATAAATTTGTTGTTTTTCAACCACAAAAGGCATACATAGACACAAAACAAAGTGAATGGGCTTTTGTTTTCACAAAAGCCCCAATTTTTGCAACAATATGACCAATAAAATTAGAGAAATGATATGCTGTAATAAGTTTCCAGCAAGTATGTACTTTCACAATCCTTACACATGTACTCCCACTTAAAGTGAGAGAGAATTTTTGCAACAAAAAGGATCTGTAAATGAAAATTCACCAATGCGGTTGTTGAAAATAACTTGTGGAATACAAGAAGCACAATAGAAGAGGTTTTCCACAATGAAACTATGTGAAAAACTCAAAATTTGCTTCAGCTTTGATATGGGCTGAAGTAATACTCCAAAAACAGCACTTTTATCGAGAAAAATGAACGTTATCGTGATGAAATTCTCCCAAATGTAAGAAAAGTCCGTCAGCGTGCTAAGCTGAAGTAGAAAAGCATTTGGAGCAAATTTATCGCAATGGAACAAACTCAAAGCTCTGATATTAGTTGACAGACGCCACATAGAGCTACGTGGTATGCTCTGTTATTCCAAACACCAAGGGAGTGGGCTGTTGTTTGAGGAGAGAGAAAGTAGAGAGAGAGACTTACTCAAAATTT
Source organism: Ceratopteris richardii (assembly GCA_020310875.1). Taxonomy (NCBI): domain Eukaryota; kingdom Viridiplantae; phylum Streptophyta; class Polypodiopsida; order Polypodiales; family Pteridaceae; genus Ceratopteris; species Ceratopteris richardii. The sequence goes on along the minus strand of CM035444.1, from coordinate 98,853,251 downwards.
TGGAGAAGAAGAGAGAGAAACTTACTCAAAATTTTGGAGAAGAAGATGGAGAAGTTGAAGTTGAAGAAATATCAAGTTATGAGAGATTTGGGATCAAGTCTTATTGAAAAGTGACTTTTAGGTCATTTGGACATGTTCATACATAGTCAATGATCAAAAGTCATAAAAATAATGTAAATGCCTATAATTCCCGAATTTGGGGTCCAAAAAATATAACAAAAATATGTTTAGAAAGCTCTTGGAGAGAGCTTCCATGTGGAAGGGTCAAAATATACAAAAAGAGAGTCCTTGGGGCCTTTATTCCCACTTCTTGTATCAATTGAAGGGCACCCCACCCGAACATTGTGTGCTTGAGACGAGTCCCTCGCTTATCCCACAAGCTCATAAGTGGTGAATGAGTCTAAAGAAGGCAAATTTCATGCCTTCGTCTTAGAATCAATTTGAAACCCTTTTCTGGAAGATTTTGCTCCTTGAGAATGAAGAAGAGAGGAATTGGGATGAGTGGGATAGGATCACACAGAGAGGTAGGCTACTTTCAATCGACATATCCTACTATAGAGAGATCATCTTGAAGCTCAAGGGGCTAGATGATTTTCAAAAACTAGGGTGATTGTGAGAGGATTAGGCATGGCCATTAAGAGAGAAGTAAGAAGAAACACACCTAAAATGTTTGAGGAGGCGATGAAGTATGCAGATGTATATGATGACCATAACCGTCCTCAATATACTCCTATGGAAACGGATCAACCCCTCAAATTTGTTAGTACCACAAATTTTAGAAAAAAGATAATGATGGGAAAAAACAAGTTCTTTATAAAGAAACAAAAACCACAAGAATCAAAATTATTCATCGATGAATATGAAAGAGCCAAGAGAGAAAAGATGTGCTTTAGGTGCTTGTCTCCTAATCATGTGATATGCCAATGGAGTTGTCCACTTCGTGAGGGGAAAGAGAAGAAAGGAGGACCAAGGACTAGTACGACCCTTGACAAGGGCAAAAAAGTGGTCCACCTTGTGTAGAGACTTCCAATACATGGAAGCTCGAGCTGGAAGGAGGTGGTCCCGATGCATCAGGACATAGATCATACCTATTGCGTGACTCAATCATTATGATCACTGCAGTTTGGACCACATGATTTAGTTAAGTTTCATGGTAGTGTATATGGGACCATGGTGAGAGTCATGATAGATGGCTCCACCACTCACATTTTCATAAATTATGCTCTGTCAAGAGACTAAAGATTCTTCTAGAACCCAATGCACATAAATACATCGTAACTATGATGCAGAGTTTAAGATAAGAGAATATAGGATACTATGGTGTGCAATTTGGAGGTCCAGATACAAGGATACAGACCATGTGGACCTTAAAATTATGAACATGGAGAGGAGAGACCTTGTGTTAGGTAGAGAGTGGCTTTGGGGGTTGGGAGACACTTAAACTCAACAATTAAAATAACACTCTTGAGTTTATGAAGAATGGAAGTAGATTTTGTATTCAGGGAAAGGGATCTACCTATTGCACCTCTCTTCTCATCTTTAGAGTTGTATACTTTGTTTCATTTTCGGCATGTACAACAGATCTTTTTATTGTATAGTTATGATCTTGAGCATTGTATAGGCACTTCATCTCATGTATATTTTCATGACAGTAACGTAAATTAAAACAGGACTTCTCATTATCTAGTTTTGCAAGAGTATATGGTTAAATGTTATAAGGATTTAATGTTTGGATTTAGAGATGTTTTCCCCACTGGCCTTCCTAGAGGGTTACCACTAAAGAGAGGGGACATTGACCATGCCATAGAGGTAGTTAATGACACTAACCCTATCTGCAAGCCACCTTATAGGCTTAGTGTATCTTAGCATAAAGAGGTAAAGAAAAACTTTAGATTATTTAGATAAAGGGCTTTTAGACATAGTAACTCACCTTGGGCATCACCAACCGTCCTTGTTAAAAAGAAAGATGGCTCTATGAGACTATGTATAGATTATAGAGCATTAAACAAGGTAATGATAAAAAATAGGTTTCCAATGCTTAGGTTGGAAGTCCTATTTGATCAGTTACATCAAGCTAGGTATTTTACCAAGCCTTATCTTTAGTTAGGATATCATCATATCAGTATTAGGGAAGAGGATGACCCTAAAACTGTGTTCAGGATTAGATATGGGAACTATGAGTTTTTGAAGATGCCCTTTGGTCTCACCAATGCTTCCTCCACTTTCATGAAGCTCATGAGTAGTGTTTTACGATCATATCTAGGGAAGTTTGTAGTAGATTTTTTGGATGATATCTGATCTATAGTAGATCATACGAGGTGTGAGTTCATGCTCGTGGTGTGTGTGCGTTGTGGGGTGTGTGTGTGAGCATGTATTCATTCTGAGCTCTATACCCACTATTGGGCACTGAGGACGTTAGTGGGGATGTCATAGTATTGAGTCGATACTGTGCATAGTGGTGAATTTGGGGTTTACCTGGATTCATTCTGGTATATATGATTGTCGTATAGCGGACATGCAGTTTTCACTTGTGGATTCTTCGTCCGAGTTGCGACCAGTTGTTAGGTGTGTATACCCTATCAACTATGCTTTTTCTGTAATTTTTCCTATGTTTTGTTTGCATTTGGTGCTAGGCTTCATTATGGCTGAGTTTGCCCATCACTTCCGGAAGTGATAGAAACTCAGTTCGCAGAGCTACTTGTGAGTTCATGCTCGTGGTGTGTGTGCGTTGTGGGGTGTGTGTGTGAGCATGTATTCATTCTGAGCTCTATACCCACTATTGGGCACTGAGGACGTTAGTGGGGATGTCATAGTATTGAGTCGATACTGTGCATAGTGGAGCTGATATGCTATGTAGTCTTGTGGTTGACTACCATGAGCTTGTAGTTGCACCTTCCTTTGAGGGTGAATTTGGGGTTTACCTGGATTCATTCTGGTATATATGATTGTCGTATAGCGGACATGCAGTTTTCACTTGTGGATTCTTCGTCCGAGTTGCGACCAGTTCTTAGGTGTGTATACCCTATCAACTATGCTTTTTCTGTAATTTTTCCTATGTTTTGTTTGCATTTGGTGCTAGGCTTCATTATGGCTGAGTTTGCCCATCACTTCCGGAAGTGATAGAAACTCAGTTCGTAGAGCTTCTTGTGAGTTCATGCTCGTGGTGTGTGTGCGTTGTGGGGTGTGTGTGTGAGCATGTATTCATTCTGAGCTCTATACCCACTATTGGGCACTGAGGACGTTAGTGGGGATGTCATAGTATTGAGTCGATACTGTGCATAGTGGAGCTGATATGCTATGTAGTCTTGTGGTTGACTACCATGAGCTTGTAGTTGCACCTTCCTTTGAGGGTGAATTTGGGGTTTACCTGGATTCATTCTGGTATATATGATTGTCGTATAGCGGACATGTAGTTTTCACTTGTGGATTCTTCGTCCGAGTTGCGACCAGTTGTTAGGTGTGTATACCCTATCAACTATGCTTTTTCTGTAATTTTTCCTATGTTTTGTTTGCATTTGGTGCTAGGCTTCATTATGGCTGAGTTTGCCCATCACTTCCGGAAGTGATAGAAACTCAGTTCGCAGAGCTTCTTGTGAGTTCATGCTCGTGGTGTGTGTGCGTTGTGGGGTGTGTGTGTGAGCATGTATTCATTCTGAGCTCTATACCCACTATTGGGCACTGAGGACGTTAGTGGGGATGTCATAGTATTGAGTCGATACTGTGCATAGTGGAGCTGATATGCTATGTAGTCTTGTGGTTGACTACCATGAGCTTGTAGTTGCACCTTCCTTTGAGGGTGAATTTGGGGTTTACCTGGATTCATTCTGGTATATATGATTGTCGTATAGCGGACATGCAGTTTTCACTTGTGGATTCTTCGTCCGAGTTGCGACCAGTTGTTAGGTGTATATACCCTATCAACTATGCTTTTTCTGTAATTTTTCCTATGCTTTGTTTGCATTTGGTGCTAGGCTTCATTATGGCTGAGTTTGCCCATCACTTCCGGAAGTGATAGAAACTCAGTTCGCAGAGCTTCTTGTGAGTTCATGCTCGTGGTGTGTGTGCGTTGTGGGGTGTGCGTGTGAGCATGTATTCATTCTGAGCTCTATACCCACTATTGGGCACTGAGGACGTTAGTGGGGATGTCATAGTATTGAGTCGATACTGTGCATAGTGGAGCTGATATGCTATGTAGTCTTGTGGTTGACTACCATGAGCTTGTAGTTGCACCTTCATTTGAGGGTGAATTTGGGGTTTACCTGGATTCATTCTGGTATATATGATTGTCGTATAGCGGACATACAGTTTTCACTTGTGGATTCTTCGTCCGAGTTGCGACCAGTTGTTAGGTGTGTATACCCTATCAACTATGCTTTTTCTGTAATTTTTCCTATGTTTTGTTTGCATTTGGTGCTAGGCTTCATTATGGATGAGTTTGCCCATCACTTCCGGAAGTGATAGAAACTCAGTTCGCAGAGCTTCTTGTGAGTTCATGCTCGTGGTGTGTGTGCGTTGTGGGGTGTGTGTGTGAGCATGTATTCATTCTGAGCTCTATACCCACCATTGGGCACTGAGGACGTTAGTGGGGATGTCATAGTATTGAGTCGATACTGTGCATAGTGGAGCTGATATGCTATGTAGTCTTGTGGTTGACTACCATGAGCTTGTAGTTGCACCTTCCTTTGAGGGTGAATTTGGGGTTTACCTGGATTCATTCTGGTATATATGATTGTCGTATAGCGGACATGCAGTTTTCACTTGTGGATTCTTCGTCCGAGTTGCGACCAGTTCTTAGGTGTGTATACCCTATCGACTATGCTTTTTCTGTAATTTTTCCTATGTTTTGTTTGCATTTGGTGCTAGGCTTCATTATGGCTGAGTTTGCCCATCACTTCCGGAAGTGATAGAAACTCAGTTCGCAGAGCTTCTTGTGAGTTCATGCTCGTGGTGTGTGTGCGTTGTGGGGTGTGCGTGTGAGCATGTATTCATTCTGAGCTCTATACCCACTATTGGGCATTGAGGACGTTAGTGGGGATGTCATAGTATTGAGTCGATACTGTGCATAGTGGAGCTGATATGCTATGTAGTCTTGTGGTTGACTACCATGAGCTTGTAGTTGCACCTTCCTTTGAGGGTGAATTTGGGGTTTACCTGGATTCATTATGGTATATATGATTGTCGAATAGCGGACATGCAGTTTTCACTTGTGGATTCTTCGTCCGAGTTGCGACGAGTTGTTAGGTGTGTATACCCTATCAACTATGCTTTTTCTATAATTTTTCCTATGTTTTGTTTGCATTTGGTGCTAGGCTTCATTATGGCTGAGTTTGCCCATCAATTCCGGAAGTGATAGAAACTCAGTTCCCAGAGCTTCTTGTGAGTTCATGCTCGTGGTGTGTGTGCGTTGTGGGGTGTGTGTGTGAGCATGTATTCATTCTGAGCTCTATACCCACTATTGGGCACTGAGGACGTTAATGGGGATGTCATAGTATTGAGTCGATACTGTGCATAGTGGAGCTTATATGCTATGTAGTCTTGTGGTTGACTACCATGAGCTTGTAGTTGCACCTTCCTTTGAGGGTGAATTTGGGGTTTACCTGGATTCATTATGGTATATATGATTGTCGTATAGCGGACATGCAGTTTTCACTTGTGGATTCTTCGTCCGAGTTGCGACTAGTTGTTAGGTGTGTATACCCTATCAACTATGCTTTTTCTGTAATTTTTCCTATGTTTTGTTTGCATTTGGTGCTAGGCTTCATTATGGCTGAGTTTGCCCATCACTTCCGGAAGTGATAGAAACTAAGTTCCCAGAGCTTCTTGTGAGTTCATGCTCGTGGTGTGTGCGCGTTGTGGGGTGTGTGTGTGAGCATGTATTCATTCTGAGCTCTATACCCACTATTGGGCACTGAGGACGTTAGTGGGGATGTCATAGTATTGAGTCGATACTGTGCATAGTGGAGCTGATATGCTATGTAGTCTTGTGGTTGACTACCATGAGCTTGTAGTTGCGCCTTCCTTTGAGGGTGAATTTGGGGTTTACCTGGATTCATTCTGGTATATATGATTGTCGTATAGCGGACATGCAGTTTTCACTTGTGGATTCTTCGTCCGAGTTGCGACCAGTTGTTAGGTGTGTATACCCTATCAACTATGCTTTTTCTGTAATTTTTCCTATGTTTTGTTTGCATTTGGTGCTAGGCTTCATTATGGCTGAGTTTGCCCATCACTTCTGGAAGTGAAAGAAACTCAGTTCGCAGAGCTTCTTGTGAGTTCATGCTCGTGGTGTGTGTGCGTTGTGGGGTGTGTGTGTGAGCATGTATTCATTCTGAGCTCTATACCCACTATTGGGCACTGAGGACGTTAGTGGGGATGTCATAGTATTGAGTCGATACTGTGCATAGTGGAGCTGATATGCTATGTAGTCTTGTGGTTGACTACCATGAGCTTGTAGTTGCACCTTCCTTTGAGGGTGAATTTGGGGTTTACCTCGATTCATTATGGTATATATGATTGTCGTATAGCGGACATGCAGTTTTCACTTGTGGATTCTTCGTCCGAGTTGCGACCAGTTGTTAGGTGTGTATACCCTATCAACTATGCTTTTTCTGTAATTTTTCCTATGTTTTGTTTGCGTTTGGTGCTAGGCTTCATTATGGCTGAGTTTGCCCATCACTTCCGGAAGTGATAGAAACTCAGTTCGCAGAGCTTCTTGTGAGTTCATGCTCGTGGTGTGTGTGCGTTGTGGGGTGTGTTTGTGAGCATGTATTCATTCTGAGCTCTATACCCACTATTGGGCACTGAGGGCGTTAGTGGGGATGTCATAGTATTGAGTTGATACTGTGCATAGTGGAGCTGATATGCTATGTAGTCTTGTGGTTGACTACCATGAGCTTGTAGTTGCACCTTCCTTTGAGGGTGAATTTGGGGTTTACCTGGATTCATTCTGGTATATATGATTGTCGTATAGCGGACATGCAGTTTTCACTTGTGGATTCTTCGTCCGAGTTGCGACGAGTTGTTAGGTGTGTATACCCTATCAACTATGCTTTTTCTGTAATTTTTCCTATGTTTTGTTTGCATTTGGTGCTAGGCGTCATTATGGCTGAGTTTGCCCATCACTTCCGGAAGTGATAGAAACTCAGTTCGCAGAGCTTCTTGTGAGTTCATGCTCGTGGTGTGTGTGCGTTGTGGGGTGTGTGTGTGAGCATGTATTCATTCTGAGCTCTATACCCACTATTGGGCACTGAGGACGTTAGTGGGGATGTCATAGTATTGAGTCGATACTGTGCATAGTGGAGCTGATATGCTATGTAGTCTTGTGGTTGACTACCATGAGGTTGTAGTTGCACCTTCCTTTGAGGGTGAATTTGGGGTTTACCTGGATTCATTCTGGTATATATGATTGTCGTATAGCGGACATGCAGTTTTCACTTGTGGATTCTTCGTCCGAGTTGCGACGAGTTGTTAGGTGTGTATACCCTATCAACTATGCTTTTTCTGTAATTTTTCCTATGTTTTGTTTGCATTTGGTGCTAGGCTTCATTATGGATGAGTTTGCCCATCACTTCCGGAAGTGATAGAAACTCAGTTCGCAGAGCTTCTTGTGAGTTCATGCTCGTGGTGTGTGTGCGTTGTGGGGTGTGTGTGTGAGCATGTATTCATTCTGAGCTCTATACCCACTATTGGGCACTGAGGACGTTAGTGGGGATATCATAGTATTGAGTCGATACTGTGCATAGTGGAGCTGATATGCTATGTAGTCTTGTGGTTGACTACCATGAGCTTGTAGTTGTACCTTCCTTTGAGGGTGAATTTGGGGTTTACCTGGATTCATTCTGGTATATATGATTGTCGTATAGCGGACATGCAGTTTTCACTTGTGGATTCTTCGTCCGAGTTGCGACCAGTTGTTAGGTGTGTATACCCTATCAACTATGCTTTTTCTGTAATTTTTCCTATGTTTTGTTTGCATTTGGTGCTAGGCTTCATTATGGATGAGTTTGCCCATCACTTCCGGAAGTGATAGAAACTCAGTTCGCAGAGCTTCTTGTGAGTTCATGCTCGTGGTGTGTGTGCGTTGTGGGGTGTGTGTGTGAGCATGTATTCATTCTGAGCTCTATACCCACCATTGGGCACTGAGGACGTTAGTGGGGATGTCATAGTATTGAGTCGATACTGTGCATAGTGGAGCTGATATGCTATGTAGTCTTGTGGTTGACTACCATAAGCTTGTAGTTGCACCTTCCTTTGAGGGTGAATTTGGGGTTTACCTGGATTCATTCTGGTATATATGATTGTCGTATAGCGGACATGCAGTTTTCACTTGTGGATTCTTCGTCCGAGTTGCGACCAGTTCTTAGGTGTGTATACCCTATCGACTATGCTTTTTCTGTAATTTTTCCTATGTTTTGTTTGCATTTGGTGCTAGGCTTCATTATGGCTGAGTTTGCCCATCACTTCCGGAAGTGATAGAAACTCAGTTCGCAGAGCTTCTTGTGAGTTCATGCTCGTGGTGTGTGTGCGTTGTGGGGTGTGCGTGTGAGCATGTATTCATTCTGAGCTCTATACCCACTATTGGGCATTGAGGACGTTAGTGGGGATGTCATTGTATTGAGTCGATACTGTGCATAGTGGAGCTGATATGCTATGTAGTCTTGTGGTTGACTACCATGAGCTTGTAGTTGCACCTTCCTTTGAGGGTGAATTTGGGGTTTACCTGGATTCATTCTGGTATATATGATTGTCGTATAGCGGACATGCAGTTTTCACTTGTGGATTCTTCGTCCGAGTTGCGACGAGTTGTTAGGTGTGTATACCCTATCAACTATGCTTTTTCTATAATTTTTCCTATCTTTTGTTTGCATTTGGTGCTAGGCTTCATTATGGCTGAGTTTGCCCATCAATTCCGGAAGTGATAGAAACTCAGTTCCCAGAGCTTCTTGTGAGTTCATGCTCGTGGTGTGTGTGCGTTGTGGGGTGTGTGTGTGAGCATGTATTCATTCTGAGCTCTATACCCACTATTGGGCACTGAGGACGTTAATGGGGATGTCATAGTATTGAGTCGATACTGTGCATAGTGGAGCTTATATGCTATGTAGTCTTGTGGTTGACTACCATGAGCTTGTAGTTGCACCTTCCTTTGAGGGTGAATTTGGGGTTTACCTGGATTCATTATGGTATATATGATTGTCGTATAGCGGACATGCAGTTTTCACTTGTGGATTCTTCGTCCGAGTTGCGACTAGTTGTTAGGTGTGTATACCCTATCAACTATGCTTTTACTGTAATTTTTCCTATGTTTTGTTTGCATTTGGTGCTAGGCTTCATTATGGCTGAGTTTGCCCATCACTTCCGGAAGTGATAGAAACTAAGTTCCCAGAGCTTCTTGTGAGTTCATGCTCGTGGTGTGTGCGCGTTGTGGGGTGTGTGTGTGAGCATGTATTCATTCTGAGCTCTATACCCACTATTGGGCACTGAGGACGTTAGTGGGGATGTCATAGTATTGAGTCGATACTGTGCATAGTGGAGCTGATATGCTATGTAGTCTTGTGGTTGACTACCATGAGCTTGTAGTTGCGCCTTCCTTTGAGGGTGAATTTGGGGTTTACCTGGATTCATTCTGGTATATATGATTGTCGTATAGCGGACATGCAGTTTTCACTTGTGGATTCTTCGTCCGAGTTGCGACCAGTTGTTAGGTGTGTATACCCTATCAACTATGCTTTTTCTGTAATTTTTCCTATGTTTTGTTTGCATTTGGTGCTAGGCTTCATTATGGCTGAGTTTGCCCATCACTTCTGGAAGTGAAAGAAACTCAGTTCGCAGAGCTTCTTGTGAGTTCATGCTCGTGGTGTGTGTGCGTTGTGGGGTGTGTGTGTGAGCATGTATTCATTCTGAGCTCTATACCCACTATTGGGCACTGAGGACGTTAGTGGGGATGTCATAGTATTGAGTCGATACTGTGCATAGTGGAGCTGATATGCTATGTAGTCTTGTGGTTGACTACCATGAGCTTGTAGTTGCACCTTCCTTTGAGGGTGAATTTGGGGTTTACCTCGATTCATTATGGTATATATGATTGTCGTATAGCGGACATGCAATTTTCACTTGTGGATTCTTCGTCCGAGTTGCGACCAGTTGTTGGGTGTGTATACCCTATCAACTATGCTTTTTCTGTAATTTTTCCTATGTTTTGTTTGCGTTTGGTGCTAGGCTTCATTATGGCTGAGTTTGCCCATCACTTCCGGAAGTGATAGAAACTCAGTTCGCAGAGCTTCTTGTGAGTTCATGCTCGTGGTGTGTGTGCGTTGTGGGGTGTGTTTGTGAGCATGTATTCATTCTGAGCTCTATACCCACTATTGGGCACTGAGGGCGTTAGTGGGGATGTCATAGTATTGAGTCGATACTGTGCATAGTGGAGCTGATATGCTATGTAGTCTTGTGGTTGACTACCATGAGCTTGTAGTTGCACCTTCCTTTGAGGGTGAATTTGGGGTTTACCTGGATTCATTCTGGTATATATGATTGTCGTATAGCGGACATGCAGTTTTCACTTGTGGATTCTTCGTCCGAGTTGCGACCAGTTGTTAGGTGTGTATACCCTATCAACTATGCTTTTTCTGTAATTTTTCCTACGTTTTGTTTGCATTTGGTGCTAGGCGTCATTATGGCTGAGTTTGCCCATCACTTCCGGAAGTGATAGAAACTCAGTTCGCAGAGCTTCTTGTGAGTTCATGCTCGTGGTGTGTGTGCGTTGTGGGGTGTGTGTGTGAGCATGTATTCATTCTGAGCTCTATACCCACTATTGGGCACTGAGGACGTTAGTGGGGATGTCATAGTATTGAGTCGATACTGTGCATAGTGGAGCTGATATGCTATGTAGTCTTGTGGTTGACTACCATGAGGTTGTAGTTGCACCTTCCTTTGAGGGTGAATTTGGGGTTTACCTGGATTCATTCTGGTATATATGATTGTCGTATAGCGGACATGCAGTTTTCACTTGTGGATTCTTCGTCTGAGTTGCGACGAGTTGTTAGGTGTGTATACCCTATCAACTATGCTTTTTCTGTAATTTTTCCTATGTTTTGTTTGCATTTGGTGCTAGGCTTCATTATGGATGAGTTTGCCCATCACTTCCGGAAGTGATAGAAACTCAGTTCGCAGAGCTTCTTGTGAGTTCATGCTCGTGGTGTGTGTGCGTTGTGGGGTGTGTGTGTGAGCATGTATTCATTCTGAGCTCTATACCCACTATTGGGCACTGAGGACGTTAGTGGGGATATCATAGTATTGAGTCGATACTGTGCATAGTGGAGCTGATATGCTATGTAGTCTTGTGGTTGACTACCATGAGCTTGTAGTTGCACCTTCCTTTGAGGGTGAATTTGGGGTTTACTTGGATTCATCCTGGTATATATGATTGTCGTATAGCGGACATGCAGTTTTCACTTGTGGATTCTTCGTCCGAGTTGCGACCAGTTCTTAGGTGTGTATACCCTATCAACTATGCTTTTTCTGTAATTTTTCCTATGTTTTGTTTGGATTTGGTGCTAGGCTTCATTATGGGTGAGTTTGCCAATCACTTCCGGAAGTGATAGAAACTCAGTTTGCAGAGCTTCTTGTGAGTTCATGCTCGTGGTGTGTGTGCGTTGTGGGGTGTGTGTGTGAGCATGTATTCATTTTGAGCTCTATACCCACTATTGGGCACTGAGGACGTTAGTGGGGATGTCATAGTATTGAGTCGATACTGTGCATAGTGGAGCTGATATGCTATGTAGTCTTGTGGTTGAATTCCATGAGCTTGTAGTTGCACCTTCCTTTGAGGGTGAATTTGGGGTTTACCTGGATTCATTCTGGTATATATGATTGTCGTATAGCGGACATGCAGTTTTCACTTGTGGATTCTTCGTCCGAGTTGCGACCAGTTGTTAGGTGTGTATACCCTATCAACTATGCTTTTTCTGTAATTTTTCCTATGTTTTGTTTGCATTTGGTGCTAGGCTTCGTTATGGCTGAGTTTGCCCATCACTTCCGGAAGTGATAGAAACTCAGTTCGCAGAGCTTCTTGTGAGTTCATGCTTGTGGTGTGTGTGCGTTGTGGGGTGTGTGTGTGAGCATGTATTCATTCTGAGCTCTATACCCACTATTGGGCACTGAGGACGTTAGTGGGGATGTCATAGTATTGAGTCGATACTGTGCATAGTGGAGGTGATATGCTATGTAGTCTTGTGGTTGACTACCATGAGCTTGTAGTTGCACCTTCCTTTGAGGGTGAATTTGGGGTTTACCTGGATTCATTCTGGTATATATGATTGTCGTATAGCGGACATGCAGTTTTCACTTGTGGATTCTTCGTCCGAGTTGCGACCAGTTGTTAGGTGTGTATACCCTATCAACTATGCTTTTTCTGTAATTTTTCCTATGTTTTGTTTGCATTTGGTGCTAGGCTTCATTATGGCTGAGTTTGCCCATCACTTCCGGAAGTGATACAAACTAAGTTCGCAGAGCTTCTTGTGGGTTCATGCTCGTGGTGTGTGTGCGTTGTGGGGTGTGTGTGTGAGTATGTATTCATTCTGAGCTCTATACCCACTATTGGGCACTGAGGACGTTAGTGGGGATGTCATAGTATTGAGTCGATACTGTGCATAGTGGAGCTGATATGCTATGTAGTCTTGTGGTTGACTACCATGAGCTTGTAGTTGCACCTTCCTTTGAGGGTGAATTTGGGGTTTACCTTGATTTAGTCTGGTATATATGATTGTCGTATAGCGGACATGCAGTTTTCACTTGTGGATTCTTCGTCCGAGTTGCGACCAGTTGTTAGGTGTGTATACCCTATCAACTATGCTTTTTCTGTAATTTTTCCTATGTTTTGTTTGCATTTGGTGCTAGGCTTCATTATCGCTGAGTTTGCCCATCACTTCCGGAAGTGATAGAAACTCAGTTCGCAGAGCTTCTTGTGAGTTCATGCTCGTGGTGTGTGTGCGTTGTGGGGTGTGTGTGTGAGCATGTATTCATTCTGAGCTCTATACCCACTATTGGGCACTGAGGACGTTAGTGGGGATGTCATAGTATTGAGTCGATACTGTGCATAGTGGAGCTGATATGCTATGTAGTCTTGTGGTTGACTACCATGAGCTTGTAGTTGCGCCTTCCTTTGAGGGTGAATTTGGGGTTTACCTGGATTCATTCTGGTATATATGATTGTCGTATAGCGGACATGCAGTTTTCACTTGTGGATTCTTCGTCCGAGTTGCGACCAGTTGTTAGGTGTGTATACCCTATCAACTATGCTTTTTCTGTAATTTTTCCTATGTTTTGTTTGCATTTGGTGCTAGGCTTCATTATGGCTGAGTTTGCCCATCACTTCTGGAAGTGAAAGAAACTCAGTTCGCAGAGCTTCTTGTGAGTTCATGCTCGTGGTGTGTGTGCGTTGTGGGGTGTGTGTGTGAGCATGTATTCATTCTGAGCTCTATACCCACTATTGGGCACTGAGGACGTTAGTGGGGATGTCATAGTATTGAGTCGATACTGTGCATAGTGGAGCTGATATGCTATGTAGTCTTGTGGTTGACTACCATGAGCTTGTAGTTGCACCTTCCTTTGAGGGTGAATTTGGGGTTTACCTCGATTCATTATGGTATATATGATTGTCGTATAGCGGACATGCAGTTTTCACTTGTGGATTCTTCGTCCGAGTTGCGACCAGTTGTTAGGTGTGTATACCCTATCAACTATGCTTTTTCTGTAATTTTTCCTATGTTTTGTTTGCGTTTGGTGCTAGGCTTCATTATGGCTGAGTTTGCCCATCACTTCCGGAAGTGATAGAAACTCAGTTCGCAGAGCTTCTTGTGAGTTCATGCTCGTGGTGTGTGTGCGTTGTGGGGTGTGTTTGTGAGCATGTATTCATTCTGAGCTCTATACCCACTATTGGGCACTGAGGGCGTTAGTGGGGATGTCATAGTATTGAGTCGATACTGTGCATAGTGGAGCTGATATGCTATGTAGTCTTGTGGTTGACTACCATGAGCTTGTAGTTGCACCTTCCTTTGAGGGTGAATTTGGGGTTTACCTGGATTCATTCTGGTATATATGATTGTCGTATAGCGGACATGCAGTTTTCACTTGTGGATTCTTCGTCCGAGTTGCGACCAGTTGTTAGGTGTGTATACCCTATCAACTATGCTTTTTCTGTAATTTTTCCTATGTTTTGTTTGCATTTGGTGCTAGGCGTCATTATGGCTGAGTTTGCCCATCACTTCCGGAAGTGATAGAAACTCAGTTCGCAGAGCTTCTTGTGAGTTCATGCTCGTGGTGTGTGTGCGTTGTGGGGTGTGTGTGTGAGCATGTATTCATTCTGAGCTCTATACCCACTATTGGGCACTGAGGACGTTAGTGGGGATGTCATAGTATTGAGTCGATACTGTGCATAGTGGAGCTGATATGCTATGTAGTCTTGTGGTTGACTACCATGAGGTTGTAGTTGCACCTTCCTTTGAGGGTGAATTTGGGGTTTACCTGGATTCATTCTGGTATATATGATTGTCGTATAGCGGACATGCAGTTTTCACTTGTGGATTCTTCGTCCGAGTTGCGACGAGTTGTTAGGTGTGTATACCCTATCAACTATGCTTTTTCTGTAATTTTTCCTATGTTTTGTTTGCATTTGGTGCTAGGCTTCATTATGGATGAGTTTGCCCATCACTTCCGGAAGTGATAGAAACTCAGTTCGCAGAGCTTCTTGTGAGTTCATGCTCGTGGTGTGTGTGCGTTGTGGGGTGTGTGTGTGAGCATGTATTCATTCTGAGCTCTATACCCACTATTGGGCACTGAGGACGTTAGTGGGGATATCATAGTATTGAGTCGATACTGTGCATAGTGGAGCTGATATGCTATGTAGTCTTGTGGTTGACTACCATGAGCTTGTAGTTGCACCTTCCTTTGAGGGTGAATTTGGGGTTTACTTGGATTCATCCTGGTATATATGATTGTCGTATAGCGGACATGCAGTTTTCACTTGTGGATTCTTCGTCCGAGTTGCGACCAGTTCTTAGGTGTGTATACCCTATCAACTATGCTTTTTCTGTAATTTTTCCTATGTTTTGTTTGCATTTGGTGCTAGGCTTCATTATGGGTGAGTTTGCCAATCACTTCCGGAAGTGATAGAAACTCAGTTTGCAGAGCTTCTTGTGAGTTCATGCTCGTGGTGTGTGTGCGTTGTGGGGTGTGTGTGTGAGCATGTATTCATTTTGAGCTCTATACCCACTATTGGGCACTGAGGACGTTAGTGGGGATGTCATAGTATTGAGTCGATACTGTGCATAGTGGAGCTGATATGCTATGTAGTCTTGTGGTTGACTTCCATGAGCTTGTAGTTGCACCTTCCTTTGAGGGTGAATTTGGGGTTTACCTGGATTCATTCTGGTATATATGATTGTCGTATAGCGGACATGCAGTTTTCACTTGTGGATTCTTCGTCCGAGTTGCGACGAGTTGTTAGGTGTGTATACCCTATCAACTATGCTTTTTCTGTAATTTCTCCTATGTTTTGTTTGCATTTGGTGCTAGGCTTCGTTATGGCTGAGTTTGCCCATCACTTCCGGAAGTGATAGAAACTCAGTTCGCAGAGCTTCTTGTGAGTTCATGCTTGTGGTGTGTGTGCGTTGTGGGGTGTGTGTGTGAGCATGTATTCATTCTGAGCTCTATACCCACTATTG
Organism: Ceratopteris richardii; assembly: GCA_020310875.1. Taxonomy (NCBI): domain Eukaryota; kingdom Viridiplantae; phylum Streptophyta; class Polypodiopsida; order Polypodiales; family Pteridaceae; genus Ceratopteris; species Ceratopteris richardii. Next base: position 98,837,535 of record CM035444.1, on the reverse strand, counting down.
GGCACTGAGGACGTTAGTGGGGATGTCATGGTATTGAGTCGATACTGTGCATAGTGGAGCTGATATGCTATGTAGTCTTGTGGTTGACTACCATGAGCTTGTAGTTGCACCTTCCTTTGAGGGTGAATTTGGGGTTTACCTGGATTCATTCTGGTATATATGATTGTCGTATAGCGGACATGCAGTTTTCACTTGTGGATTCTTCGTCCGAGTTGCGACTAGTTGTTAGGTGTGTATACCCTATTAACTATGCTTTTTCTGTAATTTTTCCTATGTTTTGTTTGCATTTGGTGCTAGGCTTCATTATGGCTGAGTTTGCCCATCACTTCCGGAAGTGATAGAAACTAAGTTCGCAGAGCTTCTTGTGAGTTCATGCTCGTGGTGTGTGTGCGTTGTGGGGTGTGTGTGTGAGCATGTATTCATTCTGAGCTCTATACCCACTATTGGGCACTGAGGACGTTAGTGGGGATGTCATAGTATTGAGTCGATACTGTGCATAGTGGAGCTGATATGCTATGTAGTCTTGTGGTTGACTACCATGAGCTTGTAGTTGCACCTTCCTTTGAGGGTGAATTTGGGGTTTACCTTGATTTATTCTGGTATATATGATTGTCGTATAGCGGACATGCAGTTTTCACTTGCGGATTCTTCGTCCGAGTTGCGACCAGTTGTTAGGTGTGTATACCCTATCAACTATGCTTTTTCTGTAATTTTTCCTATGTTTTGTTTGCATTTGGTGCTAGGCTTCATTATCGCTGAGTTTGCCCATCACTTCCGGAAGTGATAGAAACTCAGTTCGCAGAGCTTCTTGTGAGTTCATGCTCGTGGTGTGTGTGCGTTGTGGGGTGTGTGTGTGAGCATGTATTCATTCTGAGCTCTATACCCACTATTGGGCACTGAGGACGTTAGTGGGGATGTCATAGTATTGAGTCGATACTGTGCATAGTGGAGCTGATATGCTATGTAGTCTTGTGGTTGACTACCATGAGGTTGTAGTTGCACCTTCCTTTGAGGGTGAATTTGGGGTTTACCTGGATTCATTCTGGTATATATGATTGTCGTATAGCGGACATGCAGTTTTCACTTGTGGATTCTTCGTCCGAGTTGCGACCAGTTGTTAGGTGTGTATACCCTATCAACTATGCTTTTTCTGTAATTTTTCCTATGTTTTGTTTAGGCTTCATTATGGCTGAGTTTGCCCATCACTTCCTGAAGTGATAGAAACTCAGTTCGCAGAGCTTCTTGTGAGTTCATGCTTGTGGTGTGTGTGCGTTGTGGGGTGTGTGTGTGAGCATGTATTCATTCTGAGCTCTATACCCACTATTGGGCATTGAGGACGTTAGTGGGGATGTCATAGTATTGAGTCGATACTGTGCATAGTGGAGCTGATATGCTATGTAGTCTTGTGGTTGACTACCATGAGGTTGTAGTTGCACCTTCCTTTGAGGGTGAATTTGGGGTTTACCTGGATTCATTCTGGTATATATGATTGTCGTATAGCGGACATGCAGTTTTCACTTGTGGATTCTTCGTCCGAGTTGCGACGAGTTGTTAGGTGTGTATACCCTATCAACTATGCTTTTTCTGTAATTTTTCCTATGTTTTGTTTGCATTTGGTGCTAGGCTTCATTATGGATGAGTTTGCCCATCACTTCCGGAAGTGATAGAAACTCAGTTCGCAGAGCTTCTTGTGAGTTCATGCTCGTGGTGTGTGTGCGTTGTGGGGTGTGCGTGTGAGCATGTATTCATTCTTAGCTCTATACCCACTATTGTGCACTGAGGACGTTAGTGGGGATGTCATAGTATTGAGTCGATACTGTGCATAGTGGAGCTGATATGCTATGTAGTCTTGTGGTTGACTACCATGAGCTAGTAGTTGCACCTTCCTTTGAGGGTGAATTTGGGGTTTACCTGGATTCATTCTGGTATATATGATTGTCGTATAGCGGACATGCAGTTTTCACTTGTGGATTCTTTGTCCGAGTTTCGACCAGTTGTTAGGTGTGTATACCCTATCAACTATGCTTTTTCTGTAATTTTTCCTATGTTTTGTTTGCATTTGGTGCTAGGCTTCATTATGGCTGAGTTTGCCCATCACTTCCGGAAGTGATAGAAACTCAGTTCGCAGAGCTTCTTGTGAGTTCATGCTCGTGGTGTGTGTGCGTTGTGGGGTGTGTGTGTGAGCATGTATTCATTCTGAGCTCTATACCCACTATTGGGCACTGAGGACGTTAGTGGGGATGTCATAGTATTGAGTCGATACTGTGCATAGTGGAGCTGATATGCTATGTAGTCTTGTGGTTGACTACCATGAGCTTGTAGTTGCACCTTCCTTTGAGGGTGAATTTGGGGTTTACCTGGATTCATTCTGGTATATATGATTGTCATATAGCGGACATGCAGTTTTCACTTGTGGATTCTTCGTCCGAGTTGCGACCAGTTGTTAGGTGTGTATACCCTATCAACTATGCTTTTTCTGTAATTTTTCCTATGTTTTGTTTGCATTTGGTGCTAGGCTTCATTATGGCTGAGTTTGCCCATCACTTCCGGAAGTGATAGAAACTCAGTTCGCAGAGCTTCTTGTGAGTTCATGCTTGTGGTGTGTGTGCGTTGTGGGGTGTGTGTGTGAGCATGTATTCATTCTGAGCTCTATACCCACTATTGGGCACTGAGGACGTTAGTGGGGATGTCATAGTATTGAGTCGATACTGTGCATAGTGGAGCTGATATGCTATGTAGTCTTGTGGTTGACTACCATGAGCTTGTAGTTGCACCTTCCTTTGAGGGTGAATTTGGGGTTTACCTGGATTCATTCTGGTATATATGATTGTCGTATAGCGGACATGCAGTTTTCACTTGTGGATTCTTCGTCCGAGTTGCGACCAGTTGTTAGGTGTGTATACCCTATCAACTATGCTTTTTCTGTAATTTTTCCTATGTTTTGTTTGCATTTGGTGCTAGGCTTCATTATGGCTGAGTTTGCCCATCACTTCCGGAAGTGATATAAACTCAGTTCGCAGAGCTTCTTGTGAGTTCATGCTCGTGGTGTGTGTGCGTTGTGGGGTGTGTGTGTGAGCATGTATTCATTCTGAGCTCTATACCCACTATTGGGCACTGAGGACGTTAGTGGGGATGTCATAGTATTGAGTTGATACTGTGCATAGTGGAGCTGATATGCTATGTAGTCTTGTGGTTGACTACCATGAGCTTGTAGTTGCACCTTCCTTTGAGGGTGAATTTGGGGTTTACCTGGATTCATTCTGGTATATATAGTAGATCATAAGAGGAACACTTGGAAAATTCACTCTTTGCTAAGGAATCAAAGTGTGAGTATTTCGAAACAGAGGTTAGATACCTTGGGCATATAGTCTCCCAAGCCGGAATCGAGATGAATCTTGACAAAGTATGGGCTATTGTGGAATGACCACTTTTGAGGAACCTCGAAGAGCTTCATAACTTCTTAGGTTTGTTAGGTTTCTATCGCAAGTCCACTAATAACTATGCCAAAATTGCTGATCCGATAACGGAATAGTTTAAAGGGAAAGGGAAAAGCTTTCATTGGGGAGACAAAGAAAAACAAAGTACGGAAAAGTTGAAAGTAGCGATTGCTATAACTCCACTTTTATATATAACGGATCCCAATAAATGCATTGTGGTTGCGATTGGCTCGAGTGATTTTTCTATGGAACAAAGGAATTCTTGCAATCGCCAATGCACTTTGACTCTTAGTAAAGATGGTGATGGCAAGCTTCTCCATCTTCTCCAAATTTTTGCATAGGTTTCTCTCTCTACTTTATCTCTCCTCACGCAGAAGCCCACTCCCTTGACATAGCTCTCTGCTGCCATTTTCAACTGGTATCAAAGCTTTGAGATGCTCCATCGCGACAAAGTTGCTCCAAGTGCTGTCAAGATGAAGGCTTTTTCTTGCATTTGGGAAAATTTCATCGCGAAAAACCTTCTTTTTTTTTGCTGTTTTTGGAGGATTACTTTATCTCGCAGCAAAGCTGAAGCAAGTTTTGGGTTTTCTAGAGAGTTTCATCACGAAGAATCTCTTCTATTGTTCTTTTTGTATCCCCACAGTTCAGTTTCAGCATCCGCATTGCTGATTTTTCCATCTACAAGTCCTTTCTTGTAGAAATTCTCTCTCATTTCAAGTGGGAGGACATGTACAAAGATTGAGGAAGTGCATACTTGCCGGAAGCTTATTACAATATGTCATTTCTCTTATTTTACAGGTCATATTGCCCCGAAAATTGGTGCTTTTGTGAAAACAAGCACCCATTGACTTGGTTTTGCATCTATGTATGCCTTTTGTGATTGAAAAACAACAAATCTGTTGTTTTTGATGCAATTACAATTTGTTGGAATTTTCTGAAATTTTCTGCAAAAAATTTTAGAAATTGAATTTTGCAAGTTTTGAACGGTTTTTGGGCTTAAGTTCTCAGCTATAGTCTCGTAAAGTTAAGGTAATTACGCACAAGACAACACGTGAATTTTACTTTTTTTTGGTGAAATTTTTGAAGCTCTCAGTGTGCAAACATGGCTTCTACCTCTTCTGATGTCAAAAGCTTGTTTGAAATCAAGAGATTTGAAGGTAGCGGTTTTGATTTGTGGAGAGAGAGAATATTGAGCATCCTCTTTCTTAAAGATTGTGAAGGGGCTCTTGAGGAAGTCAAGCTTGATGATATGACAGATGGAGCATGTATGAACCTAAACAAAAAGGCAATCACTTACATCAAGGTGGCTGTATCATATGAAATCTTAGTGGATTTGAAAGGCCTTATAATTGCTTTTGAGGTATGGGAGAAGCTCAAAGCCACTTATGAGAATACCACGCCTGTAAATCAAGTGCATCTTAAGCTTGTGTGTATGCAACTTGATGAGTCAAAAAGTGCAGCTCAACACTTATCATCTTTTACAGGTACTCTTTCACAATTGTAAGACTATGGATTTCCTGCATTTGATGATAAGCTTAAGGCCATCTTGTTGATGACCTTACCTGATTCATGAGAAACATTGGTTGTTTCACTTTCGAATAGCCCCAATCTTACCTTTGATGGTGTAAGGGATTCTATTTTGAATGAGAAAGTTAGGAGGAAAGCTAGTGGAGAGGGCAGTGGTTCAGCCAATGTGGCTAGAGGAAGAACAAAAAAGAAAAGTGGAAATGTACAGAGGAACAAGAGCAAAAGCAAAGGCAAGGTTGAAGTGACTTGTTACCAATGTGGTAGGAAAGGTCACAAGAAGCCTGATTGCAGATACTACAAAGCTGAACTAGAAAGAAAGAAGAACATAGGTGACAGGAAGAAAAAGGACACCAAAAATGAAGCACATGACCACTCAAAGGACAAGGACAAAGAGAAGGCCAATGTGACCTCTAGTGTCGTCATTGAGGAGCTATCAGATGCAAAAGATACATACTTTGCATTTATCCCAAGAAAAGTACATTGAAAAAGTGCTGGACAGATTTAATGTGGCTGATGCTAAGACTCTTGGAGTGCCATTGCAGCCACATGTTAAGCTTTCCAAGGATGACTGTCCCAAAGATTAAGATGCAGCCAATTACATGAAGAGTGTTCCATATGCATGAGCATCAAAGATCGTTTAGGGTACAAAAACCCTAACCCTAATTCTGAGTTTTGAGCTTTTCAGAAATGAAATACATCATCTTGTAGCTTGCCTTCTCTAGATCAAGGAAAACATCATATCTTAGGTGCATCATATAATTATCCAAGAGATTTTTATATATTTTTTTGGTCAATTTCGTACAAAAGCTCCACAAAAGAAGATATGTGGTTGCAAAAAGCTCTGTTTAGTAAAGAAATTTGGAGAGGGTTTCAAATCCTATAAAATGACCCTCTTGTGTCACTTTTAGCACATCCACGCTCACATTTGAGCATCCTCAAGTGTGGTCTAGATCTTGGAGCTGCCTTGGAAGTGCTTTTTGCTGTTAGTTCTTGATTTGCTGCAGCCCTCTTCTTCTACACACACATTGAAGTCTTGTAAGCAGCTGCGTATATTCAAGTTTTCTTCTATTCTTGCTGTTGTATCAGGTTTTATGACCTATCATTTCAACCTATCATTTCAAAGAGAGAAGTCTTGTTGAGGAAAAACCCTAATCTCTGTTAGGGTTGCATATTTTGCCATCTATTCTTGCACACAGACTGTATTTCTTGCATATAGTCCCATTTTATTCTTAGTCAAGCATATTCACACCTTATTAAAACTCTTAAGTACTCTTTTCTCATACTTTTGTACCTAGAACCCTTTCACAGTCAGCCTTACATTCAGATTTTATGTATTACTCATATTGTATTATCATTTATTCATCGAATAATCAATTTTAAGAGTAGCATTCAGCTTCTCGTTCCATTCTAGTGTCTCTTGTCTATTTCTCATAGTCATTCATCTACTTTATTTGGTTCAAGGTGCATGTGTTCTTAACGTTCAAGTGTTGGAAAGATCTTGGGAATACCCGTGATTATTAATTGGGCCTACCTCAATTTCAACATTTCCTTCATTCAACTTTCCTTTTAGCCTTGTTTCGCTAGTTTGTGGAAAAAAATTCATGTTGAGTTTCATAACACTATCTTAATGCTTTATTAGAGGCTAGAGCTAATAAGCCATTGACAATAGGAAACTTCAACTTTGAAATCGATTTTCTTTGAAATGATAAAAACTTCATGACATTATGTGGGATTGTCATTAAGAGGCCACTTAGCATACACCACTCCCCTTATGCAAATATTTCGGCACATCAAAGCAAACTATCCAGAATGTAAGAATCTCGTATAGAAATATTAAGGGGAGGATGTGACAAGTTACAAGTACCTTATAAAGAGTTATGGGGAAAAGAATTGGTTCTTTCAAGAATAAAATTAGAGTTTTTCAAACAAATATAACTCGTGTTCGCTTAAAAAAAGAACTATTTTTGGAAAGTACTTGAAGATATTTCTTAAGTGCTCATAAATTTGAATTTGCGTGTTAGAATTTTGCTAAACTTTTGTTGCTTTTGAAGGCCCACAACCCAAAAAAAAAAAAAATAAAAAAATATAGATATATATACACACACACAGACACACACACACACACACACACACACATATATATATATATATATATATATATATATATATAGATAGATAGATAGATAGATAGATAGATAGATAGAGAGAGAGAGAGAGAGAGAGAGAGAGAGAGAGAGAGAGAGAGAGAGAGAGAGAGAGAGAGAGAGAGAGAGAGAGAGAGAGAGAGAGAGAGAGAGAGAGAGAGAGAGAGAGAGAGAGAGAGAGAGAGAGAGAGAGAGAGAGAGAGAGAGAGAGAGAGAGAGAGAGAGAGAGAGAGAGAGAGAGACTTTTTAACCTCTATTAGAGGCCAAAATCGGCCTATGAGACAAAACATATACATCAGTATGATCCAATCCACTGTGATCCAAAACGAAAATAAAGTGTGAGTACTACAAACGGGTATAAAAGGAGGAATAGTAGCTGGCATCAAGGGTGTGGGGTGCTATGGGTATGCACTCTATATGCTCAATGGGTGAGATACAAACATGATATGCATAGGGAGGGGAGGCTCGATGGTGTCACAACCCCCTAAATGCCTGGAGTGGGTGTAGGATATAATGCATCGGTGGGTAAGGCATCATGGCGATCCTCAAAATGCTCTGGGCGTCCAAATCGATAGGGGTGCGCTGCTGACGTCTCTGTATCTCCATGTCATGGCGTGCGTGAATCGCCTGAATCTCTCTCTGATGTGGACGAGCTCTCCGGACAAGGGGTCTCGGTCGTCGACGCTGTTGTCTAAGCTCCTCTGCTCTGTGTAATGTGAGAGAGAGAGAGAGAGAGAGAGAGAGAGAGAGAGAGAGAGAGAGAGAGAGAGAGAGAGAGAGAGAGAGAGAGAGAGAGAGAGAGAGAGAGAGAGAGAGAGAGAGAGAGAGAGAGAGAGAGAGAGAGAGAGAGAGAGAGAGAGAGAGAGAGACTTTTTAACGTCTATTAGAGGCCAAAATCCGCCTATGAGACAAAACATATCCATCAGTATGATCCAATCCACTCTGATCCCAAAAGGAAAATAAATTGTGAGTACAAAAAAATGGGTATAAAAGGAGTGGATAATAATTGGCATCAAGGGTAAAGATTGGCAAAGGAGCCAAATAAGCTCCAAAAATAATATTAAGATTGTACAAGAATACTTATAAAAGAATGTAAAGAACAAAAATAATATTCAGAGAGAGAGAGAGAGAGAGAGAGAGAGAGAGAGAGAGAGAGAGAGAGAGAGAGAGAGAGAGAGAGAGAGAGAGAGAGAGAGAGAGAGAGAGAGAGAGAGAGAGAGAGAAAGAAAGAAAGAAAGTGTTTTTACGTCTATTAGGAGGCCGAAACTCGGCCTATGAGACAAATCGATGTACATGGGTGTATCTTCTGTCAATCAGAAAAGATAAAAGTGCTGAAAAGAAACTGGTTAAGCTGATATAGATCTCCGTAGTATGCATGTGGGGATATCCATGAAAGTGGTGGGGGGTGTATGGAGTGCGATATCTATGATAGTCTATATGCAAAAGGGTAGTACAACAACCATGAGAATGCATCTAAAACGACTAAAACGACTAACTAGCTCCATCCTGTGCTAGTGGGTGGGATGTAATATGTGATACATAGGTGGAGGTGGAGTCAGGGCCACCCTGATGGCTGCAACGGGATCGGCCATCATCTGGGATCGTCTCTCCTCCATGGCGCGATGGTCACAAGCCTGGATCTCCGCAATCTGGTGTCGATGAAGTCTCGGGGCCCGATATCCTATAGCACGGGGTCGTCTCCTAGCTCGAGATATCTGAGCCTGCTGAAGAGTCACCCCGCTCGGTGTGTGGGCTGAGGGGGGGAGGGCTGAAGCACGTCGTGGAATAAAGAAGTCAGTGAGCTGACTCTGTCTCCTTCCTGTATGGAGTGCTACAGTAGGCTGGAGTAGGGAATCTCTGTGACTCTGTATCTCTAGTAAGAATCGCCCGAGCTGTCGCTGGTCTCTAGAGTCCATGATCTCTCGGAGGGTGGGCTGCCCTGCAAACAGAGTCTCGTATCTGCCTCTGATGCCATCATATGCGCTACATCTGCATACAAAGTGCTCCTCATCCTCCATCTCTACTCTGCATACTCTGCATATCCGCTCCTCTCTGGGAATGTCTGCGGCTCTGCCCGTCTCAATCTCGAGTCGGTGTGATGAGACTCTCAGCTGGCCAATCGCTACCCTCAAGCTATGAGGCATGTGAGTATCCATGTAGCGTGGTCGCTGGATGAGAGAGAGAGAGAGAGAGAGAGAGAGAGAGAGAGAGAGAGAGAGAGAGAGAGAGAGAGAGAGAGAGAGAGAGAGAGAGAGAGAGAGAGAGAGAGAGAGAGAGAGAGAGAGAGAGAGAGAGAGAGAGAGAGAGAGAGAGAGAGAGAGAAGATTGGCAAAGGAGCCAAATAAGCTCCAAAAATAATATTCAGATTGTACAAAAATACTTATAAAAGGTGATTCTCCAAAAACTCGTGTAGAGATTGGGAATGCTATGGTACAAGATGTTTTACGAGTTAGAGGGTGTTTCTTTTTATAGTTTTTAGCTTGACATGAAAAGCAAAGCTTAAAAAGCCAAAAAATCAGCTCTTTGCAATTCGTGACGAAAAATCTGTTGTGAATTATGAGGAGCTTTTTTTTAATTTTTTATATTTTTATTTTAATTTTGCTAATATAGCATTATTATTAGAAAATATGCTTTCTATCTCCATAAAATTGACTTTTGAAATTGGTTTTGGCTATTTGAGCAAACATTAGGGTTTGACTTTTATGCCCTCAAAATTGCTACAAAGAGAATGGATGAATTTATTATTTAGGCTCATACCTATAGTTGATAAAGTTTTTCTATTTCTAGACAAAGCCTCTGCACTTGGTCCTTGATTTGCAAGTAAAGTGGTAGCCCCTCCTCCTCGGGTATTCCTCCTCCACCATATGATGATGATGAGGAAGCACTTTGAGCATGTTGAGCTTGATTTGAATAGTAGTCTTGAGCAAGAACTTTGAATAGTCCAATACCTCCAAGTTCGAGTCTTTTAACTTCAGCTTCAACTTCATCCCATAGGTCAGTGATCATGAGATAATATTTCAGACTTGTTTATCGAGTGTGAAAATTACCCTTGAACTGTCTACTGAGACCATGGAGTTCATTGCCATATCTCTAACTTAAGCAAGTCAATATGCTCAAGTAAAGTCTCTTGAAAATTTTCAAAACTCACATGCTTTGATATTAATTGTTGGTTTTTAAGGCCCACAATCAATATATAGAGAGAGTATAGAGAGAGACAATAGAGACAATGTACACAAGAGATTGGGAAAGGCGGCAAATTAGCTCCAATATTAATATTCAAATTGTACAAAAATACTTACAAAAGGTGATTTTCTGCTAATGGGAGTGCTATGGTACAAGATGATTTATGAGCTAGAGGGTGTTTGTTTATATTGTTTTCAGCTTGACATGAAAAGCAAAGCATAAAAAAAAAAAAGAACAGCTTGCCGCAATTCACAGTGGAAAATCATAATTATTAAAAACATGTTTTTTATCTCGAGAAAATTGACTTTTTAAACTAGTTTTGATTGTTTAACCAAAGATTAGGGTTTGACTTTTGAACCATCAAAACTGCTCCAAATTTGGTATATGATATATCATTGGATAGCTATTGAGTGGCTTTTCAAAATTTTGATAAAAAAATTCTGCATATTTTGACCAAAGTTGACCTTGTGTTGACCAGCCTTTGACCTTGAAAATTCTGCAAAATGTGGATTACCTTCTTGTGGAAGGTTCATTTCCAACAACTTCAAAGATATGCGTAATTGACTTTGACGAGAAATTTGATTATGAATTTGAGAAAGTTTGAGGGTTCTAATTATCTGGTTAGATTTAAAAGATGATGAGTAAAATCTAAGAAAAATAATAAAGTAGTAAAAATATAGTGTTGGAAAATACATAGATTTGGGAAAATAGCATAAAGGTTACATTTATGATCCTATGATCTACATCTTCTTGAGACTAGAATTGCTATAAAAGTATAAAAATGAAGGTTATCATACCCTTGGATCCCCATTGTATCCTACAGAAACCAAAACTAATCAATCAACACACAATTTGAAGACACACTACTAGTTCGGTACAAAGCTAAGAGGCTCGCTACTGAAGGAATGTCCTTATGGCCACTAAGAGAATTGGAGACATAAAGAAGCTCATACATGTATGGTACATGTGGAACCATGTGAAAGAAATTGGTTCAAAAGCCCACCATGAGAATGCCTTATGACAACATTGAGGAATTGGCCCAAAGACTTGACATAGGAATTCCTACCTATGCCCTAAGGCATGAAATGTCCAAGAAGTAGTAGTCCATATCCCTTCTTATATCAGGCAAAAATCTTATCCATTGATCTATGGTTGTTGGATGGCTGCATTTGATTCTTACTCCAACATTTCATTGATATATTTCGGTAGTGATGTATGTGGACACAGTTGCGACCATCGGGACACTTTTTTCCCTCTTTAGGAGTTTTTTTTTTTCCGTGGCTTGTATCTATGCCTATAACCCCAATGGGTCATTTATCTTTGTATATTCACTTGGTAACACATTTTGTGTTGTGTTGTTCTCCAAGCTCCTTTTTTCTCTTTTGTGTTGTTCGTGTGCTCCTGCAGACCTCGATCTCCAACAATGGGTATCAGAGCGGGTCGCGGCTTCATCTAGAATGTCGTCGACACCCCTCTGGTCATAGTCTCGGAATCCCGCACAAAAATTGGTGAGGATACTCGAGGCCATTAGGTGTTCAAAATGTCTTCGCGATGTGGCATCAAAATTTTGATTTGAGCTTGTTACAATCCCCGAACACACTATTGTAGCGACTATGCAAGCAATTTTGTCCTTTTGTGCCAAACATATATATAGGTTTCGGTTCTCTAGTATAAGTGCCTCATATATTCTAAGGTATTGACTCATTGGCCATGGTTGAAAGCAATGATGTATTCCATATGTTGGCTGTTGAGGATAAGTTGGATGGTACTAATTACCCATTGTGGGTAGTAGAGATGAATAGGCACATGCATTGATAGCCTTGCGTGTCAAACCTGCCATTATCCCTCATATTCGCTCCTTCAAAACAACAAAAGATGCTTAGGATACTCTAATAACATCATGCCAAGCAAGAAATGAGGCTGTTTTGCTTACCTCCGAAAATAGGTGGAGAGTGAGCATATGAATCTCTTTCCAGATAATTTACTACTGTTCTTAATGGTCTTCCAGATTCATATAAGAGTTTTGCTTCTACTCTTCGTTTGATGATGAAAGACAATTCGAATGCCTTCACCTTTGAGGAGCTAGTCTTTGTTTTACTGCAAGAAGACAAGTCTAGGAAGAACAGGTCGATTATGATATTGCATATCAAGCTTTCTTAGCTAATCAGAAGGGCAAAGGTAAATGGAGCTCCTCTACTAGTAAGCAAAAATATTCTAATACTTCACAATCAAAGAAGGAAGACAAAGCTAAGAAGAAAACAAAAAAGAAGAAACAATTTTGCAAGGACTAAAAGGCAAATGATCATGTCATTAAGAGTTGTACTAAACTCCTTGCAAAGGAGACAAAGAAAAAAGAGGCTGGAATGGTTGTTTCAGAAGCCTCTACACCTAAAACAGAGAGTGCCAATTTGGTTAAGAATGAAGAATGGGCATTGACTACTCCAAAGTGGTATGGAACGTTTGGTACGGCACGTACGATACGCGTACAGAACGTGGTGCCGTACCAAATGCGAGGATATGGAACGTTAAGGAATATTATCATGTGTATGTATGTATGCACACACACACACACATATGTATGTATATATGTGTGTGTGTATGTGTGTATATATGTGTGTATACACACATACACACACACACACACACATATATATATATATATATATATATATATATATATATATATATATATATATATATATATATATATATATATATATGTATATATATATATATATATGTATATATATATGTATGTGTATGTATGTATGTACACACACACACATACATATACACATATATATATATATATATATATATATATATATATATATATATATATATATATATATATATATATATATATATATATATATATATATATATATATATACATATATATATATATATATATATATATATATATATATATATATATATGTGTGTGTGTGTGTGTGTGTGTGTATGTATGTATGTATGTATGTATGTATGTATGTATGTATGTATATATATATATGTGTGTGTGTGTGTATGTGTGTATGTGTGTGTGTATGTATGTATGTATGTATGTATGTATGTATGTATGTATGTATGTATGTATGTATGTATGTATGTATATATATATGTGTGTGTGTTTGTGTATGTATATATGTATGCATATATGTATCCACACACACACACACACACACACACACACACACACACACATATATATATATATATATATATATATATATATATATATATATATATATATATATATATATATATATATATATATATATATAGAGAGAGAGAGAGAGAGAGAGAGAGAGAGAGAGAGAGAGAGAGAGAGAGAGAGAGAGAGAGAGAGAGAGAGAGAGAGAGAGAGAGAGAGAGAGAGAGAGAGAGAGAGAGAGAGAGAGAGAGAGAAAGAAAGACTTTTTAACGTCTATTAGAGGCCAAAATCGGCCTATGAGACAAAACATATACATCAGTATGATCCAATCCACTGTGATCCAAAACGAAAATAAAGTGTGAGTACTGCAAACGGGTATAAAAGGAGGGATAGTAGCTCGCATCAAGGGTGTGGGGTGCTATGGGTATGCACTCTATATGCTCAATGGGTGAGATACAAATATGATATGCATAGGGAGGGGAGGCTCCATGGTATCACAACCCCCTAAATGCCTGGAGTGGGTGTAGGATATAATGCATCGGTGGGTAAGGCATCATGGCGATCCTCAGAATGCTCTGGGGGTCCAAATCGATAGGGGTGCGCTGCTGACGTCTCTGTATCTCCATGTCATGGCGTGCGTGAATCGCCTGAATCTCTCTCTGATGTGGACGAGCTCTCCGGACAAGGGGTCTCGGTTGTCGACGCTGTCGTCTAAGCTCCTCTGCTTTGTGTAATGTGACACCCCGCATCGAGCTGGGCCCTCGAGTGTATGTGGGTCTAAAAAAATCTGTAATATAAGTCTGAGGGGGGGGGGTCAGGTGTATCTCCATCTGCTGCTGGAGGAGTGATGCGCGACGGTGTTGGAGCTCTACTAGGAAACGACCTAGAGGGCGCTGGTCCTCTGTCCCCAATAAAGCCCTAATCTTTCTAGGCCCCCTGAAGAGCTGTGGGTAGGGGTCTCTGATGTCCTCATATGCCTGGCATCTACATGTGTAGTGCTCCTCGTCCTCCACCTCCTCTCTACATATCTTGCATAATCGCTCATCCCTGGGGGTGTGTGTGGCTCGCCCAATCTCAATCTCGAGCTGGTGTGATGATACTCTGAGCTGCCCAATGGCCACTCTCTCAGCTGGTGCCATATATGTATCTATGTATCGTGGTCTCTGAATGAAACCATCCGCTGTCACAGTCAGGAAGTGCTCTCTGTAGTGTTGCCTCTTTGTGGGAAGAGGCTCCCGTGGTGCTATCCATGTCTCCCTGACGTGTATCTGTAGTAGGTCCTGACGGATGATCCTATTCCTCTCCGAACGAGAGAGGGTAATGTGGGGGGAAGAGAGGTCATACTGAAAAGGGGGGAGATCCGTAATGCTCATGCCATGGTCTGCTAACCATCGGTAAGTCTGTGCATACCATACTCTCTCATGCCCTGTCTCTGCCAAATGTCTAGAGCTCTCAAATGCAAGCCTGGTGAGTCGGCTAGTGGGGGAGCTCTCTGACTCTCAGAATAAAGGTCACCAATTGGAAGAGTGCCTCCACTAGCATCGGTGGTGTGCCAAGCTCAGCTCGTATAATGTCATGTGGAACGGAGGGCTTGCTCCGCAGCAAGCGTGATATCATGGTGATCTGGGGCCTCTCAATCTGCGTCCACATCGCCTCTGTGATGCCTGGTGCGCATACTGCTGCTGCGTACATCAATGCGGGTGTCACTAGAGTGTCAAAGAGCCACCCCTTAGTCCGGGGCTCCTGAAAATGTGTCTGAAAGCAGTGTCTCTCCAATCCTGCAAGTGCCGCATAACCTCGCGTCAATCTATCTCTCGCAGCCTGTGCCATGGAGAATACCCCTGTGCTGCCCGAGAAGGTGATACCTAGGTAGACGTAGGAGTCCACCACCTCTATCTGTCCTCCAGCTGCTGTGAAAGAGGCGCGATGGCGTACTGTCTTGGAGGTATGGAAGATCATGACCTTGGTCTTGCCAAGGTTCACTGTGAGTCCTCTCTCCATGCAAAAGGTATCGAGCGCCTGTAAATGTGACTGCAACCCCTCCTGTGACTCTGAGAGCAGGACAATGTCATCAGCATATAATAGGATATGTACTGGCGTACCTCCGAGGTCTCCTCCTCGCCCTCCTGCTGGCTGTATATACTCCGTGATCTCGTCGATGTAGAGACCGAAGAGAGTGGGTGAGAGAGGGAAACCTTGTTTCACACCAATGGTGCTAACAAGGCTGTCTGATAGACCGCCGGGGCAGCGTACCTTGCCTGTGACTCGTGCATACAAAGCGTGGATGGCCCATAGCATGTCTGATGGAAGCTGTAACTCCTGGAGCCTCCGTAGTAGTCTCTCTCGAGGGACCTAGGCTTTGCGGAAATTCACAAAGCAACAATATAGTCTCTGCTTCCTCGCCTTCGCGCTCTCAATCAAGCAACGAAGCACGAAGATGTGGTCAATGGTGGAGAAAGTGCGGCGGAAGCCTGCCTGGCCGGGTGCTCTGATCCCCGCTGCCTCAGCGTGTGTACTGAGCTCTTCCTCTAGTGCTGCCCCATAGATCTTGGCCAGGATATGGCCTATCATAATAGTCCTGTAGTTCCCTGGGTCCATCATATCGCCGGACTTATGGATAGGCGTAATGGTATGCATAGTCCATGAGTCGGGTAATCCCTCAACCAAAGCACGGTTGAAGAGATGGGCGATCAAGTGGGAAACTACATCTGCTGCGTATATAAAGTGCTCTCCCTGTAGCCCCGTGTGGTCTGCTGAACGGCCATGCTGTAGCCTATGGATGGCCTGTCGTACCATGCCTGCTGTGAAGAGGGTGGATATCACCGGACGCAGTGTGGAAGGAATCGGTAATGGTGGCTGTCCTGGGATGTCATATAACCTCTGGGCGTAGGTGTGCCAAGTCGAAGGATCTGCTATGGGTGTAGGTGGACGTGGCTCACGTAGTGCCCTCCACGCGGTGGCACAATCCCTACTCATGAGAAGGTCGATCAACTCTGCCTCCTGTCGCTCCTCGAAAGCTCGCCGCTTCCGTCGTGTGAGGGCTCGCATCTGTCGTCGTGCAGAGAGAGAGAGAGAGAGAGAGAGAGAGAGAGAGAGAGAGAGAGAGAGAGAGAGAGAGAGAGAGAGAGAGAGAGAGAGAGAGAGAGAGAGAGAGAGAGAGAGAGAGAGAGAGAGAGAGAGAGAGAGAGAGAGAGAGAGAGAGAGAGACGCGCGTATACACACACACACACACACACATATATATATATATATATATATATATATATATATATATATATATATATATATATATATATATATATATATAGAGAGAGAGAGAGAGAGAGAGAGAGAGAGAGAGAGAGAGAGAGAGAGAGAGAGAGAGAGAGAGAGAGAGAGAGAGAGAGAGAGAGAGAGAGAGAGAGAGAGAGAGAGAGAGAGAGAGAGAGAGAGAGAGAGAGAGAGAGAGAGAGAGAGAGAGAGAGAGAGAGAGAGAGAGAGAGAGAGAGAGAGAGAGAGAGAGAGAGAGAGAGAGAGTCAGATTAACGTCTTTTGGAGGCCAAACTTGGCCTATGAGACAAAAGCCATGTACAAGTGTAGTAGCCACGTATAGAAAATGAAATGAAATAAACAAAAGCTATCTAGGGCCGGTAAAAGGATGGGGAGACGTGGCTCTGACTCAGCAGATAGTGGCCAGCTAATACAAAGGGATCCATAATATGAGTGAGTAAACACCCTAGCTACTGGTGATGGGGGGAGATGGGTGTAGTATGCGGTACATCGGTGGTGGTCTTAGTGCCTCCTTAAGGAAGACAACCCAGGGGGTAGTGGTACCCCTATGCGCCATCATGTGGTCGTAGGCTGTCCTGATGCATGAGATATCCTCGTAATATAGTCGCGGTCGACGATATCCTTCCATGCGTGGTCGGCGTCGTGCTCTCTGTGCTGCTGCTTGGTGGAGCGTGAACCCTATAGAAGGACCTCTCTGATGTAGCTCAGCTCGTTGAAAGAACTGGGTAATGGTCTGCTGGGTACTCACCCGTGGCTGATGTGCGGGCTGTAGTGACCGCTCTCGCCTCTCGTATGCTGCTGTGAGGAAGCGCCCCAAGCGTCGCTGGTCTCCCATAGTCATGTATAACTGGAGTGACTCCTCTAGCTGGAACTGTGCTCGTAAGTCTAAGTATGCTCGGCATCTGATAACAAAATGCTCCTCACTCTCTACCTCTGTCTGTCATACTGGGCACCGCCTCTCCTCATGGGGGACTCCCCTGGACCGGCCCCTCTCAATCTCGAGGTGGTGTGATGAGACCCGGAGCTTCCCAATGACGACTCGGAGGTGATGGGGAAGGTATGTCTGCATGTATCTCGGGATCTCGATGAAGCCCGCGTCCGATATATGTAGAAAATGCTCGCGGTAATAGAGCATTTTCGGTGGCAGTGTATCCCTAGGGCTCACCCATGTTCTCTGTATGTATGTATGCCATATCTCCTGACGAATGACCCTACTCCTCTCTTGATGAGAGAGCGAGTAGGTGGGTGCATGTGAGTCGTATTGTAGTGGTGGTAGCGTGTCTATGTCAAAGCCATGGTGGGCCAGCCAGTCTCGTGTTTGTGCATACCATGAGGAGGTATCGCCCGCTAATGCCATATCACGTGATGCCTGGAAAGCACGATTCTCCGAAGTCTGTGTAATAGGCATACTGTCTGGAATAATGCCTCAACTAGCATCGGTGGTGCAGCAAGCTCTGCTCTAATGATATCATGTGGTACTGAAGGCTTGCTGCGGATAAGTCTGGCAATCATGAGGATCTATGGCCTCTCTAATGCTGTCCATACTGATGTAGCTAATCCCAGCCCCCATATGGCTGCCCCATACATGAGCGCTGGCGTAACCAAAGTGTCAAAGAGCGACCCCTTTGTGCTGGGTTCCTGATATGCCTGGTGGCACTGTCTCTCCATCAAAGCTAGTGCTGCGTACCCACGTGTGATGCGGTCATGAGCTGCCTGAGACATAGAGAAGACCCTTGATGCTGCTGTAAATATCACTCCCAATAAACATATGATCCGACCACCTCGATTGGTCCACCTGCTGCTGTGAACAAACTATGTTTGCGTACCTGTGTTGATGTATGAAAGATCATGACCTTGGTTTTACCAAGGTTCACAGATAACCCTATGTGTCTGCAAAGTCATCTAGGCCATGTAGATGATGCTGTAGACCTTTTGCAGACTCTGAAACCAATACAATATCATCAGCGTATAAAAGAATATGAACAGTGGACCCCCGTACCTCAATGCCATCTTCCCCTGCTGCTGTATGAAGTCCACTATCTCATCAATGTAGAGACCAAAGAGGGTGGGTGAAAGAGGGCATCCTTGCTTCACCCTGATAGTGCTAGCAAGTGGATCAGATAAGCCCCCTGGACATACAAGATACTCTACCAGATACTCTCTCATATAAGGCGTAGATCCCCCATATCATCTCCTTCGGAGCTCGGATATGTGACTCTACCAGATACTCTCTCATATAAGGCGTAGATCCCCCATATCATCTCCTTCGGAGCTCCGATATCAAGTAGTCGTCTGAAGAGTGGGTCCTTGGGAACAGTGTCAAATGCTTTGCGGAAGTTCACAAAGCAACAATATAATCTCTTCTTCCTCACCCTTGCCTGGTCGATCATGCATCTCAGAGTGAAGATGTGGTCAATAGTAGAGTAATCTCGTCTGAAACCTGCTTGTCCTGGAGCCCTGATACCCTTCCTCTAAGCGAGAGTAGTGAACTCTGTCTCTAGTACCGCCCCATATAACTTGGCCAATATAGGGCCAATCATGATTGTTCGGTATGTAGCTGGATCCATAGTATCACCTGACTTATGAATGGGCACTATGGTGTGCTCAGTCCATGAGTTCGGGAACCCTTCAACCAATGCACGGTTTAAGAGGTGGGCAATGAGCGGTGCAAGAGTCGTGCCTCCATAGATGAGGTGTTCTGCATGTAAACCGAAATGGTCATGGGCCCTTCCATGTTGCAGCTGGGCAATAGCGTGTCCCACCATGGTGGGTGCGAAGAAGTCAGAGGTAGTAGGACATGAGCTCTGCGGTCTGGGAATGGGGGGTTGGTCTTGGATCTTGTATAGACTCGTGCATAGCTATGCCAAGTGCTCGGGTCTCGGATAGGTGTCTGCTGTCTCCTCTCTCTCAAATGTCGCCATGCCACTCCACTGTCTCGACTCATGAGCAAATGGTAAATATCCCAATACTGTCTCTCCTCCCAATCTTGCCGTTTGCTGCGAGTAAGGCTCTGTATGCGACGCTGTGCCTCTGTGTGTGTAATATCTCCCCTATGCTCTAAAATCCGTAGGTGCTTCCGTAGCTCACGGCAATCTGCATCATACCAGCGGTTCTGGGGCATGGATCCTGTGCGTGGAGGGTGCATATGTGTGCGGTGTGGGAAGTTGCGGAGAGCTGAGTCCCGTAGGATGATGGTGATCTGTGATGTAAGTGTGTCCAAAGGTGAGTGGATCGAGGGAGAGTAGGCGGGTGTGTAAATGGTGTGCATAAACATGTGAGAGCTTGTGTGAAGTGTATTGTGGTATTTGTCTCAGTGGGTGAGGGAGAGTCTAATGGAATCGGAGACGAGAGTGTGAGTGTGATAAATGTATGGTCAGCACACGTTGTCCAATACTCAGTGAGGGGATGAGTGAAGCTCGAGAGGTGGTACCCAAAATGTAGTCGACTATGCCCTCGTCTCCCTCGTGAGGGAAGCAAGTAAATCCGCCTGAACCTGGCCAACGATTCATCCCGTTATATATAACAAGATGATGTCGACGGCCTAGCTCGAGTAGATGTCTGCCATAGCCGGTGGTGTCCTGACCCATATCTGTCGATACTCTGCTGGTGCTCATCTCATCCGGGTCTCTGCCCCTCATGAGATGTGGGTGATCCATGTCATATGCCTCGCACTGATGTGACTGAGTGTGGCCATTGAAGTCCCCCATAAGGAAGACTTCACCTAGTGTGCTGTAATGTAGTATCTCCTCTGAAAGCGCTGTGTATGGTGAGTCTCTGTCTCGGGTCGGTCCCCTAAGATCCTGTCTTGTGTATCGAGACCCGCCTGGTGGGAGGAAGCATATAGCAATGTAAATCCAACCCCCCCGTGCTATCTCCATGCGAACCCACATGTATCGTGCCTCCTCATCTCTACCTATAATATGGATCCGGCTCTGTATCTCCTGTCGAAATATGATGGCCACTCCTCCCGATCCTCGCGCTGTACTCTGGCTCGTTGTGGTCCTGAATGCAAACCCCCAATGAAAACCTGTAATGCGTGGTAGACCTCTCTCTGGGCTCTCGTGTTTCTCTGTGATGCACGCAAAGTCATGTGATGCCAGGATCTCCTCGAGTCTGTATGGTCGCGTCCAGAGTGCCCCGTTGGAGTTGCACACTGCTCCTCTGAGTGGTGTCTCCTGGTGTAGTGATGTCTCATAGGCCGCGTGGCCCTATTTGATAGGGAGTCCATCTATGAAGACCTTACCATCCTAGTAAAAGGCCTTTCTCCCCTCTCGGCGTGCCTGGAGTATCTGTGGCATGCAAGCGCGTCGGTGTGCTACCTGCATCCTCGTGAGGTCCTCGTCCATGTAGAGGGCGCCGCCTGGTAGTCCACATAGTACTGATCGACGTCGAAAGAACGCGGTTCGTGCCTCCTCGGAGCTCATCTTAAGGATGAGTGCTCGCAAACGCGATGTATCCCTCCCAACCCTCCATGCGCCTGCGAATGGCATGCTCTCGTATCCAAGTCGACAACAAATGTCAATTGCATCTGCCTCTGGTGATGCTCCCTCAGGTAGGCCTGTAATCCGAATGTGAAGCTTTCGAGTGTGTCGAAGCCTCTCATCCTCAAGTGTATCCTGGACTCGTGTGAGTTCTTCTTTCTGCACGTCTTCCCTAACTTCCTTCTTAACCCTTTTGTGTACTACTTCCACCCACGACTCTCGAGTGGATTCTACCTCCGTTTTGATTTCCTTCTTTATTTCTTCTTTGAGTGTCTCCACGTTGGAGATCTCTCCCTCTTCTTTCAGGTGCTCATAGGCTGTCCTCCAATTGTCTCGTTCTTCTGTGAGAGTCTTTACTTGTTCTTCGAGTCCTTTGACTTTATCCATTACTTGTTCTTCGAGTCCTTTGAACTTTTCCATCATTTTTCGTATCTCCATAATGAGGTTTCGGTTTGCTTCCTTTTTGGCCTCTTTGAGAGCTCTAGCGATAAGTTCGTCCACTTCCCTCCTGTCCATGGGAGCCATTTCAGAGACACTTTGAAACTTTGAAACTTAAACCCTAAGAAATTAGGGAAATAGGTTCGATTAGAGTGCACTGTGCTTCCATGGGAAATTGATAGCCCTGAGAAATTGGAATTCAAATTGTTTTTTGTGAAATCCTAACTCTTCTTTAGGGTTTTGGGGGGAAGCACGGGTCCTTTTAGGTTTTCGGGGGGGGGGGGGGGCAACGGCCACCGAGGTTGGGCAGAGGTGTCCTTTTAGGGTTTCGGCTCGGGACCACAGCAGCAGGCGGGCTAGGGTTTCAAGGTGGCTGATGCAGGTGATGGAGCAGAAGGCGAAGACGACGGGGCGTAGGGGGGGCGTAGGCGACGGGGAAGAGAGGGGCACAAGAGGCGGGGCAGATGGGCGGCACAGGTGGAGAGAGAGAGAGAGAGAGAGAGCAGAAGGCGAAGACGACGGGGCGTAGGGGGGGCGTAGGCGACGGGGAAGAGAGGGGCACAAGAGGCGGGGCAGATGGGCGGCACAGGTGGAGAGAGAGAGAGAGAGAGAGAGAGAGAGAGAGAGAGAGAGAGAGAGAGAGAGAGAGAGAGAGAGAGAGAGAGAGAGAGAGAGAGAGAGAGAGAGAGAGAGAGAGAGAGAGAGAGGAGAGAGAGAGAGAGAGAGAGAGAGAGAGAGAGAGAGAGAGAGAGAGAGAGAGAGAGAGAGAGAGAGAGAGAGAGAGAGAGAGGAGAGAGAGGGGGAGGGGGAGGGAGAGAGGGGAGGGGGAGGAGAGAGGGAGGGGAGAGAGAGGGAGAGGGAGGGAGAGGGAGAGGGAGGGAGAGGGAGACAGAGGGAGAGGGAGAGAGAGGGAGAGGGAGACACAGGGAGAGGGAGTTAGAGGGAGAGGGAGAGAGAGGGGGAGAGAGAGGGGGAGAGAGAGGGGGAGAGAGAGAGGGGGAGAGAGAGAGGGGGGGAGAGAGAGAGGGGGAGAGAGAGAGAGAGAGAGAGAGAGAGAGAGAGAGAGAGAGAGAGAGAGAGAGAGAGAGAGAGAGAGAGAGAGAGAGAGAGAGAGAGAGAGAGAGAGAGAGAGAGAGAGAGAGAGAGAGAGAGAGAGAGAGAGAGAGAGAGAGAGAGAGAGAGAGAGAGAGAGAGAGAGAGAGAGAGAGAGAGAATAAAGGAGGGAAAAAGGAGGCGGAAAAAAATAAGAGGGATAGGGAAAAAAGAATGAGAGAGAGAGAGAGAGAGAGAGAGAGAGAGAGAGAGAGAGAGAGAGAGAGAGAGAGAGAGAGAGAGAGAGAGAGAGAGAGAGAGAGAGAGAGAGAGAGAGAGAGAGAGAGAGAGAGAGAGAGAGAGAGAGAGAGAGAGAGAGAGAGAGAGAGAGAGAGAGAGAGAGAGAGAGAGAGAGAGAGAGAGAGAGAGAGAGAGAGAGAGAGAGAGAGAGAGAGAGAGAGAGAGAATAAAGGAGGGAAAAAGGAGGCGGAAAAAAATAAGAGGGATAGGGAAAAAAGAATAAGAGAGAGAGAGAGAGAGAGAGAGAGAGAGAGAGAGAGAGAGAGAGAGAGAGAGAGAGAGAGAGAGAGAGAGAGAGAGAGAGAGAGAGAGAGAGAGAGAGAGAGAGAGAGAGAGAGAGAGAGAGAGAGAGAGAGAGAGAGAGAGAGAGAGAGAGAGAGAGAGAGAGAGAGAGAGAGAGATACATATACATATACGCACACACACATATATTCATTTAGTATTTGTTTAGAATACAATAAAGAATCGAGATTCAAAGATACATTTATGCATGTGCCATTATCCATACATGTATGTATATATATTTATTCATTTAGTATTTGTTTAGGATACAAGAAAGAATCCATATTCAAAGATACATATTTTTATCCATACATGCATGGGTATTGTGTGTCATACATGCATGTATGTGCATTGTGTGTCATTATTCATATATGCAATTTGTGTCATATTATATATGCATGTGTCATATAATGACATTGCAATGTAACATATTATATATATATGCTATTATGTATTATATTACATACATTTCACATGCAATGTGTGTCATATGTATGCATGTGTGTGGCATGGAGCATATATGTGTCGGAGTTAGACGTCTGCGGAAGCACGCTAACAACACAAGGAAGAAGGAGAAGCTTAGAGCACAACACACAAGACTGAATGGATTACCACTAGAATGTACGAAGATAAGTAGCCCCTTAGGGCAATAGGCGTGTATACAAGCTGGGGGGGGGGGGGGGGGAACCTCCGAAAGAGGGAAAAAAGTGCCCCAGCGGTCCGAGAGTGTTCAGGCACATCACTACCTAAATATATCAACAAATCCCCCCTGGGAGTGATGCGGTGAACAAGGAGCTGGTACTCATGTATAAGGAAATGCCAAGCTATGTGGAATCAATCCACAAAAGGAAGTAAAGCTTTGCGGAAAGTTTCAAACTTCTCCCTAGGCAGAGCCTTCGTAAAAAGGTCTTCAATGTTCTCCTGCGTGGGCACATATGCCAAGCTGATCTTCCCAGTGGAGAACCTCTCCCTGACATAATGATAATGCACCTCAATGTGCTTAGTGCGAGCATGGAACACAGGGTTCCTCGCAACTTCCAATGCGCTCTGATTGTCAGTGAAGATGGTGGTGGCAAAAGACTGACCAACACCCAAATCAGCCATAAGGCGTTTGAGCCACACACACTCAACAGTCGCTGTGAAAGCTTCCCCATACTGAGCCTCAGAACTGGAAGTGGCCACAGTAGGCTGTTTCTTGCACAACCAAAATATACATTAGCTAGCAAGCATGAAGCAAAAACCATTGGTGGACATACGAGTGTCATAGCAACGAGTCCAATCATTGTTAGAAGAAGCATGCAAATCTTGCGGTAGTGATCCCCCCTTGGGATAAAACAATCCAAGTAGCCGGGTACCACTCAAGTAGTGGAAGATGCGCTTAACAGCCTGCCAATGCTTGACACCTGGGCAATGCATAAACCTGCTCATCTGTGAGATAGCAAACTGAATATCTGGCCGAGTAATGCATAAGGATTGACAAAAAAAAACTAGTGTGGATTCTAAAAAGTAGAATTAGAAAATCTAGAGACTACAACATAAATGTAATAACTATGGAGAAAAGAGAAGAAAGGTGAAGAAAGGGCTAAGAGGGTTGCTGAATATGCAAGGTTGATGGTAGTTGAAGCCTCCATACACGTGAGATCCAAGGAGAAAAACTTAAAACTGAAGATAAGGTTGTGTTTTGAAGAAGCAATGGCCTCTATCTGTGGTTGTTTATGGTCCTCAAGATGGTTCTAGAGACCCCTCAAGATAAGCTCTAAAAATTTCAAGAGAGGCAAAACAAAATTTGCATTTTTTGGCCAAAAAAGTCATCCCACAACCCTAGCCATCCCTGATTGCCGTCCCCAAACCATCCCATCACATGAATCCGTCCCCGAGACGCGTCCTAGGGATGTTTTGCTGTATCAAAGAGTTGTCAGGGGACGCCGACCGTCCCGGTTAGGTGTCCCCATATTTTGGCTTAAGGGGATGATGTCCTGGCGTTCCTAGGACCCGGGGATGCATCCCCGATCCCCCATGTGACTTTGTCAGAAGCACATCATTAGCACGCTTAACATATAAGGTGCTTTCAGATGGATTATTCTCAAAACCATGTGCAATGAGATAGGCATGCATCTTTTCATACCAAGCAGGTGGTGCTTGCTTTAAACCATATAATGCCTTCTTTAACCTGCACACCTGGTCTTCATGCCTTTTCTGCACAAAGCCACGGGGCTAAAAAACATACACTTTTTCATGCAAGTCACCATTCAGAAATGCTGTTTTAATGTCCAACTGATGTACATTCCAACCATGATGAGTTGCAAGTGCATAGATGCTATGAACAGTAGTCTTTCGGCAAGTAGGAGCAAAGGTTTCATCAAAATCAATGCCTCTTTCTTACGCATAACCCTTTGCAACAAGCCTAGCTTTATACCTGTCAAGTGTACCATCAGGTTTACGCTTTAGCTTATATACCCACTTAGTACCAATGGCCTTCTTGTCAGGAAGAAAGTCACATAAAGACCAAGTACCATTCTTCATTATAACATCATATTCATAATGCATAGGAGCCATCCAATTTTTTGAATTTTGTGCTTCATCAAATGAAACAAGCTCATTCTCGTCACAAAGACTAGATGCGAAAGAGGCACTATGAGAGCCTGAACGAGTATGATATGATAGAGGTGCATCTAATTTGCTGTCATGCAAAGTCCGCGCGAGCCATTTTGGCATAGTGTTTGCTTGCTTAATATCAGCTCTCTCATCAACAAGTGCATCATGTAAATCTGCATAAGAAATGGAATGATCTGCATCATCACATGAAACCTGCAAAGACTGAGAAGTTGCCTCATTAGGATCAGCACTAGGCTGTCCACTTGTAAAAAAAGGAAGCAACGTATCATACATGTCTTTGGAGCTAACAGATGTCTCCTTCGTACATGAAAGTAAGGGCTGAATAGCATCTTCCGCAAAAACATCATCAAAGCTAACAAAAATGCGTTTTGTCTGTGGATGATACAGACGATAGCTTTTGCTTTTAGAATTGTACCCAACAAAAATACATTTTACTGCCTCATCATCCAATTTTCTGCGATGTTGTTCAGGCACTAATGCGTATGCCAGACAACCAAAAACACGCAGATGAGCAACGGATGGCTTGCAACCATGCCAAGCCTGATATGGAGTGATAGATTGGAGTGCTTTAGGGGAACACCTGTTAAGTATATATGCTACATACATGACAGCCTCAAACCAAAAACTATGTGGTAAAGCCTGTCTCTTGACCATACACCTTGCCATCTCCATGAGTGACTTGTTCTTCTGTTCAGCAACTCCATTCTGTTGAGGTGTATATGGCACTATACACTCATGTTTTATCCCACGTTCAACCATAAATGCATTAAAGTCAGAAGACATATATCCCCTCCCTCGATCAGAACGTAGAGTCCCTCGATCAGAACAGAGAGTGCTCATTTTACATGCTTACAAATTTTCAGCCAAAACTAAAAAACAGTTTGAAGCACATAAACACTTCGGAATTTGCTTTGAGAGGATATACCCATGCATGCTTGGAAAAATCATCAATGAAAGTCACGAAGTAAAGATAGTTTCCAAAAGAAGGTGTCTGCATAGGACCACAAACATCACTATGTACAAGCTCCAATTTTTGCATAGCCCGAACTGAACCATCTTTTGGAAAGGAGGAATACTGCATTTTGCCCAAGATACAGCCTTCACAGACATGTTTTCTGGGTGTCTCAAGTTTGGGCAAAGAGGACACCGTATCAGATTTCTGCAAGAGTAGCAAACTAGCAAAATTCAGATGACCAAAGCGTGCATGCCAAAGCTTTGCATCTGACATAGCTTGGGAATCATGTAATGCACATGCCGAATCATTCACAAATCTTTCATAGTCCATGAGCTTATATAGCCCACGACATAAAATGCCAGAAGCAATAATCATGTCACCATTTGATAGGTCATGAATTGCATATCTGTCATCATCAAATTTCACAACCAGGCCAATCTTGGCTAATGCAGAAACTGATAACATATTTTTCTTGATCCCTGGTACAAATAAAGCATTCGACAAAGTGAAAGAACTACCATAAGCAGTAGTCAGAATGATCTTTTCAACTCCCATGATAGGATAAGAGGAGTTGTTGGCATATGTGATAGTATTTCCTATAGGGGAAGGCTCAAACGAAGAGTAGAAGCAAAACTCTGATATGACCAAGAGGACTGTCAAGAAGGACTTTATCTGCAAAAATCAACTATTCCTTCAAATCCTTGATCTTTGTCAGAAAACTGTCCATAGAATCACCTTCATTCATATGCTCACTCTCCAACTGTTTTCGAAGGTAAGCAACACGAGCCTCATTCCTAGCCTGGTACAATGTGGTAAGTGTATCCCAAGCATCCTTAGCTGTTCTGCAAGAGCGAATATGAGGAATAATGGCACGTTTTACAGACAAAGCTATCAATGCATGTGCTTTAACATCTCTGCTATCCCAACGAATTTGCTCTCCATTAGGTGCAACAAAAGAAGCAACACAAACAAGAATCTGCAGAATATCACCATCTTCGACTCCTTCTGCATCAGCTTCAGTACCTATAGTTGTAACAGGTGTAGGTGTGATAGGACGTTTTTCAACACCTTGCACAATGTTCCACAGTCCTTTTGCAACCAATACATGTTGTATCATATAAACCAATAATGGGTAGTTGGTACCATCCAACTTATCCTCAACAGTCAATATACGAAATACATCACTGCTTTCAGCCATGGCCGGTGACTAAAATACCTTGATGCAAAAAATTGAATGTACCTCAAAAAGTTGAACAGAATTGCCCAAACGGATTTTGCTAAACCTGTAGCAGATTTTGAGACGCTTATACGAGCGAACCAAAACTAGTATATATCTTTGGCACAAAAAGACGAAATAGCTTGCACAAGCGCTGCGATAGTGCGTTCGGAGGCCGAAACGAGCTCAGATCGCGATTTCGGCACTACACAGCAAAGCTGTTTTGATCTCTGAAACACCGAGTATGCTCACCACAATTCGTGCGATTCTGAGACTTTGACCGGAGGAGTGTCAACGATGCCCTAGATGAAGCGGCGACCTCCTCTGATATCAATTGTTGGAGTTAAATTTCTGCGGAAGCATGCGAACAACACAAGGAAGAAGGAGAAGCTTGGAACACAACACACAAGACTGAATGTATTACCACTAGAATGTACAAAGATAAGTAGCCCTTAGGGCAATAGGCGTATATACAAGCCAAGGGGGAAAACCCTCCTAAAGAGGGAAAAAAGTGCCCCGGCGGTCCTAGAGTGTTCACACACATCACTACTATCAACAATATGATGGAAATTGAGTATATGTGTCATATTATATATATGTGTATTTATGCATGTGTGTGTGTCATATTATGTATATGTATTATATACATATGTTATATATGATAAAGTTTGAATTATATATATATATATATATATAGTCTCGGATTTGTGATGTTATTATTACTTCTAGCATTTTATGTCATGGACCGTATAAGTTCATAGACTATGCGAAATCGTTGAATAATTCAGCATATGAAGTTCAAAATTCTCATGCTATCTTAGATGCAAAGCTTTGGCATACACGCTTTGGTGATCTGAATTTTGTTAGTTTGGTTCTATTGCAGAAATTTGAAATGTTGTCCTCTGCTCAAACTTTATGGACCTCCTAAACATGTTTGTGAAGGCTGTATTTTGGGCAAAATGCAGCGTTCCTCCTTCCCAAAGGATGATCCAACTAGATATCCTCATAAATTGAAGCTTGTTCATAGTGATTTTTGTGGTCCTATGCAAACATCTTCATTTGGGAACTACCTATACTTCGTGGCTTTCATTGATGACTGTTCCAGGCATGCGTGGTGTCCATTGAAATCAAAGTCTGAAGTGCTTATGTGCTTTAAAAAAGTCCTTGTTATGGCTGAAAATCAATGAGCATGCAAAATGGGCACTCGCCATTGTGATTGAAGGGGGGGGGTACATGTTGTCTAAGTTTAATACGTTTTTGGCAAAGCATGGGATAAAACATCAGTGTACAGTGCCATATACACCTCAACAACATGAATTGATGAAAGAAAGAACAGATCTCTCATGGAAATGGTGAGAAGTATGGTCATAAGTCAAGCTTTACGACATACTTCTGGCTTGAGGCTCTTGTGTGTGCAGCATATGTACTTAACAGGTGTCCCACCAGGGAAGATTTTGGGTTCAATGTCTAAGTTTATTTCCAGGCCGAAAGGATTGCTATGTCATCACCATTTTCATTTTCAAACCTGAAAAGTGCTATGGGGAAAGCATTGCATAAATTTTCTGCAGACAAGCATTTGACGTGGTAACAATTTTGTTTTTCTTCTTATGAATTTTGCTTATATATATATATATATCATATGGCACAAATAGTAACCTTTGGCACTTCAACGTTTTGGGAAATGTGAGGTAAATGTTCACTCTTCACGAAATAATTTCTTGAAAACAAGGGAAAGCATCCAGTTTTCACATAAGAAAAATGACTACTGTAAGAACTTATGATGCAGCAGCATTTATTGTTGCAAAAATAGGGTACCTTAATGTTAACAGGGGCACATTTCAAACAAACATTTTTCATCTATTGATGCATTATTACTATTATTATTATTATTATTATATTTTTTCACCACAAGTTAAATGTTGTGTGCCAGTCTGTATACTCATACTATATCCATAATACAAAGGTGAGCTTTACATCGTAGAGGTTAAAAAAATGAAAATAAAAATCAAGATTTTTATTAATCGGGTACTTAACATATGCACAATACTATTCAACACATACACACATTTAGGGGTAAAAAACACATAAAATACCTACTCTAAAACCATACACACACTCGTCAGTAATCGACAAGCCACAATTGTTGTGCCACACCATATGAATCATCAGCTGTCAAGTGGATATGAGTAGATTGAGACTCTCTTTTTGTTTTTTATACTAAGATATGAGCCTCATATTGAACTTGTTGGGTTTCGTTGGAATTTGGCTTCAAACATTCTACTACACTAATCATCTCAGGTAAAGCAGTACTTTCAGGCTTTGCTTCCCATTAAAGTGATGTAACTTCATTCTGTGGATGAGCTACGTCAATATTTTCCTCCAGCATTAATTACTAGGGTAGGGTTAGATGATGCCAACAACTTCTAAATATCGAGGTTATTGATGATCTAAATTGTGATTATTTTTCAAACTCCTTACCATATTTTTGCTTGTGGCCATGTCCCTCAGTGGGTTTCATATGCGTATGTTATATGAAAATTATATTTTAATAACATAATATAAGAATCTTATGAATTGGGAGAATGCAGCTCAAGTATTATGTATACACAAGGATTTTTTTGGCCTAAAAATCACAACTAGCAATTTAAATCACGATAGCAATTTTTACGGTAGAAAAATAAATGAAAATCATGATTTTTTAAACTATGACTATATCTAATAGCAAGTGTTGCCTCATTTTTGGGTTGATTTTTCACTCATTTGGAATGGACTGCTGCCATAGGTATGACTATCCATCTAATGTCATTTGAAGAGGGAGCTGTTCTTGCTGATAGTGAGTGGCAGGCACCTGCTTATTGCTTTGAAGAAGAAGATTCTGTGCTTGGAAAGCAGAAGGTTATTGAAACAGAAAACGAACCATGGAGGAAGTTCTTAGCCAACTTTGGAAATTTACCTGGGTTTCTGGTGGATGACAACTAATGACTGTTACCATTCTGAAGAGCAGTCAGCTGATGTGCCTGATTCTGCATAATGATTTCTGTAAGCTATTTCTTATAAGGGGTTAATATGTGAAGTTGACTATTGGTTTGTACATGACATGATTGGCTGTAGAATGGGGATCTTGTTGAGCATCCAGTCTGCAAATATATATTAATGGATTGTAAATGCATGACTCGTCATTCCTGCTGCTGTGCATATTTATGTCCTTGTCTCAATCATGCTGAATCTGTTTATGTTCTTGCTTTTCTCATCGTTACTCATGAGTTTGAATAATACCTTTTATGGTGCTAATATGTTTATCTTTCTCTTACATTGAGCTGTGTGAGTTCATTTATTTGTGCTGAGAAACATTAGAAGTTCTCTACATTGTTAAATTTGTTGTTCCCAATGGTTCCAGTATGTTTCTACTTGTAGTACATACTACTTTTGATTGTCAAAATGACATCATCCCAGTACTTTGCAGTTGTCATTTTTTAGTTTTGTTTGGATGTCCTCTATGGCATGGAGACACTGTCATCACAGTTTTTATATTTTATTGTCTAGCTCTGTGCAAGTACCCACTAGATATGGGACGTGTGATATAAACTGCTGCAAGAATGTTAGCTATAAGTATTATAGTATATCTGTAAGTGGCTTTTCATTCCCAGGTAATTTCATTATTTGTAGCTAACCTTTCCTCCACTTCCCATATACCTTCTTCTTTTTATCTAATAATTGAACGGCACTCTTGTTCGCCCACCTTCATCCTTTCCCCATTGTTGTCTAGTATGGT
Organism: Ceratopteris richardii; assembly: GCA_020310875.1. NCBI lineage: Eukaryota > Viridiplantae > Streptophyta > Polypodiopsida > Polypodiales > Pteridaceae > Ceratopteris > Ceratopteris richardii. The sequence goes on along the minus strand of CM035444.1, from coordinate 98,805,725 downwards.
CAACCTTAAGTTGATTTCACTCATTCATGAGTTACTTCAATACCTTTGATGGCACCAATATAGTTTTTCTCTTTCTCTTACATTGAACTGTATGGGTTCATTTATTTGTACTAAGAAACATCAAAGTGCCTCGCATTGTTCCCAATGCTTCCAATATTCTGTTAATTGTAATACGTTTTCTTCAAAGGAAGTTCGATCTTTGAGATCTACTCTTCCAGATAGCTTGAATTAACTGAATGTACAATGAAGGTCGGGCGTAGCACCCATGGGACCCTGGAATCCCAACAAACAGGGGTTGAACGCCTAGCAACTACTAGGATATGGAGCCCGAAGGTGCTAAAGGTAGCAACTGGGAAGGGACGGCCCTAAGGCCAGATGAGGTAACTGGTTCGAATTGGGGTTTTTGCCCGAAGGACCAACAATCCCCCTGACAGGGCTGGTTTATAACCATCTCAGTGCATGTCTCAACACATGTGCGAGGGGTGTCCCGCTGCAGCCTCCAGGGTTTGAACCCCCAACCTCAGCTTAAGAGGCAAATGAACCAACCAGGCAAGCCAGCATGCGGGGACTGTGAATTTTAATACTTACTATTTAAAAAAGTCTGAGTGACATCAGCCCATTACTTAGCAGTTTTCATTTTTTTTTTTGTCTTGTTCACGTTTCTTCGTTGGCATGGAGACACAGTCATCACAATTTTAAGATATTATAGTCTGCCTCTGTGCAAGGGACGTGTTAGATAAGCCATTGCAGCATGTTCATGGTTGCACTAGTATGATGGACGAGTAAACTCGTCCAATATGTCTAGTCCAGTCCCGTCCAGTACGGTTACGTACGACTCTTACGATGTACATTCTGTCCCACCCCTATTTCAACTCAAATGCATATTTTGTTGTGTTTTTTTTGTATACTTTTGCCTCACTTGCATTCGTGAGTCTTCCCACTCTCACCTTGAGCCAAGAGCACTTAGCAACCGTACAGTTCCTTGAGCTCATATCCTTGAGCCTTTGGCACCCCCTCTAACTTGTGAACTTTCAAACTTCTCCTCACAAAGACTTAGCATACATTGGCATCCAGCTTAGCTCCTAGACACCTCTAGAGGCCAACTTCCAAGGCTCAAGCTTTTAGGAACCGATTCCTCTTCTTTGAAAGCTACATCTTATTGCAATTTTCCCCATGCATTATGATCTATGAATAATGGTATATTTATCTGTTACAATCTATCTATGTAGTATGTAGTATGTCTTACGTACATTGTAAGATGTATGAAATGTCACATATGTAATAATGTATGTATGTGCTATGTATAACTATATATGCACTAATAACTTTATATATATATATATATATATATATATATATATATATATATATATATATATATATATATGTGTGTGTGTGTGTGTGTATATGTACTATATGATATGTATGTAGCACATATGTAGTCCGTAATGTCCATGGAATATGTATCTATAATCTATTTTATATACATATACATATACATATGTCATATAGATATAGATATAGATATAGATATAGATATAGATATAGATATAGATATAGATATAGATATAGATATACATATACATATACATATACATATACATATACATATACATATACATATACATGTCATATACATATACATATACATTTATACATACACATACACATACACATACACATACAATGTATATATACATATATACATATACATATACGCATCGTACTGGATAGGACGTGACTACCTAGAGCATGTTTGTTAGAAGTATTACTGTGGATCTGTAAGTGGCACATCAGTAGCTTCATTGTTTGTATCTAAGTTTCCTCCTTTGTCCATATACCTTTTTGTGTTTCTCTATCATATTTAAATGGCGTTCTCCATTGCAAGCTTGCTACTTAGAAGTGTTATTGTTGATTGGTATGTGTCCCTTCATTTTGATGTAGCTTCTTTATTTGTAGTAGCTAATATTTCCTCCGCATTCAATGTGCCTCTTCCCTTTTTCTCTAATATAATTGAATGGCGTTTTCCTTGTTCACCCATGGTGCTCAACTATGATCCTTTTTTGATAGCAGACAAAGCTGCATGTTATTTTAGCAGATGATTGTGATTTTCAAATAAAAAAATGCAGCACAAGTATTCTCCTGCAATGGTCCTCTGTTAGTGCTTCCGGTATGTAGTTCAAGGGTAGTGCTTCTTGCCATGATCCTTTCCTTCACTCTCCATCTGCCTTTTTCGTTTTCTTTAACATGATCGAATGGTGTTCTCTTTGTGTTCACCTATGTTCCTCTGCTGGTAATGTTTTATTGTCTGCATCCTTACTGCATCCCTGCGTCCTAACTTGGTTGGGGCCATTTATCATGTTTTAGAATCGAAAGAGACTTCCTGGATTGTCATCTTCTTTCTACGAGTTCACTTTTGCAGAGTTGTTTTGCTCTTGACATGCTTGCTCATTTTATGTTGAATGACTAACCCATTTTTTCCAGTTTAAGGGTATGATTACAAAGAACTCATGCAATCACCTCAGCATAAATATCAATAAAAATAAGAAGTAAAATCACGAGGAAAAGATATGACATTGCTTCATTTTTCTCCTGGAAATAGACTCCCATCTTCAGAGATGAAAGGATGGAAATATAGGTGTAAAAGACAAGGCATCTTCTAGTGCATAATTACATGACTTCTCCAAAACTAAGCTATATTTCTGCTTTTATACCTACATACATACATGCATACTCATCTATTTCATGATGAGATGCAACTTCTATATTTCATCTTTGCAAGTTTGATTCTTTGGTGAGTTCTTATTTCCTTATCTTTATAGGGGCTTTTATGATAGTAGTTTCTAGGTTTTTTTGGTTTATCTTGGAGCCCATAGCTCATCAACTACACACATACAAATTACATAATATTTGAAAAGGAATCATTTAAATCAAAATTTGTGATACATAATTAAGATTTTCAATTAAGGCTATACAATTACTTTATTATTTACATGCTTGCTTCAATAGGAAGGGGAGAATGGGAGAAGGAGAGTGGGCATGGAAGGGTGCTTGGGCAAAAGTTAAGTGTGTAACATTGTTGCATGTACATTAGATACATTTTGGCTAACATTATTTATTTATTTGCTTATTTATATGTATGTTCTTATGGTTTTCTTATTGAAAAAAGAGCCATCTAGTTAATGAAAGAAATAGTCTAACCAATTTGTTAAAAGCAAGAATCCCACAAAAGTTAGAAGTTAGTTTTTTGTAAAAAACAATTATGGTGTATACCAAGGTTAAAGGGGAGCCATATTCTATGGGAAGTTGTAGATGATGGAGGTGGATTGTATTGGCATTGATGGAGCCTCTATGGTTGCAAGTGTCTAACCCTCATAGCTTTTGAAATAAGATCTAGATGAACCTAAACGAAGATCCCATTGTCATGAGGTGGCCAATCCCATGATGTCAAGTATAAGCTTCAAAGTCAAGATTTCCCTTTGGCTCTATTGGAATGGGACTTGATGCTCAAACTCAAAAGTTGGATAAGAATCATCAATGCATCTCACCTCCAACTCCTCAAAGGACAAATAATTTCTTTGTAGCACCACTTGTGATAGGAGCGCTCAATTGAACACAACAATGTCTTGTAACACGTGGCAGAAGTTAGTTTTTTGTTAAAAGTGAGAATTCCATCAAAAGTTTGAAGATAGTTTTTTTTTTTAAATAACAATTATGGTGTATACCAAGGTTAAAGGGGAGCTACTTTGTGGGAAATTGTAGGTGATGGAGGTGGATTATATTGGCATTTATGGAGCCTCTATGGTTGCAAGTATCTAACCCTCAATAGCTCTTGAAATAAGATCTAGATCGAACCCTCATAGCTATGTCACAATCCTAATAAAAGTAAATAAATAAGTCAATGCACCCATAGTTAAAGCCAAGCAAAGAAAATCAACGGCCTAATTAGGATTTGTGAGAAAAATCAATGTAGGCGTAATTAAAGCTAGATGAAGAAAATTAGTTCCTTAATTAGGATTGCAAAAAATGTTAATGCAAGTGGAGTAAAAAAGTTAATGCAAACACATGGAATAAAAAAGTCAATGTATCCATAATTAAAGCTAGACGAAGAAAATCAACACCCTAATTAGGATTTGCAAAAAAAAAGTTAACGCAAGTGCTTTTTTGGCTTTTTGTGGGCCATTGTAGCCTCTAAAAAGACTATGTTATCATTACTTGAGCATCTCTCACCTATTCATACCTTGTTTGGAGCTTGATGGAGGTCCTATTTCAACACATGGAGGTGCATGATGTCAAAAGTAGAGGCTTAACATGAAATAAGCTTGTTTATGCATTGCTAATAATAAAGGAAAGGTTTGAAATTGTCCACCTTTTGTATTGATCCCAATAGTTAGGGCAAAATGTTTTCATTGCCTGGATGCATGATGGCCACCATGGTGCTTATGCTTATACACTTGAAATAAATACGCAAAGATGCATTCAACTTGATAATGATCCTTAGCACTTCAGAAGGAGCTCACTTTCCTTTTCAAAAATCAATCACTTTCTATCTTGGATCAAGGTGCCTAGGTGTGTATCACACTACCCTTTGAGTATTTAGAACATGGAGACCTTATTCCATACCAAGCTTCCCTTGGTTCCATGTGAAGATCAACCTTTTGCTTTTAAATTCTTCTTCACAACAAAATATAACCTTGATCTTGTGTTGTTCATTGGGAAGGTACTCTTTCACCATGGATTGCCAAGAAGTAATGTGTCTAGACAGGTAGCATAGATGGGTATTTAAGGGGCCTTGTCAACATCCACTTGTTTACTTGGACCTTGTAGATACTCCAAATCATAATGTAGATGGCTAGGGAAACAAACCTTTTTTCCCAAAGGAAAATTTCCTAGAGCAACTTTGGAAAATTATGCCCCAATCAACGTGATAGAAAAATGTATGTGCTCGTTCCCTTCACCAAATCAGCCGAATAGGAGTTCACTTATCTTTGTACATTCACTTGCTAATACATTTTGTATTATGTTGTGTTCCAAGATTCTTCTTCTTCCTTGTGTTGTTCATGTGCTTCTATAGACCTTGAACTTCAACAATTGCTATCAATGAAGGTTTTCGCTTCATCTAGGGTATCATCAACACCCCTTAGGTCATAGTCTCAAAATCATGTGAAAATTGTTAAGCATACTCGAGGCAATCAATTAGGAGCTCATTTTGGTCTCCAAACACACCGTCACAGTGACTATGTAGGCAAATTCTTCCTTTTGTGCCAAACATATATGTAGGTTTCAGTTTGCTAGTACAAGCACTTGAAGTCTGCTATAGATCTAGCAAAGATTGATAGGATATTTCTATTCAAATTTTTGAAAGATACAAACAATTTTCTGCATGAGAGTATTTAGACATTGGCCATGGGTGCCTTATATATGTGACAGATCAAGAAAAATCTATTATTAGTTTCAACATTATCTAAGATTGGACTAGTTGTCAAATTTCTTGATGATAGATGTATAATTCATGATCTCTCAAATAGGTGATTTTATCATTTCTTCTGACTTTTTATGTCATGCGCTATATAAGCTCATATATTATGTGAAATCTATGAATGATTTAGCATGTGTAGTTCATGATTCTCACGCTATCTTAGATGCAAAAATTTGGCATGCATGCTTCGATCATTCGAATATTGCTAGTTGGCTTCACCTACAAAAATTTGAAATGGTGTCCTCTCTACCCAAACTTGTAGCAGCTTTTAAACATATCTATAAAAGTTGTATTTTAGGCGAAATTCAACATTCCTCCTTCCCAAGAGATGGTTCAATAAGAGCATTCATATTGGCAGCTTATTCATAGTGATGCCTGTGGTCCTGTGCAGATATCTTCATTTAAAAACCACCTATACTTTGTCACTTTCATTAATGACTGTTCCAAGCATGCATGGGTTTATCTATTGAAAGCAAAGTTTGAAGTGTTTATGTGCTTTAAACAATTCCTTGTTATGGATGAAAATATTTTAGCATGCAAAATGGGCACCCTCTATTGTGATCAAGGGGGAGGGATACATGTCTTATGAGTTTAATGCATTTTTGGCTGAGACTGCTGTCTGTATCATCCGTAGACTAAATGGATTCTAGTTAGTCGTGAAGTTGTTTTTGTGGAAGATGCAATTCCACCCTTACTTTCATGTACTAAGGTTACATCAATTAACTCGAAGGATATGTGTGACTTTTTGTTTCCTCTTTTTACAGGTGCAAAGTCAAGTGCTGGTCCAAATGAAAAAACATAGCCTTTATAGGTTCTAAATCACAATGTATATCATTCTATTTGTGATAGATTTACATGATGCACTTGTTGATGATAAAATTAACATAGAAGAGGCAATGGTTGGTGCAAATTTTGAGAGAGATAAAATTAGATGCATCTTTTTCATTTCATACTTGGAACAATGGACATGTATAAGGCTAGGATTTTTGCCAAAGGTTATCATCAAGAGAGAGGCATTGATTTTGATGAGACCTTTGCTCCGGCATGAGTAATGACCACTACTCATAGCATTTGTCACCTACAAATTATCATGGTTGGGGTGTTGAATAGTGATTTACATGGAAAAACGTATGTTTCTCATGCCTGTGGTTTTGTGCAGAAAGGGCATGAAAAGAAAGTGTGTAGGTTGAAAAAGCCATTGTACGGTTTGAAGTTTGAAGCAAGCAACACCTTCTTGGTTTGAGAAGATACATGCCTACTTGCTTGCACATGGTTTTTAGAACAGTCCAACTGAGGGCACCTTATATGTTAAGCATACAGATGATGTACTTCTTATCATTGTTGTATATGTTGATGATATGCTGCTAACTAGTCCTAATGAGAAGCATATTGTGTAATTTAAGGCTGATTTGGATGCCTCTTTTGAGATGTCAAAATTTTTGGGTATTTAGTTTATGCATGTTGATGGGAGAATAGATTTATGCCAAAAAAAAATATTGGCATATTTGCTACATTATGGTGTTGAAGATTGCAAACCTATTGCCACTCCCATGGAAGTAGGTTTATTGTTGAGTCTTCATGATGTTTGAGATGCATTCGATATTGTTCTCTATCAACAGGTTGATGGATGCTTGATTTACTTATGCATAACTCGGCATGATATTCAGTTTGCTATCTATTAGATGGGAAAGTTTATCCATTGTCCAAGTGTCAAGCATTGGCATGAGATTAAGCGCACCTTTCACCACTTGAATGATATCCAACTACTTGGATTGTTATATCCCAAAGAAGGATCACTACCACCAGATTTACATTCTTTTTATGACTTAGATAGGGTTGATTGCTATGAAACGTGTCCACGAGTGATTTTTACTTCATGCTTGGTAGCTCATGCATATCTTGGTTGAGCAAGAAACAACCTATTGTGGCAACTTCTAGTTGTGAGGCTGAGTATAGGGCTTCTTTCACAACGACTGTTGAGTATGATTTGGATGTTGGTCAGTCTTCTACCACCACAATCTTTACTTACAGTTAGAGTACATCTGTAGTTGCAAGGAACCCTATATTCCATGCTTGCACAAAGAAGCTGCATGATCATCATGTCAAGGAGAGATTCTCTGATGGAGAGATCAATTTGGCTTATGTGCTCACACAAGATAATGTCACAAAACTTTTCACAAAGACTCAGCCTAGGGAGAAGTTTGAAGCCTTTCGCAAAGTTTTGGACTTACTTCCTTTTGTTGATTGATTTCTTTCCACAAAGCTTGGCACTTCCTTATACATGAGTGCCATGTCCTTATTAATTGCATCACTCTCAGGGGGGGATTTGTTGACATACTTCAGTAGTGATGTGTGTGAACACACTTAGGACCACCAAGGCAACTTTTTCCCTCTTTAGGAGATTTTATTCCCCCAACTTTCATGTAGGCTTATAAACCTACTGAGTCACTCATATTGGTATTGCATTCTATATTATGTTGTGCTCCAAGATTCTTCTTTTTCCTTGTGCTATTTGTGTGCTTGCACAAACCTTGAAGTTCAACTGGAAGAACAAGATGGAAGAACAAAATGGAAGACTTGCTGATACTTAATCCACTCTTTTGTCATAGTTTCTAATAGAAGAACTCACCTGATGTCAACACACAAAGATAGAACTTTGCTTGTCCACCTATCTCTTTTGTGTTACCATTAGTGTCCATGTGAAAGGCCAAATGGTCATCAGACAGTTTTTGTATATGTTCTTTAAAAAGATATAGTGGCCTAATCAACCATAGATTGGAAGTTCAATCGCATTTGTAACACCTAAGAACTCTGTGTTCGTGCTCTCTGTGTATTGTGAGTTTTCTACGCATTCTACTGGTCTATGCAGAGTACTGTGTGTAGCATCTAGAGCTCATGTTTCTACTACGAGGGTATCGTCGTGGAGCTCTTGGGAAGGGAATCCACTGTGGTGCATTGCCATTGCAATAATTTACTCATATCAAGGCCTTCAGACAAGCAATCTTTGTTCCTTTTGTGTGAATAGGATGAACACTTGCTCGCCCACCCAAGGCTTTCTGCAAGGCTTATGATTAAGGTGGGGACTGAGGCATAGACCTTGGCATACCTTGTCATCCGAGTCACCAAAGTTAATGTTGGCACCGTTGGTTGTGCATGAGGGAGGACCTCAATGATCAAGGAAGGCGGAGTCCCATGGTACTTCTCAGGAGGTCACCCATCCAAGTTTGTTCCCCCCGAAGCTCGCTTAATCGACAATCTCTTGCCACTAAGCTACACTCTTGTGGTGCTTGAGAAAGGGGAAAGAATAAGGTTCATATTACATTGAACATGTTTTTGGCTCTCAAGCTTCATTCTTTGCTTTCAAAAATTGTTTTTGAAGCATTTTTGAGGTGATTCTTGGAGCCATTTTGGAGTACTTTCATGCATACTTCTCTTTACATAGGTTCAAGAGCATCAAGAAGTGTGTTCTTTGTACTTCTCCAACAAAGAATATTCACCTTTGAAGCTCTGTTTTCAGCCACACTAGTAGATCTACATGTTTCTTGAAAGGTTTTGGTTGTGGTGGGAGCAGCCTCCGCAAGTTTATGCAAGTTTTTGAGCCTAAATAATAGGGTTGATAGTCACTTGAAGGTGTTGTTGGCTAGTGTTTGTGCTGTGAATTTAGTCTTTTGAGTGTCATTTGGATGCATATATTGAGAACATACACATTATGTACACTTTTTTGGATAGCGCTTATGTACATCCATGTGGTCATTGATATAGTAGTTACATTTTTGCATAAAGCCTGTGACGTTAATAAAGAGGGTCATAGTGAGGTTTTCTTAATTAAGAGAAACCTAGATGTTGGGGTACCTTTGGTGATGCAGGTGGAAAACTTATCTAGCCTGGCCATAGGAGATGTATGCTAGTTGTTCATAGGTGCTTGATAAGACTAGTTGGCTTCTTTGGGTTAACTAATTATATGTAGTGGAGTCAATGATTCACTATGTAGTTTTACATATCAATACTTGTATTTTGAGATTTTGACACTGGTCATATGCTCATTTTGCAAAGGATACTCTAGCAAAATTTTCCTAGATTTTTTGGTTTTGTCAACTATACAGTGATGAATTTACTCCTTGATACACTTATTGGTGTGAGCACATTTATTCTCACATAATCCTTTTGGTTGATCATTATTGTTCATTAATCCATTTTGAGCCCTAGTGGTGTTTGGACTCTTCTAGCTCCACTATCATTCTATTCAGTTCTCTACCATCATGACATTAGAGATCTCATGCACGTCTGGTGGATCAGGGTCTAGTGCTAGTGTTCCAAGGAGGAGCTATAACTTTTGCAGGGCAAAGACCATTTTGAGATCTGAAAATTTGATGGCACAAAATTTGCTCTATGGAAGAATCAGATTAAAGAAGTGTTGTTGGGGGATTCTTGTGTAGAAAAGGACTTGAGTGTTTGTAGGAGAAGGAAGAAGGATAAGAAGAGGAATATAGACACCGGAAGCTTTTGTAGATTGATTATGAAGAGGAAAATACAATGAGGATGTACAACACAAAGCCAAATGCTCTCTGTGCGTAATGCGTAATCCCAAAGATTACTCAATCAAAAAAGGTTACAAAATACCCAAGGTTCTTTTTGCCACCGACCTTCTCTGCACTAGACCTCCACCTTCTCCAAGAGCTTGCACTTGTGCACACCTTGCACTCAAGCTTCCAATAGGGGAGGAGGGATGGACACTTTCTCTCGATGCCCACACGGCTTCAATGGGACCTTGTCACCCTTGATTGCCTTGCTTAGCACTCCTCTGCACACACCTAAGTCACACTTCTTGCACACTTTGCACTTGATTCTCTCAGTCACACACTAACTCAATGTCTCTTGCTCTTCTCTCTCCTAGTGTGACTATGCTCACCTTGATTAGTCTAACCAAGGATAATGCATGTCTTGAGTTGAGTGTCAATTCACATATGTGCTGATCCTAACTAATAGCATATCTTGGTACTCACTTTTATGTACCAAGATTGTCTAAAAGTGTGTACAACCAACGACTCCTTGTTTTGTCTTATAATGAATTTAGGACAAAATTAAAATTTTAGATGGGGGTCCATAGTTTCACCTTTGCATATGCTTCTGCTTCACATACCTTCACTTTTGCCTTCAATTCTTTAATATGTGCACCTAAGGGAGGGTTCACTTGAACCTTCCAAACACCTTAAAATCCTTGAAACTTATAGAAAGATAATCTGCAACCTACATCCACTTTCTGCAAAAGATAATCCTTTGTGAACAATTGATTGTACACTACCTGTGCACCTTGATAACTGAAATTTGAACTCTTTGACTTTGACCATGTTGACTTTGATCACTATGACTTTGATCGACTCAATAGTTGCTGACCACCTAATGGGTTCTCCGTCCCGGAGAGAAGAGATACCCAGGTATCGAACCAGAAGGAGCAAGCATAATTTGAACAGAACAGATAGTTTCCAATGAACTAGAATAGGGAAATGTTGAATAGGGAAAAAGGGAAGGGGAATAATGGGTAATGGATGCCCTATGGATGATCCATGATGGGATTCTGGATAGTGTGGGGTAGGGGAAAGGGAGGATGTGGAGGGGGGAGGGACAAGGAGAAATTGGGGTTGGGGAAGGGGAACCGAAGAGGAAGGGTTGGGAGACGGAGAGTAAGTGGGGAAAGGGATATACCATGGAACAAAAATGAAAAGTACTCATAGACAAAAGGAAATGAAATATACACCAGAATATGTTCCATAATGAACTGATTTTTACAAATCAAAAGACACCCAGAGCAACTGTTTGAGCTACTAGAGCATGGTAAGGATAGCAGATGCTTAGAACAAAACACTACAAGGAAACACAAAATCACGCAATTGAGAGTGATGGCCAAAAGATACAAAATCCTCAACACCCAAAAGAAGAGCTAATGTCCTATGCATGAAGTGATCGGAGGGCAACTAAAGCTGGGGTGGTGGATGGAAGCAGGAGGGCGAAGATGTATCTGGAGAAGCCTCTCGGGCCAACTGTGGGAGGTGCTCTAGGAGAAACGATGTTCAGCCATATCTTCAATGACCTGCTCTACAAAAGGCATGGGGAATCCATTTGGAATGGTTACCCTCTTGAGTGCTCTAAAGTCGACACAAGTCTTGATTTTGTTGGTATTCTTCTTTGGTATGATAACCGTTGGTGAAAGCCATTCCGCGTGTTCCATAGGAATGATGATTCCTGCATCCTCCATTTTTTGTATCTCTAAATAAACAACTTCAACATATTTTGGACTAAGTGTATAACTCTTGCCTCTTACTAGTTTAGCTCCTTCAACGAGAGGAATTTTGTGCTCTCCATAGTTGGCAGACACTCTGGTGTTGCTCTAGCACAATGGTGAGAACCACGTTAAGAAGCTCCACCTCCTTAATGTCAATCCGCGGAAGAGATAGGAGTGATATGAAGATCGTGAATGTGAGATGAAGTGAGAGTGAAGGTGAGAAGCATAGAAATGCACACACACATACACACACACTACGAAGAGACAAGCAAGACACAATGGAAGGTGAGAAGTTAACTCTATTACTCAAGAACACTATTACAAGCTCAAAAGAACTCTAAACTCCAACAAGCTAACCTCAAAAATGAGCTCTCTAGCTCTTTTTATAGTTTCTAGACTAGTTTTGACCGGTTTCACATCTAGTGACCGGCATAGTTAAAAATTAGGTCCTAGATGCTATTTGGAAGGGTAAACGGTGTCTAAAAATAACGAAAATTGGTACGCGCATTCTACCTAAGCTCCTCAAGCTCGAGGACTCCTCGGCTTGCACAAAATGGAGCTATGGATTACAAAATGGGGTTTTCTATGTTACATATGTTACAATAGTGATAAAAATCACTGTTGGAGGTTTTTGGAAAGTATTTGAAAACATAATTATTTGAAAAACGATTCGACTGGCTCCCTGCTCCGTCGTTACATGCTTCCGTGTCGTCTGTGCCTCTGGCTGCTTCCAACACCCCCCTCCCTCTCGCTTCTGTCGTCCCTGACAGAACCTTGTTGTGAGGTCTGCCGGATATAGTTCTGTAGGAGGTCTTGAGCGAGGGTGTGCTCGGAGATACGAATGCCGCGGGCCAGATCTACCTCGAGTTTCTCCCAGTCGATTGGTTGCGGTTCTTCCGGTGGCGGGAGCTGATAGTGTGTGGAATAGACCATTCGTTCACAGGCAAATAATTGTAATAAATGTGTAGGCCTGCTTATGAATACCTCTGAATGGTATTCCCAGAAGCCGGTTGTGAACATCTCTTTGAACGTCTGCTTGTAGCACGCCGGTAGGTACTTTATTCTGCAGTGCCAGGCATAACATACCCGTAGCGATGGCGTTGTACTCATATCATATACCAGGTCAAAATTGCCATGCTCAAAGCCCGAGGTGTTGACATGTGGTGCCTTGACGCGTCGGAAGACTTTAAAAATCATTTGCATCATGTCAAAGATTTTGACAGTCATATGCGCCGCTATATCGTCCATATGCTTTAATCTAGGGAGCCAGTGGCGAATTGTAGCCATCATGTAGCCAACAGTTGGTAACCCAATGGGTGGCTTAAAATAGGGGTAATTCAACCAGTCTTGGCACTGCTTATTGTTTTGTACCTTAATAGCAAAGGCAGTCCAGGAGCGGCGTCGTGGCACTGGTCCCCAACACGGGTTGTACTTCAAATGCAAAGGTGCCTTTACCCATGTACTCATCATCTCTGGATACTGCTGTAGTAAGTTTTTTCGCCACTCTGGTTGATATATCCTTCCTTTCTGTGCATCTGGTGGTAGATCAGCCGCCTCGAATTGAGTTGCATGCGATGGTTTCTTACCTGTCTCTTTCTCGATGGCTAACTGGTATTCTGCCATTAACATGAAATACGGTTTATACTGTAGCTCGTGCCCAGATATGTATCGTCGCGGGGCCAAATGAGCAAAGAATGGAGACTGTAATATCTTTTCTTCTATCATCGCCATGGCATGTAATTGTGCCTCTACTCTCGCTGAGTGCGTTGTTCCAAGTTCCTCAATAGTCTTCATCCACGCGGGGGTCGGAAGTTCGTACGTCATCTGGCCTTCGGCCGTGACGCATCCGCCTGGGATGGGTTGTGGCTCGTATGCCTCTTCAAACGTTTCCTCCACCGGGATGGTGACCGTTTCTTCCTCAGCTGGAAGCTCAGGTGGGGAATCTGGCCTTGGTGGCGCTTCATATACTGCAATCCTTGATTCAAGGGTCGATACCTGGGCCCGTAATGAGTTGAGTTCCTCTAGGAGGTCAGGAGAGGGGTCCACAGGTGCTGGTATGTCTTGGTGTGCCGGTTCTCGTAACTGGAGTAATTTGTGATCTTTTTTGAGTTTCTGTAACTCCTCGTTCATGCGGTCGTATTCATCTAGTAATCTTACATGATCGTCTAGCAGCATCCTCATCGAGTATGAAGGAATGGCTTTGAACCTGCTAGGACTGAGCGGTTGGTCTGGGTGGTCGAGTGCTGCTTCTAAGTTTTCTCGGTTCTGATCCTGTAAGCGCTGGTTTTCTTCCTTGGTGGCTGCTAGGTGTCTTCGTAGTAAGCCCATGTTTCGTGTTAGCGTTGCATTGCGGACTGTCTGGGCTCTTAATAAGTTATCCAGGTCAGCAGTTGCTTCCTTGGTCTTTTCTTCGCTTTCTAGTTCCAATTTGTGATAAGCCTCGCGTAATTCCTGGTTGCGGGTGTTCAGAGAGGCATTTTCAATAGACAATAAATTAAGCTGCGACTGTAAGTCGTTGGTTGTCCTCTGCAGCTGCTGATAATTATCACCAAGAGATGTGAACTCATCTCTTACTTGCGTCATACACATGAACATCTGTCGGAATGCATTATCTACAGTGGGTGATAGTATTAATGGGGTGTTAAATGAAGATGCAGTTGGTGTAGATGCAACGGGAATGGGGAATGGGGGTGGGAAGGTGGATGATGTAGTGATTGTTGAAAATTGTGATGTGCCTAAAAATGTTTGTGCCGTGAGTGAAGTGAGTGATGGTGCTGTGGGTGGTGAGATGTCCATGTCAGTGGACGTATCTAGTGCGGTGACCGTGAATATGGGTGTGATCGTGGGTGCTCGTGCTGGTGTAAATACGGGATTTACAAAGGTTGAGGGGTAATTTACAGGGGGGCTGGCTGGAGCAGCTTGATGGAAAGGGGAAAGGGGGTTACAGTGGGTCAGGGAGGTGAGACGGGGGAGAAGGTTAAGGGCAGGGGGAATGGGAAAAGGGGTCTTGGAGTTGTGGGAAAAGATGGAAAAGATTGATGAAGGAATGGGTTGGATAGAAAGGTGGGTGTGGAAGGGGGTAGACTAGGGCTAATGGGCGCGGGAATTGTGGGGTTAGTGGTCGTAAAGACAAGTTCTGCAACACCACCGGCGAATGAAGATGTTGGTCTGGGGGAAGGAGGGTGAAGAGGGGAGGCTGGAGGGACGGCCGGTGATGGAGGAGCGGTTGGGGTGGTCGGTACTTCAGTGACTGCTGAGGTAGGTGCAGTTGTAGCGCAGGGTGGGGAATCTACAATGATGGTTTCTACTGCCAACGAACTTTCGGGGACAAGGCGTGCCTCCCTGGCTTGTTCTGAAGATTGTGCTCCGGTTGGTACACGAATGTATTCGCCGGGCTTAGAAAGTAGGCGTACTCTGCGGGGGTCAAACTGTGGTAGTGGCTTTCTTTGCAAGTACCTGAGTGCTTCGTTGGAGCCTACTGATTTGACTAACTCTTTGAATCCTTTGATGTATGCGTCTTCGAATCCGCCTATGACAAGTTCTTGTTCTATTATTGTTTGACTCTCTTCCTCTGTCAGCTTTTTGCGTGCCCAAACTTTTTCCATAGTTCTATACAGCTTCTTGATAGCTAGTGTGTAAGCTTCTGCCTCGTAAGTTTCATCTTCATGGGTACTTGTATCGCCATGTGTGTCTGTTTGTTGGCCTTGGCCATCTGTCTGTTCATGCTCTTGGGATTCATGTGTTCCCTGGCTAGCTTCGTCGTCTCCTTCGTCGTCATCGGTCGCTGTCCTTTCGTCATCAGAGCTGGACACGATCTGTCCTTGTGGCTGATCCCTGGGTGTGGTAGGGTAGCTAGGCCTTTCAAATTCTTGAGAAAACAATTGTCCTTCTGAAAACTGGAACTCATTGGAGAATGCATCGGGCATCTCAAAATCAAAAGTTTGGTCCAGTGGCTCTGCTTGTCCTCGTTCTAAATGTGGTATTGGAAAGGAGAAAGCTTCCGCACCAATAGTGGTGGGAAGTTCAGCTGCTGTGGTGATAGGTTCTGTGGTTGTGGCTGCTTGGGGTGCAATAGTACTGGTGGTGCCCTCCGGCGTAACTGGTCTTGATAACCGTATACGAATTGGTGGTACCGTGGGAGTGGCTGCTGTTGGTGACTGCTCTGGAGATGGTTGTGGCGAGGGTGATTCTGGGACTTGTAGGCACGGGATAGTACCTCTCATCCGCTTTCCGGCTCTGCCTTTGCTAGACTTTCTAGCCTTCCTAGTGGTGCCTTTAAATGCTTTCAGTTCCTCACTGGTCATGGCACGCTCAATTGGTAAGTCATACGCCAAGCACATATATATGATCCTGGTGAGGGCGCAACACCCATTGATTACCTTCTTTCACTCCCACCTATGTTGTGCCAAATAGAGCTGATCAATGATCCAGCTGGCTAGATCAACCGTTTGAGGTCCAGTACATGCTAAGTATAATCCAAACCAGATTCTCTTGTGAGGCATGGTAAAACGATCCTGAGCTGGGAAAGCAAAGTGCTGCATGCATATCCGTAATGGCTTAGAGAGCTCAGGTGTTATAGCAGAAATATCCTCCCACTTAGTTATGTCACCCCGCTTCATCTGTTCTGGGACTAGCCGTTCTTTCTCCGTTGGAGTGTGTGTTCCATGTATTTTCAGAGCTGCGCGAATCAAATCTTTAGACAAATAGAACCTTCTAAATGGAGGATCATTTACCAAGGATGGTAACATGAATGTGCCGGGTAGATCCTTGTTCTCTGAAGCCGTTAAGGTGGTTACCAAGTAAAAGCATCTGTAAAAATCGGGTTTAGGCAGAGGGTCGCTAAAATATTCTGTAAATCCCGCTCGTGCCCAAACGTGCGTTAGATCTTGTGTATTCTGCAGTCCTTCAAATTCTCGTGAAAAGAACTGGTACTTGGTCCATGTGCGAAGATCAAATGCCAAATTGGCCTCAAATATGAAATCAGCGTCTGCTACTGGTCCTGCTAGGCCTTGAAACCAATGAGAATTACGATGAATCTTCTCAGTATATCCTCTAGGAGGATCGTCGATTGGCATGGGTCCTGGAAAACCTTGAAACTCTGGTGGTTGCATAGTAGGATAAGATTCCGCGAGTAATTCTCCAATAGTGGCCATCGGTGCGCTTGGGCCAGCTTCTGATGGTCCTGCTTCGGTTTGCATGATGACTGATGTGCTAATGGAAAAGATCTGCTACAAAAGATTAACACATTAGTATGGAAATTAATTATGATCCCATTAAGGTGAGACCGCAATCCTTTTCCATGACCGATGTGTAACCCGTGTAGCCAAGTGTCGTGAAGTGATTGATGCAATGATCTTTTTGTAGAGCTAATGCAGGTCTCTAGACACCTACATGGTTCAGATTATGCCTACAATTCTTGATGAGCTTTTATTATGCATGATGTTGGGTTTGGGTGTATGAATTTATACAAGGTTTGGTTGAGGGTGAATTATTACAAGGGTGGAGTTTAAATGGGGTGGGAGAATTGTTAGATAAGGGGGTACAAGAAGACGTTTGGATACGTTTCGGTATCCATTTCCTAAGAGTCTTGGAGTGGGTGGTATGTTTCTGCTGGGGGACAAAAAGTGGTATCGGGGGTGGTGGTATTGAAGGATGAAAAGATTTCAGAGGGGTATATATTACATGGCTAGAGGGTTGGGCTATAATACATTGTTTGGGTACCCAGATGTGCGTGGGTGTGGGTCTATGGATAAGGTATTTCTTGGCGATCCAAATCTGTCGAGTATTTGTACTTGTAGAAGAAGATCGAGGGGACTTTGAATACTGACTCTGCTTCTTTTGAAACTTTGTCCTGTTCTCGTCTGCAGTGTTGCCAATAGCCTGAGGTTGCTGTCCTTTTGGCACCCATATTTGTTTCGTGCCACTTGTTCTGTGATGTTGATACTGCTGCTTTCTTTGCCTTTTCTGGTGGTGTCGTCGGTCTGGGTTCCTCTGTTGTGGTTGACTCCTTCGGGGTTGGGTTTGAGAGGTCCAGTGGACGCTCTGCTTTGGAAAAGAAGGGAGATCCAACACTTGCGTGACCTGCCCATTAGGAAGTGATTCGTTCTTTATCTTTAATCTAGGCCAGTCTGCAACAAGTTTGGAAGGATGAGCACCGCAGGGTGTTGTGCTCATTTGGCCGCTGATGCAACCCACCTGACCGCTGATTGTATCCATCTGCCCTAGCGGTTGGGTAGCTGCCCCTTCTAGTTTGCAAGAAGCCCCAGGGAAGATCTCCTGTCGTCTTCTGATTGACAATTGTCTATAGCCAAGCCCAAGTGGGTTGGTGTAGACGTAACGTGACTGGTCTGACCCAAGATCTTCCGGTCTTCCGTCGCGTGCGTTTCATAGGGTCTAGGGTTACAAACCTCAATCGGAATGCCGTTAGGGAAGTCAAGCGGTATCACTCGCTTCTGTTCTAAGGTTCCAATCTGTATGGAGCCTTGTCTAAGATTTAGGTCCACTGAGTGATCGTATAGCCAATCTTGGCCAAGGATTAGGGGTTCTATCAGGTCGTCATCATGGCACACTAGTAGCTTCGCTGTCATGGTCACATCCTTAATGAGGATAGGAAGGTCCACCTCACCCATGCAAGGGGTTTCCATGCCTCCTAAGCCTATGAGGTATGCCTCAATTGGCCGCATCTCTATTCCTGAATCCTTATAGTGGGACCATCTAATAGCACTAGTCGCAGCACCTGAGTCAATTAAAGCCCTGAGCTCTTGGCAAGGGTTGCCGTGCTCTAGCCTAAGTGTAATGAATGGTTTCCTGTCCACTATACTAGGATGAGTGGTTGACTTTACTTGACACATGGCCATGGGATATCTGGGTGTAGTTTCAAGATGGTTATAATGTTCTCTCCCTAGTCCTTGTCTTCTTAACTTCATGCGTTTAATGCGTTCTATTGCTTCTGCCTGAGCTTTCGCTCGTATTCTATTTTCTTCCTCCTTGCGCTTCTTTGCCAACGTGAGTCATCTAAGCATATCCTCAGTAAGAGGTTCCTGGTATAGCTTGACTCTACAGCCACTAATATAATTAGGCATTATATCTCCTTCTAAAGTGGCTAATTGTACTGCTCCACTTGTTGAGAGTCTGTTAATGATCATAGGTCCATAACCTCGCTTTTCTAACTTACGTGCGTGTTGCTTTAGCGTATATACTAGAACTAAATCTCCTTCTTTTAGGCCTTTATCTCTCACATGTGCATCAAAATATGCTTTCTGTCGCTTCTTTGCTGCGTATATGCCTGCTGCTGCCTTTAGCCTGGTTTCTCCTAATCGTTCCAAGTCCATTATCCTCGCTGATAATTCATGGCCGGTCCACTGATGTTCTTGTGCAACCTTAAGGGTCGGTATCAAGAAGTCCAAAGGAAGCACAGCATTCTGACCAAAAACCATCTGAAAGGGAGTTGCATTGAGTACGGTCTTGTAGGCCACTCGATATGCCCAAACAGCGTGGTGTAACTGTTTGTCCCAATCTGAACGTTTGTTGTTCACGAAACATTAGTGCTTTCAGCCTGACCATTGGCCTGAGGATGATATGGTGCGGATTTCTTGTGAATCACCATAAAATCCTGTAACAAATATTCAATGACTCGGTTTAGAAAGTGAGTGCCTCGATCGCTCACTAACTCTATAGGCAATCCATATCTTGTAAAGACATTCTCAAGTAAGAATTTTGCAGTTGTGTGTGCATCATTCTTTTTCGTGGCTTTTGCCTCTACCCATTTCGTAAGATAATCTGTGGCAACAATAATGTATTCAGCATGTGTACCTTTTGCAGGGGGGTTAATGGGTCCCACAAAGTCTATACCCCACTTAGAAAATGCACGTCCGCCCATCATGGGTTTCAATGGCATTTCATCTCTGCGAGTAGGAAACTGAGTTCTTTGGCACACATCACATCTCTTTACATAGGTATGAGCATCCATGTGAAGAGTGGGCCACCATAATCCTGCAAAGAGGATGGCTTTGATTATCCTATCGGGTCCAAAATGACCTCCTACAACACCTTGGTGTGCAGTCTCTAGTATGCTCAGATAATCGCTTTCATGAACACATTGTCTTAGATATCCATCTCGTCCTCTTTTGTAGAGATTATCGCCAATAAGTGAATAGTCGTGAGCTTCCTGCTCTAGACTGCGTTGTCGAGCTAAGGTCATTCCTTGAGGGAATGTCTTCGTCCTCAAGTATGTCACTAACTGTTCACTCCAGTCTGGTGTGAGAGACACATGATATAGTGTAGCATGCTCTACTGGTGGTCTTTCACAACAAACATTGCATTCCTTACACAACCTGTAGACATCTGCTTCCATCGTAGGCCAATATACTCCTAGTCTATGCAGAGTCTGTAATGTTCGATGTTTTGAATGATGTTGCTGTAGTGCACCTATGTGTGCTAATTGCAACCAATTTGCATGTTCTGATTCATCTACGTGAAAACAAGCAAGAATCTTTTGATTATCCTGTTTATATATGCTTCCTGCCATTATTTGGTATCTCTGAGACTTGGTAATCTCTCCCTCTTTGATCTTTATCCTAGGATTCTTGGGTCCATATGTGAGAACGGGGACTATAGGCTTAGCCCATTCTGGTGCTATCTCAAGATTAAACAAGTATGCATCTGGTAGATCATCTGCTACTCCTTGAGGAGCTTCTCCTGAGGTTAATCTTGAAAGGTGGTCAGCTCTGAGATGTGTCTTTCCTTTTCTAACTACTACTTCAAAATCATATTCCATGAGTAATAGAAACCAACATATTAGTCGTCCTGTGTTACATGGCTTGTTGACTAAATACAATAGTGCTTGATGATCTGTAAAGAACTTGAATTTGTTTGCCAACAAATAGTGCCTAAACTTCTTTACTGCGTAGATCATCCCTAATCCTTCTCGTTCTGTCGTGGTGTAATTTCTTTCTGCTGCGTTCAATTGTCTGCTCGCGTAAGCTATGGGGAGATCTATGTTCCCTTCATTCGTGGGTTGTGCTAACACACATCCTATGGCATAATTGGATGCATCCACATGTACGTGGAATGGCTTACTCCAATCTGGGGTTGTCAATATAGGTGCTGAGCACAAGCGTCGTTTAAGTTCATTGAATGAATTTTCACATTCATCTGTCCATTCAAAATTGGTTAAAAGAGAGTACAAAGGCTTGGCTATGATTGCATACATGTGTATGAATCTCCTATAATAACCGCAATGGCCCATAAATGCCTGTACCTCTTTCACATTAGTTGGTCTATGTAAATCTGCAATTACCTTCACCTTTTCTTCATCCGTAGAGATTCCATTTTTTGACACAATGTGTCCTAGAATTTTGCCTTGTCTGACCATGAAAACGCATTTTTCTGGGTTCAAACAAACCTGATATTCTAGACATTTGTCAAATATTTGCCTTAACTCTGGGATATGCGTCTGTCTTACATTTGAATGAGCACATAAGTCATCGACATAAACTTCCAAACTCTTGCGTAAGAATTCCTTGAAGACATGACACATGAGTCGCTGGAAAGTGGCGGGTGCATTTGTTAAGCCAAATGGCATCACACGAAATGCAAATATGCCCCATTCAGTGGCAAATGCCGTCTTGTGTTGGTCCTCTGGAGCAATGGCTACTTGATTATAGCCTGAAAATCCATCAAGAAAGCTGTAAACTTCCTTGCTCGCAACTCTTTCCAATAGATGTTCCGTGATAGGAAGAGGATAACTGTCTCTAATCGTTGCGGCATTAACTTTTTTAAGGTTAATACACACACGCAATTTTCCATTCTTCTTGGGCACAACCACAATGGGGGATACCCATTCGGTATGCTCAATTTCGTAAATGAATCCTGCTTCTATCAAGCGATCTATCTTCTCTTTAATCTTCGCAGCGTAGTTATCATTGTACGTGTACGGTTTCTGTTTTGTCGGTTTTGCATCTGGAGTCATAGGGATTCTATGAGAACATATATCTGGATCTACTCCTTTCAAATCTTTGTAACTCCAAGCAAAAACATCTCTATATTCGCGCAATAGGGCAACTAGCTCTTCTTCTTCTTCCTTCGTCAAATCATGCCCTATGTATGTACATTTTTCTTCTTCTCCTTCTATGGCAACTATTACTTTCTTGGTTTTCTCTCGGTTATCATATACTTGTCCGTCATTCGCCTTTCTATTAGGCATTCGTACCATGATCCTTCTATCTTCGATTTCATATTTCTTGAAGTTCTCGGGTACTTCAAATAAAGATTCTTCTTTTTCTGACATGGTTTCTTTCTTCTTTCTTTTCTTTCCTTCACTCTTAGTAGTCACTTGAGTGGCTAACCTCACCTCATTCGTAATTTCCTCATGTCTCTGAGTGTGAGTCTCTACTTCGAAAAAATATTCTTCTTCTGATGCAAAGGGTGAGTCCATGATAACTGATTCTAAATCAAAATCGCTTGCATCCTCAAATGCATCAGTGTTAGGTTCACACTCTTCTAAAATTGCATCGCCCATGATTGGCTCTATCGTGAAAACTGATATATCATAGCCATCCTCGTCACAGTGGGGTGTCCATTGTTCTTCATTGATGGCTACATCCATGGTTGCTAGGATTTCTGCCCAACCATGGGGTTCAAACTCTTCGTCTGGGAATACTACAGGCGCATAGGCTGGATCTTGAAGGGTTCGTGGATGTTGTTCTGCACCTAAGGTCCTGGCTTCTAACCTTTCTTCCTCTTGTTTGGCTACTTTACACATCCATAAATGGGTATCCTCATGCAACCAAGAAGGATCTGATTCTAATGAGTGCACGGATTCTGTTTCTACTAGTGTCTTATGGATGGTATTCCATTGTATTGGGGGTACGTCTCTATGTGAATAGTCTTTAAGATTGAC
This sequence comes from Ceratopteris richardii, assembly GCA_020310875.1. Classification (NCBI taxonomy): domain Eukaryota; kingdom Viridiplantae; phylum Streptophyta; class Polypodiopsida; order Polypodiales; family Pteridaceae; genus Ceratopteris; species Ceratopteris richardii. The sequence goes on along the minus strand of CM035444.1, from coordinate 98,783,066 downwards.
TTTGGTAGTCACCCCTAAATGTTGCAAGTACAACGAATTAGTTCCCCAATCTTGTACAATTTGCAACTGACGCATGAATGGTCGTCCCAATATCATCTCATAAGCATGGTTTTTTGCAAAGTCACAAATGGCAAAGGTATGCTCAAATTCTACACCACAAGTGGTGAGAGATATGCATTCTAGTAAGCCTAATGGTTTTTCTATGTGTCCGTCAGCCATTTGTAGCTTCATCCTGGTAGGTCTGAGTGCTGGCTTACCCCAACGTTTCCATAAAGCGGTGGTAGCTATGGCTACTCCGGCTCCTGAATCTAAGATGGCTTTCGTGGTGTAGCCCTGATGGGTTATCAGAAGATAAGTGTTACCTTCCTCTCCTTCGCTTACATCTCCAATCTTTTCTACGAGTATTTCCGGTACCTTCTTATGTGATCCTATTTGTGAGGGAGTAGTAGCAAGCTCGGGGAATTGATTTGCTACATGTTTCCACAATTCTGGTTTTACCTTCAATAACTCCTCCAGAGTGAGATTACATTGTACTTTAGTGTTCTTGATCACTTCCGTGTTTCTAGGGATTACTGATTCTTCATTCCTCACTATTATCGTGGGTGCTCTCATACTAATAGACTTTGCTTCCCAAGGTCCTGTGAACTGAGGTAATTCTTGTAAAGAATTAGATTCAAATCCTGTGTGTTCACTCAGTTGTTCTTCCTCTACACCATCGTAAATAGAGGGAATGTCTTGGGGAAATTGTTCCTGCAAGTCATCTATTTCTTGAATAGGAGGATGGGTTCCTTGTTCTTTTCTCCATTTCTCTTCTTGGATTTCTCTCAAAAATTCATGTGAGTACCTATGTATGGAAGACAGGTTGTCTTGACTTTCTGAGTTGGGTACTTGAGACAGGGATGGTGCATTCCTTTCCTGTGTCTCTGGGACAATAGGGTTCCTATGCTGATCCTTTTTCTCTTTGCTTTCAATCAAGTATTCTAGCCTCTCCATTAGTCCTTGAAAATGTAATTCCAGTTTTGCCATGTTATTCCAATTGAGATATCTAGAGGCTTCGAACAAAGCTTGTGCTAGTTCTACCATCTTCATGCAAAGTTTAGTTCTCTCAATTTCTAGATCAGCTCGAGGGTAGTTTTTACTCATTTCAGCTACCTGAGGTCCCTCTTTTAATCTAGCCTGATATGCACGAAACATCATGTCTAGGTTTTCTGGTATGGGTTCCGCTAAAACTGATCCTGATTTTTGAGCTGGATTCTCTTGATTCAATTCCTGTGAAGTCAATTCTTGGATTTTGGCTCTAGATTCCTTCAAACTTCCTTCCAACTCACTTATCTTTTTACTCCATTTTCTCTTTATCCTTTCTCTAGAATCTTTCCAAGATTTTGTCTTTTTACTGCTAGATTCTGCAACTTCACTACTTCCGACTACTTTCTCCTGATTAAGCTTTTGGTTCTGTAAGAGCGCCTGGGCTCTTGTTATAGCTTGGATAGGCACGTATGTAGGGTTGGATCCATCTGCGTTATTTACAATACCTATCACATTGATTGGTGTCACATTCGAAGCATTAACAGGGTTCTTAGGACAATCTTTGATTATGTGCTCTTTGCCACAATTAGCACAAAAGCCTTGGATATTATAGTACTGTGATTGTCCCGCTATCGGGGGATGTGGACAATCCTTTATGAAATGATCTCCTTGGCACCTAAAGCATGGTCCTCTAGGGCCCTGTGGTCTCTGTTGTCTTACTTGGGGCTGTGGATTTGGGTTTGTGTACATCACATTAGCATAGTCGGGCTCCCAACTAGGTTCCACTGGTGGACTATCATAATGATATGTCTCCACATGTTCTGGTGACTCTGTGTAATATGCGGGTGGACTATCTACATGCATAGAGTCAAAACTGTTTGAGTGTGGGTCACTCTCTGTGATCAAAGGTGAAGAAGGCACTAAGGCCCTACTTAGGTTCTCTTCTGCAGCAGCGTATTTGACTGAGATGACATTCGCTGGTGGGGGTGGCTGCTGAGCTAAGACAGGTTGAGGTCTCTGTTGAGCCTGGTATGGGTAGTTCTGAGGAGGCCTATAGTAATAAGGCTGAGTATTGTATTGGCCTTGATACCTACCTGGCTGCGGGTACGCTTGCGGGTAGTTCTGTCTCATAGTCTATTTGTTGTATGGGCAGTCCTGAGCCGTATGATTCGTGTATCTTCTCTCAATTGTGCAATATTGGCCACTAGGGTTGGCTTGTGGTTGTGGTGCATTGGGACACACATTTGCCATATGGTCACCACCACAGGTGTAACAACGCTTGTTTGTTAGCACCCTAGGTTTACTAGAAACTCCTAGTTTCTGAGCCACTTTTTCTGCTAGGTCTTCTATTGAGCTAGAGAATTTTGTGGATGCTAGAGATGAACAGTCTGAGTCCTTATAGACCTTTGAGAGTTCCAACTCGTCTCCTAAGTTGTCCTCAATGTCTATGCATATTCTCACACATTGCTCTAGCGTTCTGGGTTCTTTTAGGTACACGTAGGAGCGTAGTTTAGAGCTCAACAAGCCATCTAGAAACAATGACACTTGCTTGGCCTGTGAGGGTAGCTCTTGCATTGGACATCGTTCCACATATTGTCTAAACCTACGTCCTGCCAGTCTAACTGTTTCCTGAGGGGTCTGTTTAAAGCTATGAATCAACGAAGACGTGTCATGTCTAATCCCACTTTTAGAGAATTCGGTGATGAATGACTCTAAAAAGTGATGGATGTCTCTAAATTGCCTTTGTTGCAAAGGTTGGAACCAAGTTAAAGCGGTGTTCTTTAACGTTAGTCCAAACGCGTTGTATTGCGTGAACATGTCTTCAACTTGTTCGGCTCTTAGTACTTGCTTGAATTCTGCGACGTGGTCATAGGGATCTCCTATCCCATCAAAATAATTCTTCATTGATTTCTGTGTGGGTCTCAATATTCTTGCGTGTTCGCGTGGTCTAGGTAGAGGAAAATCATCTCTACCACCTGGTACTCCATGATCTCTTTGTCTATCCGCTCTATTAGTGTTCGTGGTTGTTCTATCTCTCCCTATGGGGTGATTAAAGCTTACTTCCGGTCTCTCTTTATTTCCCTCTCTTTGATTTCCATGGGCTGAGGATGTTCCTGCCCCTTGTTGACTTGTATTCATGTTCGTCCTAGATGGAGGGAATACCAATTCACCTCTCCATGTGTATGTGTTTTTAGCGCGGTCAGGCACCACAAAGACTCTTTCTGAAGTCTCATCCAGGTATACAACCTTTCCAGGTGTATCCGGGTCCTTGAACTCGTATATAGCGATGATACCTACCTCACTAAGTATTTCGGTCTTGTATCTCCAAAAGGCTTCATCAGTTTCTTTATTTACAAACAACTCTATGCTTCTGTTGTCCTGAGGGATCCAATCTGGGATTAGTACTCGTGTCAGTACAGATTTCCCTCTAGGTGTTCTAGGCTCTTCTAATGGTTCTTTTCCTTGAGATTTTGTTTCCGTCTCTGGTTGAATCACGCCAAACTCGTTGGTATTGTTTGGCTGCGTACTTAAGATGTACATCGTTCCTTCCTTGTCTATGTACGCGTCTCTCTCGAATTTCACCACTGGATGTCCCAATCCCATGGGTTGATCGGGGTTGTGCATTTGCACCACTTGCCTTCGCAAACCATCCTCATAGATGCGAGCACCTAATCGGTTGGTTCGGAGAAACTCTAGTTGTGTTCTATAGGGTCCTTCTGGTTTTTCTAAGTAGGCTACATTCGACCCTCCTTCTGGTCTTTCTGTGCTAAATGCCATTTCTGATTCGCTAGTATCTGAGCTCTCGTAGGGATAACTAGTGTTCAATTGTTGAGCCCACGATCGTGCAGTAGTTCTTACACTTGCCTCTGATGATCTAAGGCTTCGTCGGTCTGACTTACCTATATGTTTGCCCGATCTAAGGTTCATTAATTTTCTTCCTTGCACCCTCAGTACTCGCTCAGATCGTCAATGATTCTTTGTTATTACTGTCTTGATTCTTTTTAGATTTCTTTAGATTCTTGTCTTAATGTATGCGTCAGGAATTCGACTTTTCGTGGTACTTTGAGTTCTCGTTCCGTCAGACTTAGGTTCTTTCCTTTAGGTTTTCGTGTCACACACCTTTACTTTAGTCTTAGACTTGATAAATTTAACTCTCTTGAACTTGAGGCGTTCCTATCGTCTTAATCCACAATGCTAACGTTTATCCTAAGCTAAGAATTGACTGAGGGGGTTGAGTAATCTTCCAACCTCGAGTCAGCTTTTCTGGTTGCTCTGATGCCCAAGAAGCCGCGCTTCCCAAGCTTTATGCCCTTCACTGCCTTGCCTTGGTTGCCTTCGATTGCTCTTGCTAGACCTGGACAAATCCAATATTAGACCAATTCACAGTTGGATGATCAAGCACTTAAGTATATACACCTTTTAAGTCCCTTCCCTTTTGCCCAACTTTTCAATGCTTGCCCCCTGGCTTTCTAGTCCCAAACTAGGTCAACCTCAAAATAGCTTATCAAAAAATTAGACGTATCCTTTAAGAAAAAATAGTTGAGGTCACGTAGTACTCGTAAAGAGCTTTCTAATGAGCTATTAAGCTCAAAAAACGGACTTCGGATGAAAAAGTTATGACCGTTCAGGCCCTGGGGGGTAAAAACTGACAAACAAGTTTTCCTCCAAATATGAGCTAAGGGGTCTCCTATGAGTCTAATCACCCAAAAATTTCCCAAAAATAGCTTCAAAATTGGCCAAAAATTGAAACCCTAAAATTTGCGATGGGGGTGCACAATCGCGATGGTCTGAGATAATCGCGATGGTCTGGGACCGTCGCGATGGCGTGAAAGTGCACAATCGCGATGGCGTGAAAGTGCACAATCGCGATGGCGTGAAAGTGCACAATCGCGATGGCGTGAAAGTGCACCGTCGCGATGGTCTGAAGTGAACCGTCGCGATGGCGTGAACTTGGACAATCGCGATGGCGTGAACTTGGACAATCGTGATGGTGTGAACTTGGACAATCGCGATGGTGTCAGTCAACGGTCAACGTGGACAATCGCGATGGTCCAAAGTGAACCGTCGCGATGGTCTGAGCGCGATGGCGTGAGCCAATCGCGATGGTCTGAATTTTTGAAGTGTCGCGATGGTGTGAGGGTGTCATCGCGATGGTCCGAAAAATGAACCGTCGCAATGGTCTAGATTGCCACGTGGCACCGTCGGCGCGATGGCGTGACACAATCGCGATGGTCAGAGACCGTCGCGATGGTCCGGCCAAGCCGTCGCGATGGCGTGAGCCAATCGCGATGGTCAGAGACCATCGCGATGGTCCACCAAAATGCAAATTTTGTGAATGCAGCTATGGATTCCTGTAGGCGCAGGTGTGCTCTTCACGTTGGTGTGGTCGCCTTCTCCAAATTCCGAACTTTGCAGACCATCGCGATGGTCTGACACAGACGGAAATTTCTTATAGAAACTGAAGTTTTTACCTTTTAGCAGCCTTCCTGATGCACTGGAGCTCTGTACCTGCAAGAAAACTCAAGAAACAAAAGCACACACAAGCACAAAAGCTCTCTCTCACTCTCTCGCAAGCACAAATGAGGGGAAATGAGGAGAATGGGTGGATATGGTGAATTTTCTGATTTTTTTGGAGATGAAGATGATGATGCGGTGATGAAGATGGAGTGTGGGGGAGGTGAAAAACACTAAAAACTAAGTAAAAACAACAACAAAAACTGAAATTTTTACCTTCCAACGCCACTTCTTGCTATACTCTTACCATCAGACATTCGTCCTAGACTCGATCCCCGGCAACGGCGCCAAATTTGGTGTTGCTCTAGCACAATGGTGAGAACCACGTTAAGAAGCTCCACCTCCTTAATGTCAATCCGCGGAAGAGATAGGAGTGATATGAAGATCGTGAATGTGAGATGAAGTGAGAGTGAAGGTGAGAAGCATAGAAATGCACACACACATACACACACACTACGAAGAGACAAGCAAGACACAATGGAAGGTGAGAAGTTAACTCTATTACTCAAGAACACTATTACAAGCTCAAAAGAACTCTAGACTCCAACAAGCTAACCTCAAAAATGAGCTCTCTAGCTCTTTTTATAGTTTCTAGACTAGTTTTGACCGGTTTCACATATAGTGACCGACATAGTTAAAAATTAGGTCCTAGATGCTATTTGGAAGGGTAAACGGTGTCTAAAAATAACGAAAATTGATACGCGCATTCTACCTAAGCTCCTCAAGCTCGAGGACTCCTCGGCTTGCACAAAATGGAGCTATGGATTACAAAATGGGGTTTTCTATGTTACAATAGTGATAAAAATCACTGTTGGAGGTTTTTGGAAAGTATTTGAAAACATAATTATTTGAAAAATGATTCGACTGGCTCCCTGCTCCGTCATTACATGCTTCCGTGTCGTCTGTGCCTCTGGCTGCTTCCAACACACTCCTTCTAAGTCTTTCCAATGCCAAGCAAAAACTTCTGCACAGGGTATCGAGAAAGATTTTACCGTTTCAAGCAGCTCTGGGTAGCTCCACAACCAAGTGGCCACTAAAACTAGATGATTATTTTCCTGAGTGCCTAATAAAACTTATTTGATTGGGTTTGTATCCACCAGTGTATCTACATGCTCATCTCCAATCCTGTTTTCCTCCAATACTTTCTCCTACATTGTTTCATAAGTAGTGGTGTTTTGAATTTTGATATATTCCTCTTTGTCCTGCATCCATCCTGCAGGGATTTCTTGAATAGGAAAAGAACATTCATCACTAGTATGTTTTACCTTGTCTTTAACTTCAGTAACTTTCTTCCCTGTGGTTGTCATATCCTCATACAAATTGTATTTGAGGGGTTTCTTCCTTCCCCTTCTGTGGTCTGTGATGGGTTCTCCCAATCCATTAACCTGAACTTTATCATCCTTTTCTTCATAACATTCTTCTGTACAAGAATTATTTAGAAAAACTCCAAAACAAGAGGAAGAATTGCCTGCTTAAAGCCAATTCATAATATCTTCTTCCTTCTCTAATTGCAGTTGGTCCTCAATTTCTTGTTCCATACAAATGCCAACTGATTGCATCATGGTGGTATTCCCGTGGTGGTCTGGACCCTCCTCTAAATATATCTGCATAAGTTCCTATCCCCTCTGCTATACCCACATAGTGTCTTTTCCCCAATCATGGAGGACACTAGCATGCTTTAGCCATGGTCTTCCAATTAAGAGGGGAAATCCTCCCTCTACCTGGGGCAGTTTTAATACCACAAAATCCAAAATGAAGAGGTTACCTTGTACTTCTAGTGGAACTCGTGGGATCACTCCCATTGGCCTTACTTTGCTTTGATCTACCAAGGTTACAGTGAAGTTGGCCAACTTGGATGGGTGTAGGCCAAGGTTCTCCATGGTATGTTCAGGCATCAAATTTATGCTAGAATCGCCATCCACTATGACTCCTTATAATTGTAATCCTTTAATTGTTACTATCAATCTTTGAATCTTATAATCTGTGAGAGGTGCTTCTCCTACTCTCTTACCTTGACCCATAGCAACAGTCTTTGCCACTAAGGTGGTTGAGGAAGAATAATCAAGAATTTGCAAGATTTTGGACCTGAATTTTGCATCCATGTTTAGCAACTCAAGAATACTAACCTCTATTGTGATTGAATTGAATAATCTTGAAGCTCCAAATTCCTTAAGATCAATTTTTCAGCTTGATTTCTCAAATTCTTTGTGGGCTCAGCTGTATGCATTCCCAATGACATCATTGGTATTTGTAAAATCTTCTTTTTGTTTTACCTCTTCACATTTTATTGAACTTCCCTTCTATGTCTTGTATCTTCATATATATCCGCTTTTCTCTGATGTACCCCATTGTCCTTGTAACTTCCAGTAGTACTTGACCCCTGGCTTGGTTCTTCTTGAATCTTCCTTTTATTTCTTGTTTGCATGACCATGGATTTGATTTCTTCTAATTCTACTGCTCTAGTGGATAGTGATTGTACAACATTGACTTCTTTTGCTGCTCCTTGATTATTTATAGAGATCATTTGGAGGTGGGCCCCGATGTAGATGCTTTGTTTTATGGGCAACAATTTGTGTAATGATCTCTAGCATCTAGGCAATTCGTGCAAGGGCGGTATTTTTTGGTAGAGTACATTTACTATGATAGTGCCCATACTTTACACACCTAAAACAAATAATTGGCCTTCTAGGCCCATTTTCAAAATTACCTCTAGGTCATTGGTTATAGTTGTTACCTTGGCTGAGGGCTGCTGCCATTACATTGGTTGATAATTGAGCACCTCCTTGTGCCCAATAAGGTTGTGTAGGCATCCCTCTTGAGTGACATTCTCCTCATGCCCAACTTTCCTGCATAACTAGTAAGTTACACTCAAAAGTGGACACTCACTTACCACATGAACTTGTTTGCTGCACATGGTGCACCATAATCCATTTTTTATGCCACCTCCCCAGAGTTCCCATTACTCTTGTCGAAGTTATGCCAACTCTTCTGCTTGGGCTTCCTCTTCTTTCTGTAGCTTTAAGGCCTCAATTTCTCACCTGAGTTGAGTTATTGCACTTTCCTCCTCTTTGTGGGGTTTATTCCTTTTCAAGCTCTCAAGTTCTTTCCTTATTTGAATTAGTAGGTTCTCAAGTTCTATAGAATATGATAAATTGGAAGAGCTTGTCCCATACTGATGCCTAATTTGCTCCAATCTTGTGGCTGTATGGATAAACCCTTCGATTGTTGCTGTCAGTAACAATAACTCCTTTATTTTACATTGTGTTGATATTGGAACTTCTTGATGAAGAAGTCATGTGGAGGGTTTGGAAATTTAGCCATCAATGCCTTGACTCTGGTGATAAATTCTGGAAAGGTCTACCGAGGACCTAGTCTTAGATATTCTAACTCTTCAATAATGTTTTCAGTTAGTGTTCCCTTATTGGAATTGTGTCCTAAATGCTTCCTTCATCAGGTCCTATATGGTGAAATGGTTGTTGGCAAATTGACTAAACCATTTGTTTGCTAGCCCTTCTAATGTTGGAGGGAAAAGAATGAAAAATGCATCTTCTCTTCCCATTAGACCCCTTGTCTTACATAAAGCCAAAAATATCCTAATGTGTTCATCTAGGTCTTTTTGTGCTAATCCCTTGAAAGATGGAAATTTGATATCTAATCTAGAGAGTAAATTTTCAAAGTCTACCTGGGCTACCATATTCTTTACTGATGATGTCGATGATAGGGGACTGGTTGATCTTCAAATAACCATCCTTCTTGTTGCTTTGCAAGGGACCCTCAAGGTTTGAGATCGAGTTGCAATCATGAGCTTCTCATACTCCTCTTAGGCTGAGAGAATTCCAAATAGAAGAAGATTGCCTCTTAGGCCAGCACTGTCAGTATCCTTGCACTTCCTCTATCCTTTGCAAATATTGCTTCTCCTATGATCAAGCCTTATTGTCCCACCGGGTGTGCTAAATTTTGTTAGGGGATTCTTGTGCAGAAAGGGACTTGAGTGTTTGTAGGAGAACGAAGATATATAAGAAGAGAAATATAGACACTGGAAGCTTTTGTAGATTGATTATGAAGAGGAAAATACAATGATGATGTATAGCATAAAGCCAAATGCTCTCTATGCGTAATGCGTAATCCCAAAGAGTACTCAATCAAACAAGATTACAAAATTACCAAGGTTCTTTCTATCGACAACCTTTTCTGCACCAAACCTCCACCTTCTCCAAGAGCTTGCACTTGTGCACACCTTGCACTCAACCTTCCAATAGCGAAGGAGGGATGGATACCTTCTATCGATGCCCACACAGCTTCAATGGGACCTTGTGACCCATGATTGCCTTGCTTAGCACTCCTCTGCACACACCTAAGTCACACTTCTTGCACACTTTGCACTCACTTCTCTCCATCGAACACTGATTGAATATCTCTTGCTCTTCTCTCTCCTAGTATAGTCTATGCTTACCTTGCTTAGTCTAACCAAGAATAATGCATGCCTTGAGTTGAGTGTCGATTCACATACGTGCTGCTCCTAACTGATAGCATATCTTGGTACTCACTTTTATGTCCCAAGATTGTCTAAAAGTGTGTACAACCAACGATTCCTTGTTTTTTCCTTTAGTGACTTTAGAACAAAATTAAAATTTTAGATGGGAGGCCATACTTTCACCTTTGTGTATGCTTCTGTTTCACATACCTTCACTTTTTCCTTCAATTCTTCAATATGTGTACCTAAGGGAGGATTCACTTGAACCTTCCAAACACCTTAAAACCCTTGAAACTTATAGAAAGATAATCTGCAACCTGCATCCACTTTCTGCAAAACATAACCCTTTGTCAACAATTGATTGTGCATTACCTGTGCACCTTGATAAATGAACATTGAACTCTTTGACTTTGACCATGTTGATTTTGAGGGGATCAACAAGTGTTGATTCAAAGGAGGCAATGGAAGCTAGTAAATGGAATCTCAAAGAAGCTTGTTGACATGGATGAAGATGATTGAGATGAGTTGGATGAAATGGCTAGGTCTACCATTTGATTGCACCTGGGAGATAATGTTTACTTTACAGTATTGGACAGTGAAAGTGTAGAGGATCTTTGTAAGAAGTTACACAATACATATGAAAAAGAAACGGAATTGAAAAAAGTGTACTTGATGAGAAAGTTATATGACATTTGCATGGGCACAAATAGGATTGCTGCTCATCTGAATGAGTTTGATGCTATATTCTCTCAGTTACACGCAGAGGAAATGGAAATGGAAATGGAAGCAATCTTGTTGTTATTCACCTTGCCATCATCATGGGATACATTTTGGATAGCTATTAGCAATAGGACACTAGGTGGTAAACTAGTCCATGATGATATATGTGGAGAACTCTTGATTGAGGAGATTCGTAGAAAATCTATGGTTGACACTTAGAGTGGAGATGCATATAAGGTTTGTGATTCATACCAAGGAAAGAATCAATAATGTAGCAAGAGCAAGAACAAGGAAAAGAATGGTGAACGGAATAAGATTAGAAGTAAATTAAGGAAGAGGGATATCGAGTGCCATTATTATCTAAGAAAGGTCACATGAAGAAATGTTGCTATGCACTAAAGAATGCTAAAGGTAAAGGACTGGTTTGAGCTATTTCTATGACTTTCCTACATATTTCTAATCTCTCCTTCTCCAACTCTCCTTGTGGATAGAGTTTTTCACGTTGCTCTATGCTCGGTCCAGTCATGATTTTGGACTGATAAGCCTTCAACCACATATCCAAGTCTTCTCGCACTAGGTCTGCTAGAATTGATCCTGACTCAATTGGCTTTGATGCTTGGATTTTTAGATGGGATTTTTCTTGCTCTTCTCGTTCTTGAGTTTTTTTCTTTTCCCTTACTAATTTCTCATCCTCTTTATTTTTCTTCTTCATCCATTTACTCCTAAGTTCTTATCTTCTAGTCTTCCATCTTTGAGTTTTCCTTGTTTTGTTAGTTTCTCCTAGGTCTTCTGAATCCTCAACTATCTGAATCTTGGGTTCTAAACTTTTATCAGTCTCATGCATGGAATCTATTTCTTTTATAGATTGTCCCTTGGCTTGGGCCCGTATAATGGCTTTTAGTGGCACTATATATTCTTCATCACTTACAAATGACTCAATGAATTCTATTATGTTGATCTGGGTAGTGATGTGAACCTTATTGGGGTTTTTAGGGAAATCTCTAAACAAATGTTCCTTGCCACAATCATTGCAATATCCTTCCCATGTCCTAGGGGATGGTGGATTGCATGGCAAAGTACATTCCCTTATAAAGTGATCTCCGCCGCATCTATAGCATGGTCCTCTTGGTGTCGGTGGTCTAGTAGGTGGCCTCATTGGACTTTGGGTCTTAGGTGTGGTGTACATAAGGTTCGTGTATTCCGGTCCATAAAAAATTTCATATCCTTCGTACCTCTAGTATTGTTGCTCGTAGGTTTGGCCATATTCTATCAAGATAGATTCATAAGGGTAATACTCTCCCTAGGCTTGATCATATCCCTGATTTGCTATTTCCACATTAGCCAAAGGTGTTTTTGGTACTATAGCTCTTTCTAAATTTTCCTCCGATTGAGTGTATTTGACCGGCAGTACATTTTGTGGATGGGGTGGTTGTTGTCCTAGCACAAGTTGTGGTTGTCCATATGCTCCATGTTTATATGGTTTGGGGGCTCCCTATGGTCCTAGGTAACGGTTGTACCTAGGTACTTCTCTACCTTTTTCCCTTCGAGGATATCCATAAAGTCTATACTGAGGTTGCGCCAATGATCTTGGATGCCTATTAAGTGGACAATTTTCGGTGTTGTGGTTGGCATATTTTTGCTTGGTGTGACAGTACATGTTAGATCCTTGATTTTGCTATCTATTATAAGAGTAAGGTTGTGGCAATCCTAAGCGTCCTCTTGTGTAGGCATGGGATGGATGATCTTTCCTGCATAGTGTGCATCTTCTCAACATACGCATTCTCAAAGGGGTGTTCTGGTAGTTCCTCTATCCTTGCACCCCCAATTTTTTAGCTACCAATTTTGCTAGTTCCTCCACATTACTCGAACTAGACATCACATTGCTCCATGTATGCTCTGATTTGGTAGAGCTTTGTGTGTTTTTGAGATCGTCTGCTAGGTTATCTTCTAAGTCTATATATTCTTGAAGACATTCAGTGACTGCAACCATTTTATGTAGACAAAGGTTCTCAATGTCACATTAGTCAATCCATCTAGAAATAGTGATATCATTTTTTGCTGTGAAGGTCTCTCCATCACTGGACATTGGTCAACATACTGATTAAATCTTCTTGCTATAATTTTTACTATTTCATTTGGAGCTTGTTTGAAGCTATGGAGTAAAGATGAAGAATTGTGCTTAATCCCTCGCTTGGTGAATTCTCCAATAAACTCCTGGAAGAATTGTTCGATATTGCCAAAGGGATTTGGATCCAAGAGTTGGAACCAAGTCAAGGCTGTGTCCATGAGGGTTAGCCCAAAGGATTCATCTTGCACAAAAAATTCATCTACTTGTTCTGCTCATAGTACTTGCTTAAATTCGGTGATGTGGTCATAGGCTCTCCCATGCCATCATAATGATTTCTCATGCATTTGGCCAGTTGGATTGGTCTTAGTCTTCTTGTTGCCTCAGGGGGTCTTGTCTCCTTCAGTTATGGAGTAAAGATGAAGAATTGTGCTTAATCCCTCGCTTGGTGAATTCTCCAATAAACTCTTGGAAGAATTGTTCGATATTGCCAAAGGGATTTGGATCCAAGAGTTGGAACCAAGTCAAGGCTGTGTCCATGAGGGTTAGCCCAAAGGATTCATCTTGCACAAAAAATTCATCTACTTGTTCTGCTCATAGTACTTGCTTAAATTCGGTGATGTGGTCATAGGCTCTCCCATGCCATCATAATGATTTCTCATGCATTTGGCCAGTTGGATTGGTCTTAGTCTTCTTGTTGCCTCAGGGGGTCTGATCACTACAAGAACTACCGGTTCTTAGTGGTTCCATTCCTGGTCCTACACCTAGTTGTGGTCTTGCCCTAATGGGTGGCCTATTCATATTTCCTATTCTTGGATTAGTGTGGTGGGGATTCATTCCTGGCATAGCAAATTGAACATGGGATCTAGTGGGAACACTGCATTGACTAGTTTGAATTAATGTCGTGTTCTCCATTCCTTGATGGGTTCCAAATGGGTTTTGTGAGATAGCTGCCTATTCTCAAGGAGTGAATACATGCAACCCCATATACTTTAGCTGTGACCTATCCACTTCTTCTATCGGCCAATATCTCCTTTGATTCTAGTCTAGGTAGGTAACTCTAGACACGTCCTCCAGATCCTTCAGCTCGTATATAGTTATTGGATTTATCCTTTCTCCCCATGTAGGTGAGTCAGCTTGTAGAAGAAGGTTTGATCCATGAATCAAATACGTGTCCACCAAGTAATCATCTTGAGGTACTAGATCCCCTCTAAAGACGTGGGTCACTACCGACTTGCCCCTTGGGGTAGTCATAGTGTCCCTTTGTTAGGTCTTCCTGAAGTTCCTTGCCCATCTAATTCCCTTCTATCGTTGATCTGGTCTGGATTCTCTATCACTACATAGAGTTAGCCCAACTTGTCCATGTAAACTCCACCTTCGTACTTGATGGAAAGTCTTGGAACTATTTCTGAATTTGTCGTGTTTACCCTTTGTGCTGCTGACCTGTTTAGATCATCGAGGTAAATGGGTACTCCTTGTAAGTTGGTGGACACATACTATAGGGATGTCCGATATTCTCCCTCTATAGTGGACATAAAGCCTTCCCTTGGGACTGAGCCGTGCATGTCTTCAGAGGCCATGGGTATTTCTTCCTCTAAGTCACTAGATGTGTTAGAGTAGATAGAATGATGGTTCGATTGGGCTGCACTCCCTATAGACGAAATGAAACTTCTTTAACTGCCTAACGCTCGTCCGAATCTCAAGCTCATTCACCTCTTAGGCACTAGGTCTTCTCTATTATTTCCTTGGTGTTTTTTTTTTCTCTCACTTTTCACTTTTAGGTTGCTTAGGTTCCCCATGATACATGATATTGCTCGGGGTGATACCAATCCTAGGTGATACACAACATTGGCTTAGATGATACAATACTCTCCTAGGATGATACGATACCTCTGATCCACTATGATACAGATAACTATGTGAGATAATACCACTTTAGAGCGATACATGATACCACTAAAGGACGATACCCGATACCAGCTCTTAGCGATACGATACTGCTCTAGATGATATGATACTAGGGTGGCTCACGATAGGATACCAGTGGACCAATGCTACACGATACTACTCCTGTGGCAATACGATACCTGCCTATGGATGATGCACGATACCACAAGACTAGCGATACATGATACCATTAAGGTACGATGTGATACTTGTGATCCACCACAATACACGATACCTATGCGGGACGATACCATTTTAGAACAATACATGATACCACTCCTGTGGCGATACTATACCACTCCTGTGGCGATATAATACCACTCGTGGCTCATGATAGGATACCACTAAATTCACGATATACGATACCTCAGCTTGGTGATACATGATACCTTGATGGTATCGCGATACCTCAAGGTGGCGCTCACGACACACGATACTTGATGAGTATCGTGATACTAGGGAGTTTTGGTATCGTGATACCAAAGCTCAACCGATCGCAATACTACAGCCAAATGTGATCCAATATTTAAAATTTTTAGTGCAATGTGAGCCTCACAGCCTCCTCTTCTTCTTGGCTCACTGTGAATAGCTAAAACTCACTCCAACCCCTCTATTCTACCCCGCGATACCGGTAATGTGTTGTGCCACGTTTATGAGTGCTTTTTTAATTTTTTGAGATTATAGGGGTGTACTCACCTTCAAGAATATTTCTTCCTAGCCTTATGCTTAAAAATTCAGAAAATTTTTTGCTCTCCATGATACTCCACCCACGATACCAGTCGCTCCTTGCTCACGATACCAGTGTTCAGGCAAATGAGCTCTCACTGAACTAAGTCCTATACTTGAGGCCTCTAGAGTGTCCTTGGTCTAAATTGAAAAGAACAAATTTTGGGGTTATCTTATGGTAACTTACCTATGCTAATCCTACCTCTTTCGTCCCTAAACCCTAACTCTTCCTCACTCCTTTACTCCTAACACTAAAAGCTCATCACACACACTCCTAAAGTGTGAAGTAACAAGTGCTGAAGCATTTGGTGACTCACCAATAACTAGAACTACCTCTATCCACATGATTCATTCACTCCGTAGCTATAACTATCATTAAAGCACCTTGATTGGACTAGTCCCTGGCAATGATGCCAAAAACATGTGTACCGAAGTCGTAAAGCCTTAGGGACTTGTGTCAACTGAGATTATACTTCAATCACCTCACAAGTGCATATAGTGGAGGACTAGTATGTGTTTAATTATCAATCCGTGGAATTAGACATATCAAGTGTATGAAGAAATGTGCACACATAATGGTAAGTGAAGTGAAAATGCTACAATGCATGTAACTTAGCTCAACTACCTCTCCTACTCATTAATCCTCTGAAAATGCACGTCACGATACTTGTTACAGTAGTAAGCACAAATTCAAACTTTTCTCTTAGCTTGGAACTCTGAATATGGTCATCATCAGGAGGATCATTTCGAAGATCTCAATGAGATGCATCTAATGGTGGTAGTTTCAGTTGAATTTGACAAACATGCTTCAAGTTATGAGCAAAATAATGAATGGTGGGAAACACACACACCTACTCAACAACTCCTTAAGCCTCACACATGCACTACAATTGTCACATGATATATTATGGGTAGAGGAATAAAAGAGAGAGCCTCTATTTTTAGAGGGTGAGTCTCATTAACTAAAGGGGGCCCTCGGGCGTGGCTGGGAGGAGAGAAGCAGAGAACCTCTATGTGTTATGCTCGCGAAGTCGTGTAGATCAAAAGGAGAACTATGGATCACAAATAGGATAGAAGGTTATGTAAAACTGGTATCAAAGCAGTGTTTCAAACCCCTTTTTGTGTGCGCTTGAGATGGGATACGAACCTTGGTCTGAAGGATGAGAGACAAATGCCTTTGCCAACAATCCATTCAAGGGAGATGTACAAAACATCTCGAGAATACAGTCTTCTGCTGTTTCTGTTACACGCCCGCTAGCAGCCACCTCTGGCACAACCACTTAGAGGGAGAAGAATTTTACTCTCCTCTTCACTCATATGGAAAGGAGGACAAAGGGGCTACTCTTTTTCTTTGCCTTTTGGTTTTGGAACCACATAGTTGAAAGGAAAGGAGTAAAGACGACAACTTCATGAAGATCGAGAACAAACATGAAAGATGCGAACTAGATGCACCTACTCCATATGAAGAATCTATATTGAAGAGCATTCTTTCCATGGACTCTCAGACACCATCATTCCAAGACTAAGATGATGGAGTTTTATCTTTATCACAGGTATGAGCATTTTTGTTATTTTTAAAGAATTAAGAAACAAGGGCCTGAGAAGGGCAAGGAAGGAGGAAAATCATGTATATGAAGAGAATGAGATATATACTCTCATCTTGAATCAAAGATTCTCTCGAATTTCAAGAAAGATTAAGCTTTAGATAGCTCTAAAGTAGCCATGTTCATGATTTTCACATAAATTTCAGGAGCTATTTTTCACTATTAGCCATTTTGGGAAAAGGAAATGAAGAGGGATTTTTCTTGGTTTGGTAGGAAAAGTCATGCATATCTATAGTCAAGTGTACTGACTTCCATATAAGATTAAGATATCCAAAATATATCTCAGTATGATGGGAGTTTGAAGCTCCACAAAACCCCCTTCCATCACTATTTAAGAAAAACATTTTAGCACCTGAATTTAAGAAATTCCCATTTTGGAAGAGGGAAAATTAAAAAGATAAGTTAAGGAGGAATTTAGTTCCTCAAAAACCCCCTTCCCGCACTTTTTGGAAAAAATTTCACTTGCTAGATTTTGCCAAACTCCACTTTTGGGAGTAAGAGAAAAGACCATTTAAGAAGTTCCCCATGGATTAAAGTATACATATATAATGTATGGTGTATGTATTACCATGGATAATAAGAAAATCCAAGAAAAATCCACATTACGATGGATTAGAAGCTTGCTAATGTCTCCCAGTTAAGTTTTGGCGTGAAACTAAAAATCTTGATTTATGCCTCTTTTGGGGAGCAAATTAGCATGCACTAAGGGAGGATTTGGAAAGGCGAAAATAGGCCCAAGCATCTTAATATATCACTCTCTGAGGTTATGGAGAGAATTTTAGCATTTTCTTGATGAAAGAATGCTTTTTGGCACCCCAAAAATCACATTTTCACACTTTTTTCAGCCCCTCCAACAGTCCACTAGTTTGGTATGTCCCACTTGGAATGGCCATATCTTGGGCTAGAAAACTCCAAATTGGATGTGCTATAGATCATTTCGAAGAGCACAAGATCTAATTTCAATTTATTTAAAAGAAATTTTGGAAAATATGTATTTTTGCAAGTCTCTATAGGTCTGCAAGTTCTGAGCAGTTTTTGGCAACTACCTTCTGGGAGTCGTATCTTACAAACCAGGGAGGTCTAAAGAGAGATTACAAATGCATTTTTTGGGTAAATTTGCATTTTTTTTGGTAATCATTTGACCATGCTTTATGTTTGGGAAGTGATCCCATGTTTTTGGACACCTCAAAGTTTATATTAGGATCTGAGGAGGAAGGTGCAGAGGTCTCAAAGATCATCCAGAAAGGTTGGATGCATGCAATTCCAATACCAAATCATTCAGGGACGTATGATTTATGCTTTCAGGCATCTTACTTTATTTTATGGCATGTTCCTTATGTACATTCATGGATGGGAGTCCATATATCCAATTTGATCATTTTTTGAATTCTAAAAGTATGGATCAACATGCGAGAAGTACACCTTTTGATTGTTTGCATGCAAGATGGTTGTAGGAACAAAATGGTTATGCAACAAAGAGATTGTTGCTAGCATTTATTTTTATGTTTTTGTAGGTTATGGAGTCCATGTATGAGTTTATGGCGTGCATGCCATTGGGCTTGCCCAACCCTATGTTGTTGGATGGCCTGTGTGCCATTGAGTTTATGGTTAAAATTTTTTGGGATTCCATTTCCTTGGGGAAATGCTGTCAAAATTTTTCCCACCTCATGGAGTTATATACACACTTGCCTTTAGGTAAGAATGTTATGGCATGGTAACATGCCTTTTCTGCAAACACTAGTAAGGTGTTAGCATGCTTGTAAACATGTATTTGATGGACTTAGGACCAGCATAATAGTATACATAAGGCAACTTCAGTAGTAACAAGATCCCTACACATAATCCCTATGGATTTAGACCATAGGATTGCTAAGGGGAAGGACATGTACCTTCACCATTAGGAATGTGCACAAGCAATCCTATAGGTTATAGGAAGTTTCATAAAGGCAAGGGAGATACGTACATGATATTCTCCAAAAAAGTGAAGATTTACTTATCTTCACAAGAGTCTCACAATATGATTAGGAGACTATGGGGTATCGTGATGAATACCCAAAGAGTGACTAGTTTCACTCATGCACATCACTTGAGCAAGTAGCAAAGCATTTTTGCTTCCCTACTAAGGAAACCAATCAGATGAGATAACAGAGATGGGTTTCATGAGATAGCATCAACGGGTGCTTATGTGATTTGAGTGATGGTTAGGAAGGCCACAGGCGCTTGTCTATGATTTAGAGCATAGATCCCTTAGTCAAGAATAGTTAGGGTACCCAATACATATATGTATGGTGGGATCTATAGAGAGGTACTTAGACCTAGTCTTGGTACCTAGGAACAAGTTGGTTTGGAATAGAAAGGGATATCCATTGTCACATATTGACTAGAACTAAACTAACTAGTTCGAGGAAATGGGACTCATTTGAGTCCACTGATATGGTTTTAGGATATGGGATTCATTAGAATCCACCTACATATTCCATTACATATATATGGAATATATATTTGGTTTAGTGTAGGTATGACACCGTGAATTGGAAGAAGATTCCATTGGTATGGGACGGTATAAACGACTTCCCTTTGAGCACTCTTCTTCTATGGTCAAGAAGAAAAGGACTCATCATTCATGGCATCATGTCTCACTAGATCAGAGGAGAGCTCTTAGTAGATATCTCCTTAGGATTGGGAGTTATCCTTCATAGTTTGGAGAAGATTTATTCTTCTACTAGAGAATGTGATAGGTGATTTCATCACCATTGATATCACATGCTCATTTTGAGGGTTTTCAGGAAGGATAATTCCATCAGTTTGATTGGATCATATAGATCCATGCATAGAGTATGGTTGGCAGAGGTAGTTCTTTAATATGGATATACATGTGTTTACAGTATCATCTCATATCATTGCTGACCATTTTAGCAGAGGACTTTGACTCTTATAAGTTTGTTTTCTCGACTCTTCACTATATATACCTTTATTAGCTAGAGGATATTTGTTCTCCATCTTCATAGAAATGAATGTAATGGGCATTATGCATCTGTCATGGAAGAGAGGGGTAAATGAATTCATAATTTTCTCTTTTAAGGAAAGGAGAAAGTGGGAATTACCTTAGAGATCAAGGAGAGATCTCACTTTAGCTCAGTGGTCTCACTTTAGCTCTTGTTCTTTGAGAGAGAAAGAAGGAAAGGAAAATATGATTTCGTCATAGGAGAAGAATAGAGCATATTTTCCTTTAGACGGAAGAGGTGTTTAGAAAACATCTCTTAGTTTATATTTCAGAAGGAATTCATTTATTCTACTTTTCAGTATAATTTTCCTTCATATGGGAGTCTCTTTCTCCACTATTTTGGAAGGAAAAATTGGAGAACTTATGTGCGTGTTCTCATGGATGAGTAGAGCAATTGAATTCAAAAGAATCTTTTTCAAAGGGAAAGGGAAAGTGGAATAGATTCCACTACCATGGCCCTTTTTCTTTGAAAGGATTATAGAGAGAGACATGGAGAGAGTTTCACTTTCTCATTTTGGTTGTCTAGATAGAAGTGGCACTCTTCTATCAAAGAAAAGATGAAGATCAGTTAATCATGGTGGTTAGATTGAGTCTCATGTGGTGACTCTAGAGAGAACTAGTCATGTTTATTTCCAGTGATGGCCTTTGAATAGATGAGATGATCTAGCTAGTGACACTAGTTAGATTGGGAGTAGCTTGATGATACCTCTCTTTAGAGTTTCTAGGAGATAGAGAGATATCTAACCTATTGGGATACCAAACTCTTAGTTGATGCTTCATCATGAGGATGATGTGTAAGCATCAATTAGTAGAATGGATACTTATGGATTATCTGAATCTCAAAAGGGAATGCTTTTTGCATTCATATGGCAAGCTACAGGGAAGAGAATATTTTAGAATTTGCACTAGTGCCAATAGATGCTCTTCCAATAGAGCTTAGTCAAAAGGTAAAGGATAATAAACCATAGACTTCTTGGTTGGTGAAATGTAGAGATTGCATTTTACTACCAAGAAATTCTTATATATGAGCTAGATGATGGGTTTGCATAGTGCACAAGGTAGTTTAGATTAAACTATTACTTGTGAGTACACTTAAGGTTAGGAAGACCTAGAGTGATATGAGGGCAATCTATCATTTATTCTTAGATGGGTTTGGAGTCACTTGTTATGGGACTTTGTTCTATATTTCCCAAGATTGCATGGTTTATTATCTCCACTTTGGTATGATCAAGCCTATAAGCTTTCTGTTTCATACTATTACTCCATGTAGGATACATCATATGGACTTTGGTCATTTTGATTATGTTATATGTCATGGGGGTGATAATTTGAAAGTGGAGTGTACATGGGAGATAGTAGCCACCACTTAGACAATTTCCCACCTTTGAGATGATCTCATATGAGACTTCTTAAGGGGAAGGATACGGGGAAACAACACATAGAGATGACCATGTACATAAGAGTACATGGGGTTCAGGGGAGTCCGAGCATTTTCTTCTACCACTACGGACATTTCATTTATATTTTTGAGGATGAAAATATTTTTAAGGGGAAGAAAATTTCACATGATATATTATGGGTAGAGGAATAAAAGAGAGAGCCTCTATTTTTAGAGGAGGGTGAGTCTCATGAACTAAAGGGGACCCTCGGGATTGGGAGGAGAGAACCAGAGAACCTCTGTGTCTTATGCTCGCGAAGTCGTGTAGATCAAAAGGAGAACTATGGATCACAAACGGGACAGAAGGTTATGTAAAAACAATGGTTCAAACATGAAGGGGAGGGGTAGATAATAGTTTTAAGCACACATTCCAAGCAAGAAACACACACACACACACAAGCTCTTGGAGAAGGCGATATTCAACAAAGAAGAGGAAAATTTGAAATCTCAGCTTCAGTCTTCACAATGGCAAAAAGTTCTTACTAGGATTCATCAAGTGACTTGAATACATGTGCCATAAAATTGGTCCTTTCACACAAGAGACCAGCACTTTTATTAAAAAACACTAAAGTCCTACTATGTTACAAGGATTATGTTACAACATTTGGGGTTCATGCATCTAGAGGACTTCACTAGTGCATTTACATGGCTTCATGAGGTATTTCATAGAAACTTGAAGAAGAAAATTTAAGCCCATACTTTGAAAATTTTTGGGGGTCCCTTTTCTGTGCTCCTTTTCTTTGCAATAGTGGCTATGGATCAAATAGAGGTAGATACAATGGAGGATACAACAACTACTACAACAAAAATAACAACCATCAAAATGGATACAGAGGAAGGAAGGATTACAACAATTACACTGAAGATCAAAGTCAGGAGGACTCACTACTCCTCGTTAACCTATCATTGAAGCAGGGCAAGGATGATGACCATATTTTCTATATTGATTCAGGGTGCTCAAATCATGTCTGAGGAAATGTAGCATTGCTCTTTGATTTAGAAGATCCCAAGAATAAAAATTAAGTGCAAACAAGTGATGATACAAGACATTCAGTGGAAAAAATAGGTAATGTTAAGACATCAGATGGCAACATGAATCTTCTAAGCAAAGCTTTGCATGTACCTACAGTAACCAAAAACTTGATAAGTGTTGGACAAATTGTGGAGAAAAGATTGTAGGTTAGGTTTACAAGACATGAAGCATATGTGCAAGACACTAAGCAAGGATTTAGAAGGATTGCCAAAGGAGAAAAGATAGGAAGACTCTTCACCTTTGAAGTGGAGGACACCACGAACATAGCATTGTTTAGCTATGGATCTCAAACACTCTCTGAATTGGAGGTATGACATAAAAGGCTTGCTCATATTGGTGAAAGAACCTTGGAACAAATCTACAAGGATCAAAGTGTACCCGGATTTTCCAACATCACAAAAGAACATATGATATACAAATGTGGAGCTTGTCAATTTGATAAGACTCATAGACAACCTTTCAATAGGAAAGGATATATCCATCAAGAGCTATTGGATCTTTTTCCCACAGATGTGTGGGGTCTAAGCAAAGAACCTTCTATTTCATGTTCAGAATATTATGGATCTTTTATTGATGATTGTAGTAGGTGGACAATTTTGTACTTTATGAAGCATAAAAATGAAGTCTTCAATTGTTTCAAAAAGGTATCTTTCTTAAAAAGGTATCTTTCTCTTGTGGAGAATCAAATAGGTAGAATTCACAAGAAACTCAGATCAAATGGTGGTGGAGAATACTTCTCAACTAAATTTGATGCTTTTCTACAAGAAAGAGGCATCAAAAGAGAGGTAACTACTAGATACACACCTAAACTCAATGGAGTAGCTGAAAGAAGGAACATAACTATAGTTGAAGCAACTAGATATATGCTAAATGAAAAGTGACTACCAAATTACCTTTGGGCAGAGGCTGTATCAACAGCCACATACCTTGTCAATAGACTCCCATCAAAGTCTTTAGAAGGTATGGCTCTCTATGAGGTGTGGAATGGAAGAAGGCCAAGTCTAGAGCATTGCAAAATCTTTGGATGTCTAGCTTATGCTCACATACCTTATCAAGTAAGAGGGAAATTGGATCCCAAAGCAGAGAAGTGTATCTTTATTGGTATGATAAAAAACAAAAAGGATATAGATTGCATAATCCCACTAACAAAGGCTTCTTAGTTAGTACGGATGTGGTCTTCGATGAAAATAAATCTTGAAAGTGAAGCTACCATATGACTTGGAAGAAGATTTTCCATCTCTTCCAACAAAGGAACCAAAGCATCTTGAAGATGGTGACTCTGAAGATGACTTGACAGATTTAGCAAAATTGAAGCTATGGATGAACAAAGGGAAAGCTAACGTGCCAGACCTAGATCAAGGCTCAGAAAGCTCTCATCAACCAATCAGAAGGTCAATGAGAGAGAAGAAAAAACCATTAGAGTACTTGTTAGCATTGCTGGATCTAGTAATTGTTGGTGCAAATGTCCAAGCCTTCAGACTTGGCTAAAAATGTGCAACCACTTGATGAATCATGTGAATCATGCTTGTAACATTGGATCATTTACCATTTGTAAATGCTTAAATCATAAAGAATCTTGTAAAGCCAAAAAATTCATGGAGTTAGGAGAAGTATGCGCTACGAGTTTTTTCATGAGAGAATATCTCCTTATTTAGAGGAATCACTTTTTCGGTGGAGCCTAATTTGAAATTCAAATTCAAATTTGAAGGAAATCCTTATAAAAGGAGCTTGTAAAAGTCACAGTTGTGTGGCCTCATTGAGAGCTCTTCCATGGATCATTTGTAGGAGATGAGTAGCCAAGACCATAGCCTACTCATTCCACTATCATTAGACATCATCATAATGCCAATGCTCTTGTAAAATCATGTGCCATAATAGCCATACTTCATTGATCATCTCTGTCTACTTCTCTGGTATGACTACTCAGAACAATGAACTTTGCATGAACATATCTCAATGATTTCTCCATTATTTTGCATGTTCTATAGCTTGTTGAAACTAAATCAAAGTCTCTTTTATGCTATCCAAATTTCAAAGCTTTTGCTTTAGCCAATTGAGAGAACTCTGCATGGAAGTGCTCTCTAGTCAATTACTAATCAGTCCCTAAAAAGTCGTGGGTAAGTGTTGCTCTAGTACAATGGTAAGCACCATGTTAAGAAGATCCACCTCCTTAATGTCAATCCGCGGAAGAGATAGGAGTGATATGAAGATCGTGAACGTGGGATGTTGTGAGAGTGAAGGTGAGAAGCATAGAGATGCACACACACACACACACATGTAAGAGACAAGCAAGACACAATGGAAGGTTGAAAGTAGATTCTATTACTCAAGAACATGCTTACAAGCTCAAAATAGCTCAAAGATCTTCTCTACTCATAGAAGCTAACCTCAAAAATGAGCTCTCTAGCTCTATTTATAGTCTTTATATTAGCTTTGACCAATTTCACATCTAGTGTCTGACATAGTTAAAAAATAGGTTCTAGGTACTATTTAAAGGTGTAAACGAGATAAAAAAATAACCAAAATTTGTACGCTTGTTCTACCTAAGCTCCTCAAGCTCAAGGAGTCCTCGACTTGCACAAAATGGAGCTACTAATTACAAATGTGGTTGTTCTATGTTACATATGATACAAGAGTGATGAAAATCACTATTGAGAGTTTTGAAAAAGTATTATAAAACATGTTTCTTTGAAAAAATAATCCGCTTGGCCCCCCACTACTTCGTCGTAATCCGCCTTCACATGCTTCCTCCTCGTCTATGCCTTTGGCTACTGCCAACACCCCCCTCCTTCTCGATTTTGTCATCCTCGACAGAACCTTGTTGCGGGGTCTGTTGGATATAGTTCTGTAGGAGGTCATGAGCAAGGGTGTGCTCTACGATGCGAATACCTCTTGCGAGATCTACTTCAAGGTTTTCCCAATCTATGGGTTGAGGTTCATCTAGCGACGGAAGTCGATAGTGTGTGGAGCACACCAGTTGTTCATAGGCAAATAATTGAAGTAGGGGTGTGGGCCTGCTTTTGAAATCATCGGAATGGTACTCGCAGAATCTGGTAGTAAACATCTCTTCAAATATCATTTTGTAACATGCTGGTAAATACTTGATTTGACAATGCCCAGCATAGCACACCCGGAGCAATGGTGTTGTGCTCATATCATAAGCTAAGTCCTGATTACCATGCTCGAATCCTGGGGTGTTAACGTGTGGTGCTTTGATGCAGCAGAAGATTTTAAAAACAATCTGCATCATGTTAAATATTTTGACAGTCATATGCACAACAACATCATCCATGCGGTGTAAGCGGGGGAGCCAGTAGCAAATCGTGGCCATCATGTATCCAACTGTGGATGGTCCATCAGGTGGAGTGAAGTATGGGTAATTAAGCCAGTCCTAGCACTGATTATTATTCTGAACTTTGGTTGCGAATGCCTTCCAGGAGCAACGTCTTGGAATAGGTCCCTAACATGGGTTATACTTCAAATGTAGTGGTGCCTTGACCCATGTGATCATCATTTCTGGATATGTTTGTAACAACTCCTGACCACAAGTTGGTTGAAAGATTTCACTGCTCTGCACCTCCGAAGGTAAGTCATCAGGCTCAAACTGAGTGGCATATGATGGTTTCTTGCCTGTTTCCTTTTCGATTGCCAATTGATATTCTACCATTAGCATGAAATATGGTTTATATTGAAGCTCATGGCCAGAGATATACCTTCGAGGGGCCATGTGAGCAAAGTAAGGTGATTGTAAAATGCATTCCTCTATCATAGCCATGGTATGTAATCCTTTCAATGCCTTCAATTCTTCACTAGTCATTGCACGTTCTATAGGAAAATCATATGCCAAACACATATAGACAATTCGAGTAAGAGCGCAACATCCATGGATGACTTTTTTTCTTTCCCATCTCTACTGAGCTAAATACAATTGATCAATGATCCAACTTGCAAGATCTATGGTTTGAGGCCCAATACATGCTAAATATAATCCGAACCAAATACGCTTGTGAGGAATAGTGAAACGATCCTGAGCCGAGAATGCAAAATGTTGCATACATATGCGTAACGGCTTAGAGAGTTCAGGTGTAATGACCAAAATATCTTCCCATTTCACAACATCACCACACTTCATCGGCTCTAGAATAAGCCTTTCGTGCTCTGTCGGTGTGTGAGTCCCATGGATCTTAATTGTTGCCCTAATGAGGTCTTTTAAAAGATAGAAATTTTTGAAAGGGGGGTTATTTACCAAAGATGGAAGAATGAAAGTTCCCGGCAAGTCGTTGTTCTCAGAGGTTGTAAGTGTGGTCACCAAGTAGTAGCATCTATAAAAATCAGGTTTGGGCAGGGAATCACTGAAATATTCCGTAAAAGTTGCTCTAGCCCAAATGTGCTTTAACTCTTCTATATTTTGGAGCGCTTCAATTCTCTGGAGAAAAATTGATACTTGCCCCACTTAATATTGTCAAAAGTCAGGTGGCATCAAAAATAAAGTCTGCATCTGCTAAAGGTCGTGCTAAACCTTGGAACCAATGAGAATACGATGAAATTGTTTTGGTGTATCCCCTAGGAGGATCATCAACCAGCATTGGCCCTGGGAAGCCTTGAAACTCTAGCGATTATAACGTAGGATGTGGTTCAACCAGTAATTCACCAAAATTGACCATAGGTGCATTGGCGCCAACTACGGAGGGTCATTCTATCTGCATGATGAGTGATGCAAATGTGGAGGAGATCTGCTACAAAAGATTAGCACATTACTATGGAAATTAATCATGATCCCATTAAAGTGAGACCACAATCCCTTTCCATAATTGATGTGTAACCCGTGTAGCCAAGTGTTATGATATGGTTTATGGAATGATTATTTGCACAACTAATGCACGTCTCTAGAAACCTACATGCTTTAGATAATGCATACATTGCTTGATGAGATGTTATTACAAGTGATGTTGGGTTAGTGTGGGTGAATTTATATAAGGTTTAAACGTGAGTGAATTATTACAAGGGGGTTGGTTATTTGGTATGGGAGTAATGTTAGACAACAGGTCATGAGGAGGCTTTTGGATACATTTCGGTATCCATTTCCTAAAGGTTGCTGAGCAGGTGGTATGTTTCTGGTGAGGGACAAAAGGTGATATTGGATGTGGTGATGTTGAGGGGTGAAGAGATTTCTGAGGGGTATATTGAGCCATAAAACACTGCTTGGGTACCCATATCTGCATGGGTGTGGGTCGATTGGTTAAGTACTGCTTGGCTATCCAAATCTATCAAAGCTTCATTGAGGTAAAAGGAGGTCGAGGAGATGTGGGATATTGCCATTGATTCTGCTAAAACTTCATCTTAGCATTGTCTACTTTGTTGAAAACTGTCGGTGCTTTCTGTCCTTTTGGCACCTATACTTGTTTCAAGCCACTTGCTTTGTGATGTTGATACTATTGCCTTCTTTGTGTCATCTGGTATGATCATCGGTTTGGGTTCCTCAGTCATGGTTGACTCCTTCGTGGTTGGGGGTGAGAGGTCTAGTTGATACTCTGCTTTGGAAAAGAAGGGAGGTCCAACACTTGCAAAACTTGCCCATTAGGAAGAGAGGCATTCTGTACCATAGAGGCCAGTCCATAGTAAGCCTGGAAGGATTGGCACTGCAGGCTATAGTGACCATTTGGCCGCTGATGCAGTCCACCTTACCGTTGATGCAACCCACTTGACCCATCTGTTGGGTGGTGACCCCTTCTAGTTTGCAAGAAGACCAGGGGAAAATCTGTTGACATTCCCCTAAGTGGCAATTGTCCATCACCAAGCCCATGTGGGTTGGTGTGGACATAACATGACTTATCTGGCCAAAGATCTTCCGGTCCTCCTTCGCATGCAATTCATACGGTCTAGGGTTACATACCTCAAGTGGAGTGTTGTTAGGGAAGTCAAGCGGTATCGCTCGCTGCTGGTCTAAGGTTTCAATGTGCAAGGAGCCTTGTCTAAGATTTAGGTCCACTGAGTGATCGTATAGCCAATCTTGGCC
Source organism: Ceratopteris richardii (assembly GCA_020310875.1). Lineage (NCBI taxonomy): Eukaryota > Viridiplantae > Streptophyta > Polypodiopsida > Polypodiales > Pteridaceae > Ceratopteris > Ceratopteris richardii. The sequence goes on along the minus strand of CM035444.1, from coordinate 98,754,498 downwards.
AAGGATTACGGGTTCTATTAAGTCATCGTCATGGCACACTAGGAGCTTCACTGTTATGGTCACTTCGTGTATGAGGATAGGAAGATCCACCTCACCCATGCAAGGGGTTTCCATGCCTCCTAGCCCTATGAGGTATGCCTCAATAGGCCCCATTTCTATTCTTGAGTCCTTATAGTGGGACATCTAATCGCACTAGTCGCTTCACCTAAATCAATTAAAGCCCTGAGCTCCTGGCAAGGGTTGCCGTGCTCTAGCCTAACTGTAATGAATGGTCTCCTATCCACTATGCTAGGATGAGTAATTGAATTTGTTTGACACATGGCCATGGGATAAGTGGGTGTTGTTTCCAGATTGTTATAATGTTCTCTCCCTAGTTCTTTTCTTCTTAGCTTCATGCGCTTAATGCATTCTATAGCTTCTGCCTGAGCTTTCGCGCGTATTCTCTTTTCTTCCTCCTTACGCTTATTTGTTCACGTGAGTCATCTAAGAATATCCTTAGTAAGAGGTTCCTGATAAAGCTTGACTCTACAGCCACTAATGTAATTAGGCATTATCTCTCCTTCTAGGGTGGTTAATTGTACTGCTCCACTTGTCGAGAGTCTATTAATGATCATTGGTCCATAACCTTGCTTTTCTAATTTCATGCATGCTGTTTTAGCACATACACTAGGAATAAATCTCCTTCTTTTAAGCCTTTGTCTTTCACATGTGTGTCAAAATAAGCTTTCTGTCGTTTCTTTGCTGCATATATGCCTGCTGCTACTTTCAACTTGGTTTCTCCTAATCGTTCCAATTCCATTATCCTTGACGATAATTCATGGCCGGTCCACTGATGTTCTTGTGCAACCTTGAGGGTGGGTATCAAAAAGTCCAAAGGAAGCACAGCGTTTTGACAAAAAACCATATGAAAGGGAGTTGCATTGAGTACGGTCTTGTAGGCCACTCAATATGCCCTAACAACATGGTGTAACTATTTGTCCCAATCTAGACGTTTGTTGTTCACGAGTTTTGTTAGTACATTACAAAGGATCTTGTTTGTACTTTCTGCTTGACCCTTGGCCTGAGGATGATATGGTGCAGATTTCTTGTGAATCACCATAAAATCCTGTAACAAATATTCAATGACTTGTTTTAGAAAGTGAGTTCCTCGGTCGCTCACCAATTCTATGGGCAATCCATGTATTGTAAAGATATTTTCAAATAAGAATTTTGCAGTCATGTGTGCATCATTCCTTTTTGTGGCCTTGGCCTCTACCCATTTGGTAAGATAATCTGTTGTTACTATGATGTATTCTGCATGAGGACCTTTTGCAGGGGGTTAATGGGTCCTACAAAGTCTATAACCCACTTGGAAAATGCACATCCTCCCATCATGGGTTTTAGTGGCATTTCATCTCTACGAGTAGGAAACTAAGTTCTCTGGCACACATCACATCTCTTAACATAGGTATGTGCATCCATGTGAAGAGTGGGCCACCATAATCCTGTAAAGAGTATGGCTTTGATTATCCTATTGCGACCAAAATGACCTCCTTGCAACACCTTGGTGTGCAGTCTCTAGTACGCTCAAATAATCATTCTCATGAACACACTATCTTAGGTATCCATCTCATCCTCATTTCTATAGATTGTTGCCAATAAGTGAATAGTCTTGAGCTTCCTTCTCTAGACTATGTTGTCGTGCTAAAGTCATTCCTTGAGGGAATGTTTTCGTCCTCAAGTACATCACTAAGGGTTCACTCCATTCTGGTGTGAGAGACATGTGATATAACGTGGCATGTTCCACTGATGGTCTTTCACAACAGGCAGGGCATTCTTTATAGAACTTGTAGACATCTGCGTCCATGGAAGGCTAGTATACTCCTAGTCTATGCAGAATCTGCAGTGTACGATGTTTTGAATGATGTTGCTTTAATGCACCTACATGTGCTAATTGCAACCAATTCGCGTGTTCTAATTCTTCTACACAACAAGCAAGAATCTTCTGATTATCCTATTTATATATACTTCCTGCTATTATTTGATATCTTTGTGACTTGGTAATCTCTCCTTCTTTGATCCTTATCCCAGGGTTCTTAGGTCCAAATGTGAGAATAGGGACAATAGGCTTAGCCCATTCTGGTACTATCTCCAGGTTAAACAAATATGCATCAGGTAATTCATTTGCTATTCCTTGAGGAGCTTCTCTCGAAGTTAATCTTGAGAGGTGGTCAGCTCTAAGGTGTGTCTTTCCCTTCCTGACTACGACTTCAAATTCATACTCCATGAGTAATAGAAACCATCGTATCAATCATCTGGTATTATAGGTCTCATTGACTAAGTACAATAACACTTGATGATCCATGAAGAACTTGAACTTATTTTCCAACAAGTAATGCCTGAATTTCTTTATTGCGTAGATCATTCCTAATCCTTCTCATTCTGTAGTGGTGTAATTTCTTTCTTCTACATTCAATTCTCCACTCACATAAGCTATAGGGAGATCTATGTTACCTTCATTCGTAGGTTGTGCCAACACACATCCTATGGTGTAGTTGGATGCATCCACATGTACATCGAATGGATTACTCCAATCTAGGGTTGTTAATATTGGTGCTAAACACAAGTGTCATTTAAGTTCATTGAATGAATTCTCACATTCATCTGTCCATTCAAACTTGGTCAAAAGAGAGTACAGAGGCTTGACTATGGTTGCATACATGTGTATGAATCGTCTGTAATAACCACAATGACCCATGAAGGCCTGTACCTCTTCTACGTTGTTTGGCCTAGGTAGGTCTGCAATTACTTTTATTTTTTCTTCATCCATAGAGATTCCGTTCTTTGACACAATGTATCCTAGAATTTTGCCTTGTCTGACCATGAAAACACACTTTTCTGGGTTCAAACAGACCTGATATTCTTGACATTTGTCAAATACTTGCCTTAGTTTTGGGATATGAGTCTACCTCATATTCGAATGAGTACATATGTCATCGACATAAACTTCCAAATTCTTCCAAAGCCATCTGAGCAATGGTTACCTGATTATAGCCTGAGAAACCATCAAGGAAGCTGTAAACCTCCTTGCCCGCAAAACTATCTCTAATCGTGGTGGGATTAACTTTTTTAAGGTTAATACACACGTGCAATTTTCCATTCTTCTTGGGCACAACCACAATGGGGGATACCCATTCTGTATGCTCAATTTCGTAAATGAATCCTTCTATCAAACGATCTATCTGTTCTTTAATCTTAGCAACGTAGTTACCATTGTACGTGTATGGTTTCTGTTTCGCAGGTGTAGCTCAAGCGTAAGCACCACCTCCTTTACTTGTCAATCCGCGGAGACGTGAGGACCGGTATGAAGACCACGAGCAAGTGAAGGCACAAGTGCGTGAGTGAAAGCACACAAACATGCACACACATACACACACACGCGCACAAAGTAAGATCAAAGAGAGGAACAATGGAAAGCTTAGATTGCAAAAGAGTTCTCTTACAAAAGTTCTATTCTCTAACAAGCTAACCTCAAAAATGAGCTCTCTAGCTCTTTTTATAGTTTTTTGACTAGTTTTGGCCCTGTCCAGACCTAGTGTCCGGCCTAGTTAAAAATTAGGTTCCAGGGCTTATTTGAGGGCTCAAACGAAGTCTAAAAATTATGAAAATTGGTACGATGGTACTTCTAATACTCCTCAAGCTCGAGGACTCCTCGGCTTGAACAAAATGGAGTTACTAAAAATAGATAATGGTATTTACAATGGTTTCTAGTGATGAAAATCACTATTTTTGTAGGGGATTCTTCTGAAAATTTGACATACACTTCTTGGAGCTCCCTACTTGCTCTCTCTTCTTCTATGTCCACTTCTTTGATGTGCTTCCATGCTTTGTCCTTGACCTTGAGCTTCAACACTCCCCCCCCTCTCGAGTCTGTCGTCCCTGACAGACCCTTGTTGTAGTGATTGTTCCAAGTAGTGCCTTGAGAGGGAGTGTCCCTTCTGTATGAACACAAGTCGTCCGACGTTCTTCATCTATCACTGTGAGTCTTTGCAGGTTGTAGTCTCTTGGTATGTGCTTCTGCCTTGTATTCCAGCATGACTGTGTCGTTGTGAGTCTTCGTTGATGTTTTCTAGATCTTCCAAAGTTGATCTTCATAGTAGTCAAGCCAAGTACTCATAACCCATATTGAGTGATGGGTAAGTGTGTTCGTGCATGGGTTGAAAAAGGTATGTGCCTTGTGCACGGCCTTGTAATGTAGCCCTACGCATGCTTACTTGGAAAATGCATTGGAAGAAGTATGGTGCAAAAATTGCGGGTCTTGAGCTAAGTGCTCAAGGGTATGCTGACGAAGAGGTTTCCTAAACTATCATGGTTATGGTGTTTCCAGAGTAAAGATACTTACCATGGCGAAGGTTGATGGATGTTTGCCTCTTCGTGTGGTACACTCGGCCTTTGGGATGGAACCTTGTTGATGAATGTCCATGTTGATTGTCCACTGATGAGATCTTTTGAGTGGTGGATCCCCTCTCCTCTTTTCAAAGCAACATTTGTCACTAACAATGTGCATTTCTGAGCTTGGGCTCATGCACGTTCACTTCCCTATATTGACACTCAGAGGAATATTGGACACGTGCCGGTTTCTAAGAGATTACCATGCTGATTGACATAGACCATTCACCAGTGCTACTGTTCCCTACTGGTTCAGGAAATACTGAGAATTGAATTGCTTTATATTCCTTGGCAAGCAACATCGGATAACTACACCAAGCTGTGTTTCACATATACTCTTTAGCTCACCATATGCAGGAGTCTTCTCCTCCAGAACTACCTTTTGCAGATATCTCCTTGGATGCTCTGGTACATGAAGTAGTTAAGCATCACGCAAGTTGCGGACCTTCAAGCTCTTCATGGTAAGATAAAATCATAGCTGTAGATGCCATGTTCATGCCAAATGCTTGTCCTCTACCAGATAAGGCAGCAATAATCTCACTGCTGGCTGAGACACACTGGGAACAAGCTCTCTCCCACTTCTCTCTTTTTTTTTTTTTTTTTTTTTTTTTTTTTTTGGAGGAACAGGATATCACAAAACAAGAACACAAAAGTTAGTATCAATAGAAATGTTCGACATATGTCACTGTGCTCTTGTGCATGGGATTCTCAAGTGTGTCTATGCACGGCCGTGTAATGTGGCCCTATATTAATGCATACTTTGGAAATGCATGACCTGAATGGTGCAAAAGACAGGGTTGTGCAAGGAGCACATGGTTGTTGCTCGTTCGAGGCTTTCGATGTTATTTGTGGAGGTTGATGCCGGCCTTAGTGGAGGTATCCAGAGAGTCTCGAACTGATGTAATCCTCCTTATTGGAGTCCATTTTAGAACATCATTTGGCACTGTAGAGGTCACTTCAGGCGTCTTTCTCTTTGGATGCTTTCTGAACTGTGGTATCCAGTGTGGTTGATGCTTTGGTTCGGTGGAGGCTACTTGCACTTTTGGCTTCCAAACCCATATCCTTTTTGCATGTCTTCCTACTAATGTTGAAGAGCTGATTTGATCTTCCTTTGGTCTCTGTACGTGGTTCTTACCCTTTTCTCTTTTTGGCCTCTTTGTTGAAACCTTTTGCATGTGGGAGAACAAAGGTTGTTGTGGGTGTAGGATCTTCTTAGGTACCCACATCTGTAATTGCCCTTGTTGAGCTGCAGCTAACTTCTTAGGCACCCAAACTTGTTGGATATCTTGTGACGGAGCTTGTCTGAGCTGCTTCCTTCGTCTTCTGGCTTGGTTAGTGTGCATGGATGGGATTTGTGGGGGTAAGGCTGGTGGTTGCTCTCCTTTGCGTACCCAGATCTGCTTCATGCCCGGAACCGCTTTTTTATCGAATGGTGTCTTTCTATTTGATGTAGCAGTTGCCGTGAACGGTTGTGTTTGCTTGTGTGGTGGGCTCACTACTGTGGCTACTTGAGTCTTTGGAGAAGAAGAAAGATCCACCCGCCTTCGAACCTGGTCTTCCACGATTGACTCCTTCTGCATCATAGAGCTTTTGACACATACAACATCTTCTTTCATATGATTAGTCTTGGAAGAACTAAGAGAGTGTGTGGTGCCATGATCTAGGAGCATGCAGTTCTCTAATTCTAATGTAATGCATTGTTCATGTACCCAAACTTGAAGAATTTGACTTCTTAGGTTTAAGTTAACTGCATGGTCATAGATCCAATCTTGACCCAAGACAAGTGGTTCTGTAAGGTTCTCATCTTGACATACTAGCGCTTTGACTTTCATTGGAACATCTTGAAGGTAGATGGGAAGTTCCACCTCGCCCAAACAAGGGGTTTCCACACCTCCCAATCCTATGAGATAAGCTTCTATGGGATTGATGTTCAACCCCAAGTCTTGGCAGTAGGAAAGTTTAACTGCACTACTTGCTGCACCTGAGTCAATCAATGCTTTCACCGTCCTTGCACCCTTCCCTTGTCCTATCTCTATGGTCACAAAGGGTCTTCGGTCAATGACCTGAGAAGTCGCAATGCCTGACTTTTGACACATATCCATGTGATATTTTGGGGCTTTTGAGTTGACATCTAGGCCTAATCGCCTTAACTTATTTTGCCTAATACGCTCTCTGGCCTCTTCCTGTGCTTCTTCTCTCACTCTTAACTCTTCTTCTTTTCGCTTCTTCGCAGTGTTGAGTCTCATTAGCATATCCTCAGTAAGAGGTTCTTGATATAGCTTGACTCTACAGCCACTAATATAGTTTGGCAAGATATCTCCTTCTAGAGTGGCCAACTGAACTGCGCCACTAGTGGAAATTCTATTAATGATCATGGGTCCATAACCTCTTTTTTCCAACTTACGGGCATGTTGTTTTAGTGTGTATACCAACACTAGATCTCCCTCTTTCAATCCCTTATCCTTGATGTGTGCATCAAAGTATGCCTTTTGCCTCTTCTTTGCAGCGTAGATGCCTGCTGCCGCTCGTAGCCTCGTTTCACCCAAGCGTTCGAGATCAAAGATCCTAGAGGACAATTCATGCCCATTCCACTCATACTCTTGTGCTACTTTTAAGGCAGGGATTAAGAAATCTAATGGTAGCACAGCGTTCTGTCCGAAGACCATCTGAAATGGGGTGGCGTTGAGTACCGTTTTGTAGGCAACTCGATAAGCCCAAACAGCATGATGAAGTTGTTTGTCCCAATCAGAGCGTTTATTATTTACCAACTTTGTCAATACGTTACAGAGGATCTTATTGGTACTCTCGGCTTGTCCGTTGGCTTGTGGATGATAGGGGGCGGATTTCTTATGTATCACCAAGAATTCTTGGAGAAGATTTTCAATGACTTCATTCAAGAAGTGTGTGCCTCTATCGCTCACCAACTCTATTGGTAGTCCATATCTCGTGAACACATTCTCGAATAAGAACTTAGCCGTAGTCTGAGCATCATTCTTTGTTGTGGCTTTGACTTCTACCCACTTTGTAAGGTAATCTGTGGCTACAATGATGTATTCTGCATGGGAGTTTCTAGCTGGGGGGTTAATAGGACCTATGAAGTCTATGCCCCACTTCGAAAATGCACGTCCTCCCATCATTGGCCTCAAGGGCATCTCGTCTTTTCTCACTGGATATTGTGCACGTTGGCATGTGTCACATTTCTTCACATAGGTATGTGCATCCATATGAAGAGTGGGCCACCAAAGTCCTGAGAATAGAATGGTTTTAATCACTCGGTCAGGGCCAAAATGTCCACCTGCAACACCACTGTGTGCAGTCTCTAAGACCCTTAAATAGTCTGATTCATGAACGCACAGTCTTAAGTAACCATCTTTACCTCTTCGGTATAGGTTTTCTCCTACTAAGGCATAGCCTTGAGCCTCTTGCTCCATATTTCGTCTTCTTGCTAGACTGGCCTCTTTGGGTAATCTTCCCGATCTCATAAACTCTACCAATGGAGTACTCCAATCTGGAATTAATGATACTTGATAAAGGGTCGCATGCTCCACTGGTGGTTTCTCTCTACACATTGGACAATTCTTGATCCACTCATGTATTTCTTTGTCCATGCTAGGCCAATACACTCCTAAACGTTTCAAATTCTGCAATGTTCGTTGTTTAGAATAGTGATTTCCTAGCAATCCCTCATGAGCTTGCTGCAACCAACTACTATGTTCATCATCCTCGACACAACAAGCTAATACACCCTCAGTATCTTGTTTGTACATGCTTCCTGCCAATATGTGATATTTTTGTGATTTTACAATTTCTTCTTGTGATGTTTTCACATTCTTATTTGCAGGGCCAAAGGTTAGGACTGGTACCAGCTTATTTGCCCATTTAGGAACAACTTCCAAATTGAACAGATAAGCATCAGGTAGTTCATCAGACACTCCTTGTGGTGACTCTCCTGAAGTAATGCGAGAAAGGTGATCTGCCCGAAGGTGGGTTCTACCTTTCCTGACAACAACTTCAAAGTCATACTCCATTAGTAAGAGGAACCATCTTACTAAGCGTCCAGTGTTGCAAGGTTTATTGACCAAATATAACAAGGCTTGATGATCAGTGAAGAACTTGAACTTGTTGGCCAATAAATAGTGTCTAAACTTCTTTACAGCATATACCATGCCTAACCCTTCTCGCTCGGTTGTGGTATAATTTCTTTCGGCTGGGTTTAGTTGTCTACTAGCATATGCTATGGGCAAATCTAAATTCCCTTCACCTGTGGGTTGTGCCAGCACACATCCTATGGCATGATTGGATGCATCCACATGGACATGGAATGGTTTATTCCAATCAGGAGTGGTCAGTATTGGTGCTGTGCACAAACGTTTCTTCAGTTCATTGAAAGAATTCTCGCATTCGTCGTTCCACTCAAAATTAGACAACAAGGCATAAAGGGGTCTAGCTATGATCGCGTACATGTGGATAAACCTACGGTAATATCCACAATGGCCCATAAAGGCTTGTACCTCTTTAACATTCCTTGGCCTTGGCAGCTCCGCTATGGCTCGTACCTTATCTTCATCCGTTGAGATTCCATTCTTAGAAACAATATGACCGAGGATTTTACCTTGACGCACCATGAACACACACTTTTCTGGGTTCAGACACACTCGATATTCTCTACACTTGTTGAAGATTTGTCTGAGTTCAGGGATGTGAACCCGTCTTTCTTGGGAATGAGCACATAAATCATCCACATACACTTCTAAGCTCTTTCGCAAGAACTCTTTGAAGACATGACACATGAGCCTTTGGAATGTTGCAGGTGCATTGGTGAGCCCAAATGGCATCACCCGAAATGCAAAGATTCCCCACTCTGTAGCAAAAGCTGTTTTGTGTTGATCTTCTGGGGCAATGGCTACTTGATTGTAACCTGAAAATCCATCAAGGAAGCTATAAACTTCCTTGCCTGCAACACGCTCCAAAAGGTGTTCTGTGATTGGAAGTGGATAACTATCTCTAATCGTAGCGGCATTAACTTTTTTAAGGTTAATACACACTCGCAACTTCCCGTTCTTCTTGGGTACCACAACAATGGGGGACACCCATTCGGTATGCTCAATCTCATAGATGAATCCGGCTTCAATCAACCTATCAATTTCTTCTTTTATTTTTGCTGCATAGGTATCATTATATGTGTAGGGCTTCTGTTTGGTGGGCTTAGCATCAGCAGTCATGGGGATAGTATGAGAGCAAATTCTTGGATCTACCCCTTTTAAGTCTCTATAGTGCCATGCAAACACATCCCTATATTCCCTTAATAGAGCTATGAGCTCCATTTCTTCTCTTGCACTTAGGTCATCTCCTATATATGTGCATCTCTCTTCGTTCTCTTCAATGGTCACTACAATCTTCTTGGTCTTTTCTTTATTATCGTATGATTCTCCTATGATAGCCTCTCTCTTAGGCATTCGTACCAAAATTTTGCGGTCGTCAACTTCATATTTCTTGAAGTTTTCTGGTACTTCAAACACTGATTCCTCCTTTTCTTGTTTCACTACTTTTCTTTTCTTTTTCTTTTGACTACTCTCACTTCCATCCTTTGAGTTTACTGTTTTAATACTTGTGAGAGGTTCTTCTTCTTTCTGGGTGAACACTCCTATATCTTCTAGATAGTGCTGCTCTGAGTTAAAGCAACTATCCATCACAATAGACTCCAACTCATCGTCATTCTCTTCTTCTTCTATGACATCACTAGGGTCACATTCTTCTAGCAAGGGTTGACACATGAACACTGAGATATCATAACCCTCCTCATCACAATGAGGTGTCCACTGTTCCTCATTGACAGCAATGTCCATGGTGGCTAAGATTTCTGGCCAGCCATGAGGCTCAAACTCCTCATCTGGAAAGATCATCGGTGTGTAGGCTGGGTCCCTAACTGGTCTATCTCCTAGCGAAGTTCCTTCTTCTCTTGCCTTTAAACGTTTTTCCTCTTCCTTTGCGACCTTGCACATCCACAAATGAGTATCTTCATGCAGCCATGATGGATCAGGTGAACTTTCAGAATGCACAGAGATGGAATCTTCTTTCGCTTTGTGGATAGAATTCCACTGTAGGGGTGGTACATCTCTGAAGGTGTAATCCTTCAAATTGACCTTAGTGGTGACCCCTAAGTGCTGTAAGTACAAGGAGTTAGTTCCCCAATCCTGTACTATTTGCAATTGTCGTAGGAAGGGTCTTCCTAGGATCATCTCAAAGACATTATTTTTCTCAAAGTCACATATAGCAAATGTGTGCTCAAACTCTACACCACAAGTGGTTAGAGTGATCCCTTCTAGCAATCCTAGAGGTCTTTCAAAATGACCATCAGCCATTTGAAGCTTCATTCTAGTTGGTCTTAATGTGGGCTTGCCCCATTGCTTCCACAAGGAGGTGGTCGCAATAGCAACACCAGCACCTGAATCTATGATTGCTTTGGTTGTGTAACCTTGGTAGGTGATTGGAAGATAAGTATTACCTTCTTCACCCTCACACATGTCCCCTATTTTGTCTAGAGGTATCTCTGGTACCCTTTGCTTAGAGCCTACTTTTGGCATATTGGACTCAAGTTCTGGGACCTGATCCTTCACATGATTCCATAACTCAGGTTTTGCTTTGAGCAACTCTTCTACAGTGAGATGACACTGAACCTTAGTGTTCTTCACGACATCCGTGTTCCTTGGAACCACTGAGTCTTCATTTCTTACTAGTATTGTGGGAGCTCTAATCTGGAGTGATTCAGATTCCCATGGGCCTGGAAATTGAGGCAGTTCTTCTAAGGTATTAGATTCAAAATCTAATCTTTCGTCTTCTTGTTCTGCTTCATCTTCGTAAATAGATGGAATGTCTTGGGGAAATTGATCATGAAGATCATCAATCTCAGGAATAGGAGGGGAATTACCCTTCTCCTTGGCCCATTTCTCCTCTTGTATTTCCCGCAAGAACTCTTGAGAGTACTGTTGAATAGAAGGAGGTATTCCAGCATCCGTGGAATTAGGAACATAAGCTCCCCTTGGTGGTGAGCTTCCTCTTTCAACAACTGGTTGAGCCTGTGGAGGTAGAGAAACTTGTGGTTTGTTTACCAACTGCTCTAATCGTTCTAGTAATCCCTGGAAATGCAAATCCGATTTGATAGAGTTTGTCTGATTGAACTTTTGACTAGTCTCAAGTATGGCTTGAGCTTGTTCTACCATTTTCATGCACATTTTCATTCGTTCAATCTCTAAATCTGCTCTAGGGTAACTCTTGTCTAGGTTTGCAGCTGTAGGCCCTTCTTGAAGTCGAGCCTGGTAGGCCTTGAACATCATGTCCAAACCTTCTGGGGTTGGATCTGCGAGAACAGACTCTGGTTGCGGTCTATTTACAATGGGTGGTGGGGTGGGATGAGGTGGAGTGGATGGAGTTTCGGCATGCGAGGGGCTTTGAGATGCAATGTCTTCTATTTTTGTTTTCGCTTCTTTTAAGCTTTCTTCTAGTTCCGATAACTTTTTATTCCACTTACGATTGGCCTTCTCTCTGGTATCCTTCCATGTTCTTGTTTTCCTCTTACTAGGCTCTCCCGATTCACTCGACTCTGATTGTTCTACTGGTTTATCCTGTTTTAAGGCTTGTGCTCTAGTGACAGCTTGTATAGGAGCCACATTGCTACTACTTGAACTTGGATCTGCCACTAAGCCTACCACATTAATGGGTGTAATCTTGGGTGCACTAGAGGGGTTTCTTGGACAATCTCTGGGGAGATGGTCTTTGCCACAATCAGGACAAAAAGCCTGTATTGTGATAGCTTGTCCTTGACTCGGAGATGGTGGGTGGGGACAGTCACGAATGAAATGGTCACCATGACATCTGAAACAAGATCCTCTAGGGGCTTGTGGTCTCATTTGTCTCAACTGGGGCCTAGGGTTAGGATTTGTGTACATGACATTGGAGTATTCTGGCTCCCAATTTTGCTCCATAGGCGGTGCCTCATATTGATACGAGTAAATCTCACTATGTTCAGGTGACTCTGTGTAAAAAGCATGTGGACTACCTTCATGGGAGTAGTCTGAACTATGAGCATGAGAGTCATTATCTGGTATCAATGGGGTTAGTGGCACCAAAGCTCTATTTGGATTTTCCTCTCCCACAGCATACTTGACTGGAATCACGTTGGCTGGAGCTGGTGGTTGGTTTACCAAGACAGGTTGTGGCCTATATGGTACCTGATATTGCTGTTGTGGTCTGTAATATGGCTGTTGGTATTGATTCTGATACCTACCTTGTGGGTAAGGTTGCTGATAATTTTGTTTAACAGCCTGCCTATTGTAGGGACAATCTTGAGCCGTGTGGTTTGTGTATTTTCTCTCAATAGTGCAATATGGAGCATTCCTTTCTCTAATGTTTTGGTTTTGCATTGGGCATACGTTAGCCATGTGGTCACCTCCGCAAGTATAGCACCGATTCAATGAAGTGACTCCCTGTGTTTGTTTATTTTGGACTCCCAGCTTCTTGGCAACTTGCTCAGCTATCTCTTCTATTTCTGTGGAGATCTTTGAAGTATGGCTAGTAGAACTATCCGAATCTTTGTAGAGTTTGGCCAATCCTAACTCCTCACCCAAGTTATCTTCTATGTCTATGCACGTCCGCACACACTCTTCTATGGATCTAGGATCTTTCAAGTATACATAGGATCTTAACTTTGTGCTCAATAAGCCATCTAAAAACAAAGCCACTTGTTTGGCTGGTGTGGGTAGCTCTGGAGCAGGGCATCTTTCTAGGTACTGTCTGAACCTTCTACCTGCTAGTCGCACTGTTTCTTGGGGTGTCTGCTTGAAACTATGGATCAGGGACGATGTGTTATGCCTGATACCACTCTTGGAAAATTCTACAATGAATTCGTCTAGCAGTTGACCTATATCGCGATAGCTGCTTCTACTCAATGGTTGAAACCAAGCTAAGGCCGTGCCTTTAAGGGTCAAACCAAATGCCTCGTACTGGGTGAACCAGTCCTCAATTTGTTCGGCTCTCAGCACTTGTTTGTACTCGGCCACATGATCATAAGGATCCCCTGTCCCATCGAAATAGTTCTTCATTGCCTTGATCACGTGACTGGGTTTAATGGTTCTTGGGTACTCCCGGGGTCTAAGCAATGGAAAATCCTGTTCATCTCTTTGTTGCCTATGTGCTTGATGTCTCTCTCTTTCAGGTCTTTCATTTTCAAATCCTGACCTATTCCTGCCCACGGTGTGTGCAAAACTTACCTCAGGTCTCTCTCTAGTTCTTTCTCTCTGGGCTTCATGAGCCTGGGATGATCCTACCCCTTGGAGGCCATGGGAAACATTGGATCTTGGTGGGGGGAAAATCATGTCATTCTTCCATGTATATGCATGTCTATCATGTTCCGTTACCAAGAAAATTTTCTCTGATGTGTTATCCAGGTAGACAACTTTGCCTGGTATCTCAGGATCTTTGAATTCATAGATGATAACTATGCCCAATTGGCTAGGTTGATCTGGCTTGAACCTCCAAAAGGCTTCCTCTGTTTCTCTATTCAAAAATAGTTCTATGCTTTTGTTGTCTTGAGGGATCCAGTCCGGAGTGATCACTCGGGTCAAAACTGACTTACCTCTAGGAGTCTGGGGTCCTTGTCCTACGTTTCCTTGTTCTAGGTCTCCTATCTCATTCTCATGAATGATATTTCCAAACTCATCGGTCCTATCTGGTTGGTTGGTAACCACATACATGGTTCCTTCCTTATCAATGTATGAACCCTCTTCGAACTTGACCACCGGGTGTTCAAGTCCAAAGGATTGATCTGGATTTTTGAGTTGGACCACTGATCGCCTCAGACCATCCTCATAGATGCGAGCACCTAATTGGTTGGTCCGAATATATTCCAACTGTGTCTTATAGGGACCTTCCGGTGTTTGTAGATGGGCAGTCCCTGAGCCACCTGCAGGTTTTCCCATGCTAAAAGACATTTCTGAATCACTTGTGTCTGAACTTAGTAGAAGATGACCACTTAGTTGTTGTGCCCAAGACTTGGATGTATGGTTGACACTAGCCTCAGAAGATCTAATGCTTTGTTTATCCTTACCTAAGTGTCTACCAGATCTCAGGTTCATAAGCTTTAGTCAAGAGTCCAAAATTTCCCCTTGGTATGGTTCAAAATTCTTTGGAGTCCCCTTGGTTCCCTAGTCCCACCTGAGGGTCAACTTCAAATTATCCTATCTCAAAATCAACGCATTATTCTTGAAAAAAACAGTTGAGATCGTGTAGGATTTGAAACGAGCTTTCCAACAAGCTATCGAGCTCAAAAAATGAACTTTGGATGAAAAAGTTATGCCAATTCAGGCTCCTGGGGGTCAAAACAGGCAAACAGGACCTTTGGAGAAAATCGCGATTTTGTGAACTTTCTGAAAATCGCGATGCTGTGAAGTCAAAAAAATCGCGATGTTGAGCACAAAATCGTGTTTTTGAAAATCGCGATTTTGAGCAGAAAATCGTGATTTGAAAATCGCGATGTTGATCACAAAATCGTGTTTCAGAGAATCGCGATGTTGATCACAAAATCGTGTTTCTGAAAATCGCGATGTTGATCACAAAATCGTGTTTCAGAGAATCGCGATGTTGATCACAAAATCGTGTTTCTGAAAATCGCGATGTTGATCACAAAATCGTGTTTCAGAGAATCGCGATGTTGATCACAAAATCGTGTTTCAGAGAATCGCGATGTTGATCACAAAATCGTGTTTCTGAAAATCGCGATGTTGATCACAAAATCGTGTTTCTGAAAATCGCGATTTTGACTCAGAGAATCGTGATTCACAAAGTCGTGTTTTTCACAAAATCGTGTTTTTGACTGAAAATCGTGTTTTCACAGAATCGTGTTTTTGACATGAAAATCGCGATTTTGAGCAAAAATTCGTGTTTTCTCAAAATCGTGTTTTTGACTTGAAAATCGCGATTTTGTCCCACAGAATCGTGTTTTTCTCAAAATCGTATTTTTGGCTGAAAATCGTGGTTTGTGAGAATCGCGATTTTGAGCAGAAAGTCGTGTTTTTTCACAAAATCGTGTTTTTGAAAATCGCGATTTTGACTCAGAGAATCGTGATTCACAAAGTCGTGTTTTTCACAAAATCGTGTTTTTGACTGAAAATCGTGTTTTCACAGAATCGTGTTTTTGACATGAAAATCGCGATTTTGAGCAAAAATTCGTGTTTTCTCAAAATCGTGTTTTTGACTTGAAAATCGCGATTTTGTCCCACAGAATCGTGTTTTTCTCAAAATCGTATTTTTGGCTGAAAATCGTGGTTTGTGAGAATCGCGATTTTGAGCAGAAAGTCGTGTTTTTTCACAAAATCGTGTTTTTTTGCTGAAAATCGTGATTGGTGAGAATCGCGATTTTGAGCAGAGAATCGTGTTTTTTGAAAATCGTACTTTTCACCTGAAAATCGCGATTTTGAGCAAAAAATCGTGTTTTCACAGAATCGCCTTTTTCACAAAATCGTGTTTTTGCTGAAAATCGTGATTGGTGAGAATCGCGATTTTGAGCAGAGAATCGTGTTTTTCAGAGAATCGCGATTTTGAGCAGAGAATCGTGTTTTTCAGAGAATCGCGATTTTGAGCAGAGAATCGTGTTTTTTTTTTGAGAAAAACACAGAATCGCGATTTTTTTCAACCAACTTTTAGGCGGGAAAACTGAAAATCGTGATTTTTCAAAAAATTTTGAATTTTCATAGAATCGCGATTTTCATCACAGAATCGCGTTTTTTGGCGGGAAATTCAAATTTCTGAGCGCCGGCTATGGCGAGCTCCGTATGAGCAGAAAATCATGAAAAAAATACAGCGCTTGCTCTCCCTTGCACCTCCTAACTCCTTCCCACACAATAATGCATGAAAAATGGTATGAAGATGGTGAAAATGCACTAAAAAACAAGAATTTTCTATGAAGAAGAAGATGGAAGAAGGTGGAGATGATGATGATGATGAAGATGAAGAGGAAAAAACAGAAAATGAACTGAAATGACAGTTTTTTTACCTTCCAACGTCGCAAATCTACGATCTTACCATCACAACGCTCGTCCTCGAAGCTCTCTCCCCGGCAACGGCGCCAAAATTTGGTGTAGCTCAAGCGTAAGCACCACCTCCTTTACTTGTCAATCCGCGGAGACGTGAGGACCGGTATGAAGACCACGAGCAAGTGAAGGCACAAGTGCGTGAGTGAAAGCACACAAACATGCACACACATACACACACACGCGCACAAAGTAAGATCAAAGAGAGGAACAATGGAAAGCTTAGATTGCAAAAGAGTTCTCTTACAAAAGTTCTATTCTCTAACAAGCTAACCTCAAAAATGAGCTCTCTAGCTCTTTTTATAGTTTTTTGACTAGTTTTGGCCCTGTCCAGACCTAGTGTCCGGCCTAGTTAAAAATTAGGTTCCAGGGCTTATTTGAGGGCTCAAACGAAGTCTAAAAATTATGAAAATTGGTACGATGGTACTTCTAATACTCCTCAAGCTCGAGGACTCCTCGGCTTGAGCAAAATGGAGTTACTAAAAATAGATAATGGTATTTACAATGGTTTCTAGTGATGAAAATCACTATTTTTGTAGGGGATTCTTCTGAAAATTTGACATACACTTCTTGGAGCTCCCTACTTGCTCTCTCTTCTTCTATGTCCACTTCTTTGATGTGCTTCCATGCTTTGTCCTTGACCTTGAGCTTCAACAGCAGGTTTGGCATCTGGAGTCATAGGGATTCTGTAACTGTGAGGCTCAAATTCCTCATCTAGAAATACTATAGGTGCATAAGCTGGGTCTTGAAGAGTTCGTGGATGTCGTTCTAAACCTAAGTTCCTAGCTTCTAACCATTCTTCCTCTTGTTTTACTACCTTACACATCCATAGATGGGTATCATTGTGCAACCATGAGGGGTCTACTTCCAATAAGTGTACCGACTGTGTTTCTTCTTGTGTCTTATGGATGTTATTCCATTGTATTGGGGGAACATCTCGATGGGAATAGTCTTTAAGATTGACTTTAGTAATCACTCCTATTGTTGCAGGTACAAAGAATTACTTCCCCAATCTTGTACAATTTGCAACTGACGCATGAATCGTCGTCCTAAAATCATCTCATAAGAATGATTTTTCCCAAAATTGCAAATGGCAAAAGGATGCTCAAACTCCACACCACAAGTGGTGAGAGATATGCCTTCTAGTAAGCCCAATGGCTTTTCTATATGTCCATCATCCATTTGTAGCTTCATCCTGGTGGGTCTTAATGCTGGCTTACCCCAACATTTCCATAAAGCAATGGTAGCGATGGCTACTCCAGCTCCTGAGTCTAAGATGGCTTTGGTGGTGTAGCCCTTGTGGGTTATTGGAAGATAAGTGTTACCTTCCTCTCCCTCACTCACATCTCCAATTCGTTCTACGGATATCTCTGGTACCTTCTTGTGTGATCCTATCTGTGAGGGAGCAATAGCAACCTCAGGGAATTGGTTCACTATGTGCTTCCACAATTCTAGCTTAACCTTCAACAATTCTTCTAGAGTGAGATGGCACTGTACTCTAGTGTTCTTAATTACTTCTGTGGTTCTAGGGATTACTGATTCTTCATTCCTCACTATTATCGTGGGCGCTCTCATGATGATAGACTTGGCTTCCCAAGTGTCACGAGGAAGGAGATAAGGAAGAGAGCTCACACACACACTCTCACTCTCAAGGAGAAGCACACACACAAATTGAGACAGGGAAGAATGATCTTCTTCTTCTTCTTCTATTACATAAAAGGAATGTACAAGAATGACCTAAAAACAAGAATTCAACAAGTGCAATATATAAAGACCAATACATAAGGAAAAACCTAATGTCCACGAATGAGTGAGCTGGCAAGAAACAAATGTGCCATCACTCTCGGTAGATAAATCTAATAAAGCCCAATGAAGTATCCCTGACATATACCGGCATGACCACTATTCATGTCAGAGAAACAAAAAACTGGTACGTGTCATCTTGGATCATCACATGTTGAGCTTGATATCTCAACACTCCCCCTCAAGCTCAACGCCATTATCCTGTAATCCAAGCATCTTCCAAAACTTCTTCAACTTCTCAGCTCCAAGTGCTTTGGTGAAAATATCAGCAACCTGCTCATCTGTTCTCACATAAACAAGATCAATAACACCTATTAATACCTTCTCTCTGATGAAGTGATAATGTACCTCGATATGCTTTGTTCTAGCATGGAAAATAGGGTTCCGTGCTAATTGTATGCTGCTAAGATTATCACAATAGATAGTGATAGGCTTTTGCACTTCCACACCTAAATATGCAAGTAACATCTCCAGCCATGATGCCTCACATGCTGCCATTGCAGCACCTCTATACTCAGCCTCTGTACTCGACAAAGCAACAGTGGGTTGCTTCTTACTGCTCCGTGTAATAGCTACACCTCCAAGTGAGAAAAGAAAGCCACTAGTAGATCTTCTATCTGGAGTACTACCAGCCCAATCTACATCGGTGTATCCATGAACCTGCAAATCTACACCAACTTCATAAAACAATGCATAATCCAAAGTAGCACTCACATAACGTAGAGTGCACCTCAGAGCATCCAAATGTGGCTTCCTGGGAACCTACATAAACTGACTTTCAAGTCCAACAGTGTAGCTTAAATCAGGCCTTGTAATTGTAAGATATATAAGACTTCCCACAATTTTCCTGTACATAGTAGCATTTTCCAATGCTTCACCTGATGTAGTATCCAATTTCAAATTCTGATCTAAAGGCATAGAAATTGGCTTACAATCAACCATACCATACTTTTGCAGCATATTCAAGGCATATTGCCTTTGCGATATCCATATACCTGTTTCTGTATGTATAAACTCAATGCCCAAGAAATAGCACAGCACACCAAGATCTTTCATGTCGAATTCCTGCATAAGAAGTTTCTTTACCTCTTTGATGCTTTCTTCATTATCACCACCTACAATCAGGTCATCAACATAAATAGCCACAATAGTGATGCCATCATCAGCCTTCCTTGCATATAGTGAGTGATCTGCATGACACATAGAAAACCCAATGCTGGTTAAGTAATCAGCAATCCTTGCATGCCATGCACGCGGAGCCTACTTCAGCCCATACAAAGCCTTTTGCAACCTATAAACATATTCTGGATGCTTTGAATCTTCATATCCTGGTGGCTGGTCCATATATACTTCTTCCTGTAACTCACCATGTAG
This sequence comes from Ceratopteris richardii, assembly GCA_020310875.1. Lineage (NCBI taxonomy): Eukaryota > Viridiplantae > Streptophyta > Polypodiopsida > Polypodiales > Pteridaceae > Ceratopteris > Ceratopteris richardii. The sequence goes on along the minus strand of CM035444.1, from coordinate 98,734,810 downwards.
GAAAGCATTCTTCACATCTGTTGGCAGTAGTCAAGGAACTGAAGGAGTCACAAGACAAGGAAGCCTACGAAGGGAGTCGGAGCGAAGAAAAAGCACAAGCAGACACAGTAGTCAAAGAAGATCTGGCAAGTAGGCCATTTAAATTTTTCAGGCATCAAAGAGTTGAGCACACAAAAAGAAGGAACAAGTAGGGAGCTCCAAGAAATGTATGTCAAAATGTTAGAAGAAATCCCTACAAAAATAGTGATTTTCATTACTAAAAATCATTGTAAATACCATTTCATATTTTTGTAGCTCCATTTTGTGCAAGCCAAGGAGTCCTTGAGCTTGAGGAGCTTTAGAAGTACCTACCTATCAGTTTTCACATTTTTTAGACTCCGTTTGAACCTCCAAATAGGGCAGAGAACCTAATTTTTAACTAGGCCGGACACTAGGTCTGGACAAGGCCAAAACCTAGTCAAAAACTATGAATAGAGCTAGAGAGCTCATTTTTGAGGTGGCTTGTAACTGATTTGAACTTGTATGATCTTTTTGAAAGTAATCTAAAGAACTCCATTGCTTCTCACTCTTTGTCTTGCCTTGTGTGCGCGTGTGTGTGTATGTGTGTGCATGTTAGTGTGCTTCTCACTCACGCACTTGTGCCTTCACTTGCTCGAGGTCATCATACCATCCTCACATCTTCCTGGATTGACATTAAAGGAGGTGCTACTCATCATTGAGCTACACCAAATTTTGGCACCGTTGCCGGGGATCGAGCTTTGAGGACGAGCGTGTGATGGTAAGACGTAGAGTTGAGGCGTTGGAGTCATAGGCATTTTCTTCACTTTTATCTATTTTCTTTTGTTTTTCTCATCACCATCATCATCCTCACCATCTCCCACATCCATCTCCCTCATCGTGAAATTTCAGTTTTTGGTCATATCACCCCACCCATACCATTTCCCTCATTTCACTTGTGAGAGAGAGCGAGAGAGCGTTTGTGTGCTTGTGATTTTCTGTGTTTTTTGAGATTTTCTGCAGGAATCAGCATCCCTAGCAGCTGCACCAGCTCCAGCAGGTAAAAAATTTGACTCTGTAGGTCCCGAGGCGTTGACCTCTGTCAATCGCGACCGACAGAAAAGTTGACTATTTTGGAAAACAAAGTGTGTAACTGTGATGTATAGGCCTAGAGCTGCATGAGTATGTGTTTAAAATTTTGAAATTCCTCAGATTTCTGTCAATCGCGATCGACCTCTCAATCGCGATCGACAAACCACGATGGACACTTGCCGACTGACTTGTCAATCGCGATCGACACGTCAATCGCGACCGACAGAGTCAACGACCGACTGACCACGACTGATCGAACCTACGCGTGACACGTGTCAATCGTGATCGAGCCATGAATCGCGATCGACCAGTCAATCGTGACTGACAGCCCCGACGGACCTGTCAATCGCGATCGACCCAGTCAACGATTGCTTGACCACGACGGACAGACCCTCACGACGGACCTGTCAATCGCGATCGACCCATCAATTGCGACTGACAGAGTCAACGACCCTTTGACCACGATCGACTGAAAATCCGGGCCATGTGTCAATCGCGATTGACACATCAATCGCGACTGACAGCCACGACGGACCTGTCAATTGCGACCCACACGTCGATCGCGACTGACCTATCAATCGCGATTGACAGAGCTTGCAAACGCGATTGACGGGCAAATTTGACTAATTTTTTAGGGCAAAAAAGAGTGGTCTATTTTTGACAAATTGTGGAACAAATACTAGGGTTCCTCATTGCTTTGTGAGGCCGATACCTCAAAGCATTTCGAGAAGTCCTGTCTGCCTGCTAACCTGGTTAAAATCCTGATTTGGCCCCAAAACCCTGAATGGACATAACCTCCTCATACGAAATCCGATTGCGGTGATTTTTGTTTTGTTGGAAAGCTCATGGCACTATACTCTAGTGTTCTTAATTACTTCTGTGGTTCTAGGGATTATTGATTCTTCATTCCTCACTATTATCGTGGGCGCTCTCATGATGATAGACTTGGCTTCCCAAGTGTCACGAGGAAGGAGATAAGGAAGAGAGCTCACACACACACTCTCACTCTCAAGGAGAAGCACACACACAAATTGAGACAGGGAAGAATGATCTTCTTCTTCTTCTTCTATTACATAAAAGGAATGTACAAGAATGACCTAAAAACAAGAATACAACAAGTGCAATATATAAAGACCAATACATAAGGAAAAACCTAATGTCCACGAATGAGTGAGCTGGCAAGAAACAAATGTGCCATCACTCTCGGTAGATAAATCTAATAAAGCCCAATGAAGTATCCCTGACATATACCGGCATGACCACTATTCATGTCAGAGAAACAAAAAACTGGTACGTGTCATCTTGGATCATCACATGTTGAGCTTGATATCTCAACACTCCCCCTCAAGCTCAACGCCATTATCGTGTAATCCAAGCATCTTCCGAAACTTCTTCAACTTCTCAGCTCCAAGTGCTTTGGTGAAAATATCAGCAACCTGCTCATCTGTTCTCACATAAACAAGATCAATAACACCTGTTAATACCTTCTCTCTGATGAAGTGATAATGTACCTCGATATGCTTTGTTCTAGCATGGAAAACAGGGTTCCGTGCTAATTGTATGCTGCTAAGATTATCACAATAGATAGTGATAGGCTTTTGCACTTCCACACCTAAATATGCAAGTAACATCTCCAGCCATGATGCCTCACATGCTGCCATTGCAGCACCTCTATACTCAGCCTCTGTACTCGACAAAGAACCAGTGGGTTGCTTCTTACTGCTCCGTGTAATAGCTGCACCTCCAAGTGAGAAAAGAAAGCCACTAGTAGATCTTCTATCTGGAGTACTACCAGCCCAATCTACATCGGTGTATCCATGAACCTGCAAATCTACACCAACTTCATAAAACAATGCATAATCCAAAGTAGCACTCACATAACGTAGAGTGCACCTCAGAGCATCCAAATGTGGCTTCCTGGGAACCTACATAAACTGACTTTCAAGTCCAACAGTGTAGCTTAAGTCAGGCCTTGTAATTGTAAGATATATAAGACTTCCCACAATTTTCCTGTACATAGTAGCATTTTCCAATGCTTCACCTGATGTAGTATCCAATTTCAAATTTTGATCTAAAGGCATAGAAATTGGCTTACAATCAACCATACCATACTTTTGCAGCATATTCAAGGCATATTGCCTTTGCGATATCCATATACCTGTTTCTGTATGTATAAACTCAATGCCTAAGAAATAGCACACCACACCAAGATCTTTCATGTCGAATTCCTGCATAAGAAGTTTCTTTACCTCTTTGATGCTTTCTTCATTATCACCACCTACAATCAGGTCATCAACATAAATAGCCACAATAGTGATGCCATAATCAGCCTTCCTTGCATATAGTGAGTGATCTGCATGACACATAGAAAACCCAATGCTGGTTAAGTAATCAGCAATCCTTGCATGCCATGCACGCGGAGCCTGCTTCAGCCCATACAAAGCCTTTTGCAACCTATAAACATATTCTGGATGCTTTGAATCTTCATATCCTTGTGGCTGGTCCATATATACTTCTTCCTGTAACTCACCATGTAGGAAAGCATTCTTCACATCTGTTGGCAGTAGTCAAGGAACTGAAGGAGTCACAAGACAAGGAAGCCTACGAAGGGAGTCGGAGCGAAGAAAAAGCACAAGCAGACACAGTAGTCAAAGAAGATCTGGCAAGTAGGCCATTTAAATTTTTCAGCCATCAAAGAGTTGAGCACACAAGAAGAAGGAACAAGTAGGGAGCTCCAGGAAGAAATGTATGTCAAAATGTTAGAAGAAATCCCTACAAAAATAGTGATTTTCATCACTAAAAATCATTGTAAATACCATTTCATATTTTTGTAGCTCCATTTTGTGCAAGCCAAGGAGTCCTTGAGCTTGAGGAGCTTTAGAAGTACCTACCTATCAGTTTTCACATTTTTTAGACTCCGTTTGAACCTCCAAATAGGGCAGACAACCTAATTTTTAACTAGGCCGGACACTAGGTCTGGACAAGGCCAAAACCTAGTCAAAAACTATGAATAGAGCTAGAGAGCTCATTTTTGAGGTGGCTTGTAATTGATTTGAACTTGTATGATCTTTTTGAAAGTAATCTAAAGAACTCCATTGCTTCTCACTCTTTGTCTTGCCTTGTGTGCGCGTGTGTGTGTATGTGTGTGCATGTTAGTGTGCTTCTCACTCATGCACTTGTGCCTTCACTTGCTCGAGGTCATCATACCATCCTCACATCTTCCCGGATTGACATTAAAGGAGGTGCTACTCATCATTGAGCTACACCAAATTTTGGCACCGTTGCCGGGGATCGAGCTTTGAGGACGAGCGTGTGATGGTAAGACGTAGAGTTGAGGCATTGGAGTCATAGGCATTTTCTTCACTTTTATCTATTTTCTTTTGTTTTTCTCATCACCATCATCATCCTCACCATCTCCCACATCCATCTCCCTCATCGTGAAATTTCAGTTTTTGGTCATATCACCCCACCCATACCATTTCCCTCATTTCACTTGTGAGAGAGAGCGAGAGAGCGTTTGTGTGCTTGTGATTTTCTGTGTTTTTTGAGATTTTCTGCAGGAATCAGCATCCCTAGTAGCTGCACCAGCTCCAGCAGGTAAAAAATTTGACTCTGTAGGTCCCGAGGCGTTGACCTCTGTCAATCGCGACCGACAGAAAAGTTGACTATTTTGGAAAACAAAGTGTGTAACTGTGATATATAGGCCTAGAGCTGCATGAGTATGTGTTTAAAATTTTGAAATTCCTCAGATTTCTGTCAATCGCGATCGACCTCTCAATCGCGATCGACAAACCACGATGGACACTTGCCGACTGACTTGTCAATCGCGATCGACACGTCAATCGCAACCGACAGAGTCAACGACCGACTGACCACGACTGATAGAACCTACGCGTGACACGTGTCAATCGTGATCGAGCCATGAATCGCGATCGACCAGTCAATCGTGACTGACAGCCCCGACGGACCTGTCAATCGCGACCGACCCAGTCAACGATTGCTTGACCACGACGGACAGACCCTCACGACAGACCTGTAAATCGCGATCGACCCATCAATTGCGATTGACAGAGTCAACGACCCTTTGACCACGATCGACTGAAAATCCGGGCCATGTGTCAATCGCGATTGACACATCAATCGCGACTGACAGCCACGACGGACCTGTCAATTGCGACCCACACGTCGATCGCGACTGACCTATCAATCGCGATTGACAGAGCTTGCAAACGTGATTGACGGGCAAATTTGGCTAATTTTTTAGGGCAAAAAAGAGTGGTCTATTTTTAACAAATTGTCCAGGAACAAATACTAGGGTTCCTCATTGCTTTGTGAGGCCGATACCCCAAAGCATTTCGAGAAGTCCTGTCTGCCTGTTAACCTGGTTAAAATCCTGATTTGGCCCCAAAACCCTAAATGGACATAACCTCCTCTTACGAAATCCGATTGCGGTGATTTTTGTTTTGTTGGAAAGCTCATGGCACTGTACTCTAGTGTTCTTAATTACTTCTGTGGTTCTAGGGATTACTGATTCTTCATTCCTCACTATTATCGTGGGCGCTCTCATGATGATAGACTTGGCTTCCCAAGTGTCATGAGGAAGGAGATAAGGAAGAGAGCTCACACACACACTCTCACTCTCAAGGAGAAGCACACACACAAATTGAGACAGGGAAGAATGATCTTCTTCTTCTTCTTCTATTACATAAAAGGAATGTACAAGAATGACCTAAAAACAAGAATACAACAAGTGCAATATATAAAGACCAATACATAAGGAAAAACCTAATGTCCACGAATGAGTGAGCTCGCAAGAAACAAATGTGCCATCACTCTCGGTAGATAAATCTAATAAAGCCCAATGAAGTATCCCTGACATATACCGGCATGACCACTATTCATGTCAGAGAAACAAAAAACTAGTACGTGTCATCTTGGATCATCACATGTTGAGCTTGATATCTCAACACTCCCCCTCAAGCTCAACGCCATTATCCTGTAATCCAAGCATCTTCCGAAACTTCTTCAACTTCTCAGCTCCAAGTGCTTTGGTGAAAATATCAGCAACCTGCTCATCTAAACAAGATCAATAACACCTGTTAATACCTTCTCTCTGATGAAGTGATAATGTACCTCGATATGCTTTGTTCTAGCATGGAAAACAGGGTTCCGTGCTAATTGTATGCTGCTAAGATTATCACAATAGATAGTGATAGGCTTTTGCACTTCCACACCTAAATATGCAAGTAACATCTCCAGCCATGATGCCTCACATGCTGCCATTGCAGCACCTCTATACTCAGCCTCTGTACTCGACAAAGAACCAGTGGGTTGCTTCTTACTGCTCCGTGTAATAGCTGCACCTCCAAGTGAGAAAAGAAAGCCACTAGTAGATCTTCTATCTGGAGTACTACCAGCCCAATCTACATCGGTGTATCCATGAACCTGCAAATCTACACCAACTTCATAAAACAATGCATAATCCAAAGTAGCACTCACATAACGTAGAGTGCACCTCAGAGCATCCAAATGTGGCTTCCTGGGAACCTACATAAACTGACTTTCAAGTCCAACTGTGTAGCTTAAATCAGGCCTTGTAATTGTAAGATATATAAGACTTCCCACAATTTTCCTGTACATAGTAGCATTTTCCAATGCTTCACCTGATGTAGTATCCAATTTCAAATTCTGATCTAAAGGCATAGAAATTGGCTTACAATCAACCATACCATACTTTTGCAGCATATTCAAGGCATATTGCATTTGCGATATCCATATACCTATTTCTGTATGTATAAACTCAATGCCCAAGAAATAGCGCAGCACACCAAGATCTTTCATGTCGAATTCCTGCATAAGAAGTTTCTTTACCTCTTTGATGCTTTCTTCATTATCACCACCTACAATCAGGTCATCAACATAAATAGCCACAATAGTGATGCCATCATCAGCCTTCCTTGCATATAGTGAGTGATCTGCATGACACATAGAAAACCCAATGCTGGTTAAGTAATCAGCAATCCTTGCATGCCATGCACGCGGAGCCTACTTCAGCCCATACAAAGCCTTTTGCAACCTATAAACATATTCTGGATGCTTTGAATCTTCATATCCTTGTGGCTGGTCCATATATACTTCTTCCTGTAACTCACCATGTAGGAAAGCATTCTTCACATCTGTTGGCAGTAGTCAAGGAACTGAAGGAGTCACAAGACAAGGAAGCCTACGAAGGGAGTCGGAGCAAAGAAAAAGCACAAGGAGACATAGTAGTCAAAGAAGATCTGGCAAGTAGGCCATTTAAATTTTTCAGGCATCAAAGACTTGAGCACACAAGAAGAAGGAACAAGTAGGGAGCTCCAGGAAATGTATGTCAAAATGTTAGAAGAAATCCCTACAAAAATAGTGATTTTCATCACTAAAAATCATTGTAAATACCATTTCATATTTTTGTAGCTCCATTTTGTGCAAGCCAAGGAGTCCCTGAGATTGAGGAGCTTTAGAAGTACCTACCTATCAGTTTTCACATTTTTTAGACTCCGTTTGAACCTCCAAATAGGGCAGAGAACCTAATTTTTAACTAGGCGGGACACTAGGTCTGGACAAGGCCAAAACCTAGTCAAAAACTATGAATAGAGCTAGAGAGCTCATTTTTGAGGTGGCTTGTAATTGATTTGAACTTGTATGATCTTTTTGAAAGTAATCTAAAGAACTCCATTGCTTCTCACTCTTTGTCTTGCCTTGTGTGCGCGTGTGTGTGTATGTGTGTGCATGTTAGTGTGCTTCTCACTCACGCACTTGTGCCTTCACTTGCTCGAGGTCATCATACCATCCTCACATCTTCCCGGATTGACATTAAAGGAGGTGCTACTCATCATTGAGCTACACCAAATTTTGGCGCCGTTGCCGGGGATCGAGCTTTGAGGACGAGCGTGTGATGGTAAGACGTAGAGTTGAGGCGTTGGAGTCATAGGCATTTTCTTCACTTTTATCTATTTTCTTTTGTTTTTCTCATCACCATCATCATCCTCACCATCTCCCACATCCATCTCCCTCATCGTGAAATTTCAGTTTTTGGTCATATCACCCCACCCATACCATTTCCCTCATTTCACTTGTGAGAGAGAGCAAGAGAGCATTTGTGTGCTTGTGATTTTCTGTGTTTTTTGAGATTTTCTGCAGGAATCAGCATCCCTAGCAGTTGCACCAGCTCCAGCAGGTAAAAAATTTGACTCTGTAGGTCCCGAGGCATTGACCTCTGTCAATCGCGACCGACAGAAAAGTTGACTATTTTGGAAAACAAAGTGTGTAACTGTGATGTATAGGCCTAGAGCTGCATGAGTATGTGTTTAAAATTTTGAAATTCCTCAGATTTCTGTCAATCGCGATCGACCTCTCAATCGCGATCGACAAACCACGATGGACACTTTCCGACTGACTTGTCAATCGCGATCGACACGTCAATCGCGACCGACAGAGTCAACGACCGACTGACCACGACTGATAGAACCTACGCGTGACACGTGTCAATCGTGATCGAGCCATGAATCGCGATCGACCAGTCAATCGTGACTGAGAGCCCCGACGGACCTGTCAATCGCGACCGACCCAGTCAACGATTGCTTGACCACGACGGACAGACCCTCACGACGGACCTGTCAATCGCGATCGACCCATCAATTGCGACTGACAGAGTCAACGACCCTTTGACCACGATCGACTGAAAATCCGAGCCATGTGTCAATCGCGATTGACACATCAATCGCAACTGACAGCCACGACGGACCTGTCAATTGCGACCCACACGTCGATCGCGACTGACCTATCAATCGCGATTGATAGAGCTTGCAAACGCGATTGACGGGCAAATTTGGCTAATTTTTTAGGGCAAAAAAGAGTGGTCTATTTTTGACAATTTGTGGAACAAATACTAGGTCCTCATTGCTTTGTGAGGCCGATACCCCAAAGCATTTCGAGAAGTCCTGTCTGCCTGTTAACCTGGTTAAAATCCTGATTTGGCCCCAAAACCCTGAATGGACATAACCTCCTCATACGAAATCCGATTGCGGTGATTTTTGTTTTGTTGGAAAGCTCATGGCACTGTACTCTAGTGTTCTTAATTACTTCTGTGGTTCTAGGGATTACTGATTCTTCATTCCTCACTATTATCGTGGGCGCTCTCATGATGATAGACTTGGCTTCCCAAGTGTCACGAGGAAGGAGATAAGGAAGAGAGCTCACACACACACTCTCACTCTCAAGGAGAAGCACACACACAAATTGAGACAGGGAAGAATGATCTTCTTCTTCTTCTTCTATTACATAAAAGGAATGTACAAGAATGACCTAAAAACAAGAATACAACAAGTGCAATATATAAAGACCAATACATAAGGAAAAACCTAATGTCCACGAATGAGTGAGCTGGCAAGAAACAAATGTGCCATCACTCTCGGTAGATAAATCTAATAAAGCCCAATGAAGTATCCCTGACATATACCGGCATGACCACTATTCATGTCAGAGAAACAAAAAACTGGTACGTGTGATCTTGGATCATCACATGTTGAGCTTGATATCTCAACACTCCCCCTCAAGCTCAACGCCATTATCGTGTAATCCAAGCATCTTCCGAAACTTCTTCAACTTCTCAGCTCCAAGTGCTTTGGTGAAAATATCAGCAACCTGCTCATCTAAACAAGATCAATAACACCTGTTAATACCTTCTCTCTGATGAAGTGATAATGTACCTCGATATGCTTTGTTCTAGCATGGAAAACAGGGTTCCGTGCTAATTGTATGCTGCTAAGATTATCACAATAGATAGTGATAGGCTTTTGCACTTCCACACCTAAATATGCAAGTAACATCTCCAGCCATGATGCCTCACATGCTGCCATTGCAGCACCTCTATACTCAGCCTCTGTACTCGACAAAGCAACAGTGGGTTGCTTCTTACTGCTCCGTGTAATAGCTGCACCTCCAAGTGAGAAAAGAAAGCCACTAGTAGATCTTCTATCTGGAGTACTACCAACCCAATCTACATCGGTGTATCCATGAACCTGCAAATCTACACCAACTTCATAAAACAATGCATAATCCAAAGTAGCACTCACATAACGTAGAGTGCACCTCAGAGCATCCAAATGTGGCTTCCTCGGAACCTACATAAACTGACTTTCAAGTCCAACAGTGTAGCTTAAATCAGGCCTTGTAATTGTAAGATATATAAGACTTCCCACAATTTTCCTGTACATAGTAGCATTTTCCAATGCTTCACCTAATGTAGTATCCAATTTCAAATTCTGATCTAAAGGCATAGAAATTGGCTTACAATCAACCATACCATACTTTTGCAGCATATTCAAGGCATATTGCCTTTGCGATATCCATATACCTGTTTCTGTATGTATAAACTCAATGCCCAAGAAATAGCACAGCACACCAAGATCTTTCATGTCGAATTCCTGCATAAGAAGTTTCTTTACCTCTTTGATGCTTTCTTCATTATCACCACCTACAATCAGGTCATCAACATAAATAGCCACAATAGTGATGCCATCATCAGCCTTCCTTGCATATAGTGAGTGATCTGCATGACACATAGAAAACCCAATGCTGGTTAAGTAATCAGCAATCCTTGCATGCAATGCACGCGGAGCCTGCTTCAGCCCATACAAAGCCTTTTGCAACCTATAAACATATTTTGGATGCTTTGAATCTTCATATCCTTGGCTGGTCCATATATACTTCTTCCTGTAACTCACCATGTAGGAAAGCATTCTTCACATCTGTTGGCAGTAGTCAAGGAACTGAAGGAGTCACAAGACAAGGAAGCCTACGAAGGGAGTCGGAGCGAAGAAAAAGCACAAGCAAACAGAGTAGTCAAAGAAGATCTGGCAAGTAGGCCATTTAAATTTTTCAGGCATCAAAGAGTTGGGCACACAAGAAGAAGGAACAAGTAGGGAGCTCTAAGAAATATATGTCAAAATGTTAGAAGAAACCCCTACAAAAATAGTGATTTTCATCACTAAAAATCATTGTAAATACCATTTCATATTTTTGTAGCTCCATTTTGTGCAAGCCAAGGAGTCCTTGAACTTGAGGAGCTTTAGAAGTACCTACCTATCAGTTTTCACATTTTTTAGACTCCATTTGAACCTCCAAATAGGGCAGAGAACCTAATTTTTAACTAGGCCGGACACTAGGTCTGGACAAGGCCAAAACGTAGTAAAAAACTATGAATAGAGCTAGAGAGCTCATTTTTGAGGTGGCTTGTAATTGATTTGAACTTGTATGATCTTTTTGAAAGTAATCTAAAGAACTCCATTGCTTCTCACTCTTTGTCTTGCCTTGTGTGCGCGTGTGTGTGTATGTGTGTGCATGTTAGTGTGCTTCTCACTCATGCACTTGTGCCTTCACTTGCTCGAGGTCATCATACCATCCTCACATCTTCCTGGATTGACATTAAAGGAGGTGCTACTCATCATTGAGCTACACCAAATTTTGGCGCCGTTGCCGGGGATGGAGCTTTGAGGACGAGCGTGTGATGGTAAGACGTAGAGTTGAGGCGTTGGAGTCATAGGCATTTTCTTCACTTTTATCTATTTTCTTTTGTTTTTCTCATCACCATCATCATCCTCACCATCTCCCACATCTCCCTCATCGTGAAATTTCAGTTTTTGGTCATATCACCCCACCCATACCATTTCCCTCATTTCACTTGTGAGAGAGAGCGAGACCATACCCCAGGGTAGGAAAACTAAGTTTCCCTTGGGATTGTTTTCCATAGAGGCAAAAGGCAATTGGGTCTGTGAATTACATACATGAAAGTGATCTGTCTGTCAATTGAATTCAATTCTTGAGCTAATTGTGGACTTTTTCAAGTTCGTTGAGAGCATCAAAGGGTACTTGAAGCAAGAGTAAGTGCGAGCTTGGGAACACGCTTCCTGGGCATACAAGGGCAACCAAGGGAAGAAACTTAAGGTTGGAAATTCTCAACACCCTCTGTCAATCCCTAGCATAGGCTAAGTACGGATAGAGGTCTTGATTAATTAAGGACACGTTAAGAACGACCAAGTCCAAGAACTCTAATCATTCAAGTGAAAGTGTTAGGAGATTACAATTGCGAAACAACCTAAGGGAAAAGAGCTTAAATCGAGCGACCACACTCAAAGTACTATAAAATTTAAGTGTTCCTTGCGACAAAGATTAAATGGACAAGAAGTGACACCCTAAGGGCAATTAAAAAAGACCAAGTGACTAATACAAAAGAACTCAGCAACGCAAAGTGTACTTGGGAAAATTTGAGATCATTCAATTGGGCATATGAACCTTAGATCAGGACGACACCTAGGGAGAGATAGACAAAGTCTTAGATCTTCAGAGGCTAGTGTCAATCATACTGCTAGGTCTTGGTCCCAGCAGTTGAGCCATCATTCGTACTACCCTAGCTCTGAGACTAGCGAGTCTGAGATGTCCCACGGTATGGAGAGACCTACAGGAAGTTCTGGAGTGCCATATTTACATAGGGTGGAAGGCCCTTACAAGACGCAACTCGAATACCTTAGGACCAACCGATTAGGTGCTAGCATCTATGAGGACGGCCTAGGAAGATCTGTGGTCCATATCAAAAACCCTGACCAATCCATTGGACTAGAGCACCCAGCTGTCAAGTTTGAAAACGGAGCATACCTAGACAAGGAAGGGACAATATATGTAGTCACCAGTCATCCAGATAGGACAGATGAATTTGGGAATGTGGTCCAGAAACGAACTTAGGTGACCTAGAGCAAGGAAACATGGGTGTAGAACCTAGAACCCCCCAAGGCAAATCTGTGCTCACTAGGATTATCACACCGGAGTGGATTCCCCAAGATAATAAAAGCATAGATCTACTCCTGAACCGAGAGACTGATGAAGCCTTTTGGAGGTATAGATCTAATCAGCCGAATGAGGTAGGAACAATCATGATATATGAGTTCAAAGATCCTGATAGTCCAGGCAGAGTGACCTACAAGGATCATGCTTCAGAGTGACCTACAAGGGAAAATCTGTTGATGCAACCCACTTGACCCCTTCTAGTTTGCAGGAAGACCAGGGGAAAATCTGTTGATATTCCCCTAAGTGGCAATTGTCCATCACCAAGCCCACGTGGGTTGGTGTGGACATAACATGACTTATCTGGCCAAAGATCTTCCGGTCCTTCTTCGCATGCAATTCATACGGTCTAGGGTTACATACCTCAAGTGGAGTGTTGTTAGGGAAGTCAAGCGGTATCGCTCGCTGCTGGTCTAAGGTTCCAATGTGCAAGGAGCCTTGTCTAAGATTTAGGTCCACTGAGTGATCGTATAGCCAATCTTGGCCAAGGATTAGGGGTTCTATTAAGTCATCGTCATGGCACACTAGGAGCTTCACTGTTATGGTCACTTCGTGTATGAGGATAGGAAGATCCACCTCACCCATGCAAGGGGTTTCCATGCCTCCTAGCCCTATGAGGTATGCCTCAATAGGCCCCATTTCTATTCTTGAGTCCTTATAGTGGGACATCTAATCGCACTAGTCGCTTCACCTAAATCAATTAAAGCCTGAGCTCCTGGCAAGGGTTGCCGTGCTCTAGCCTAGCTGTAATGAATGGTCTCCTATCCACTATGCTAGGATGAGTAATTCAATTTTCTTGACACATGGCCATGGGATAAGTGGGTGTTGTTTCCAGATTGTTATAATGTTCTCTCCCTAGTTCTTTTCTTCTTAGCTTCATGCGCTTAATGCGTTCTATAGCTTCTGCCTGAGCTTTCGCGCGTATTCTCTTTTCTTCCTCCTTACGCTTATTTGCTCACGTGAGTCATCTAAGAATATCCTTAGTAAGAGGTTCCTGATAAAGCTTGACTCTACAGCCACTAATGTAATTAGGCATTATCTCTCCTTCTAGGGTGGTTAATTGTACTGTTCCACTTTTCGAGAGTCTATTAATGATCATTGGTCGATAACCTTGCTTTTCTAATTTCCATGCATGCTGTTTTAGCATATACACTAGGAATAAATCTCCTTCTTTTAAGCCTTTGTCTTTCACATGTGTGTCAAAATAAGCTTTTTGTCGTTTCTTTGCTGCATATATGCCTGCTGCTGCTTTCAACTTGGTTTCTCCTAATCGTTCCAAGTCCATTATCCTTGACGATAATTCATGGCCGGTCCACTGATGTTCTTGTGCAACCTTGAGGGTGGGTATCAAAAAGTCCAAAGGAAGCACAACGTTTTGACAAAAAACCATCTGAAAGGGAGTTGCATTGAGTACGGTCTTGTAGGCCACTCAATATGCCCAAACAACATGGTGTAACTATTTGTCCCAATCTAGACGTTTGTTGTTCACGAGTTTTGTTAGTACATTACAAAGGATCTTGTTTGTACTTTCTGCTTGACCATTGGCCTGAGGATGATATGGTGCAGATTTCTTGTGAATCACCATAAAATCCTGTAACAAATATTCAATGACTTGTTTTAGAAAGTGAGTTCCTCGGTCGCTCACCAATTCTATGGGCAATCCATGTCTTGTAAAGACATTTTCAAATAAGAATTTTGCAGTCATGTGTGCATCATTCCTTTTTGTGGCCTTGGCCTCTACCCATTTGGTAAGATAATCTGTTGTTACTATGATGTATTCTGCATGAGGACCTTTTGCAGGGGGTTAATGGGTCCTACAAAGTCTATAACCCACTTGGAAAATGCACATCCTCCCATCATGGGTTTCAGTGGCATTTCATCTCTGCGAGTAGGAAACTAAGTTCTCTGGCACACATCACATCTCTTAACATAGGTATGTGCATCCATGTGAAGAGTGGGCCACCATAATCCTGTAAAGAGTATGGCTTTGATTATCCTATTGGGACCAAAATGACCTCCTTGCAACACCTTGGTGTGCAGTCTCTAGTACGCTCAAATAATCGTTCTCATGAACACACTATCTTAGGTATCCATTTCATCCTCATTTCTATAGATTGTTTCCAATAAGTGAATAGTCTTGAGCTTCCTGCTCTAGACTGTGTTGTCGTGCTAAAGTCATTCCTTGAGGGAATGTTTTCGTCCTCAAGCACATCACTAAGGGTTCACTCCATTCTGGTGTGAGAGACATGTGATATAACGTGGCATGTTCCACTGATGGTCTTTCACAACAGGCAGGGCATTCTTTACAGAACTTGTAGACATCTGCGTCCATGGAAGGCTAGTATACTCCTAGTCTATGCAGAATCTGCAGTGTACGATGTTTTGAATGATGTTGCTTTAATGCACCTACATGTGCTAAATGCAACCAATTCGCATGTTCTAATTCTTCTACACAACAAGCAAGAATCTTCTGATTATCCTATTTATATATACTTCCTGCTATTATTTGATATCTTTGTGACTTGGTAATCTCTCCTTCTTTGATCCTTGTACTTGGGAAAATTTGAGATCATTCAATTGGGCATATGAACCTTAGATCAGGACGACACCTAGGGAGAGATAGACAAAGTCTTAGATCTTCAGAGGCTAGTGTCAATCATACTGCTAGGTCTTGGGCCCAGCAGTTGAGCCATCATTCATACTACCCTAGCTCTGAGACTAGCGAGTCTGAGATGTCCCACGGTATGGAGAGACCTACAAGAAGTTCTGGAGTGCCATATTTACATAGGGTGGAAGGCCCTTACAAGACGCAACTCGAATACCTTAGGACCAACCGATTAGGTGCTAGCATCTATGAGGACGGCCTAGGAAGATCTGTGGTCCATATCAAAAACCCTGACCAATCCATTGGACTAGAGCACCCAGCTGTCAAGTTTGAAAACGGAGCATACCTAGACAAGGAAGGGACAATATATGTAGTCACCAGTCATCCAGATAGGACAGATTGATTCGGGAATGTGGTCCCAGAAACGAACTTAGGTGACCTAGAGCAAGGAAACATGGGTGTAGAACCTAGAACCCCCCGAGGCAAATCTGTGCTCACTAGGATTATCACACCGGAGTGGATTCCCCAAGATAATAAAAGCATAGATCTACTCCTAAACCGAGAGACTGATGAAGCCTTTTGGAGGTATAGATCTAATCAGCCGAATGAGGTAGGAACAATCATGATATATGAGTTCAAAGATCCTGATAGTCCAGGCAGAGTGACCTACAAGGATCATGCTTTAGAGAGGGTCTTTGTGGTTACCGAAAATGATAGGCATGCTTACACTTGGAAAGGTGATTTTATTTTCACCCAACCAAGATCGAATGTGTCCTTTGGTCACCCAGGAGCTGGAACATCCCAAGCTCTTGGAACTCAAAGAGACGGACATAGAGATAGACTGGAGGTAAGCTTTGCCAACCTAGTGGGAAGAGACAGAACGAGAACGGAAACAAATAGAGTGGAACCTGAGGGACTTAGAGCCCCAAGGAACCAAAGGAATGCTGATGATTTCCCTCTGCCAAGGCCTAGGGAACACACCAGGATTTTGAGACCGACTCAGTTAGTTAAGTCCATGAAGAATTACTTCGATGGCACAGGACACCCATATGATCATGTGGCCGAGTTTAGGCAAGTCTTGAGAGCTGAACAAGTTGAGGACCTGTTCACGCAATATAATGCCTTTGGTCTAACACTTAGGAACACAGCCCTTACGTGGTTTCAACCATTGAATGAGAGACAGTTCAGGTGCATAGACCAACTTTTAGAGGCTTTCATCACCGAATTCTCTAAAAGTGGCATAAGGCATAATACTTCCTCATTGATACACAGCTTCAAGCCCCCTCAAGAGACCATGAGACTTGCAGGAAGAAGATTTAGGCAGTATCTTGAGAGATGCCTTGTTCCTGAGTTACCCACAACTGCCAAACAAGTGGCTTTATTCTTGGATGGATTGCTAAGTACCAAATTGAGGTCATATGTGTACTTGAAGGACCCTAGGACCATAGAAGAGTGTGTACGCATGTGCATTGATAGTGAGGATAACCTAGGGGAGGAACTAGAGCTCTCAAAAATCTACAAAGATTCGGATAGTGCTTCTAGCCTCTTTTCCTCACAATCCACATCAATTGAGGAACTTGCGGAGAAAGTAGCTCAAAAACTAGGTGTCTCTAGTAAACAAATTCCTAGATTTGCCCCAGTAAAGAGGTGCTATATTTGCGGTGGTGACCATATGGCGAACGTATGTCCCATCATGGATCAACCCCAAGTGAACCCTAGCAGCCAATACTGCACCATAGAACGGAGATACACAAATCACATAGCACAAGATTGTCCATACAATAAGCAAGCGGTTAGACAAACCTACCCTCAGCCCTATCCACAACAGGGAAGATACCAGAACCAATACCCTCCACAACAATATGGTAGACCGCAGCAACCCTATCAACAACCCTACCAAAACCAACAAAGGCCACAACCTGTGTTAGCTCAACAACCTCCAACCCCAGCTAATGTGATTCCTGTAAAGTATGCAACAGCTGAGGAAAATTTGAATAGAGCTATAGTGCCAGTAACACCATTGCTTTCAAGAAGTGATCCTAGTGACCATAGCTTTGATTCTACACATATTGATAGTCCCCAGGCTTACTACATGCAATCTCCTGAACATGGTGAGTCCTACTACAGTGAAGAACCAAGTGAACCTAGTTGGGAGCCAGAGTACACAAATATAATGTACACAAACCCTAACTCTAGACCCCAACCTAGGCAGGTAAGACCCCCATTCCCTAGAGGACCATGCTACAGATGTTAGGGAGATCACCTCATCCGTGATTGCCCCTTACCTCCACCTACACAACCCCAGTCAGTGACGATTCAAGGCTTTTGCCAAGATTGCGGGGAGGAGCATCTCTTACGAGACTGCCCAAAGAATCCCAATAATATGCCAAAAATTACTCCAATTAACGTTATTGGGTTAGTTGTAGACTCAACAGGAAGTGTCACTTCCACTGCACCAGTGCAAGTGGTCACTAGTGTGAAGAGAGATGGTGGATGCAATCCAAAGATGAGTAGGTGCCGCTACAACCAGCTTCACACCAGCCAACTGAGACTTCAGAGTTGATTAGTAGACCCTTTGAGCTTCCTAAATCCACCAAAATATCAGCCAAGTACTTTGGAACATGTATCCCAAAAGTTTAAGTCAAGACAGACAAGTTGCGAAATGACTAGCTCCCAAAACTTGTTATTTTTGGACATACACCTGCTAGAAAAAATGAGCAGTGCTCTCAACCTGGAAGGAATTAGAAAAATTCCTTTTGGGCATAGCAAATAGACTTAGCAAGCTTCCCAATCCAAGTTAAAACACTTCAAATGATGGACTGAACACTGAGAACAAGTTTCAACAATTTCTGGAACCTCCCCACAATTCTTGGGGCTCTGCAGAGATAGACCAGTGAGTAGTAAAATGCAGATATCTCCAAACGTTTTAATCTAATGATCTTGAAAATTTATATGCACCATTTACACAGTACAAGCTATCCAACGCAAGTTAAATCACTGAAAACAGATCATTAGAACTTGAGATATGACCTTCTGAAGGTACTCCTCTGAGTGAGTATAGCAGAGAACAAAACAGAGAAGTGAATGATGATAAATGTATAAATTCATATATGATTACGACCACATTGGCAATGAATCTTTGCACAATGGGAGTAGAATGATAGAGCTATGGAGTAAGCTCTTCAATCTCTACAAAATGACATGAAGTGGTCACGTACAAGGCTTGCTAATCGCCTCTTCCTTCTTGCTCCTTTTATAGCTATTCTTGGAGGGAGTTTTGAATTCGAATTCGAATGGCTCCACCTAAAAGTGATCCCCAAAGTTAGGAGAGATTCCCTCAGCTCTAAAGTTCGTGGTTTTAGGTAGTTAGAGCCATGAATTTGCTTTTACATCATGCATGAGGTAAGCCATCCTTTTCCTTTTTCTTTTTTCAATTACAAGAGATAAAAATGAACTCTTTTACAAGAGGTGTTCACATGACTACTCATGTGACTTACAAATGAGGATGATATCAAATATATCAAGCATGTAGGCTTGGGTAAAATGCACCAACAGCTCCCCCTCAAGCCTAACATGCTTGGCCTCCAAATAAGTCTTCAATTGTCCTTGATTTCCTGCAAGCCAATCATCAACTTGAATCTACTTAATTTTGTACCATCAAGAGCTTTAGTCAACATGTCGGAACATTGCATATCTGTAGAGACATAGGATAGTTGAATATCCTTGCTCATTAGCTTCTCCCTTACGTAATGGTAGTGGACTTCAATATGCTTGGTTCTAGCATGGTATACCGGATTAGCTGCTAGATGTAGTGAGCTTGTGTTGTCACAAAAAATGTGAGGTGTTGAAGAATGAAGTCCAAGATCTGTGTACAAAGACTTTAACCACATGATTTCTTGAGTTGCATTAGCCAAACCTCTATATTCGGCTTCGGTAGAAGATAATGCCACGGTTGGTTGCTTCTTCGATGACCAAGAAATGATTTTTGAACCTACAAATGATATATACCCTGATGTGCTTCTTCTATCATCTTTAGATCCGGCCCAATCTGCATCTGAGTAGACCTTTAGCTCAATATTTGAAGTATATGAATAGAACAAACCTTCATTCATGGTCCCCTTTAGGTACTTGAGGACTCGCTTGGCCGCTTCCATATGTGGTCTTCTCGGCTTATGCATAAACTGACTCAATATGCTAACACTATAGCATATATCCACCCTTGTGAGTGTTGCATAGTTCAAACTTCCAACCAAGCTTTGATAGCTTGTGATGTCTTCAATTGGCTCTCCTTCATAAGCACTAAGCTTATGATTTTGCTCCATAGGTGTACCTGCACACTTGGTATTTTCCATCTTGAACTTGACGAGCATGTCATGGACATACTTCCTTTGTGTGATGTATATACCTGAATCTGTGTAGATCAACTCGAATCCAAGAAAATAAGTGAGTGGTCCGAGGTCACTTATTTTGAACTCCTCCTTCATTTGACTCTTTACCTGTTTGATTCCTTCAAGATCATTGCCTGTGATAATAATATCATCAACATACACACATAAATAGATCACTTCAGATCCATTCCTCTTTATGAACAAAGAGGTATCCGCCTTGCTAGCTTTGAATCCTTGGTCCTACAAATAAGTCACCAATCTGAAATTCCAAGCTCTTGGAGCTTGCTTCAATCCATACAAAGCTTTCTTTAGTTTGCATACATAGTTAGGATGATGTGCATCCTCATATCCAAGAGGTTGTGCCATATACACTTCCTCAGAAATCCATCCATTCAAGAAAGCATTCTTTACATCAAGTTGATAAAGATTCCAATTTCTAGATGCAGCAAGACTAATGAGAACCCTAATTGTAGGCATTTTTGCAACAGGCGAGAAAGTCTCCTCATAATCAATACCATGGGTTTGAGCAAACCCTTTAGCAACTAACCTTGCTTTGTGTCTATTTATACTTCCATCTGGATTCCTCTTGATTTTGTATATCCATCGAGATCCAATTACCTTCATAGATGGCTTGTTAGGTACAAGCTCCTAGGTGTCATTCTCCTTCAAGGCTTCCATTTCTTCATCCATTGCATCTCTCCAAGCTTTCTTGCTTTTTGCTTCTTCAAATGTGGTAGGTTCTTCATTGGTTGAATCCTTTGCAATGTAGATTGAGTGCTTGGTGACCAAAGAAGTATCATAACCAAACCTCTCTGGTTTGTTCTTCTCCCTCGAAGACCTTCTAAGTGGTTGATGTGAGCTCTCGGGTCCATATGTAGCATCCTGCATCTTTGCTTTACCTTTGTTCTTCCATAGCTTTAGTCTTTCCAAGTCTTCTAGGTCAATCTCCGAATCACTTTCTTCAATCTGCATTGGCTCCTTTGGTTGAAGTGATGGAAAATCTTCATCCAAGTCATAAGGCAGCTTCACTTTCCTGTCATCATCAAACCATGATTTGTTTTCATCAAAAATTACATCTCTACTCACAGAAAATCCTTTATTGGTTGGATTGTACAATCTATATCCTTTTTGGTTTTGATCATAACCAATGAATACACACTTCTTTGCCTTGGGATCCAATTTCCCTCTTACTTGAGAAGGAATGTGAGCATAGGATAAGCATTTAAAGATTTTGCAATGCTCTAGACTAGGTCTTCTTCCATTCCACACTTCATATGGAGTGGTTCCATCTAGTGACTTAGATGGAAGTCTATTTATGAGATATGTGGCTGTAGACACAGCCTCTGCCCATAGGTAGTTTGGCAATCCCCTTTCATTGAGCATGGACCTTGCTGCTTCGACAATAGCTCTGTTCCTCCTTTCTGCTACACCATTGAGTTCGGGTGTATACCTTGTAGTGACTTCCCTTTTAATGCCTCTTTCATGCAAGAAGGCATCAAATTCAAAAGAGAAGTATTCTCCTCCACCATCTGATCTGAGTCTTTTCAAAGACCTACCTGTTTGGTTTTCAACAAGAGCAATATACTTCTTAAAGCAATTTAACACTTCATCCTTGTGCTTCATGAAAAATAGAATGGTCCACCTGCTACAATCATCTATGAAAGACACATAATATCTTGAGCCTGATATAGATGGCTCCTTACTCAGACCCCACACATTCGTGTGCACTAAATCCAAAGGATTTTGATACATATATCCTTTCTTATTGAAAGGTTGTCTATGAGCCTTGCCAAGTTGACAAGCTTCACACTTAAAAATCATGTGTTGCCTTGTGATATTAGGCAAACCAAGTACACTTTGGTCCCTGCAAATCTGTTTGAGTGTCCTCTCACCAATGTGAGCAAGCCTTTTGTGCCATATCTCCAACTCTGTTAGAGTTTGAGATCCATAGCTAAACAAAGCTATGTTCTTTGTATCTTCCACTTCAAAAGTGAAAAGCCTTCCTATCTCTTCTCCTTTGGCAATCCTTCAAAAGCCTTGCCTTGGGTCTTCAACATATGCTCCAAATCGATTGAATCTAACGTGCAATCCTTTTTCAACAATCTGTCCAACACTTATTAAATTTTTGGTAATTGTAGGGACAGACAAGACTTTGCTTAAGAGGTTCATATTCCCATCTGATGTCTTCACATTACCTATCTTCTCCACTGAGTGCTTTGTGTCATCTCCTGTCTGCACTTCATGCTTGTTATGAGGATCTTCCAAATCAGAAAGTAAAGCCACATTTCCCGCTACATGGTTCGAGCATCCCGAATCAATGTAAAATATGTGATCATCATCCTTACCCTTCTTCGCTTATAGATTCATAATCAATAATGAATCTTCTTGACTTTGGTCCTCTGCATAGTTATTGTAATCTCTTCTTCCTCTATGGCCACTTTGATAGTTGTTGTTGTTGTTGTAATTGTTGTTGTAGTAGTTGTTGTTGTTGTAGCCTCCATTGTATCTACCTCTATTTGATCCATAGCCACCTCTATTGAATCCTCTTCCTCTTGAGTTCCTCAGGTTCCTGAAACATTCTTCAGTAGTATGGTTAGATAAGCCACATATGTTGCAAGGTTGAGATGATTGGAATCTCCCCCTACCTTGCTTTCCACCTCTGCCTCTTCCTCTAGCTCTTCCTCTACCTGCAAAGTTTGCTTGGAAAGAGCTTCCTTCATCTTCATTCTTCCTATTCTTTGACTTATCCTTGACCTTAGCTTTATCAGAATATAAGGCAGAAGTTTGATTACCTCTTGAGGACTCACCACCTTTGCTAATCTTTGCTTCATGAGTGAAGAGTTGGCCCATGAGTGTGTTGAGGTCGGGTACATGCATATCCATGTATAAATCCATGGCTGTTGTGAATGACTCCCACTTGTCGTCTACTTTGATTCCATTCATGATTTGTCTTATGATTTGCCCCTCTTCAATTACCTCTCCAATGCTTCCAAGTTGGTCGGAAATCTCCTTCATCTTTGTGACATAATCAGTCACATTTTGCTTCGGGCTTTTCTTCATTGTTGTGAACTCCATCCACAATTGGTTCTTCCTTGCTCGAGTGTTGGAAGAGAAGAACGAAGCAAGTGCATTCCAGGTTTCTCTTGATGTCTTGCATCCCTTGACATGAGGTAAAAGAAAATCAGAGATTGATTTTAGAATATAGGACCTTGCAAGTGCATCCTTCGAACACCAATTCGAAAGTCCTTCCACTTCTTCATGTGATGGTTGCCCTTTGTTCCTCATGGTTGGCATTGCTTCATCTCCGGATATGAATCCATATAGATTCCTCCCTGGAAGGTAAGCCTCCATCCTTAGAGACCATGCCGGATAGTTGTTTCGATCCAATTTGTCAACTCTTGATGGAAATCCATCTCCCATGTTGCTTTACTATGAACATGTATCCCAAAAGTTTAAGTCAAGACAGACAAGTTGCGAAATGACTAGCTCCCAAAACTTGTTATTTTTGGACATACACCTGCTAGAAAAAATGAACAGTGCTCTCAACCTGGAAGGAATTAGAAAAATTCCTGTTGGGCATAGCAAATAGACTTAGCAAGCTTCCCAATCCAAGTTAAAACACTTCAAATGATGGACTGAGCACTGAGAACAAGTTTCAACAATTTCTGGAACCTCCCCACAATTCTCGGGGCTCTGCAGAGATAGACCAATGAGCAGTAAAATGCAGATATCTCCAAACGTTTTAATCCAATGATCTTGAAAATTTATATGCACTATTTACACAGTACAAGCTATCCAACGCAAGTTCAATCATTGAAAACGAGTCAGTAGAACTCGAGATATGACCTTATGAAGGTACTGCTCTGAGTGAGTATAGCAGAGAACAAACAGAGAAGTGAAGGATGATAAATGTATAAATTCATATATGATTACAACCACATTGGCAATGAATATTTGCACAATGGGAGTAGAATGATAGAGATATGGAGTAAGCTCTTCAATCTCTACAAAATGACATGAAGTGGTCACGTACAAGGCTTGCTAATCGCCTCTTCCTTCTTGCTCCTTTTATAGCTATTCTTGGAGGGAGTTTTGAATTCGAATTCGAATGGCTCCACCTAAAAGTGATCCCCAAAGTTAGGAGAGATTCCCTCAGCTCTAAATTTCGTGGTTTTAGGTAGTTAGAGCCATGAATTTGCTTTTACATCATGCATGAGGTAAGCCATCCTTTTCCTTTTTCTTTTTTCAATTACAAGAGATAAAAATGAACTCTTTTACAAGAGGTGTTCACATGACTACTCATGTGACTTACAAATGAGGATGATATCAAATATATCAAGCATGTAGGCTTGGGTAAAATGCACCAACAACTAGGGCCCAGGCTTTGCAACAGAACCCAGGAATAGGTCAAGAGAAGAGTGCAAAGGTTAGTGAAACCGAGAGCATAGCCAAGAAACGATCGAGAGCCTGGAGGGATAGCCGAGAGAGAATGAAAAGACAATGGTCTAAAAAGATGAGTGACTGAGAAGAAAGCATAAGAGAAACAAAAGCCAAAATTGTTGAACTAACCTCTCAAACAAACTCTCACATACCACCACCACCCTCACTTCCATCACCATCTAACCCACCATCTGTCCACCTACCTAAGACCATCCCACCAACCCCTAGAGTAGGATCAATGTTAGCTGACCCCACTCCTGAAGACATAGACATGATGCTTAAGGCATATCAGGCCAGAATCCAAGAAGGGCCAAACGTGACGGAGCATGACAAGTGCTACCCCAGAGCTGACCTAGAGATATAAAGAACCAAGCTTTGCGCGAAAATGGTCGCATTGGCTCAGACCATGTTTGAAGCCAGTCGTCTCTTCAACTACTCAGGCTCAGCTAAGACACAATTGCACTTGGATGGACTCCTAGAGAAGTTAGAGAGCATAATTGCAAGATCTGCCAAGGAAGAAAAAAATCAAGGAAGAGATGAGGCCAGCAAAAGAATAAGCCTTCCCCCATAGGAAGCTTTTGTGCCCAATTCCACTGAACCAGACACCTCCTCTTCTATGAATAGGTACACACCAGAATTCCTACAAGAGATTCAAGAAGACAAATGGGCTAAATAAAGTGAAGTCCCTCCTCCCATTGAACTTGTGGATGACACACATGATCAATTCCCACAAGATATTCCCTCTATTTATGGAGAGCAAGAGAGTGCACAAAGTCAAGAGAGATTAGACTTCGAGTCTAATTCTTTACAGGAATTACCCCACTTCACAGGCCCATGGGAAGCCAAGTCGACCTGTATGAGAGCACCCACAGTCATGGTAAGAAACGAAGACTCAGTCATACCTAGGAATACGGAGGTAGTGAAAAACACTAAAGTACAGTGCAACCTCACTTTAGAAGAGCTACTCAAAGTTAGGCCAGAACTATGGAAACATGTAGCCAAACAAGTACCAGAGAAAGCAAAACCCCATTCCCAAGTAGGTTCTCATAGAACGGTGCCAAAAATTCCTCTAGACAAGATAGGAGATATGAGTGAAGGTGAAGAAGGAAACATCTATCTTCCCATTACCCATCAGGGGTACACAACCAAGGCAATTCTAGACTCAGGTGCAGGAGTTGCTATTGCCACCACTTCCCTATGGAAGCGTTGGGGCAAGCCAGCACTCAGGCCCACGAGGATGAAACTGCAGATGGCTGACGGTCACATAGAAAGACCCTTAGGCTTGCTGGAGGGAATAACTCTCACTACATGTGGTATAGAGTTTGAGCAGACGTTTGCTATCTGTGATTTTAGCAAGAACCATGCCTATGAGATGATTTTGGGAAGACCATTTATGCGACAGTTGCAAGTGGTACAAGATTGGGGAACCAATTCCTTGTATTTGCAACACCTAGGTGTCACGACCAAGGTTAATCTCAAAGATTACTCTCATAGAGATGTCCCTCCTATCCAATGGAATCCTATTCATAGGCCAAAGATGATACAGAGTCTGTGCACTCCATAGGATCAGGATCCTCATGGATGCATGAAGACACTCACTTATGGATGTGTAAAGTGGCAGTAGAAGAGGAGAAGAGAGAAAAAGCCAAAGAGATAGGTGCAAAAGAAACCCATAGATCCATTCAAGACCCAGCCTATGCACCTGTAGTATTTCTTGATGAAGAATTTGAACCCCACGGCTGGGCAGAAATTCTAGCAACAATGGATGTAGCCATCAATGAAGAACAATGGACACCCCACTGTGATGAGAATGGCTATGACATTTTAGTTTTCTCCATAGAGCCAATCATGGGAGACGCAGTTTTAGAAGAGTGTGAACCTAGTCCTGATGCATTTGAGGATGCAAGCGACTCCGATCTAGAGTCAATCATTATGGACCCACCTTTTGCATCAGATAAAGAATACTTCTATGAAGTAGAATTTCAACCCCAAAGGCACGGAGAGCTTACAAATGATGTAAGGCTAGCCACACATGTGACCCCTAAGGAAGAAGGAAAGAAAAGGAAGAAGAAAGAAGTCACACAAGGAGAGGAAGAATCTTTGTTTGAGGTCCCTGAAAATTTTTAGAAGTATGAGATAGATGATAGAAGAGTCATGATAAGGATGCCTAAACGAGAGGCACAATCAGGAGAGGCCTATGATAACAAAGAAACCACCAAGAAAATAGTGGTAGCCCTAGAAGAAGGAGAGGAGAGATGCACGTACATAGGCCATGACCTAACAGAGGAAGAAGAGCATGCATTAATAGCCTTGCTAAGAGAATACATAGATGTATTCGCTTGGAGCTACAAGGATTTGAAGGGTGTTGACCCAGACATATGCTCACACACAATTCCCATGACCTCAGACACGAAACCCTCTAAGCAAAAGCCATACACATATAATGATAACTATGCTGCTAAGATCAAAGAGGAGATAGATAGACTGGTAGAAGCTGGATTCATCTATGAAATTGAGCACACCGAGTGGGTATCCCCCATTGTAGTTGTGCCCAAGAAGAATGGAAAGCTACGCGTATGCATTAACTTGAAAAAGGTCAATGCAGCCACAATTCGAGATAACTACCCACTTCCTATCACAGAACATCTCTTAGAAAGAGTAGCAGGCAAGAAAGTGTACAGCTTCCTTGATGGATTTTCGGGCTACAATCAAGTAGCCATAGCTCCAGAAGATCAGCATAAGATAGCTTTTGCCACAGAGTGGGGCATATTTGCTTTTCGGGTAATGCCATTCGGGCTGACCAATGCCCTTGCAACCTTCCAAAGATTGATGTGTCACGTGTTTAAAGAATTCCTGAGGAAGAATTTGGAGGTCTATGTGGATGATCTCTGTGCTCATTCCAACATTAGACAGACACATATACCTGAACTCAGACAAATCTTTGACAAATGTTGAGAGTATCAAGTCTGCTTGAACCCAGAAAAGTGTGTTTTCATGGTCAGGCAAGGCAAGATTCTAGGACACATAGTGTCAAAGAATGGCATATCCACCGATGAAGAGAAAGTAAGAGCCATAGCCGAGTTACCTAGGCCAAAGAATGTCAAGGAAGTACAAGCTTTCATGGGGCATTGTGGCTATTACCGACGCTTTATACACATGTACGCCATCATTGCCAAACCTCTGTATGGACTTTTGACCAACTTTGAGTGGACTGATGAATGTGAAAACTCCTTCAATGAGCTCAAAAGAAGATTGTGTTCAACACCAATCTTGACCACTCCAGATTGGAATAAGCCTTTTCATGTTCATGTAGATGCATCCAATTATGCCATTGAGTGTGTACTCTCACAACCTACGGGCAAAGGTAATATGGATCTTCCAATTGCCTATGCTAGTCGACAGTTGAATGCAGCTGAACGGAATTATACCACCACTGAACGAGAGGGATTAGGCATGGTATATGCAGTTAAAAAGTTTAGATACTATTTGCTTGCAAATAAGTTTAAATTTTTTACTGATCATCAAGCACTGTTGTACTTGGTACACAAACCTTGCAATATCGGTAGATTAGTAAGATGGTTTCTCTTGCAAATGGAATACGACTTTGAGGTTGTGGTGAGGAAAGGGAAGACTCACTTGAGAGCAGACCACCTCTCTAGGCTCACATCAGGAGAAGCCGCACAAGGAGTATCAGATGACCTTCCTGATGCTTACTTGTTTAATTTGGAAGTTGTACCTCAGTGGGCTAAGCCATTAGTGCTAGTATTGACATACGGGCCTAACCACCCAGTCATAAACACTCAAGGTAGAGAGGTAGTAAAAGCCCAGAAGTACCACATCATGGCAGGAAGCATGTACAAACAAACAGATCAAGGGATCCTAGCTTGTTGTGTGGAAGAGGATGAGTACGCTAAATGGTTGCAATTGGCACATGTAGGTGCATTAGAGCAACACTACTCAAAACAACGAACCCTACAGACACTAAGGAGACTCAGAGTGCATTGGCCTACTATGGAAGTTGATGTACATAAGATGTGTAAAGAATGCCCAATCTGTTGCACTAAACCACCTGTGGAGCATGCTACTCTTTATCAAGTGTCCATAGTGCCAGATCAGAGTGAACCATTAGTAGATTTCCTGAGGACGAGAACATTCCCTCAAGATATGACACTGGCCAGACAAAGAAGTCTAGAACAAGAAGCCCTAGATTACTCACTCATTGGTGATAATCTATACAAGCGTGGTAAAGATGGTTACCTGAGACTATGTGTCCATGAGAGCGAATATCTCAAGATCTTGGAAGCAGCTCACCAAGGTGTAGTAGGAGGACACTTTGGACCAAATCGGGTGATCAAGGCAATACTATTTGCGGGCTTCTGGTGGCCGACCCTTCACATGGATGCACATACCTATGTGAAACGGTGTGATGTCTGTCAGAGAACTCAGTACCCTATATGCAAGGATGAGATGCCACTGAAACCCATGATGGGTGGACGTGCATTCTCTAAGTGGGGAATAGACTTCGTAGGTCCTATTAATCCCCCAGCTAAGGGTTCACATGCTGAATACATCATTGTTGCCACCGACTATCTAACAAAGTGGGTAGAGGTAAAAGCTACGACAAAGAATGATGCTCAGACAACTGCTAAGTTCCTATTTGAGAATGTGTTCACAAGATACGGGCTACCTATAGAGCTGGTAAGTGATAGAGGCACTCACTTCTTGAATGAAGTTATTAAAAATCTGCTCCAAGAGTTCTTGGTTGTGCACAAGAAGTTTTCCCCCTATCACGCACAGGCTAATGGGCAAGCCGAAAGCACAAACAAGATTCTATACAATGTGCTTACCAAATTGGTGAATAATAAACGCTCTGATTGGGAC
Organism: Ceratopteris richardii; assembly: GCA_020310875.1. Classification (NCBI taxonomy): domain Eukaryota; kingdom Viridiplantae; phylum Streptophyta; class Polypodiopsida; order Polypodiales; family Pteridaceae; genus Ceratopteris; species Ceratopteris richardii. Next base: position 98,705,530 of record CM035444.1, on the reverse strand, counting down.
AAACAGCTACACCATGCTGTTTGGGCATACCGAGTGGCCTATAAAACGGTACTCCAAGCCACACCCTTTCAGATGGTATACGGCCAAAATGCGGTGCTACCTTTGGACTTCTTGATTCCCACATTGAGAGTAGCACAGGAGCATGAGTGGACGGGTCATGAACTCTCTTCGAGAATTTTTGACCTTGAATGATTAGGTGAAACCAGACTAAGAGCTGCAGCAGGAATATATGCAGCTAAGAAACGACAAAAGGCGTACTTTGATGCCCATGTTAAGGATAAAGGATTAAAGGCTGGAGACTTAGTTTTGGTATATACTCTGAAACAACATGCGAGGAAGCTAGAAAAACGTGGTTACGGACCTATGATCATCAACAAGAGTTCAACTAGTGGAGTAGTACAACTAGCCACTTTAGAAGGCGATATTCTCCCTAGCTACATAAGCGGATGTAGAGTCAAGTTATATCAGGAACCTCTCACGGAGGAAATGCTCAATCAAATCAACACTACCAAGAAACGTAAAGAAGAGGAAAAACGAGTTCGAGAAGAAGCTCAGGCAGAAGCCTTAGAACGCATCCGAAAAATGAAGATGAGAAGACAAGGACGAGATCAGTCAAGGATAGATGACTATGCGAACCCCGGATATCATATGGCCATGTGTAAAGTCTCAAGTGTAAGCCCCCATAGAATAGTTGACCGACGTCCTTTTGTAACCTTGAAGATAGGACAAGGAAAGGGTGCAAAGACTGCACGGGCCTTGATTGACTCAGGTGCAGCCACTAGTGCCGTTAAACTCTCTTACTATCAAGAATTGAAGTTAAAAGTCAATTCTATAGAGGCATATCTCATAGGGTTGGGAGGTGTGGAAACCCCTTGCATGGGCGAGGTGGAACTTCCCCTCTCCATTCAAGATGTTCTAATGACAGTTAAAGTACTAGTGTGTCAAGATGAGGATCTCACGGAGCCTCTGGTCTTGGGTCAAGACTGGATCTATGACCATGCAGTCAACTTAAACCTAAGAAGTGGACTTCTTCAGGTATGGGTAAATCAGAGTCGAATTACAATTGAGTTAGATAATGGAACACTCAAGGAACTAGGAAAGGCACAGACTCCTGGTCCTTCCAGGGGTACACATGAAGTTGACCATGCTGTTCTTGTCCAAAGCTATGTGATGCAGAGGAATGGTGATCTCAATAAAGAAGTCAAGGACTCAACGGAACTCCCTTCTTTTCCAAAGGCCAGAGGGAGGCAGCAACCAAAGGCAGATCAATTACTGAAGACTACCTATGCTGGAGGCCAAAAGAACGTGCGAAGCAGAATGACTCAGCCATTGAAACAATTGTGGGTGCGAAAAGGCGAGCGGCCTATTACAGTCAAGCGACAACAATCATCTCAACTTCCTATTAGTAATCAACGACATGATACTAATAAGAAGACTTCCAAAACTTCTTTTGAGAAAGTGAAATCTATCTGGCTACCCAAGAAGTCGATGAAGGCTGGCCCACAATCAAGACAAATTTGGGTGCCTAAGGCTTGCTTGCGGGCTCAACTAGTCACGCATGAATCACATCATACACGACAGGGTTCACTCTCTCAAAGAGCCATTACCCACTCTTGTTTAATACGCACGAACACACAGTCGCCCAGAAGCACGAACAGACTCACTTGTAAATGGGTCCCAAAAACGCCTCATTCCCAAGCAGACATACTCATAAAGCCCTCCAGGGTCTCCACAAAACCAAAACTGAAAGCCATCCATTGTGTTTGGCAACCTAAAACTTGTAATAAAACCCCCGAACCCCATGTGTAAATTCATCCTCATTTTCTAACTACATCACTCATACACTGCATCTTTCCATCTAGATCGTAGGACTATCCATTCATTAACTACACACACAATCATCGAGCACTCACTGACCCACTAACCCATTACTCACCTCATGATAATGTTGTAACAGGGACAAAAAGTGTTCTATCTTGTCCATTACAATATTAACGCATGATTCTATATTCTCACAGAACCAGCAAGCAAGCAATAACAATGGCAGAAGCAGGAGGCACCAGTTCCCAGGCAGGGTCTAGCGCATAGATTGTGGACATTGAAACCCTCCTCCTTGAACCACCACTCACCGAGAGGCCTCAAGAACTTCAAGCGGTGCATGTGCTCCCTATTGAGGACCCTCCTCAGGGACACACTTCTCAAGTGGGGAAACACGCTCATTGGTTTAGTGATGTCGCAGGGCCATTGGGTGATGGCACCTACTTCTGGGAAGCATAAATTGAGTTCAATGGCAAATGGGGACGCTACCATTTCTTCACTCGTGAATTTGAGAACTATCAGAATGCAGAAGTGATGCGATCGGTTTGGACCAAAGCGGGATTGGATTGCTATTTCAAAGCACATTTGCCTAAGCCAGATTTCTTATGCTGCTCCTATTTTATCAGTACCATCACTCCTAGCAGGGCCAAGGGAGGCGATAGTACTTTTGTGCTACCCTCACTATTGCCAGGCCACGAACTCAAGAGATTCAAACTGACCCTCAATTTGGTACGGGCAGCATTGAACATGCAAGGAATGCATATTCCCACTGAGAAAGAAACAATGGTTCCAGGCAGGATGAAGCATAAGGATCTCAACAAATTGAAGGACATGGTAGCAATGACACCTACCATTGCTCTCCACCTACGAACGATTATGCAACATTTTGCTTTTCCCGCCTAAGAACGATTCACTATGCCACCAAAAAAGATATGGTTCAGCTTGTACTTGGCGGAGACAGAGAATCTCACCATCAACATACCACACTGGATCATCGATCAAATACACCTAGCCCATCAACAGTGGAATAAGAAACAGAAAAATGTACTTCATGGATGCTCTGCTCTCACAAGAATAATTTATAGGTGCTTAGCATACGACGTGCCCATTCAAAGAGCACTAGTATGGTCCAGGGCCCAAGAGTTCCAAAGACGACTATCAACGGCAGGTCCTCCATCGAAGAAGATGAGAGGGGGAGTTCAATTACCATGCGTTCAACTAAGGGGAGCCACCACCACACCAGAGGTGACCCCCCCACAAACATGACGTGTCCAACCATTCACCATTCGCCTACCCAGACCAAGCACCAAAGGACCCAATCTGGTGTTCCCTCCGATTCCATCGGACTTGGAGTTCCCTCAAGGTTACACCCTTGCTGATTTGACAGATAAAGAAATTGCCCGTTTGATCAATGAGTCTAACCTGGAGACAGAAGCAGAGCAGACCCAAGGACAACAACCCACGACTACAACTTCAGCCCTAACCCAACCGGGAGTAGTAGAAGTAGAAGAGGATGAAGAAGAGACAGAAGAACAAGAAGCAAACGAGGAGTATGATCAAGAATATGAAGAACTTTCAAAACTAGCAAGTTCCCCGGCATACTCGGCCCAAATAAAAAGATTATACGAAACCATGAAGCGGGTCCAAGAGCAGCACAAACTGTCGCTCGAGACAGGAAAGATGATCATGAGCCAAATGTTAGCCGAGGAAGGTGTGGATGACATGTTTATCGAATCAATGAACCTGCACGCTGATGCAGTAGGCTTAGATGAGGCTGTTCATGCAGCCATGACTTATATTCATCGATTTGAGAAACAAGTGCCTACCCGTCCCATGCGATCCGGCAAACAAATCCACATCAATGTATTAGAACTAGGAGGTAACACTCAAACAGAAGAACATCAGGCGGAACCACTCTCACCACCCACCTCACCTCTCACTACACAAGTCACCTCACCACCTGGCACTACCACACCTATTTCTGCCATTACCACAGTCGTCATGGGAATTCCTCTCTCTCCCGGTATCCAATTCGGAGGAGTTACCATGCCCACTTTCACAACACTCTTCACAAATATCACATCCACCCCACCCACTGTTCCCATCTACACAGTCACACACACGTTCGACACAATGGAAACATCACCAGCCACAACACCACTCCCATCCCCCACGCAACCTCAATCTCCCATACCCCCTCCACCTACTTCACCACTTGACTCCACAGCATTCCCCTTCCCCATTCCCCCTGCATCTTCCTCTTTCCCTGCATCATTTAATGTAAATAGTATATCCATGGCGTTACATCAATGCGTGTATCAACTTCAGAGTGAGTATCAGGCTCTCGAAGACCGTCACCATCAACTGACTACGAATCATCAACAACTACAGAGACGGCTTACAATTATAGAAGAAGAAAGTGCAGACCTCAATCAACGTTACACCACACTCGATTCAAAAACTATAAATAGAGCTAGAGAGCTCATTTTTGAGGTGGCTTGTAATTGATTTGAACTTGTATGAGCTTTTTGAAAGTAATCTAAAGAACTCCATTGCTTCTCAGTCTTTGTCTTGCCTTGTGTGCACGTGTGTGTGTATGTGTGTGCATGTTAGTGTGCTTCTCACTCACGCACTTGTGCCTTCACTTGCTCGAGGTCATCATAGTATCCTCACGTCTTCCCGGATTGACATTAAAGGAAGTGCTACTCATCACTGAGCTACAACATCCATCTGATGCAAAGTCCATCCTTTTGCTATAGCTAATGCAACAAGTGTCCTAACAGTAGACATTTTAGCTACAGGGCTGAATGTTTCCTCATAATCAATGCCATATGTCTGTGCATATCCTTTAGCTACTAATCATGCTTTATACCTGCTTATGCTACCATGAGCATTATGCTTTACCTTGTAAACCCATTTACAGCCTATGGGTTTCTTTCCTTGTGGCAATGGAACCAGCTTCCATGTATCATTTCCATAAAGTGCAGCCATCTCCTCATCCATAGCTTTTTCCCAATTTGCATTACCAATTGCATCTTCAAACCAAGAAGGTTCAGCATCTTGTATTACCTTTGTCATGTAGGCACAATGGCGAGCCATGTAACTATCATATGTCAATCGTTGCACATCCCAGATCTTCTTGATCCTGGGTCACTTCTCCTTGTATCATCTGCATGTGCCCTTCTTACTCCTGGAGTCTTCACAGAGGGTAATCCAAGTTCCTCATCAAGACTCTTTTCTGAACTGCTTGAATCTCCATCAACGTCTTCAAAACCTGCACATGTTTTATGACCAGCAAAAAGCTTTTCTTTACCTTTCTTGGATGTATTTGATGAATTTGCTGGACTGAAATTCCCACGTAATCTTCCACTCCATGGATTTGGGTTGGAACTATTGCTTGGTGATGCATCTGGTCCACTCAAAACCTGAGATTCTGCACTTGATTTTTCAGCATTTTCTTTGTCATTTGGTTCAAGACTGAGTCCTTCTTTGGCATCTGCATAGAAGCTTGACATTTCATCAAATACCACATCTCTGCTCACCTTTACCTGTCGTGTGAGTGGGTTATAACATTTATATCCCTTTTGCTCAAGGGAGTATCCAATGAAGACACACTTTTTTGCTTTTGGATCAAGCTTCATCCTCAATTCATCTGGGACATGTACATATGCAATACAACCAAAAACTTTCAGATGTGATAAGTTTGGCTTTTTACCTGTAAACTTCACTTCAGGTGTAACTTGATGTACAACAGCAGTCAAAGTTCTGTTCATGATGTATACAACAATATGCACAGCTTCTGCCCAATAACAATGAGGCATATTCTTCTCAGCCATTAAGGCTCTTGCTATTTTTGCAATATGTCTGTTTTTACATTCAACAACACCATTCTGTTGTGGTGTGTACCTGCATGAAAACTGATGCCGAATTCCATGATTTTTTAGAAAACTACTGAACTCATTTGACATGTATTCACCTCCTCCGTGAGATCTTAATATCTGAATGTACTTCCTTGTCTGCTTTTCCACTATAACTTCAAAAATCTGGAAGTGAGTAAACACCTCGCTCTTTTCTTTCATGAAATATACCCATACTTTGCGTGTATGGTCATCAATGAAAGTAACATAAAACTTGCAACCACCCATAGATGTGGTCTTTGCTGGACCCCAAACATCTATATGTACTACTTCTAGTACATTCTCACTAACATGCTTATCATGTGGAAATGATGCTCTTGACTGTTTACCAAATTGACATGCTGCACATACCTTTTGCATTTCTGCAACTTTGAAATTTGGTAGTCCATGGACAATCTCCTTTGACTGCATCAATTTCAGCCTTTGCAAGTTTGCATGTCCAATCCGTTTGTGCCATATCTCTATATCTGCAATAACTCCTGCACCTTTTGCAAACATGGCTGCATTCATTTTAGGAATCTTCACATTTAAGGTGAACATCCTACCCACTTTGTTTCCTTTGGCAACCAATCGTCCATCCTGCTTGTACTCTTCTACATATAATCCATCAGCATTAAACCTGACTTGTAATCCCTGGTCAACCATTTGTCCAACAGAAACCAGATTCTTTGTTATATTTGGAACATGCAGCACATCAACGAGATGTTTTACCTTTCCGTCCTCCATGGACAATGCTATGTCTCTTGTATGCTCAATAGGATGCGATGTATCATCACCTGTTTCAACATATCCGGGAACTGGCATTTTCTGCAAACTACTAAACCATTCTGCATGACTGGTCATGTGATTTGAAGCACCTGAATCAACATACCAGACATTATCATTCGATTTTGAAACATCCGATGTTGAACCATAAACAGCTTCTCAGAATCATCTGGGCTTGTGGATGCATAGTTGTTTTGCTGCCTTCTATTATTTTGATTCTTCAACCTGCAATCACATTCAAAGTGTCCAGGTTTACCTCAATTCCAACATCCTTTACTATCATTACCTGAATCATTTCTTTGGAAATTTCTGCGACCTCTTTGACTCCCCCTGCCTCGAAACTGTCCTCTTCCTCCTGCATGATTCTGTTGTTGACCTTGGTCTTGGTTATTGTTTCCTCTTCCACTTCCAAAACCTCTACCTCTGCCTCTTCCTCTGCCATAGTAGAATACCTGCTCAGAACTGGGCTTTCCTTGGGAGTTTGAATCCTCACCAAGATTCTTTTCTTCAATAATCAACATAGATACCAAATCAGCAAAATTCAGAATATTTTCCCTGGTTTGTATAGAAGTTCTGAACTGCTTATATGCAGCTCTTAAACCACGAAGGCACACTTCCACCTTATCATCATCATCATCTACATTCACGCCAATAGATGCACGTGACTCACATATGCTTTTGATTTTTAGAGTGTAGTCACTTACCGACATGCTCTTTTTCTCCAATGTATGTAGCTCGTTCTTGAGTTGCAATTTCCGTGCCTTTGTATTGGTCTCGTACAAAGTGACCAAACTGTTCCAAGCCTCTTTTGGAGCCTTGGCATCCTGTATGTGTCCAATCATGCTATCCTGTATGCTAACAGATAGCCAATACATTACCTTTTGTGCTCCTTGATTCCATTCCTCATATGCTCTTAACTGTTCTGCTGTCCAATTCCTTTCTGGTAACTGCGGAGCATTTTCATTCTCTCCTTCGATGTACTTCCAGTAGCCTTTTCCCATAAGGAAATTCGTCATTCTGAATCTCCAAGCATGGAAGTTGTTCTTGTCAAGCTTATCGCTCATCAGCTGACTCATTCCATCTGCGTTTGCCATTTTTGAAACAATTCACAACACCGCAACACACTACAAGCAGCACTTCTGCTTGAACACTGTCGCACTATGACGTGACAGTTCGATCTCAAAAAAACACAGTTTTCGTGTATCAACAGTACACAGAATCGCTTGAAATTGTGGATCTGGAATATATCAGTGTCGCCAAACACAATGTAGGTTACAGTTTCTAAAACTGACCTGGTTTTTCTGTGGGCCCCACCTTGCGGGCTCGAAACGGAGGTCGAGATGGCTCTGAAACTTCGATCTGACAAAATCAAGTGACCCTGAAGGGATAAATCTCAAAAATATTTTGAGGTCTTCTACCTTCACGCCGATTTTCATAGCAAACGGAGGCCGTTTGTGAAATCACGTTTTCTCCACACCTTGCCGCGTAGGCTTCACCGTCGCCTTCTCCACGAGCTCTCTACAGCCACGCTGGCTCTGATACCATGTCACGAGGAAGGAGATAAGGAAGAGAGCTCACACACACACTCTCACTCTCAAGGAGAAGCACACACACAAATTGAGACAGGGAAGAATGATCTTCCTCTTCTTCTTCTATTACATAAAAGGAATGTACAAGAATGACCTAAAAACAAAAATACAACAAGTGCAATATATAAAGACCAGTACATAAGGAAAAATCTAATGTCCGCGAATGAGTGAGCTGGCAAGAAACAAATGTGCCATCACTCTTGGTAGATAAATCTAATAAAGCTCAATGAAGTATCCCTGACATATACCAACATGACCACTATTCATGTCAGAGAAACGAAAAACTGGTACGTGTCATCCTGGATCATCACATGTTGAGCTTGATATCTCAACACCAAGGTCATGTGAACTAAGGCAATTCTTGTAAAGAATTGGATTCAAAATCTGTGTGTTCACTCAGTTGTTCTTCCTCTACATCATCATAAATAGAGGGAATGTCTTGGGGAAATTGTTCCTGCAAGTCATCTATCTCATGAATAGGAGGATGGGTTCCTTGTTCTTTTCTCCACTTCTCTTCTTGGATTTCTCTTAGAAATTCATGTGAATATTTATGTATGGAAGACAAATTATCTTCAATCTCTGTATTTGGTACTTGAGAGAAGGATGGTGCATTCCTTTCCTGTGTCTTAGAGACAAAAGGGGTCCTATGTAGATTCTTTGTCTCATTCTCCATTAGTCCTTGAAAGTGTAATTCAGGTTTTGCCATGTTATTCCAATTAAGATAACGAGAGGCTTCGAACATAGTTTGTGCTAATTCTACCATCTTCATGCATATTTTAGTTCTCTCAACTTTTAAATCTACCCTCGGATAGTTCTTACTCATTTCAGCTACCTGGGGTCCTTCTTTTAGACTAGCCTGATATGCACAAAACATCATGTCTAGGTTTTCTGGTATGGGTTCAGCTAAAACTGATCCTGATCTTTGAGTTAGATTCTCCTGATTAGATTCTTGAAAAGTCAATTCTAGGATTTTGGCTCTAGATTCCTTGAGGCTTTCTTCCAACTCATTTATCTTTTTACTCCACTTCCTCTTAATTCTTTCTTTGGAATCTTTCCAAGATTTCGTCTTTTTACTACTAGACTCTCCAACTTCACTGGTTTTGGCTATTTTTTTAGGATTAAGCTACTGATTCCGTAAGAGCACATGTGCTCTCATTATAGCTTGGATAGGCACGTATGTGGGATTGGATCCATCTGAGTTATGTACAATACATATCACGTTGATGGGTGTCACTTTCGAAGTAGTAGCAAGGTTCTTGGGACAATCTTTGATGACATGCTCTTCCAAACTCGGCACAAAAACCTTGTATGTTATAGTATTGTGACTGTCGTGCTTTCGGAGGATGTGGACAATCCTTTATGAAATCATCTCCTTGGCACCTAAAGCATGGTCCTCTAGGGCCCTGTGGTCTTTGTTGTCTTAATTGGGGCCATGGATTAGGATTTGCATACATCACATTAGCATAATTGGGTTCCCAACTGGGTTCCAATGGTGGACTATTGTATTGATATGTTTCCACATGTTTTGGTGATTCCATGTAATATGCGGGTGGACTATCTATATGGGTAGAGTCAAAATTGTTAGAATTGGGGTCACTTTCTATGATCAGGGGTGAAGAAGGCACTAAACCCCTATTGAGGTTCTCTTCTGCAACATCGTATTTGATTGGGATGACATTCGCTAGTGGGGGTGGCTGCTGAGCTAAAACAGGTTGTGGTCTCTGTTGAGCCTGATAAGGATAGTTCTGTCGAGGCCTATAGTAGTGAGGCTGAGCATTGTATTGACCTTGATATCTCCTTGGTTGGGGGTATGCTTGCGGGTAGTTCTGTCGTACTACTTGTTTGTTGTATGGCCAATCCTGGGCCATGTGATTCGTGTATCATCTCTCAATTGTACAGTATTGGCGAGTAAGGTTGGCTTGCGGTTGTGTTACTTTGGGACACACATTTGCCATATGATCACCACCATAGGTGTAACAATGCTTGTTTGTTGTTAACCTAGGCATCTGTTTACTAGAAACTCTTAGTTTCTAGGCCACTTTTTCTGCTAGGTCTTCTATCGAGCTACAAAGTTTTGAGGATGCTAGAGATGAACAATCTGAGTCTTTATAGACCTTTGAGAGTTCCAACTCATCTCCTAGGTTGTCCTCAATGTCTATACAAATTCTAACACATTGCTCTAGCGTTCTGGGTTCCTTCCAGTATACATAGGAGCGTAGTTTAGAGCTTAAGAGGCCATCTAAAAACAATGACACTTGCTTGGCCTCTGAGGGTAATTCTTGCATCGGACATCTCTCAACATATTGTCTAAACCTACATCCTGCCAATCTAACTGTTTCCTGAGGGGTTTGTTTGAAGCCATGAATCAACGAAGAAGTATCATGTTTGATTCCACTTTTACAGAATTCCGTGATGAATGACTCTAACAAGTGATGAATATCCCTAAATTGCCTTTGTTGCAATGGCTAAACCAAGTTAAACCCATATTCTTTAATGTTAGTCCAAAAGCATTGTATTGCATGAACATGTCTTCTACTTGCTCTGCTCTTAATACTTGCTTAGATTCCGCAATATGGTCATACGGATCTCTTGTCCCATCAAAGTAGTTTTTCATTGACTTTACTAATTGAGTGGGTCTTAGTACCCTGGGGTGTTCATGTGGTCTATGTGAAGAGAGATGGTGGATGCAATCCAAAGATGAGTTGGTGTTGCGAACATTTGTTTTATGTAGGGTAAAGTTTCAAATTATGTAAATACCTTTGGGAAGTCTTCAAATACTTCAAGAAGGCTCATATTATTCATAAAATATAGGCAAAATCATGTGGTGAGTGGGTCTTAGTACCCTGGGGTGTTCATGTGGTCTATGTGAAGAGAGATGGTGGATGCAATCCAAAGATGAGTTGGTGTTGCGAACATTTGTTTTATGTAGGGTAAAGTTTCAAATTATGTAAATACTTTGGGAAGTCTTCAAATACTTCAAGAAGGCTCATATTATTCATAAAATATAGCCAAAACACCACATGATTTCTAGAACATGGTGAGTCAAATTAGTGAGTCACAAGGGAGCTGCAGTGGTGTCCTAGTGGAAGGTCGATGTGGCTAGTTCTCAAAGTCCATCAATACTTTGCTTATTTGAGCACTTGAGTCATGTAATACCTCCACCCAAGTGTCTCTGCAAGTGATGTGTGTCCTCGGGTTCATCTTTGTTTCAAGGTCTCCATTAAAGCTACATATTGCAGAGGTCATAGCTCATTGTGTATTTATCCATTTGAGGTGTTCTATAGCTTGTTGGAACGCTCTTAGAGTCTAGTTTATGTGTGTGAAACAGTTTTGGAAAATGCTAAGTGAGTAAAGAGCAGTTTGCTTTGCAAGAAAACTGGTCTGTGCATATAAGTTTGTGAAAAAGTCATCTAGGTCCTATTGGGTTTCACCTACTTCTAGCTGTACTTTGGAGATCAATAAACTCCAACATTGGTATCAGAGCAAGTACTTGGAGGCTTGGAGAAGGTTATCATACCTTGTTGAAGAATTTGAAGCTATCAAAGAAGCAGTTCATCATCAACACTACACAAAGGGAGAAGAAGATCGCAAGGAGGCATCTCAAGCAACATCCAAGCAAAGAAAGTTGCACATACCTCATTTACAAGGTAAATATTATATTTCTTCTCATCACACAATTGGAAAGAAGGCTTAAAGGAGGAAGCTTAGCATTTGTATTATGGGAGACCAACATGCACAAATAGAGAAGCTTGATAAGACCAATTATCAAGCATGGAAGTTTAGAATCACAACATACTTGCAAGGTAGAGGCTTGTATGGTTTGATTGATGGCACAGATATCAAACCCACATTACCAGAGGACCCAAATCAGCATCAATTGAGGGAATTTAGGCTTTGGAATGAGAGAGACAAAAGGGTTATATTCATTTTATCACAAAATATTCAAGATTCAATGGTAGGACACATACAAGATCTAGACACAAGTAGAGATGTTTGGCTTGCATTGGAAAGGTTGTATGCAACAGGTACAAGAGCAAGGAAGATTCAACTCAAAAATGAGTTGAATAACATAAAGAAAGATACAAGGACATCGGTCAATGATTACATATTGAAAGTTAAAGAGATAGTAGATCAACTAGGATCAATTCAAGCTCATGTGGAGGACGACGACTTGGTTGCACATACTCTCAACGGACTCAAAGATGATGAGAGATGGAAACCCTTCATTACTTCAGTTTATGTCAGAGGAGAATTACCAGATTTTGATCAACTTATTGCCCTCATGGTCACGGAGGAGATGAATCTAAATGGTTCTACTTCAAATCAAAAAGGATCTCAAGGACAAGCTCTTTATGTAGGATCATCAAGAGGTGGAAACAGAGGTAGAAGAGGTTCAAATAGAGGTAGAGGAAGAAGGAGCGATGATCAAGGGACTTCAAGTGGCTTCTTCAACACAAGAGGAGGAGGAAGATCAAGTGCTAGAGGTACGAGAGGCTACTACAACTACAATCAAAGACAAAGGAGTGAAGATAAGAACAATTGCTATATATGTGGAAGGTATGGACACTATGCCAAAGATTGTTATCAAAATGAAAATAATCAAGGTGGTAATCGAAGAGGAGGCTATTCAAGAAGAGGTAAACAACAAGGAAATTATGCAATTGCAGGTAAAAGTGATGATTATGATTCTCTTCTTATGATGAATGTTGAAACTAAGATGAATTGCAATAGCGATGTATGGTATGTAGATAGTGGTTGTTCTAATCACATGTCTATGATGCTTCATGGTTTTCAAATATGCATAATCCATCATGTAAAGGTCATGTTGAAACAGGAGATGATACAACACATAAGATTATGTAGGTTGGAGATGTTGTTATGCAGGATAAGAGCAAGACAAATTGCTTGAAGGATGTACTTTATGTGCCAACGATCACTAAGAATTTGATGTCGGTTGGTCAAATGGTAGAAAAAGGTCTACAAGTGAGATTTAATCATGCAGGTTGCTTCATTGAGGATCCAAAGCAAAGGAGGTTGATTGCCAAAGGTCAAAAACAAGGTAGATTGTTTACATTCAAGGTAAACCCTAATCATACAAACTATTTCTCTTATGGTACGCATAGGATAGCAGAACTTGATCTGTGGCACAAAAGGATTGGACACATGAATGTACACAGGTTAAAGGAGCTATCAAAGAAGAGGATTGTTGAAGGATTACCTGATCTTACTAAGCAACATATGGTGCATCTTTGTGAAGCATGTCAAATGGGTAAGCAGAGTAGACAACCTTTCAAGCATTCAAGCTATGTAAGTGATGGTTTGCTAGATCTCATACACACAGATGTGTGGGGACCTACTAAAGAGGCATCCTTGGTTGGTAATAAGTACTATGTATCATTCATTGATGATCATAGTAGAATGACATTTGTGTATTTCATTAAACATAAGAGTGAGGTCTTTGATTGTTTCAAGAAGTTCAAATCATATATCGAAAAGCAAACAGGAAGGTATATTAAGAAGCTAAGATCTGATGGAGGGGGAGAGTATTTCTCTCAAGCTTCTACTGATTTTTTGTATGGTGAAGGTATCAAAAGAGAAGTTACATGCAGGTATACTCCACAACAAAATGGAGTCACAGAAAGAAGAAACAGAATCATAGCAGAAGCATCTAGAAGCATGCTTAATGATATGTGTTTGCCTAATTATTTTTGGGCTGAAGTTGTTAGCACAAGTGTTTACATTATGAATAGAGTTCCGACTACTGGAGTTCATCATTTGACACCATATGAGGTATGGCATGGAAGGAAACCAAGTGTAAGTCATTTGAAAGTATTTGGTTGTGTATGTTATGTACATGTACCTAGTGAGGTGAGATCTAAACTTGATGCGAAATCAGAAAAATGTATATTTACTGGTTATGTAGATACTCAAAGAGGATATAGATGCTATAATCCTCATACCAATAAGGTTGTTGTGTCAAGAGATGTAAACTTTGATGAATCACTTTCATGGTATGCAGATAAGAATTGTTTGTAGGTCATGGATGAAAATGAAAAAGGTGTGGTTAAAGGAGATGAATGCATAGTTCAGCCATCAGGAAGTTTAAATGATGAAAGGAGTGGTTTGGATGAAGAAAGATGATCACCTTTCAATGGAAGATTAAGGCAAGAGTCACCTCCAAGTGTTAAAACTAAAGGTAAACTCAAACTTGTTGAAGTTAATGATGAAGGAGAGGAAATTAGTGATGTATGTGAGTATGGAGAATCATCAATGGTTCCTAATAAGAAAGGAAGAGCATCTACATTGGAGGTAAGAAGAACTTCAAGAGTGAGTAAGCAACCTCAAAGGTATACTTATGAATCTTTCATGAATACTCATTATGCTTTTATGACAAAAATTGAGCAGGAAAATGAACCCACATGTTGAGGCAAAAGGAGATCAAAAGTGGGAGAAAGCAATGAGAGAAGAAATGGAAGCACTACAGGATAACAAGACTTGGAATTTAGTTCCAAAGACACCAAAGCAAAAGGTAATTGGATGCAAATGGGTTTTTAAGATTAAAAGAAATAGTGATGGTAGTGTGTCAAGATATAAGGCTAGACTTGTAGCAAAAGGATATAATCAAACTCAAGGAGTGGACTATGAGGAAACATTTAGTCCAGTAGCAAACATGGCAACGGTAAGAACTTTGTTGGCTTTAGCTGCAAGTAAAAGGCGGAATATATATCAACTCGATATAAAGAATGCCTTTCTTAATGGTGCGTTAAATGAAGAAGTCTATATGTCACAACCAGATGGTTATGTGGATGCAAAATGTCCTAATCATGTATGCAGGTTAAAGAAGGCATTGTATGGTCTTAAGCAGGCGCCAAGGGCATGGAATGCAAGGTTGGTAAAGTATCTTATGATGCAAGGATACACAGCGAGTCATGCTGATCCTTCACTTTATGTAAAACATGTAGATGACATGTGTGTCTATGTATGCATTTATGTGGATGACTTGTTGATTACAGGGAATGATGCAAAAGAAATTGATGAGATAAAAGGTAATTTGGGAAAGGAATTTAAAATTTCAGATCTTGGTTTGCTTAGATACTTTCTTGGGATTGAAATTGTGTATAGCGATGAAGGTATGTGGTTGATACAGAGAAAGTATATATGTGATATGCTGAAAAGGTTTGGTATGTAGGAATGTAAATTTGTTTCTACTCCAATGGAATGTAATGTAAAGCTGAGTGCAAAGGAAGTTGATGAGTTGCATGATATGAATGTATATAGATCCATGGTAGGATCTTTGATTTATGCAACAAAAACTAGACCTGATATATGCTATGCAGTGGGAGTATTGTCACAGTTTATGCATGAACCTAGAGTACCTCATATGCATGCAACAAAAAGAGTGCTTAGGTATTTGAAAGGTACCATGAACGAAGGATTATTTTATAGTCATGATGCTGATCTAACCCTTAAAGTCTTTAGTGATGCAGATTGGGCTGGAAACAAAGATGACAAAAGATCCACAAGTGGATATGTGGTAATAGCAGGAAACAAGACATTAACATGGAGTTCAAAGAAACAGCCTACAATTGCTTTATCTTCTACAGAGGCTGAGTATAGAGGTTTAGCATTGGCTACTACTGAGGTTATGTGGTTTAAAAAGTTGTTTCATGACTTGAATGTGCAGGTTCATGTACCACTGATCTATGGGGATAACTTGAGCAGCATTCATATGACCTCAAATCCTATTTTTCATGCTAGAACAAAGCATATAGAGGTTCACTATCATTATGTTTGAGAGAAGACCATAAACAATGAAGTACAAGTTTCTTTTGTGGGAACAAAGGATCAAGTTGCAAATATCTTCACCAAATCCTTGGATGGACCAAAGCTTCAAAGATTCAACTATATTCTTGGCATGAAGGAAATACCCTTTGAAAATTGAGGGGGAGAATGTTGCGAACATTTGTTTTATGTAGGGTACAAGTTTCAAATTATGTAAATACCTTTGGGAAGTCTTCAAATACTTCAAGAAGGCTCATATTATTCATAAAATATAGCCAAAATACCACGTGATTTCTAGAACATGGTGAGTCAAATTATTGAGTCACAAGGGAGCTGTAGTGGTGTCCTAGTGGAAGGTCGATGTGGCTAGTTCTCAAAGTCCATCAATACTTTGCTTATTTGAGCACTTGAGTCATGTAATACCTCCACCCAAGTGTCTACCACAAATTTAGATGTATTAGGAAGGTTTTAGATTAGTTTCCCATGCTATAAAAAGAGGAGAAAAGTCATGATCTTGTGGGATGTCCAAGAGAGTCATATGTGTATCTCTATGCTGCTGTAGTTTTGTATGCAGAGCTTGCAGAGCTTGTATCTCCCTCATTATATATCCAAAATTACATGTTTGATAGCTCATTTGAAAGCTCTTACTTTCTAATTTCTTACTGTAAATTTTCATAATCATTGGATTTGTGAGCTGAGAGCAGTACTCTCTGCACTTAGTGTGTGTTCTCTGGTTTTACCCCCTGCTGAAGGTCTCCATTAAACCTCAAACATGCAGAGGTCATATCTCCTTATGTATGTATCCAAATCATGTGTTCTTTGGCTTGTTAGAAAGCTCTCAAAGTCTACATGTATGCTTAAAAACTTACGATTCATTGGAGTTGTGAGTTAAGAGCAGTAGTCTCTGCAAGTGATGTGTGTCCTCGGGTTCATCTTTGTTTCAAGGTCTCCATTAAAGCTGCATATTGCAGAGGTCATAGCTCATTGTGTATTTATCCATTTGAGGTGTTCTATAGCTTGTTGGAAAGCTCTTAGAGTATAGTTTATGTGTGTGAAAGAGTTGTGGAAAACTCTAAGTGAGTAAAGAGCAGTTTGCTTTGCAAGAAAACTGGTCTGTGCATACAAGTTTGTGAAAAAGTCATCTAGGTCCTGTTGGGTTTCACCTACTTCTAGCTGTACTTTGGAGATCAATAAACTCCAATAGTTGGTGCTGCTATAACCAACTTCACACCAGCCAACTGAGACTTCAGAGTTGATTAGTAGGCCCTTTGAGCTTCCTAAATCCACCAAAATATCAGCCAAGTACTTTGGAACATGTATAACAAAAGTTTAAGTCAAGACAGACTAGTTCCGAAATGACTAGCTCCCAAAACTTGCTATTTTTGGACATACACCTGCTGGAAAAACTAAACAATGCTCTCAAGCTGGTAAGAATTATATAAATTCCTTTTGGGCATAGCAAATAGACTTAGCAAGCTACCCAATACAAGTTAAAACACTTCAAATGATGGACTGAGCACTGAGAAGAAGATTCATCAATTTCTAGAACATGCCCACCATTCTCGGGGCTCTACAGAGATAGACCAGTGAGCAGTAAAATGCAGATATCTCCACTACTGTAAATCCAATGACCTTGAAACTTTATGTGCAGAAAGAAGAGAGTAAGAGCTATTCAACACACGTTAAAACATTGAAAAACGTTGCTAAGAACTCGAGATATGACCTTCCGAAGTTACTGCTCTTAGTGAGTATAATAGAGAACAAAACAGAGAAGTAGATAATGATAAATGTATAGATTCACATATGATTACAACCACATTGGGAATGAATCTTTGCACAATGGGAGTAGAATGATAGAGCTATGGAGTAAGCTCTTCAATCTCTACAAAATGACATGAAGTGGTCACGTAGAAGGCTTGCTAATCTCCTCTTCCTTCTTGCTCTTTTTATAGCTATTCTTGGAGGGAGTTTTGAATTCGAATTCGAATGGCTCCACCTAAAAGTGATCCCCAAAGTTAGGAGATATTCCCTCCGCTAAAAAATTCGTGGTTTTAGGTAGTTAGAGCTACGAATTTGCTTTTACATTATGGATGAGGTAAGCCATCCTTTTCCTTTTTTCTTTTTCCATTTACAAGAGATAAAATGTACTCTTTTACAAGAGGTGTTCACATGACTACACATGTGACTAACAAATGATCATAATATCAAGCATATCAAGCATGTAGGCTTGGGTAAAATGCACCAACAGCTCCCCCTCAAGCCTAAAATGCTTGGCCTCCAAATAAGTCTTCAATTGTCCTTGATTTCCTGCAAGCCAATCATCAACTTGAATCTACTTAACTTTGAAGCATCAAGAGCTTTAGTCAACATATCTGCACATTGCATATCTGTAGAGACATAGGATAGTTGAATATCCATGCTCATTAGCTTCTCTCTTACATAATGGTAGTGGAATTCAATATGCTTGGTTCTAGCATGGTATACCAGATTAGCTGCTAGATGTAGTGAGCCTGTGTTGTCAACAAAAATGTGAGGTGTTGAAGAATGAAGTCCAAGATCTGTGTACAAAGACTTTAACCACATGGTGATTCTTGAGTTGCATTAGCCAAACCTCTATATTTGGCTTTGGTAGAAGATAGTGCCACAGTTGGTTGCTTCTTCGATGACCAAGAAATGATTTTTGAGCTTACAAATGTTATATACCCGGATGTGCTTCTTCTATCATCTCTAGATCCAGCCCAATCTGCATCTGAGTAGACCTTTATCTCAATGTCTGAAGTAAATGAATAAAACAAACCTTCATTCATGGTCCCCTTTAGGTAGTTGAGGACTCTCTTTGCCGCTTCCATATGTGGTCTTCTCGGCTTATGCATAAACTGACTCTATGCTAACACTATAGCATATATCCACCCTTGTGAGTGTTGCATAGTTCAAACTTCCAACCAAGCTTTGATAGCTTGTGATGTCTTCAATTGGCTCTCCTTCATAAGCACTAAGCTTATGATTTTGCTCCATAGGTGTACCTGCACACTTGGTATTTTCCATCTTGAACTTGACGAGCATGTCATGCACATACTTCCTTTGTGTTATGTATATACCTGAATCTGTGTAGATTAACTCCAATCCAAGAAAATAAGTGAGTGGTCCGAGGTCACTTATTTTGAACTCCTCCTTCATTTGACTCTTTACCTGTTTGATTCCTTCAAGATCATTGCCTCGGATAATAATATCATCAACATACACACATAAATAGATCACTTCAGATCCATTCCTCTTTATGAACAAAGAGGTATCCACCTTGCTAGCTTTGAATCCTTGGTCCTGCAAATAAGTCACCAATCTGAAATTCCAAGCTCTTGGAGCTTGCTTCAATCCATACAAAACTTTCTTTAATTTGCATACATAGTTAGGATGATGTGCATCCTCATATCCAGGAGGTTGTGCCATATACACTTCCTCAGAAATCCATCCATTCAAGAAAGCATTCTTTACATCAAGTTGATAGAGATTCCAATTTCTAGATGCAGCAAGACTAATGAGAACCCTAATTGTAGGCATTTTTGCAACAAGAGAGAAAGTCTCCTCATAATCAATACCATGTGTTTGAGCAAACCCTTTAGCAACTAACCTTGCTTTGTGTCTATTTATACTTCCATCTAGATTCATCTTGATTTTGTATATCCATCGAGATCCAATTACCTTCATAGATGGCTTGTTAGGTACAAGCTCCCAAGTGTCATTTTCCTTCAGGGCTTCCATTTCTTCATCCATTGCATTTCTCCAAGCTTTCTTGCTTTTTGCTTCTTCGAATGTGGTAGGTTCTTCATTAGTTGAATCCTTTGCAATGTAGATTGAGTGCTTGGTGACCAAAGAAGTATCATAACCAAACCTCTCTGGTTTCTTCTTCTCCCTAGAGGACCTTCTAAGTGGTTGATGTGAGCTCTCGGGTCCATATGTAGCATCCTGCATCTTTGCTTTACCTTTGTTCTTCCATAACTTTAGTCTTTCCAAGTTTTCTAGGTCAATCTCCGAATCACTTTCTTCAATCTGCTTTGCCTCCTTTGGTTGAAGTGATGGAAAGTCTTCATCCAAGTCATATGGTAGCTTCACTTTCCTCTCATCATCAAACCATGATTTGTTTTCATAAAAAATTACATCTCTACTCACAGAAAATACTTTATTGGTTGGATTGTACAATCTATATCCTTTTTGGTTTTGATCATAACCAATGAATACACACTTCTCTGCCTTGGGATCCAATTTCCCTCTTACTTGAGAAGGAATGTGAGCATAGGCTAAGCATCCAAAGATTTTACAATGCTCTAGACTAGGTCTTCTTCCATTCCCTACTTCATATGGAGTGGTTCCATCTAGTGACTTAGATGGAAGTCTATTTATGAGATATGTGGCTGTAGACACAGCCTCTGCCCATAGGTAGTTTGGAAATCCCTTTTTGTTGAGCATGGACCTTGCAGCTTTGACAATAGCTCTATTCCTCCTCTCTGCTACACCATTGAGTTTGGGTGTATACCTTGTAGTGACTTCCCTTTTAATGCCTCTTTCATGCAAGAAGGCATCAAATTCAGAAGAGAAGTATTCTTCTCCACCATCTGATCGGAGTCTTTTCAAAGTCCTACCTGTTTGGTTTTCAACAAGAGCAATATACTTCTTAAAGCAATTAAACATTTCATCCTTGTGCTTCATGAAAAATAGAATGGTCTACGTGCTACAATCATCTATGAAAGACACATAATATCTTGAGCCTGATATAGATGGCTCCTTACTTGGACCCCACACATCCGTGTGCACTAGATCCAAAGGATTTTGATACATATATCCTTTCTTATTGAAAGGTTGGCTATGAGGCTTGCCGAGTTGACAAGCTTCACACTTATAAATCATGTGTTGCCTTGTGATATTAGGCAAACCAAGTACACCTTTGGTCCCTGCAAATTTGTTTGAGTGTCCTCTCATCAATGTGAGCAAGCCTTTTGTGCCATATCTCCAACTCTGTTAGAGTTTGAGATCCATAGCTAAACAAATCTATGTTCTTTGTATCTTCCACTTCAAAAGTGAAAGCCTTCCTGTCTTTTCTCCTTTAGCAATCCTAAGAAAGCCTTGCCTTGGTAATTGTAGGGACATACAAGACTTTGCTTAAGAGGTTCATATTCCGATCTAATGTCTTCACATTACCTATCTTCTCCACTGAGTGCTTTGTGTCATCTCCTGTCTGCACTTCATGCTTGTTATGAGGATCTTCCAAATCAGAAAGTAAAGCCGCATTTCCTACTACATGGTTTTAGCATCCCGAATCAATGTAAAATATGTGATCATCATCCTTACCCTTCTTCACTGATAGATTCATAATCAATAATGAATCTTCTTGACTTTGGTTGTCTCCATAGTTATTGTAGTCTCTTCTTCCTCTATGGCCACTTTGATAGTTGTTGTTGTTGTAGTAGTTGTTGTTGTAGCCTCCATTGTATCTACCTCTATTTGATCCATAGCCACCTCTATTGAATCCTCTTCCTCTTGAGTTCCTTGGATTCCTGAAACATTCTTCACTAGTATGGTTAGATAAGCCACATATGTTGCAAGGTTGAGATGATTGGAATCTCCCCCTGCCTTGCTTTCCACCTCTGCCTCTTCCTCTAGCTCTTCCTCTACTTGCAAAGTTTGCTTGGAAAGAGCTATCTTCATCTTCATTCTTTCTATTCTTTGACTTGTCCTTGACTTTAGCTTTATCAAAATATAAGGCAAAAGTTTGATTACCTCTTGAGGACTCACCACCTTTGATAATCTTTGCTTCATGAGTGAAGAGTTGGCCCATGAGTGTGTTGAGGTCGGGTACATGCATATCCATGTATAAATCCATGGCTGTTGTGAATGACTCCCACTTGTCGTCTGCTTTGGTTCCATTTATGATTTGTCTAATGATTTGCTCCTCTTCAATTACCTCTACAATGCTTCCAAGTTGGTCGGAAATCTCCTTCATCTTTGTGACATAATCAGTCACATTCTTCTTCGGGCTTTTCTTCATTGTTGCTAACTCCATCCACAATTGGTTCTTCCTTGCTCGAGTGTTGGAAGAGAAGAAAGAAGCAAGTGCATTCCAGGTCTCTCTTGATGTCTTGCATCCCTTGACATGAGGTAAAAGAAAATCAGAGATTGAGTTTAGAATATAGGACCTTGCAAGTGCATCCTTCGAACACCAATTTGAAAGTCCTTTCACTTCTTCATGTGATGGTTGCCCTTTGTTCCCCATGGTTGGCATTGCTTCATCTTTGGATATGAATCCAAATAGATTCCTCCCTTAAAGGTAAGCCTCCATCCTTAGAGACCATGCCGGGTAGTTGTTTCGATCCAATTTGTCAATTGTTGATGGAAATCCATCTCCCATGTTGCTTGACTATGCTCTGATACCATTGTAAAGAGAGATGGTGGATGCAATCCAAAGCTAAGTTGGTGCTATTAAAACCAGCTTCACACCAGCCAACTGAGACTTCAAAGTTGATTAGTAGGCCCTTTGAGCCTCCTAAATCAACCAAAATATCAGCCAAGTACTTTGGAACATGTATCCCAAAAGTTTAAGTCAAGACAAACTAGTTGCGAAATGACTAGCTCCCAAAACTTACTATTTTTAGACATACACCTGCTAGAAAAACTGAACAGTGCTCTCAACCTGGTAAGAATTAGATAAAATTCTTTTGGGCATAGAAAATAGACTTAGCAAGCTTCTCAATACAAGTTAAAACACTTCAAATGATGGACTGAGCACTGAGAAGAAGATTCATTAGGTTCTGGAACATGCCCACCATTCTCGAGGCTCTGCAGAGATAGACCAGTGAGCAGTAAAATGCAGATATCTCCACTATTGTAAATCCAATCACCTTGAACATTTATATGCAGAAAGAAGACAGTAAGATCCATCCAACACACATTAAAACACTGAAAGAGGTTGCTTCGAACTCGAGATACGACCTTGTGAAGTTTTTGCTCTGAGTGAGTATAACAGAGAACAAAATAGAGAAGTAGATAATGATAAATGTATAGATTCACATATGATTACAACCACATTGGCAATGAAACTTTGCACAATGGGAGTAGAATGATAGAGCTATGGAGTAAGCTCTTCAATCTCTACAAAATGACATGAAGTGGTCACGTAGAAGGCTTGCTAATCGCCTCTTCTTTCTTGATCTTTTTATAGCTATTCTTGGAGGGAGTTTTGAATTGGAATTTGAATGGCTCCACCTAAAAGTGATCCCCAAAGTTAGGAGATATTCCCTCAGCTCAAGAATTCATGGTTTTAGGTAGTTAGTGCCACGAATTTTCTTTCACATCATGGATGAGGTAAGCCATCCTTTTCCTTTTTTCTTTTTCCATTTACAAGAGATAAAATGTACTCTTTTACAAGAGGTGTTCACGTGACTACACATGTGACTTACAAATGATCATAATTTCAAGCATATCAAGCATATCAAGCATGTAGGCTTGGGTAAAATGCACCAACAGCTCCCCCTCAAGCATAACATGCTTGGCCTCTAAATAAGTCTTCAATTGTCCTTGATTTCCTGCAAGCCAATCATCAACTTTGTAACATAATCCTGGTAGGAGATGGTTGAACCACACCCTAAGAGAGAGGATTAGGAAGTAATCCTCAACCATGGCTTTTGGGGCAAGTGGTTAGCCCATCACATTCCTAACCAAGAGGTTGTGAGTTCAATCCCTTACATTGGTATCAGAGCCTAGGAAGTAGGCTTGGGCAAAGTGGAATGACCCAATGGCCTCTAAAAAAGGCGCTTGGGCATCCTCCATGTGAAAGGGTAGGATTTGTGGAAGGCGCGCGCGTCGGTTTCAAGGATGGACCTTACAATGATTGGGGTGTATCTCTCAATCCGTATGTCGGATTGAGGCATGTAATATACCGTTGGAAAGCTCTCGGAACGAACTTTCCAATGAGCTAGCTTGCAAGTGTGAATTCCTTGGAAATCCTTGGGTGGCACTTGATTGAGTGTTCAAGATACCAAGCATGGGTGAGAACAAGGTTCAAGACTGAGGTTGAGAACAAGGGCTCGAGACACCAAGGTTGCGAACAAGAAGGTTCAAGACACCAAGGTTGAGAGCAAGGGTTCAAGAGACCAAGGTTGCGAACAAGGTTCAAGAAACTGTGCGAGGTTGAGGAACATCAATTCAAGGGCACCTAGGGAGTTCAAGGGACTGATCACCGAGGCTAGAGGGATACAAGAGTAGATCATTGAGGACAATGATCGACCAAGGGGGGAAGAATGTAACATAATCCTGGTAGGAGATGGTTGAACCACACCCTAAGAGAGAGGATTAGGAAGTAATCCTCAACCATGGCTTTTGGGGCAAGTGGTTAGCCCATCACATTCCTAACCAAGAGGTTGTGAGTTCAATCCCTTACAAACTTGAATCTACTTAACTTTGTACCATCAAGAGCTTTAGTCAACATGACTGCACATTGCATATCTGTAGAGACATAGGATAGTTGAATATCCTTGCTCATTAGCTTCTCCCTTACATAATGGTAGTTGACTTCAATATGCTTGGTTCTAGCATGGTATACCGGATTAGCTGCTAGATGTAGTGAGCTTGTGTTGTCACCAAAATGTGAGGTGTTGAAGAATGAAGTCCAAGATCTGTGTACAAAGACTTTAACCACATGAATTCTTGAGTTGCATTAGCCAAACCTCTATATTTGGCTTCGGTAGAAGATAGTGCCACAATTGTTTGCTTCTTCGATGACCAAGAAATGATTTTTGAACGTGCAAATGTTATATATCCGGATGTGCTTCTTCTATCATCTCTAGATCCAGCCCAATCTGCATCCGAGTAGACCTTTAGCTAAATATCTGAAGTAAATGAATAAAACAAACCTTCATTCATGGTCCCCTTTAGGTACTTGAGGACTCTCTTTGCTGCTTCCATATGTGGTCTTCTCGGCTTATGCATAAACTGACTCAATATGCTAACACTATAGCATATATCCACCCTTGTGAGTGTTGCATAGTTCAAACTTCCAACCAAGCTTTGATAGCTTGTGATGTCTTCAATTGGCTCTCCTTCATAAGCACTAAGCTTATGATTTTGCTCCATAGGTGTACCTGCACACTTGGTATTTTCCATCTTGAACTTACGAAGCATGTCATGCACATACTTCCTTTGTGTTATGTATATACCTGAATCTGTGTAGATTAACTCCAATCCAAGAAAATAAGTGAGTGGTCTGAGGTCACTTATTTTGAACTCCTCCTTCATTTGACTCTTTACCTGTTTGATTCCTTCAAGATCATTGCATGTGATAATAATATCATCAACATACACACATAAATAGATCACTTCAGATCCATTCCTCTTTATGAACAAAGAGGTATCCACCTTGCTAGCTTTGAATCCTTGGTCTTGCAAATAAGTCACCAATCTAAAATTCCAAGCTCTTGGAGCTTGTTTCAATCCATACAAAACTTTCTTTAGTTTGCATACATAGTTAGGATGATGTGCATCCTCATATTCAGAAGGTTGTGCCATATACACTTCCTCATAAATCCATCCATTCAAGAAAGCATTCTTTACATCAAGTTGATAGAGATTCCAATTTCTATATGCAGCAAGACTAATGAGAACCCTAATTGTAGGAATTTTTGCAATAGGAGAGAAAGTCTCCTCATAATCAATATCATGGGCTTGAGCAAACCCTTTGGCAACTAACCTTGCTTTGTGTCTATTTATACTTCCATCAGGATTCCTCTCGATTTTGTATATCCATCGAGATCCAATTACCTTCATAGATGGCTTGTTAGGTACAAGCTCCCAAGTGTCCTTTTCCTTTAGGGCTTCCATTTCTTCATCCATTGCATCTCTCCAAGCTTTCTTGCTTTTTGCTTTTTCGAATGTGGTAGGTTCTTCATTAGTTGAATCCTTTGCAATGTAGATTGAGTGCTTGGTGACCAAAGAAATATCATAACCAAACCTCTCTGGTTTCTTCTTCTCCCTTGAAGACCTTCTAAGTGGTTGATGTGAGCTCTCGGGTCCATATGTAGCATCCTGCATCTTTGCTTTACGTTTGTTCTTCCATAACTTTAGTCTTTCCAAGTCTTCTAGGTCAATCTCCGAATCACTTTCTTTAATCTGCTTTGGCTCGTTTGGTTGAAGTGATGGAAAGTCTTCATCCAAGTCATATGGCAGCTTCACTTTCCTGTCATCATCAAACCATGATTTGTTTTCATCAAAAATTACATCTCTACTCACAGAAAATCCTTTATTGGTTGGATTGTACAATCTATATCCTTTTTGGTTTTGATCATAACCAATGAATACACACTTCTCTGCCTTGGGATCCAATTTCCCTCTTACTTGAGAAGGAATGTGAGCATAGGCTAAGCATCCAAAGATTTTACAATGCTCTAGACTAGGTCTTCTTCCATTCCATACTTCATATGGAGTGGTTCCATCTAGTGACTTAGATGGAAGTCTATTTATGAGATATGTGGCTGTAGACACAGCCTCTGCCCATAGGTAGTTTGGCAATCCCTTTCGTTGAGCATGGACCTTGCAGCTTCGACAATAGCTCTGTTCCTCCTCTCTGCTACACCATTGAGTTCGGGTGTATACCTTCTAGTGACTTCCCTTTTAATGCCTCTTTCCTGCAAGGCATCAAATTCAGAAGAGAAGTATTCTCCTCCACCATCTGATCTGATTCTTTTCAAAGTCCTACCTGTTTGGTTTTCAACAAGAGCAATATACTTCTTAAAGCAATTAAACACTTCATCCTTGTGCTTCATGAAAAATAGAATGGTCCACCTGCTACAATCATCTATGAAAGACACATAATATCTTGAGCCTGATATAGATGGCTCCTTACTTGGACCCCACACATCCGTGTGCACTAGATCCAAAGGATTTTGATACATATATCCTTTCTTATTGAAAGGTTGTCTATGAGCCTTGCCGAGTTGACAAGCTTCACACTCATAAATCATGTGTTGCCTTGTGATATTAGGCAAACCAAGTACACCTTGGTCCCTGCAAATTTGTTTGAGTAACCTCTCACCAATGTGAGCAAGCCTTTTGTGCCATATCTCCAACTCTGCTAGAGTTTTAGATCCATAGCTAAACAAAGCTATGTTCTTTGTATCTTCCACTTCAAGAGTGAAAAGCCTTCCTGTCTTTTCTCCTTTGGCAATCCTTCGAAAGCCTTGCCTTGGGTCTTCAACATATGCTCTGTAGCTCAGTGATGAGTAGCACCTCATTTAATGTCAATCTGGGAAGACGTGAGGATGGTATGAAGACCACGAGCAAGTGGAAGCACAAGTGCGTGAGTGAGAAGCACACAAGCATGTACACACATACACACACACAAGCACACGCGGCAAGAACAAAGGGAGTAAGACAATGGAATCACTTCTATTGCAACCAAGTTCTCATACAAGCTCAAACTACAAGAAGCTAGCCCAAAAATGAGCTCTCTAGCTCTATTTATAGTTTTTGACTAGCTTTGGCCCTGTCCAGACCTAGTGTCCGGCCTAGTTAAAAATTAGGTTCCAGGGCTTATTTGAGGGCTCAAACGAGATCTAAAAATTATGGAAATTGGCAGGCAACTACTTCTAAGGCTCCCCAAGCTCGAGGGCTCCTCGGCTTGTACAAAATGGAGCTACAAAAAGGTGAAATGATATTTACAAGGGTTTTTAGTGATGAGAATCACTTAAAAATGATGTAAGGGTTTTGAAAAAAAATGAAGGGTTGCCTTAGTGCTAGATCTGCATGTGTGTCCGTACTTGCTTCTTCCCGTATACTGTCAACATGAAGGGTTGCTTCTTCCCGTATACTTGAAAAAAAATGAAGGGTTGCCTTAGTGCTAGATCTGCATGTGTGTCCGTACTTGCTTCTTCCCGTATACTGTCAACACTCTCCCCCCCCTAGCGTCTGTCGCCTCTGACAGACCTTTGATCTGCGGGTTGATCAATATAGTTCTGGAGAATGTCAGCTCCCACATCATGTTCTTTGATTCGCAGCCCTCGGATCAGGTCTCTCTGCAGGGTATCCCAATTGACTGGGCCCGGTATGTCCGGCTGTGGCGTTGTGTAGAGTTCTGAGTGCATCGTTTGTTCGCATGCAAAGAGGTGTAACAAATGGGTGGGCCGTGGCGCGAACACCTCTGAGTGTGCTTCCCAGAACCCCGTGGTGAACATTTCATCGAAAGTTTGCTTGTAGCAGGCAGGGAGATATCTAACGCGTGCGTGCCATGCATAAGCAACTCGTATGCTCGGGGTGGTGCTCATATCATATAGCAGGTCATAATTACCATTCACAAACCCGGGAATCGGAGGTTGAATATGACAGACATTTCGGAAAGTTTTGAGCACAACCTGCATCATATCGAAGATCTTGAGCATCATCTGGGCAGCCACATCTGGCATAGGGTGGAGGCGTGGAAGCCAATGTCTGATGGTAGCCATCATGTAGGCTACAGTAGGCGTGCCGTTTGGGGGTGCAATGGCAGGGTAATTGAGCCATTCTTTGCAATTGGCGTTGTTCTTGACTTTGATGGCGAATGACTTCCATGTTCTTCTCCGTTGCACTGGTCCATAGCAATTGTTATACTTCAAATGCATGGGTGCGTGGTCCCATGTCCGTAGCATCTCGGGATAGGTTTCCAATAGCTTTTGCCTCCAGATGGGTTGGTGTATTTTCCCTTTGCGCGCCTCCTCTAGAATGTCCTCAGGTTCAAATTGTGTTGCGAAAGTTGGGTACTTGTTGGTCTTACGTTTGATCTCGGCGTTGTAGTCTGCCAACAGTACAAAGTATGGCTTATATTGTAATTCTGAGCTGGTTATTAGTCTTCTAGGGGCCAGATGTCTGAAGTAGTCTGATTGAAGTATGGTTTCTTCAATGGTCTTCATGGCCAACATCTGGTAGGATATACGTTCTTCATGAGTTTGCCCCATTTCTTCTACCTGTTTCATCCATGCCGATGGGGGTTCCTCATAAGTGTCCTGTCCCTCCTCAGTGATTGTGCCTCCGGGAAAAGGTTGAGGCTCATAGTTCTCTTCAAATGCTTCCTCCACTGGAATAATAACTGCTTCTTCTTCTATGGGTTGCTCAGGTGGGGAAGGAGGTCGTTCATATTGTAACAACTTGATTTTCAACTCTGCAACCTGCTGCCTTAGCTCAAGTACTTCATTGGTTACTGATAATTCCGGCTCTGGTGAGGTTGCAGCGTTGGCCATCTCTTTAAGTTCTCGTTGGTGTGGTGCAGGCACTTGGGCTTTCTGTAGGTCTTTGACTTGGTCAGCAAGCTGATCATGAGCTTCTAGGAGAGTGGCATAGGTGTCTAATATTTGTTGTATATTCTCTGAGGGGATGGCTTGGAATTTAGCCGGGTCAATGGGTGCCCCTGGAGTATTTTCCATAGCTGCTTTGAGGTTGTCTTGATTTTGTTGTTGTAGTCTTTTGTTTTCTTCTTGAGCAGCCGCTAAATGGCGTCGGAGTAGAGCCATGTTTCGTTGTAGTCTAGCGTTACGGGCTAGCTGATCTCTAAGTTGTTCTTCAGTTACCCTACTCTTCTCTATATGTGTGGACTCGAGCTCCACCTGATATTGTTGGAGGGTAGTCACCTCCTGCTATAATTCCGTATTAGATAACTCCAGGGCAGTGACACCTGCCTGGAGATGGGCTGACAAAGTACAGAGTTCTTTATTGTTTTCTTCTAGTAACCTGTATTCCTGTTTAAGTTGGGCAGCAGCTTCGAGCATGGTGTTGAGTGCATGACTAAATGAAGTGGGTGCAGGGGTAAAGGTGGAAGATGCAAGGGGTCGGGAGATGGGAAAGGGAAAAGTGGATGTTGTGCCTACAGTGCTTGGAAATGGCGACGTGAGTGAAATGATACGTGGTGATGTTGGAATAACAGTGGTGGTGGGTGATCCTGTGGATGGTGAGATGTCCATGGGATCGGACGTGAGAGTGTGTGATTCGTGCACTGTGAATACAGGAATGGTGGGTGGTGTGATAGTGGTGGCAGTGAATGTGGGGGAGTGGGGTTGGGAAAGGGACTTTTTATTATAATTATCCACCTGTTGGAGTATATTTACAAGGTTTGTCCAGAATGAGGGTTGTGTGACTTGGGTTGAGTGTGAGGCAGTTGCTAGGGGAGTGGTGGATAGGGTTTGGGTGTGGGTGAATGGAAAAGGATGGGATGAGGTCTGGCTATTGGCAAGTGGTTGTCCAAGGGCGGGGAGATAGGAAGGGTGACCTATTATGGTTTGATCGGTGGCCGGATGACCGGTGTGAGGTTCAAAAATTTGGGTGGAAGTGCTGGATGTGGGTAAAGGGGAGGATGTAAAAATGGAGGTGTGTACAATGGTTTCATGATGGGTGGATATCGGTTGTTCCGAAGGGATTGTGGAGAAGGGTTCTGAAGGGTGGATGGAAGGTGGCGGTGGAGATGGTACGTGAGTAATTACCTCTTGTTTGTCAGTGGGACTTGGGCTCGTCATGTGAACATCCTCTGAAATTATAGTAGGCAAGGCGGTAGAGGCTTCCATTTGAATCATTTTCCCGCGTCGTGGCCGTGTATCAATCCTTCGTTGATCATAGATAGGGTTTTCCTGATAGACCATTGTCCTCAATGCTTCCCCGATCCCACATGTCTCTGCCAATAGATTCAATGATTCCACAAAATGTGAGTCGACATTCTCGGTTTGGAGCATCTGGTTCACTAGAGCTCTATTAGCCTCTTCTGTCATCTTATGTCTTCTCTGTACCTGTTGATGGTCTTGTATAGCCGTCTGAGTTGTGCCGTGTAGGCAGGGGCCTCTTCTCCACTGTCTTCTGGTTCATTTCTTTGTGCACCTTCCTGAACTTGTGTATTTGGGTCCTGAGGATGTTGGGCCACTTCTTCCCCATGTACTCTGCTGGTCTCGCCCCGTGGCTGTTCTCTTTGGACTGATGCACCCGGATCAACATTGTCAGGGGAATCTTCACTATCGGATAGGGGGACCGTCTGCAGGAATCTTTCAAAATCGAAGTTTGGATCTTCTGTGAAGGTGGCCATAGATGCAAACTCTGCATCGGTAGGTAGTGGAGGGGCGGATGGAACGGGTTGTACCACCTCCCTAGCTTGAACTCCTTGAAGATGGATCGTGAAAGGTGTGACCTGAGCTTCTGGTCGGGGAGAAGCTTCGGTCGTGGCTTCTTGAGGGATCGTTACCTGGGAGAGCGATCCACGCATTCGTTTTGCAGGCTGGCTCCCTGACTTCCGCCCTTTGAACAGCTCCAGTTGTGCATACTTTAGGGCTCGGGCAATTGGCACATCATATGCAAGACATCTGTAGATGATTCTTGTAAGCGCACAACAGCCATGTAGAGTAGGCTTCCTCACACCCCGCTTGCCTGCCTCATACACTTGGTCCAAGATCCATACAGGCATCTTAATCGGCAAGCTTCCAGTCTCTGCTAGATATAACCCATACCATATCTTCTTGTGAGGTTGGGTGAAGCGGTCCTGAGCTGGGAATGCGAAGTGTTGGAGACACATCCGCAAAGGTATGGCGATGTTGGGGGTGAGGGCGCACATTTCTTTTAGCTTCTTGATTCTATTGCTTTTCATCGACTCGGGTATCAAGGGGTCACGGTCAGAAGGTACATGCGTGCCATACATCTGAAGTGCTTCCCTTATTGAAGTAACATTCAATTCAAACTTCCTCATTTCCTCCAGATTTGACAAGGAGGGCACCCAGAATGTGCCTGAATGATCCTTATCCCCTGTCGGCTTCAGCGTGGCAATTAGGTAGTAGCACCTGAGGAAATCTAGTTTAGGCAGAGTTGCACTGAAATAAGTTTGTAATCCTGCTTTTTGCCAGATATCTTGAAGTGGAGCTGCATTTTGCAATGCTTCAAATTCTCGTGAGAAAAACTGGAAGGTCCACCACACTCCTCCACATTCCATCTTGGATTCCCAGATGTGATCCGCGTCTCCCAAATCTCCTGGCATCTCATTGAACCAGTGAGAATGCCCCTTTACTCTTTCGGTTAGGCCATTTGGTGGATCTGGAATAGGAATCCTCCGCACATTCACGAACTCCTCAGGCCGGGCTGTTGGTGGGGCCTCCACCGGCATGGCATCCCAATTGATTGGAGCACCAGATCCTGCTTGAGAGCTTGTGCCTGCCGCTGTTGCCATGAGAGTAGGTTGCTTATCTGCTGGAAGACGAAAGGCACATTAGTGTTGCATAGGAAACAAGATGTAATGGTGTTCCCTTCACAATACTAACATGACAATCCCGGAGGTCAGTGGTTAGTGGTGAAGTGTTTGTGATAGGTGTGAGTGGTGATTAAAGGTCAGTGTCATCCTAGATGCATACTTTGGTTATGCAATGGGCTCGGAATGCTCCTGTGTTAGTGTGGACGGATTTACAGAATAGGGTCAGGGGGCTTAGTACACAGTTTAATTCTCCACACTTTGATAGAGGAGTCGTAGCTCTTAGAGCTAAAGACAGGTGAAGATTTCTATATGAGAGTGTGATGTATTTGGGACCTTTTGGGTACCCATTTCCAGACATTCCTAGGGTTGATGGGAGTGGGGATAGTGAGAGGTGTAGGTATCTTTTCATTTTCTGAGTTGTTGGCCACGAGTGCTTGTGAAAGTTGCTTCATCCTAGTGCCTGAAGGTGAAGTAATTTGGGCTTGTAAGCAAGCCTTGGGCACCCATATCTGTCTAGCATTAGGGGTAGCCTTCATTGACCGCTTAGGGACCCAAATAGAAATGGTATGCCTAGGGGTTATCCTAGGGGGCTTCTTCACTTCGTTCCTTGACGGTGAGGCTCGTTTCTTGTCTTCTTGAGAGTCTTCTATTAGAGTTGTGGGTTTTCCATCCTTGCGTATCCAGATCTGCTTCGCGCCCCGAGGTGCTCTGTGTTGCACGGGTTGGCGCTCCTGCCTCTTGATCAGCAGCCTCCTTCGTGTAGAGTGATGTTCGGTCTGCTCGTTTAGAATCTTCTTTGGATCAGTTAGGAACTCCTTATTGGCAACTGAACCTTCAGTAAGATTGACATTCCTCTGCACCATAGAAGTTTGGACAAGCACAACATTGTTATCTTCATGTGGATTCCTGGAGGGACCAGGAGTTGGTGCCTGTTCTATTGGTTTGAGTGCTTGATTTTCTAATTCAATCGTGAGACGGCTTTGGCCTACCCAAGCCTGAAGAAGTCCACTTCTTAGGTTGAGGTTGACTGCGTGATCATAGATCCAGTCTTGGCCTAAGACAAGAGGTTCGGTCAGATCCTCGTCTTCACACACTAGCACTTTTGCTGGCATGAGGACCTCTTGTATGTAGAGGGGAAGATCCACCTCTCCCATGCAAGGGGTTTCAACACCTCCTAATCCTCATTCAGGAAGTGCGTACCTCTATCACTAACCTCATTCAGGAAGCATCGGGCAATTCATCAGACACTCCTTGCGGTGGCTCTCCGGAAGTGATGCGAGAAAGATGGTCTGCCCTAAGATGGGTTCTACCTTTCCTGACAACAACTTCAAAGTCGTATTCCATTAGTAAGAGGAACCATCTTACTAAGCGGCCTGTATTGCAAGGTTTATTGACCAAATATAGTAAAGCTTGATGATCAGTGAAAAACTTGAATTTATTGGCCAATAGATAGTGTCTAAACTTCTTCACAGCATATACCATACCTAAGCCTTCTCTTTCCGTTGTGGTATAATTTCGTTCAGCTGCATTTAATTGCCTACTAGCATATGCTATCGGCAAATCCAGGTTTCCCTCACCTGTGGGTTGTGCTAGTACACATCCTATTGCATGATTGGAGGCATCTACATGGACATGGAAGGGTTTGCTCCAATCCGGAGTAGTCAATATTGGTGCTGTGCACAAACGTCTCTTCAGCTCGTTGAAGGAAGTCTCGCATTCCTCGTTCCACTCAAAATTTGTTAACAACCCATAAAGAGGTTTAGCTATGATGGCATACATGTGGATAAACCTACGGTAATATCCACAATGGCCCATAAAGGCTTGTACCTCTTTAACATTCCTTGGTCTGGGCAACTCTGCTATTGCTCTTACTTTGTCTTCATCTGTTGAAATTCCATTCTTAGAAACAATGTGACCTAAGATCTTACCTTGTCGTACCATGAACACACACTTCTCTGGATTCAGACACACTCGATAATCTCTACACTTGTTGAAGATTTGTCTGAGCTCAGGGATGTGGTAACTTCTTTCTTGGGAATGAGCGCATAAATCATCCACATATACTTCTAAGTTCTTCCGCAAGAACTCTTTGAAGACATGACACATGAGTCTTTGGAATGTTGCAGGTGCATTGGTGAGCCCAAATGGCATCACACGAAATGCAAAGATTCCCCATTCTGTGGCAAAGGCCGTTTTGTGTTGATCTTCGGGGGCAATGGCTACTTGGTTGTAACCTGAAAATCCATCAAGGAAGCTATAAACTTCCTTGCCTGCCACACGCTCCAAAAGATGTTCGGTGATTGGAAGTGGATAACTATCTCTGATCGTAGCGGCATTAACTTTTTTAAGGTTAATGCACACTCGCAATTTCCCATTCTTCTTGGGCACCACTACAATGGGGGACACCCATTCAGTGTGCTCAATCTCATAGATGAATCCAGCTTCAATCAGCCTGTCAATTTCCTCCTTTATTTTGGCTGCATAATTGTCATTATATGTGTAGGGCTTTTGTTTGGTGGGCTTGGCATCAGCGGTCATCGGAATCGTATGAGAGCAAATCTCTGGATCTACTCCTTTCAAGTCTCTATAGTGCCATGCGAACACATCCCTATATTCCCTTAATAGAGCTACCAGCTCTAATTCTTCTTTTGCACTTAGGTCGTCTCCTATGTACGTACATCGCTCTTCGTTCCCTTCAATGGTCACTACAATTTTTTTGGTCTTTTCTTTATTGTCATATGCTTCTCCTATAATGGCCTCTCTCTTAGGCATTCGTACCAAAATTTTTCGGTCTTCCACTTCATATTTCTTGAAATTTTCTGGTACTTCAAACAATGATTCTTCCTCTTCTTGTTTCACTGCTTTCCTTTTCCTTTTCTTTTGACCTCCTTCACTTCCTTTCTTTGAATTTATCGTTTTAATACTCGCAAGGGGTTCTTCTTCTTTTTGGGTTAACACTCCTATGTCTTCTAAGTAGTGTTCCTCTGAGTCAAAGTAAGTATCCATCACAATGGATTCTAGATCATCGTCATTCTCTTCTTCTTCTATGAACTCACTAGGATCACACTCTTCCAACAAGGGCTGACACATGAACACTGAAATATCATAACCCTCCTCATCACAATGGGGTGTCCATTGTTCCTCATTGACTGCAATGTCCATGGTAGCTAAGATTTCTGCCCAACCATGAGGCTCAAATTCCTCATCTGGAAATATCATCGGTGTATAGGCTGGGTCTTTTATTGGTCTATCTCCTGGGGGAGTTCCTTCTTCTCTCGCTTTTAGGCGCTTTTCCTCTTCCTCCGCGACCTTGCACATCCACAAGTGAGTATCTTCATGCAGCCAGGATGGTTCACGTGAACTTCCTGAATGCACGGAGATAGAATCTTCTTTCGCTTTGTGGATAGGATTCCACTGTAGGGGTGGTACATCTCTGAAGGTGTAATCCTTCAGATTGACCTTGGTGGTGACCCCTAAGTGCTGTAAGTACAAGGAGTTGGTTCCCCAATCCTGTACTATTTGCAATTGTCGTAGGAAAGGTCTTCCTAGGATCATCTCGTAAACATTATTCTTCTCAAAGTCACATATAGCAAATGTATGTTCAAACTCTACACCACAAGTGGTTAGAGTTATCCCTTCAAGCAATCCGAGAGGTCTTTCAAAATGACCATCTGCCATTTGAAGTTTCATTCTCGTTGGTCTTAAGGTGGGTTTGCCCCATCGCTTCCACAAGGAGGTGGTCGCAATAGCAACACCAGCACCCGAATCCACAATTGCTTTGGTTGTGTAACCTTGATAGGTGATCGGAAGATAAGTGTTACCTTCTTCACCTTCGCTCATATCTCCTATCTTGTCGAGAGGTATCTCTGGTACTTTTTGCTTAGAGCCTACTTTTGGTGTATTGGATTCAAGTTCTGGAACCTGATCCTTCACATGATTCCAGAGCTCCGGTTTTGCCTTGAGCAGCTCCTCTACAGTGAGATGACATTGAACCTTAGTGTTCTTCACAACATCAGTGTTCCTGGGAATCACTGAGTCTTCATTTCTCACCAATATTGTGGGAGCTCTGATCTGGAGAGATTCAGATTCCCATGGGCCTGTGAAATGAGGCAACTCTTGTAAAGAATTAGATTCAAAATCTAATCTCTCATCCTCTTGTTGCTCTGTTTGATCTCCATAGATAGACGGAATGTCTTGGGGAAATTGATCATGAAGATCATCAATCTCAGGAATAGGAGGGGAATCACCCTTCTCCTTGGCCCATTTCTCTTCTTGTATTTCCCGCAAGAACTCTTGAGAGTACTGTTGAATTGAAGGAGGTATTCCAGCATCCGTGGAATTAGGAACATAAGCTCCCTTTGGTGGCGAGCTTCCTCTTTCAATAACTGGTTGAGCCTGTGGAGGTAAAGAAACTTGTGATTTGTTTACCAACTGCTCTAATCTTTCTAGTAAGCCTTGGAAATGCAAATCCGGCTTGACAAAGTTTGTCTGATTGAACTTTTGACTAGTCTCAAGTATAGCTTGAGCTTGTTCTACCATTTTCATGCACATTTTCATCCGTTCAATCTCTAAATCTGCTCTAGGGTAACTCTTGTCTAGGTTTGCAGCTGTTGGCCCTTCTTGAAGTCGAGCCTGGTAGGCCTTGAACATCATGTCCAAGCCTTCAGGAGTGGGGTCAGCTAATACTGATCCTACTCGGGGTGGTGGGTGGGTTACGTGGGGTGTATTAGAGGGTGGAGAAATGGAGGGTGATGGGGATGGTAGTGGTGGAAGTGTGTGGGAGTGCGGTTGAGATGTGATCTCTGTGATTTTTTTGCCTTGGTTTCTCTCAAGCTTTCTTCAAGTTCGTTTATCTTTTTTGCCCAGTGCCTCTTCATTCTTTCACGACTATCCTTCCAGGCTCTAGTCCTCTTTTTGGTTATGCTCTCTGTTTCACTCACCTCGGGGCTCTTTTCGGGACCAACACCTTGGTGTTGTTGAAGTGCCTAGGCTCTTGTGATCACCTGCACAGGTGCAGTGGAAGTCACACTCCCTGTGGAGTCTACAACTAACCCAACAACATTGATAGGAGTGATTTTAGGCATGTTATTAGGGTTCTTTGGGCAATCTCGTAGGAGATGCTCTTTCCCGCAGTCTTGACAGAAACCCTGAATGGTTACTGGTTGAGGTTGTGTAGGGGCAGGCAGTGGACAATCACGTATAAGGTGATCTCCCTGACATCTGAAGCATGGTCCTCTAGGAAATGGGGGTCGTACCTGCCTAGGTTGAGGTCTAGAGTTGGGGTTTGTGTACATGACATTAGCATACTCAGGTTCCCCACTATTTTCACTTGGGTCCTCATAATAGTATGACTCGTTATGCTCGGGTGACTGCATGTAGTAAGCCTGTGGGCTATCCATATGTGTGGAGTCAAAACTATGGTCACTTGGATCACTGTCTGATAGCAATGGGGTGACTCGGACTATGGCTCTATTCGGATTTTCTTCAGTAGATGCATATTTCACTGGGATCACATTGGTGGGAGCAGGGGGTTGCTGTACTAGGACTGGTTGAGGTCTCTGCTGCCCTTGGTAAGGTGGTTGATAAGTTTGCTGTGGTCTGTTGTATTGTTGTAGTGGGTACTGATTCTGGTATCTACCATGTTGTGGATATGGCTGAGGATAATTTTGCCTAACAGTTTGTTTGTTATATGGGCAGTCTTGTGCAGTGTGGTTGGTGTACCTGCGCTCTATGGTGCAGTACTGGCTACTCGGATTCGCCTGGGGTTGGGCCATAATGGGACATACACTTGCCATATGGTCACCGCCACAATTGTAGCACCGCTTAACTGTGGCAAATCTCGGAATTTGTTTGCTAGAGACACCTAGTTTTCGGGTTACCTTCTCTGCAAGTTCCTCGATGGATGTGGATTGACCAGATGTCAGGTTACTAGAGCTATCAGAATCCTTATAGATTTTTGATAGTTCTAATTCCTCACCTAGATTGTCCTCAATGTCTATGCACATGCACACGCACTCTTCTATCGTTCTGGGGTCCTTCAGGTACACATATGACCTGAGCTTAGTGCTCAACAATCCATCTAGGAACAAGGCCACTTGTTTGGTTGGTGTGGGTAACTCCGGCATCGGGCATCTCTCCAGGTACTGTCTAAATCTTCTTCCAGCTAGTCTGACCGTCTCTTGAGGTGTTTGTTTGAAGCTGTGAATTAGTGAGGAGGTGTTATGCCTGATTCCACTCTTAGAAAACTCAACAATAAATGCCTCTAAGAGCTGGTCTATGTTTCTGAAATGCCTCTCATTTAGTGGTTGAAACCACGTAAGGGCGGTGTTCCTAAGAGTTAGACCGAAAGCATTATATTGTGTGAATAGGTCCTCTACCTGTTCAGCTTTCAATACTTGCCGAAATTCTGCCACATGGTCATAAGGGTCTCCCGTGCCATCGAAATAATTCTTCATGGACTTCACCAGTTGAGTTGGTCGCAGGGTCTTAGTGTGTTCTCTCGGCCTTGGCAAAGGAAAATCATCAATATTCCTTTGATTCCATGGGGTTCTATGTCTCTCAGGTTCCACTCTATTCCTTTCTGTTCCCGTTCTTTCTCTTCCCAGGGGTTGGCAAAACTTACCTCAGGTTTGTCTCTACTTCTATCTCGTTGAGCTCCATGAGCTTGGGAGGTCCCAGCTCCTTGGTGACCAAAGGACACATTAGACCTTGGTTGGGGAAAAACAAATTCTCCCTTCCATGTGTAGGCATGTCTGCCATGCTCAGTGACCACGAAGAT
This sequence comes from Ceratopteris richardii, assembly GCA_020310875.1. NCBI lineage: Eukaryota > Viridiplantae > Streptophyta > Polypodiopsida > Polypodiales > Pteridaceae > Ceratopteris > Ceratopteris richardii. Next base: position 98,666,659 of record CM035444.1, on the reverse strand, counting down.
TCTCTCTGATGCATTGTCTAAGTAGGATACTTGGCCTGGGCTATCAGGGTCTTTAAACTCATAGATTGTGAGGGCACTCACTTCCTGGGGTTGAGCAGATTTGTATCTCCAAAAAGCCTCATCGGTTTCTCGGTTTAAAAGCAGATCTATGCTTTTATTATCCTGTGGAATCCACTCTGGAGTCATGATTCTGGTCAAGACAGATTTACCACGGGGAGTTCTTGGCTCTCTCTCTAAGTTCCCTTGCTCTATATCACCCATGTCGATCTCCGCAATCACATTTCCAAACTCATCAGTTCTATCAGGAAGAGTGGTGACTACATATATAGTTCCCTCTTTATCTAGGTATGCTCCATTCTCAAACTTGACTACCGGGTGGTCTAATCCATGGGGTTGATCGGGGTTCTTAATCTGGACCACCGATCTCCTCAGTCCGTCCTCGTAGATGCGAGCACCTAGACGATTCGTCCTGATGTATTCCAGCTGAGTCTTGTATGGTCCTTCTGGCTTTTCTAGATAAGCCAACCCTGAACTACCTACTGGTCTCTCCATGTGATAGGACATCTCAGAATCACTTGTTTCTGATCTGGGAGTGTATGGGTAATCACTCAACTGTTGGGCCCAAGACCTGGCAGTGTGATTGACACTAGCTTCAGAAGATCTGAGGCTTTGTCTGTCTCGGCCTAAGTGTCTGCCTGATCTAAGGTTCATATGCCTGATTTATCTACCCCCTTGGACTCAAGCACACTCTCGTTGCAAGTTAATTTGCACCAATCACTTTGTTCTTTTGGGTTGAATATTATGTTTATGGTCTTGTCTGAAATCGCGTCGTCAGGAGTACTTAAGTGAATTTCCGCACTTGATAAGTGATCGATTCCCGTTTACCTTTTGTCCCTTAGGGTTTTCGCACTTAAGACCTATTTACTTCTTGCACTTGGTTGATTAATACTCTTGGATTTGATTCGTGCCTAACGTTGCCCTAATTAATTACCACACCTAAGTCGTACTTAGCCTAGGCTAGGAATTGACAAAGGAGGGTTGAGAGATCTTCCAACCTCAATTAGCTGGTTGACCAGACTGCTACACAAGCCCAGGAAGCCTTCTCCCAAGCTTGGTACTCACCCTTGCTAGCTTGCTTTGGATTGCCTTGAGTGCACACAAAGTTCCTGCAAAAGCTCACCCGTTAGTATAGCTCTATTGCCACAAGTAATTGAAAGACACACATCAATAATTTTAGTCCCCCTGGAGTAGTTCACTGTACCCCCTGAATCTGAGGACCACTTAGTTCCACCTAAAGGTCAACTTAAAAATGCATGTTCTAAAACTCCGCGTATGATTCTTACAAAAATCAGTTGAGGTCCACGTAGGATTCTCAACGAGCTTTCCAACAAGACCAAAATCTCATCAATCGGAGTTCGTATGGTCAAGTTATGACCATTCAGGCACTAAAGGGTCAAAACAGGCTCTCAGGGTTCAGGAGATCCCTCTCTGGTTTCTAGGCCTTTTGCCCACTTCCAAGGTTCTAAAGTTATACCAAGGTGCCTAAAATTAAGCTCAACTACCCTTCAATTCACTCAAAATTAACCCTAACTTTTCATGCGTTAAAGGCCGTGTATCGCGATAGGTCGGGTCGAGGTGTCGCGATAGGTGGGAAGTGTCGCGATAGCTCGTGAGGTATCGCGATAGGTCGAAGTGTCGCGATAGCTCGTGAGGTATCGCGATAGGTCGAAGTGTTGCGATAGTTCGTGAGGTGTCGCGATAGGTCGAGGTGTCGTGATAGCTCGTGAGGTATCGCGATAGGTCGAAGTGTCGCGATAGCTCGTGAGGTGTCGCGATAGGTCGAGGTGTCGCGATAGCTCGTGAGGTATCGTGATAGGTCGAAGTGTCGCGATAGCTCGTGAGGTGTCGCGATAGGTTGTGAGGTGTCGCGATAGGTCGAAGTGTCGCGATAGGTCGTGAGGTGTCGCGATAGGTCGCGAGGTGTCGCGATAGGTCGTGAGGTGTCGCGATAGCTCGCGAGGTGTCGCGATAGGTCGTGAGGTGTCGCGATAGGTCGCGAGGTGTCGCGATAGGTCGCGAGGTGTCGCGATAGGTCGTGAGGTGTCGCGATAGCTCGGGATATGGTGAATTTTTCTGTTCTGTCTAGTGATCCTGGGAGCTCTAGGCCTGCGCAGTGTCGTGGTGTACTCAGAATCGTGATTGGGTGAAATTTTCGGAGTGTCGCGATAGCTCGAGCTCAACGCCTCGGGGACTGTGCAGACAAATTCTGTACCTGCTGAGCTTGCTGGAGATGATGATGGAGCTGCCACCTGCAAGAAACATGCAAAAAACACACAAAGACAAGCACACACACTCGCTCTCTCTCAAACTCGCACACAACAAATGAGGGAATGATAAGGAAGAGGGAATATGTAGTGGAGAAGGAGGTGGAGGTGGAGATGGAGAAGGAGGTGAAGATGAAGATGGAGATGGAGAAAAATCAGAAATTTACCTACTACTTACCATTCCAACGCGTCCTCTCTACGTCTTACCATCACACGCTCGTCCTCAAAGCTCGATCCCCGGCAACGGCGCCAAAATTTGGTGTAGCTCAGTGATGAGTGGCACCTCCTTTAATGTCAATCCGGGAAGACGTGAGGATGGTATGAAGACCACGACCAAGTGGAAGCACAAGTGCGTGAGTGAGAAGCACACAAGCATGTACACACATACACACACACGCGCACACGCGGCAAGAACAAAGAGAGTAAGACAATGGAATCACTTCTATTGCAACCAAGTTCTCATACAAGCTCAAACTACAAGAAGCTAGCCCAAAAATGAGCTCTCTAGCTCTATTTATAGTTTTTGACTAGCTTTGGCCCTGTCCAGACCTAGTGTCCGGCCTAGTTAAAAATTAGGTTCCAGGGCTTATTTGAGGACTCAAACGAGATCTAAAAATTATGGAAATTGGCAGGCAACTACTTCTAAGGCTCCCCAAGCTCGAGGGCTCCTCGGCTTGTACAAAATGGAGCTACAAAAAGGTGAAATGATATTTACAAGGGTTTTTAGTGATGAGAATCACTTAAAAATGATGTAAGGGTTTTGAAAAAAAATGAAGGGTTGCCTTAGTGCTAGATCTGCATGTGTGTCCGTACTTGCTTCTTCCCGTATACTGTCAACATGCTCCAAATCCGTTGAATCTAACCTGCAATCCTTTTTCAACAATCTGTCCAACACTTATTAAATTTTTGGTAATTGTAGGGACATACAAGACTTTGCTTAAGAGGTTCATATTCCCATCTGATGTCTTCATATTACCTATCTTCTCCACTGAGTGCTTTGTGTCTTCTCCTGTCTGCACTTCATGCTTGTTATGAGGATCTTCCAAATCAGAAAGTAAAGCCACATTTCCTGCTACATGGTTTGAGCATCCCGAATCAATGTAAAATATGTGATCATCATCCTTACCCTTCTTCACTGATAGATTCATAATCAATAATGAATCTTCTTGACTTTGGTCCTCTGCATAGTTATTATAGTCTCTTCTTCCTCTATGTCCGTGACTTTGATAGTTGTTGTTGTTGTAATTGTTGTTGTAGTAGTTGTTGTTGTAGCCTCCATTATATCTGCCTCTATTGATCCATAGCCACCTCTATTGAATCCGCTACCTCTTTAGTACCTTGGATTCCTGAAACATTCTTCACTAGTATGGTTAGATAAGCTACATATGTTGCAAGGTTGAGATGTTTGGAATCTCCCCCTGCCTTGCTTTCCACCTCTGCCTCTTCCTCTAGCTCTTCCTCTACCTGCAAAGTTTGCTTGGAAAGAGCTATCTTCATCTTCATTCTTCCTATTCTTTGACTTGTGCTTGACCTTAACTTTATCAGAATATAAGGCAGAAGTTTGATTACCTCTTGAGGACTTACCACCTTTGCTAATCTTTGCTTCATGAGTGAAGAGTTGGCCCACGAGTGTGTTGAGGTCGGGTACATGCATATCCATGTAAAAATCCATGGCTGTTGTGAATGACTCCCACTTGTCGTCTGCTTTGATTCCATTGATGATTTGTCTAATGATTTGCTCCTCTTCAATTACCTCTACAATGCTTCCCAAGTTGGTCGGAAATCTCCTTCATCTTTGTGACATAATCAGTCACATTTTGCTTCGGGCTTTTCTTCATTGTTGTGAACTCCATCCACAATTGGTTCTTCCTTGATCGAGTGTTGGAAGAGAAGAAAGAAGCAAGTGCATTCCAGGTCTCTCTTGATGTCTTGCATCCCTTGACATGAGGTAAAAGAAAATCAGAGATTGAGTTTAGAATATAGGACCTTGCAAGTGCATCCTTCGAACACCAATTTGAAAGTCCTTCCACTTCTTCATGTGATGGTTGCCCTTTGTTCCTCATGGTTGGCATTGCTTCATCTCCGGATATGAATCCATATAGATTCCTCCCTTGAAGGTAAGCCTCCATCCTTAGAGACCATGCCCGGTAGTTGTTTTGATCCAATTTGTCAATTGTTGATGGAAATCCATCTCCCATGTTGCTTCACTATGCTCTGATACCACTGTGAAGCGAGATGGTGGATGCAATCCAAAGCTGAGTTGGTGTTGCTACAACCAGCTTCACACCAGCCAACTGAGACTTTAGAGTTGATTAGTAGGCCTTTTGAGCTTCCTAAATCCACCAAAATATCAGCCAAGTACTTTGGAACATGTATCCCAAAAGTTTAAGTCAAGACAGACTAGTTGCGAAATAACTAGCTCCCAAAACTTGCTATTTTTGGACATACACCTGCTAGAAAAGCTGAATAGTGCTCTCAACTTGGTAAGAATTAGATAAATGCCTTTTGGGCATAGCAAATAGAGTTAGCAAGCTTCCCAATACGAGTTAAAACACTTCAAATGATGGAATGAGCACTGAGAAGAAGATTCATCAATTTCTGGAACATGCCCACCAATCTCGGGGCTCTGGAGAGATAGACAAGTGAGCAGTAAAATGCAGATATCTCCGCTACTGTAAATCCAATGGCCTTGAAACTTTATATGCAGAAAGATGACCCTAAGATCTATCCAACGCTTGTTGGAACACTGAAAAAGGTTTCGTAGAACTCGAGATAGGAGCTTCTGAAGTTACTGCTCCGAGTGAGTATAACAAAGAACAAAACATAGAAGTAGATAATGATAAATGTATAGATTCACATATGATTACAACCACATTGGCAATGGATCTTTGCACAATGAGAGTAGAATGATAGAGCTATGGAGTAATCTCTTCAATCTCTACAAAATGACATGAACCGGTCACGTAGAAGGCTTGCTAATCGCCTCTTCCTTCTAGCTCTTTTTATAGCTATTCTTGGAGGGAGTTTTGAATTCGAATTCGAATGGCTCCACCTAAAAGTGATCCCCAAAGTTAGGAGATATTCCATCAGCTCAAAAATTTGTGGTTTTAGGTAGTTAGTGCCACGAATTTGCTTTTACATTATGGATGAGGTAAGCCATCCTTTTCCTTTTTTCTATTTCCATTTACAAGAGATAAAATGTACTCTTTTACAAGAGGTGTTCACATGACTACACATGTGACTTACAAATGATCATAATATCAAGCATGTAGGCTTGGGTAAAATGCACCAACAGCTCCCGCTCAGGCCTAACATGCTTGGCCTCCAAATAAGTCTTCAATTGTCCTTGATTTCTTGCAAGCCAATCATCAACTTGAATCTACTTAACTTTGTACCATCAAGAGCTTTAACCAACATGTCTGCACATTGCATATCTGTAGAAACATAGGATAGTTGAATATCCTTCCTCATTAGCTTCTCCCTTACATAATGGTAGTGGAATTCAATATGCTTGGTTCTAGCATGGTATACCGGATTAGCTGCTAGATGTAGTGAGCTTGTGTTGTCACCAAAAATGTGAGGTGTTGAAGAATGAAGTCCAAGATCTATGTACAAAGACTTTAACCACATGATTTCTTGAGTTGCATTAGCCAAACCTCTATATTTGGCTTTGGTAGAAGATAGTTCCATAGTTGGTTGCTTTTTCGATGACCAAGAAATGATTTTTGAACCTGCAAATGTTATATACCCGGATGTGCTTCTTCAATCATCTATAGATCCAGCCCAATTTGCATCTAAGTAGACCTTTAGCTCAATATCTGAAGTAAATGAATAAAAGAAACCTTCATTCATGGTCCCCTTTAGGTACTTGAGGACTCTCTTTGCCGCTTCCATATGTGGTCTTCTCGGCTTATGCATAAATTGACTCAATATGCTTACAATATAGCATATATCCACCCTTGTGAGTGTTGCATAGTTCAAACTTCCAACCAAGCTTTGATAGCTTGTGATGTCTTCAATTGGCTCTCCTTCATAAGCACTAAGCTTATGATTTTGCTCCATAGGTGTACCTGCACACTTGGTATTTTCCATCTTGAACTTGACGTGCATGTCATGCACATACTTCCTTTGTGTTATGTATATACCTGAATCTGTGTAGACTAACTCCAATCCAAGAAAATAAGTGAGTGGTCTGAGGTCACTTACTTTGAACTCCTCCTTCATTTGACTCTTTACCTGTTTGATTCCTTCAAGATCATTGCCTGTGATAATAATATCATCAACATACAAACATAAATAGATCACTTCAGATCCATTCCTCTTTATGAACAAAGGGGTATCCGCCTTGCTAGCTTTGAATCCTTGGTCCTGCAAATAAGTCACCAATCTGAAATTCCAAGCTCTTGGAGCTTGCTTTTATCCATACAAAGCTTTCTTTAGTTTGCATACATAGTTAGGATGATGTGCATCCTCATATCCAGGAGGTTGTGCCATATACGCTTCCTCAGAAATCCATCCATTCAAGAAAGCATTCTTTACATCAAGTTGATAGAGATTCCAATTTCTAGATGCAGCAAGACTAATGAGAACCCTAATTGTAGGCATTTTTGCAACAGGAGAGAAAGTCTCCTCATAATCAATACCATGGGTTTGAGAAAACCCTTTAGCAACTAACCTTGCTTTGTCTCTATTTATACTTCCATCTGGATTCCTCTTGATTTTGTATATCCATCGAGATCCAATTACCTTCATAGATGGCTTGTTAGGTACAAGCTCCCAAGTGTTGTTTTCCTTTAGAGCTTCCATTTCTTCATCCATTGCATCTCTCCAAGATTTCTTGCTTTTTGCTTCTTCGAATGTGGTAGGTTCTTCATTAGTTGAATCCTTTGCAATGTAGATTGAGTGCTTGCTGACCAAAGAAGTATCATAACCAAACCTCTCTGGTTTCTTCTTCTCCCTTGAAGACCTTCTAAGTGGTTGATGTGAGCTCTCGGGTCCATATGTAGCATCCTACATCTTTGCTTTACCTTTGTTCTTCCATAACTTTAGTCTTTCCAAGTCTTCTAGGTCAACCTCCGAATCACTTTCTTCAATCTGCTTTGGCTCCTTTGGTTGAAGTGATGGAAAGTCTTCATCCAAGTTATATGGCAACTTCACTTTCCTGTCATCATCAAACCATGATTTGTTTTCATCAAAAATTACATCTCTACTCACAGAAAATCCTTTTGGGATCCAATTTCCCTCTTACTTGAGAAGGAATGTGAGCATAGGCTAAGCATCCAAAGATTTTACAATGCTCTAGACTAGGTCTTCTTCCATTCCATAGTTCATATGGAGTGGTTCCATCTAGTGACTAAGATGGAAGTCTATTTATGAGATATGTGGCTGTAGACACAGCCTCTGCCCACAGGTAGTTTGGCAATCCCTTTTCATTGAGCATGGACCTTGCAACTTCAACAATAGCTCTGTTCCTCCTCTCTGCTACACCATTGAGTTCGGGTGTATACCTTGTAGTGACTTCCCTTTTAATGCCTCTTTCATGCAACAAGGCATCAAATTCAAAAGAGAAGTATTCTCCTCCACCATCTGATCTGAGTCTTTTCAAAGTCCTACCTGTTTGGTTTTCTAAAGAGCAATATACTTCTTAAAGCAATTAAACACTTCATCCTTGTGCTTCATGAAAAATAGAATGGTCCACCTGCTACAATCATCTTGAAAGACACATAATATCTTGAGCCTGATATAGATGGCTCCTTACTTGGACCCCACACATCCATGTGCACTAGATCCAAAGGATTTTGATAAATATATCCTTTCTTATTGAAAGGTTGTCTATTAGCCTTGCCGAGTTGACAAGCTTCACACTTATAAATCATGTGTTGCCTTGTGATATTAGGCAAACCAAGTACACTTTGGTCCCTGCAAATTTGTTTGAGTGTCCTCTCACCAATGTGAGCAAGCCTTTTGTGCCATATCTCCAACTTTGTTAGAGTTTGAGATCCATAGCTAAACAAAGCTATGTTCTTTGTATCTTCCACTTCAAAAGTGAAAAGCCTTCCTGTCTTTTCTCCTTTGGAAATCCTTCGAAAGCCTTGCCTTGGGTCTTCAACATATGCTCCAAATCCGTTAAATCTAACCTGCAATCCTTTTTCAACAATCTATCCAACACTTATTAAATTTTTGGTAATTGTAGGGACATACAAGACTTTGCTTAAGAGGTTCATATTCCCATCTGATGTCTTCACATTACCTATTTTCTCCACTGAGTGCTTTGTGTCATCTCATGTCTGCACTTCATGCTTGTTATGAGGATCTTCCAAATCAGAAAGTAAAGCCACATTTCCTGCTACATGGTTTGAGCATCCCGAATCAATGTAAAATATGTGATCATCATCCTTACCCTTCTTCACTGATAGATTCATAATCAATAATGAATCTTCTTGACTTTGATCCTCTACATAGTTATTGTAGTCTCTTCTTCCTCTATGGCCACTTTGATAGTTGTTGTTGTAATTGTTGTTGTAGTAGTTGTTGTTGTTGTTGTAGCCTCCATTGTATCTGCCTCTATTTGATCCATAGCCACCTCTATTGAATCCTCTTCTTCTTGAGTTCCTTGGATTCCTGAAACATTCTTTAGTAGTATGGTTAGATAAGCCACATATGTTGCAAGGTTGAGATGATTGGAATCTCCCCCTGCCTTGCTTTCCACCTCTGCCTCTTCCTCTAGCTCTAATGATTTGCAAGGTTGAGATGATTGGAATCTCCCCCTGCCTTGCTTTCCACCTCTGCCTCTAATGATTTGCTCCTCTTCAATTACCTCTACAATGCTTCCAAGTTGGTCGGAAATCTCCTTCATCTTTGTGACATAATCGTCACATTTTGCCTCGGGCTTTTCTTCATTGTTGTGAACTCCATCTACAATTGGTTCTTCCTTGCTCGAGTGTTGGAAGAGAAGAAAGAAGCAAGTGCATTCTAGGTCTCTCTTGATGTCTTGCATCCCTTGACATGAGGTAAAAGAAAATCATAGATTGAGTTTAGAATATAGGACCTTGCAAGTTCATCCTTCGAACACCAATTTGAAAGTCCTTCCACTTCTTCATGTGATGGTTGCCCTTTGTTCCTGATGGTTGACATTGCTTCATCTCCGGATATGAATCCATATAGATTCCTCCCTTGAAGGTAAGCCTCCATCCTTAGAGACCATGCCGGGTAGATGTTTCGATCCAATTTTTCAATTGTTGATGGAAATCCATCTCCCATGTTGCTTGACTATGCTCTCATACCACTATGAAGAGAGATGGTGGATGCAATCCAAAGCTGTGGTGCTCCTACAACCAGCTTCACACCAGCCAACTGAGACTTCAGAGTTGATTAGTAGGCCCTTTGAGCTTCCTAAATCCACCAAAATATCAGCCAAGTACATTGGAACATGTATCCCAAAAAATTAAGTCAAGACAAACTAGTTGTGAAATGACTAGCTCCCAAAACTTGCTATTTTTGGACATACACCTGCTAGAAAAATTGAATAGTGCTCTCAACCTGGTAAGGATTAGATAAATTCCTTTTGGGCATAGCAAATAGACTTAGAAAGATTCCCAATACGAGTTAAAACACTTCAAATGATGGAATGAGCACTGACAAGAAGATTCATCAGGTTCTGGAACATGCCCACCATTCTCGGGGCTCTGCAGAGATAGACCAATGAGTTGTAAAATGCAGATAGCTCCTTTACTGTAACTCCAATGACCTTGAAACTTTATGTGCAGAAAGAAGACCAAAAGAGCTATCCAACGCACATTAAAACACTGAAAAAGGTTTCGTAGAACTCGAGATATGACCTTCTGAAGTTACTGCTCTGAGTGAGTATAACACAGAACAAAAGAGAGAAGTAGATAATGATAAATCTATAGATTCACATATGATTACAACCACATTGGCAATGAATCTTTGCACAATGGGAGTAGAATGATAGAGCTATGGCGTAAGCTCTTCAATCTCTAAAAAATGACATGAAGTGGTCACATAGAAGGCTTCCTACTCTGCGTCCGTAATCTCTGTATGCATGTGAGCAAGATCCTGACAACAGTGGTATCAGAGCTCTACACGCGTCAATATAGAGGGTTCTGTTCTCTGTTCGCGATTCTGAATTCCGATTCCATCTCCATCTCCATCTCCATCTCCATCTCCATCTCCATCTCCATCTCCGTCTTCGTCTTCGGTTTCGGTTTCGGTTTCTGTTTCTGTTTCTGTTCCTGTTTCGTCTTCGGTTTCGATTTCTGTTCCTGTTCCAGGACCAGAACCTACATTTTCCCCTACGTTTTCACCTACGTTTACTCCTTCGGCTTACTCCTTTCCTTCACCTACGTTTACTCCTTCGGCTTACTCCTTTCCTTCGGCTTACTCCAAGGCGTCGACTAAGGCAAAGAACTTAGGCAATACATTGGCAACATTGGCACCCAAGGCTCCCTTGGCGACCGTTGGCAGTTGTTGGCTATGCGCGAGGCAATTTTAATTTTTTGAGTGGCAATAGAGAGGTTTAGAGTCCCTAAGGTAGGAGGATTTGAACCCACAACCTCCTACTTTCAAGGGAAGTAACTTGACCACTCCACCATCTCTTGGAGTTGTACTCAAGTTCTCTCTCTTTATTACTTGTGGAAGGCGCGCGCGTCGATTTCAAGATTGGACCCAAGAAAGAATCAAGTGTATCTCTCAATCCGTAGGTCGGATTGAGGCGTGTAATATACCGTTGGAAAGCTCTCGGAATGAACTTTCCAATGAGCTACCTTGGAAGTGTGAATTCTTTCAAAATCCTTGGGTGGCACTTGATTGAGTGTTCAAGATACCAAGCAAGGTTGAGAACACGGGATCGAGACACCAAGGTTGCAAACAAGAAGGTTCAATACACCAAGCTTGAGAGCAAGGGTCCAAGAGCACCATGGAGGATTATAGTAATTCACCTCTACCTGCGAAAACACTTGAACAACAACTAGAGCTCTTGCGGCATGAGCTTCAAGGAGCTCAGAACGAGATCCGACAACGTGATGAAATCCTCCAAAAGATGCAAGCTGAGGAAGACAACCTTACGAGAGTAGTAAAAGCTATTGTGTGTGCCCAATCTGATGTTACTCATTCAAAGATTGGTAATAGAAACTACCAGTTTCTATGATTTGATGGCCGAAAGGATGGACCTTTAGTACTTTCTTGGTTGTCGCAGTTTGATGATTTTTATACCGATGAAATGTATGCGGAAAGTGAAAAAGTTAAATTTGCCACTAACTATTTAGTAGGTAAAGCTCAACTCTGGTGGAATGTCCTGCGACACAATACGGAGTGTCCAACAACTTGGAAGGCTTTTCAAGAAAACGTGAAGGATTCATTTCTTCCTCCTCAATACCATTTGCATGTTCAACGTGCATGGATGACCCTTACATGGAAGGAGGGTGATACGGTTACTACCTACATAGAGCGGTTCTGGCAAAATTTACTACTTGTACGAATGCTTGAAGATGTATCAGAGGATATCTTGCAGTAGAAATACGAAGATGGTTTGGAGGTGGGTATCCAAGCTAAGCTTCACACCCTACGACCTACAACCCTCAACGAGGCTATATCTTTTGCTTATGATGCAGAAAAAGAATTCCAGTCCATAACCAAGTCACTCCGTCTACAACAACCACGTCCACGACCATTTCCTGTTAAACCTTCATTTCCTATGAAGCGTAATTTTAATGCCCCATCTTACCCTAGTTTTCCTCGTCCTCCACAATCCAATTACTCAACTTCACTCGTTGCTTCATCTCTCCAACCAACCAAACCACCTACCCTTCAAACTTCAGCAGTGAATGCCCAACAGAAGCGACCATGAATCACTTGCTGGAATTGTGGTAAACCTAGACATACAAAAATAAGGTGCAGATTGCAACCTCTTCATATGAAACAGGCTACAGCTTGATTGCATAACATGGAGGTCTATAATGAAGAAATTCCTCCTGTTTGGACAGAGGAATCACTGGAGAAGGACTTAAGTACCTTGGGTAACGATATCTCTCTACACTCTCTTCTTTGCATGCAGGGTACAATAAATAACAAACTAGTTAAAATTCTACATGACGATGGTAGTTCACATGACTTCATTTCATATTTATTAGTACAAGAACTTAATTTACAAACGTTTCTTTCTTTGTATAAAGTGAAAGCTGCATTTCAAGGTAGTCGTTATAATGTAACACGAGAAGTGCAAGATGTTACGATTAGCATAGGCCCTTATGTTGATTCACGAACATTTTTAATTGCACCTTTGCAATCTTATGATGTTATACTAGGTATGCCTTTTCGTCACCATTATAACCCACGTATTGACTACCATACTCATACCTTTAAGTTTGTTTTCAAAGGTCAAATCATTACTTTGTCTGCATGGCATGATTTCCAGCCATTTCCATTGATTAGTCACACTCAAGTAAAACGTGCATTTAGGAAAGGATTCAACTCATGCATTGTTTTTGTCAATGTCATCAATGATTATACTCATACACTTCCAAATGCATATAAACCTTTCATGAGTACTTATAAGGATTGTTTTATGTCTGAATATCCCTCTGAACTACCACCAGTTCGAGGATCCTTTGACCATAGCATAGACTTAGTCCCTGGTAGTTCTCCTCCTCATAAAGCACCTTATAGACATGGCCCACTACATCAAAAGGAAATAGAAAATCAAGTAAAAGACCTACTACAAAAAGGACTTATAAGGCCTAGTTCTTCCCCATTTGGAGCACCAGTTCTCTTAGTAGAGAAGAAGAATAAAACTTATCGAATGTGCATTGATTATAGAGCCCTTAACAAGATCACAATCAAGAATAGATACCCTATTCCTCGAATAGATGATCTCTTAGATAAGTTACGAGGAGCTCGTGTCTTTAGTAAAATTGATCTTAAATCGGGTTACCATCAAATTCGTATGACACAAAGTGATATTTTTGAGACTGCATTTAGAACTCAAAATGGCCATTATGAATTTATGGTAATGCCCTTTGGACTTACTAATGCCCCTGCTACATTTGCGCGAATGATGAACAATATTTTTCTTGATTACCAAGCTTTTGTTCTTGTCTTCTTTGATGACATACTTGTTTACAGTAAGAATGATAGTGAACATGAAAAGCATCTTCAAACAGTTTTTCATTTGTTACGAGAGAACACACTTTATGCTAATCCTGAAAAGAGTTATTTCTTTCAGCATAAGCTAGAATATTTAGGACATATTATTTCAAGTGAAGGTGTGCATGTGGATCCGAAAAAGATTAGAGTTATCATAGAATGGCCTACACCACAATCAGTCAATGATGTTCGTTCTTTTCTTAGGTTGGCTAGTTTCTATAGGAAGTTTGTTCGAAATTTTTCTTATTTAGCATTGCCTCTTACTTTGTTTTTGAAAAAGAAAATAAAATTTGCATGGGGATTTACCCAACAATAGTCCTTTGACAAACTTAAACATGCACTTTCACATGCACCTGTTTTACAATTACCTGATTTTTCACAACCCTTTCATGTTGTTACTGATGCTAGCGGTTCAGGAATAGGTGCTATTTTAATGCAAAATGACCATCCCATTGCATTTGAGAGTAGAAAGCTTAAGCCCTCAGAACAGAATTATAGTACGTATGATAAAGAACTGTTAGCAGTTGTGCATGCTTTGCGAATTTGGAAACACTATCTTATGGGCTCTGAAGTATTAATCAAAACCGATCAACAGGCTATTAAGCATTTATTAAGTCAGCCCTTAATCTCTGATAGGCATCTTAAGTGGGCATCATTCATTCAAAATTTCCAACCCATGATACAATATCAGCCAGGTAAAGCTAATGTCGTAGCTGATGCTCTTAGCCGTTTTCCTTCGAATTCCGTTGTTTTGAATAATATTTTTGCCATTCAAATTCATTCTTTTCAAGACATGGTTTCCACTTATGCATGTGATTTGTATTTTTCACGTGCATGGCATGACTCCAATAATGGTGCCTCTTTTGAACATTATACATTTCATCATGGTTTTCTTTATTTTCAACATAGATTGTGCATAACCCAAGCTTTTAAAGATTTTGTCATTAAAGAAATGCATGAACCATCTTACATGGGTCATAGAGGCATACAGAGCACTATTTCTGCTTGCAAAGATTTCTTCTTTTGGCCACACATGGAAAAAGACATTGCACATTATGTTTTTCAATGCATTGTATGTCAGCGTGTCAAACGTCATCATGGTAAACCATTTGGATTATTAATGCCACTTCCTATTCCAAATGAACCATGGGAACAAATCTCTATGGATTTTATCACAGGTCTTCCTATCACTTCATCACATAATGATATGATTTGGACAATAGTTGATAGGTTTAGTAAATATGCATATTTCATTCCATGTAGAAAAAATTTGACTGCACCTCAAGCTGCAAAATGATTCATTAAATGCATTTTTCCACATCATGGATTTCCTAAAGTAATGTTATCTGATCGTGATGTTAGGTTTTGTAATCATTTTTGGGTTGCCTTATTTCAACATTTTGGTTCTAAAATAGATTTTAGCTCTGCATTTCATCCTGAAAGTAATGGACAGAGTGAGGCTACAAATAGTACTATTCTTGATTTATTGCGTTGTTATTCATTAGATAATCCTAATAACTGGGATGACAAGTTGCCATTGCTTCAATTTGCTTGCAATAACACTTCACACACCACTACTGGTCGTGCACCTTTTGAAATAGTTTTTGGTAAAAAGCTTCCCACTCCCATGTCCCTCACCCAAACCAACATTCCGATGGCTGATTCTATTGCTCAAGATCACGTTTCTATACTTCATGATGTTCACGAGCACATTAGAAAAAGTCAAGAGCGATATACACGTATTATCAATACCAAACGATTAGCCAAAGAATTCAAGGAAAATGATTTTGTATGGTTGCGAATAATTAAAAGACGTCTCAAAAATATTTTGCAGCATCCTAAAATTAAACTTGCACCACGCTATTATGGACCGTTTCGCATTATAGAAAAAATTAATGATATTTCATTTCGATTAGATATTCCATCCCATTGGACTATACATAATTCTTTTCATATTAGTTTACTTAAACCCTTTAAAGGAACTTTACCACTTGCTCCACTTCTTGATGACCCTCCTTTGATTGAAGAACAATCTGAAATCTTAGTTCTTGAGAAAATCATTGATCATGATGTCACTACTACACGCACAGGTACTCAATATCATCGATATTTGGTTAAGTACAAAAATCACTCTATTGAAGAATGTCAATGGATACATAAAACACAACTAACACCTCATTATGACCACTTAATTTCTGCATATCATACACAAACACATTAATGTAACAGCTCCATGAACATTTCCATGCATGTATTTTTACATGGCACATGCCTATTTTCTTTATTCAGTGATGAAACATGTGACTGGCCATCCATGTTTATTATTTTATCAACTGAGGTCAGTTGTCTTTTCAACTGAGGGGCATGTTATGAATTATGGAATATGTTGAACAAGTAATTGTTGGAGTGTTAAATTATTAATGTATTATGGAAGATGTTGGCCAATGCATTGTTGGATTGAAAAATAAAATAGCCAATGCATTGTTGGATTGAAATATAGAACAACCAATGCATTGTTGGATTGAAAAATAAAATAGCCAATGCATTGTTGGATTGTCACATGGAATATGTTGAACACTGCATTGTTATTGTTAGAGTGTTAACTTATTTTATCAACTGAGGTCAGTTCCTTGTCAACTGAGAGGCATGTTGTATATTATTGAACAATGTATTGTTAAAGTGTTATATTATTAATGTATTAATATGTTTTTGATGTTTCTGTTTTAGCAGCTAAAGGTTCATGAGGAGCGTGCAAGGCGTGAAAGGGCGGACATCAATAATCCGAATAATTATTATTTAGCTTGTAAATAAACCTGCGTAGAAGGTTCTATTGTTAGAAAAGTAATGGTTAGAATAAGGGTCGTTGTAGACCGCAGTTTCTGTTATTCAAAGTAATGGCTTTCTGTAGAAGTTACTAACTTTTAGTTTCACGCCTACTTTTTGAAGCCGCCCTCATGTAACCACTATTTTCGACGTAATCAAAAGTCCTATAAATACATGCACTCTGTGGACTGTCGAAACAGAGTGCATGGGGGAGATTGCACCCAATCTGCGTACTTTCTCGTCTCTTGTTGCCTCTATTTTCTGTGTGGTTTTCTGCGTCCGTAATCTCTGTATGCGCGTGAGCAAGATCCTGACAACACTTATCCTCTTCAATGTCTTCATCTACTGCTCCCAAGCTATCTGCAATATCCTTCATTCTTGCCACATAATCAGAAATTGATTGTGAGCTCTTCTTCTTGAAGGTTGTAAACTCTGCCCATAATGAGGACTTCCTAGACTTGGTTGTGTTTTGGAAATGCTCTTCCAAAGCATTCCACACATCTGTTGCACTTTCCAATCCTCTGATATGAGGTAGAAGATAATCATTTACAGCCATGTAAATGATACCCCTAGCTTGAGCATCCTTTCTCATCCAATTCTTCAAATCTGCAAGCTCTTCCCTAGTTGGAATACTAGGATATCCAAACTCAGGCTTTTCTTCTTCTCCTGTGATGAATGCCATCAAGTCTTTGCTCATGAGGTGTGCGTCCATCCTTATAGACCAAGCTGGATAGTTCTCCCTATCTAGCTTATCAATCTGCAAGCTTTCTCCCATTTTTGATCTTCTATGTCTGCAATTACTAAGATTTCTGATGATATAATGTACCTTTTGTATAAAGCTTTAATCCTTCTTGATCCTTTGAACTCGTGCTTGGTTCTATTTCAAGTTTTCTTCCAAACTTTGATCCTATGCTCCTTCAATTTGAAAAGACTTCAATGTCTACAACAGTCGAGACTTCCAATGCTCTTTACTTCACTTGTATTGCACCTTTAGCTCTGATACCACTATTGGAGACCTCTAAATCTCCAAAGGTTTGATCTATACTGATTTAAGATCACCTCTATATCAGTTATGGATCAAAATTTACACAAATGTTATCTTCATTTACCAAAATTTTCAACTATCACTTCTGTGAGTGAAACTCTTCATCCTTCAATACTCTGCTTTAAAGACTGACTTCATTACCTACACATATCTTCACATTTCTTCAAACCAATGATACACATATCTCCATACTACCTTTGCACAATCATATCAACCATTAATCCATCAAAAGAATCATTAAAACTTTAATTTGGTCCTTAAGATCAAAAGTATGTTAGAAACTGTCTTCCTAAACAAGCGACTTTGACATAGGTAACTTCTAAGGTTGATTTCTCACAGCACAGATCCCTTTTTGCTAAATGCTTTTAGCCATAGCTTCCTTACCTTCTAACTTAGATTTTGAATGCCCAATCATAAAAAACTTTACACTGTGCACTCAGATATAAGCAAAACATTGACACAAAAAAGTGTGTGACTCTGAGAGGTCTACCTACAGACTTCACATACAAATGTTCCTATTGATCATACTCACAGTATGAAAGGAATTAGACCATGAAACTTTGAACATAGCTTCATTAGCTTCTACATTAGATGTGTACAAAAGGATTTCTGATCCGCATAATCAGACTGAGAGAAATCTATGAAATACTCGTCGCTATTTTCTGAAGATGACTCTCTTCACATCTATCTCTATGACACTTGTCTTCTAATGACTCTCTCATGTATTTCTTTACATCATTGACTTATATACATATGGTTCTAGACTTATCCCGTGTCTATAACATTACTCCTTATCATCCTAAGTATTATCTATACTTAAATTACAAGATTTTCCAACTGTAATGTACATATGTATACAAGCTTTACTTCTGAGATCTCTTCATTTTCTCAAATGACTTCTTTCACTTCAATCTGATCATAGACTTGCTTCAAGATCTTTGTAATCATCAATTTGTGATTGTTTTGTTCCAACAACATCCATTAGGAAGATCTCTTGAGCTCTCCCTCCTCTCTTTTGATATTAGAGATGAGCTACTCTCTTCTATTTGTTGGTTCATTTTCATGGGATACACATATGTGTAGTAGTATATAGATGGAGAGCATTAAGAGTAGAGGATACTTCTTATGAGACTTTCTATGAAGAGTTGAAAAGATGGAGGTATATCAAGAAGAAAGCTAGGCTATGCATGGTGGACTTACTTGAAGGAAAGATGGCTCACTACAATGGCCAAAGAACGGAAGAAGCTTATGAAAAAGCTAAGTACTTTTTATGTTTATGTTTAATCTTAATGTTTGTTTGCCTTAGTTACCACTATCTTTCTATGCACACATAGTTGAAACATGGAATAATTCTTCAATTATGGTCCCAATGCACATATAGAGAAAAGGAACTTTAAGCTATGAATAGGCAAACACACATGTTTTGAAATGAAATCAAGAACTTTGAGCACTTGCATGCATCCATGCACCAAAAAGAAAGAATGTATGTGCATTCCCTCTTGAAGAGGATGGATTCAATGCCCAAGATGGAGTTTTTGAGTAGACTGTCTGTGTGAGCACATGATGAGGACATGTTGATTGAGGGAGAAGTAGAGAGAGAGAGAGAGATCATATTTCCCCTTATCTCTTGTGATGGGAATACCTTGAGTTTCAAGATCGACATATAGGTGGAAAACACAGGTTCAACTCTATATATGGGATCAAATCCCAGCTCATGCACATCTTGTCTTAGAGGTTTATGAGAAGAGAGAATTTTAAAGTGCTTTTTCATAAGCTATCTCTAAACCCCCTTCACAAGAGCTTATCTAGCATACCCTCTTCCACAAAAATGGCCGTAAATCTCTCAATAATCAACCAAATTGAGTGATTCCACTCCCTATTTGGACTCATCTACACACCTATGTAGAGCTTTGAAGTTGGTTGTCCAACATCAACTACCCCCATACAAAGATTTTTTTGACACAAGGATGATCAAGATCCACTTGGAGCTGCAAGAGGAGTATATATCAACCGCCTCTAGCACCCATAGATACCTGGATGTTGAAATCTTAAACTCTAAGACTTCTTGTGATTTTCATACATTTCTACTCTTTTTACGCATTGTTTTGCACTTAAAACCAGCATTAGCACACAACATATGCATTGTATGTTTGTTCGTAGGCTTGTTCAACTCTACATTTTGTATGAAAATAGGATGGTAGTATTTTCTTTTGCACGTATTGCTAAGAAGACATACGCACATTCAATGTTCTTATCATTTGTATCTATGTTGCAAGCACAAGGTTTTTTGTATACAAGGGCATGTAGTGCCCTTTCGTCATATTGTAGATATTGTGTGCCCCTCAACACATTTTCTTGAAAGTGTGTGTAGTGCACTTAGTCAAATTTTCTCTCATATTCATTTTTCTGTCAAAATGCTACCAAAATTTTCAGAATTCTTGCATGTGTAAGCATGAAAGTAGAAAAGCATGTTTCTGTTTGTCATTTCTTTATGCAAAGGCTTGTGATTAGTTACTATCTACTACCACTTTATTACTTTAGGTGTACATAAACACACAAAATGAAAAAAAAAAAGATAAAAAGACCTTCAATTTTTCCTAGTATGGATTCAAGACCTTCTTTGCCACTTAGGGCTGACATGCACATGGTTGATCACCCTCTAGATGCCATAGAGACCATGAGTGCTAGGATCTCATAGCTAGAGAGCCCACTTCACGACATCTTGGAGCACATATGTAGCTCCAAGAAAGAAGAATTAGTGCCAAAGACTCACTTTCCAAGAATGGAGTTAGATGCTCTAGGTGAGCATCAAACCCTAGAAGTTCTTAGTAAGAGTGTTCTAGTAAGAGAAGCATGATGGCAGCTTAAGGATCTTAAGCTGCCAAGATATCATGGGTCTACTAGTGCATAGACTATTGATGTTATTGAGCAATGGCTCAGCAAGTGGGAACAGTGTTTCTGTCAATGACATATCATGGAAAATAGGCATAAGATTCAATAGGTGACATATAACCTTATGGAAGTTGCCCATAGGTGGTGGCGTAAGATCAAGAAGAGAAAGAAAGAGCCCACTACATGGGAACAATTCAAAGTCCTATTTAGAAAGGAGAGATGTCACTCTTTGGCACAAGCCATAGAGATGGATCTAGTTTATGAGGATGGCCACAAGGGCATAGGCCCCCAAGGCCATAGATCCTCATGGACTAAGATGAGTTGGCAATATTCCACTTCCACTCTTATCTTGACCAGTGCACAACCTCAAAAAGAGGCTAAGTAGGTGCACATGATCAAGATAGTTTTTGGAGGAAAAAGAAAGATGTCTTCTCTGGCTAAGAGGGCTTACAACAAGTCCATCCTTACGCTTTAGTAGAAAGAGAAGGCAATGAAGGAAGGATTATGCTATGGATGTTTAGGAAAACACTGCTTTAAGGATTTCCCTAAGAAGAAAAATTTAGCAACGACCATAGTCACAAATCCTACACAGGCAGGGGATGATGTACATGAGGATTTTGGTGATTCCCCATCTTAGATATCATCTTCTATAGTTTCCATGAAAATCACAAAGAAGGTTCCTTTTGTGCTAGATGTTGTGATTTTTCTAGTGGCACACAAAGGATACAAATTCCTTGATATAGAAATCATTGTTATGAGTGGAATCATGGTAGGAAAGCCCATCAAGTTGCTCTTTGACATTGGGTCTGTGCATAATGTCATTAGTTCCCAACTAGTCAAAAGGTTATGCTTAGAAATTGTGCAGTCATAGTATGCCTACATAGTGGAGTTAGCGGATGGGAAGGGAACTGAGACATGGGATCAGCAAGTAGTAGGTCCACTCATTTAGATCCTATCCTACCAGGACAGATTGTATTTGAGATAGCATGATTGGCCCATTTTGATGTAGTCCGGAGTAAAAAGTGGCATGCTAGGAAATGAACAGTCATAGATTTTGTTTCACACATTTATCAATTTGAGCATGAGGGGAGGTGATTATTGATTTGTGGATCCAAGACACTCAATTGGTGATTGCAACCAAGTTGCTCAAGATCGATTGTAAGTATATTTACTTTCTTTATTTTGTGTATTCATCATGTTTAGTGATGGATTCTTGCAGTCAAGGAAACTCTAGTTAGAATGCTCAAGTACTTTCAATAAAGTAAGAGCAAAATTCCAAGAGTTTTTTTTTTTAAGAATTACCTACCTCCTTGTAGGAACATTGAGCATTGAATCGAATTGGTACTAGGAGTGAGTCCAACTGGTCGATCACCATTTTGAATGAGCTTGCAAGAGGAGAATGAAGTCTGCAAGTTCATGGACACTTGCAGAAAGGGCTGTTTAGACCCATCTATTCACCCTTTGCAACACCAGTTCTTCTAGGAAGAAGAAATATGGGTCTTATAGGATGTGCATCATCTACAAAGCACTCAATAACATTACCATCAAGCATAGATATCCCATGCCTAGGATAAATGATCTCCTTCATGCTCTAGGTGGAGTAGTTGTATATAGTAAGATAGATTTGAAAAGTGACCACCACCATATTAGAGTAAAGGGATGAGATGTATATAAAATAGCTTTTAGGAACCGTTTTGGGCATTATGAGTATTTAATTGTGCCATTTGGTTTGGCTAATGCACTTGCTACTTTCTTGATGTTAATGAATGATATTTTACAACCATTCATAGGAAAGTTTGTTGTGGATTTTGTTGATGAATTGTTGGTGTATAGTAGGTTTAAAATAAAATCAGTTATTTGTAAATCTAGATAAGACTCAATAGAGTATTTAGGGCATGTGGTATCGGATCATGGGGTTCAGATGGATGCCAAGAAAGCCTCACTTATTCTAGCTTGGCCTACTCCTCAAGATGCGGGGCAGTTATGATCATTTCTAGGACTTTTTTATTTCTATTGAAAATTCATTTCCTCTTATTTGTTAGAGAACACCCTAGGATCTTGAGGCCCACTCAATTGGTTAAATCCATGAAAAATTACCTCAATGGTATTGGAAACCCATATGATCACGTAGTGGAGTTTAGACAAGTGCTCAAATCAAGACAAGTTGATGAACTATTCACTCAATATGATGCCTTCAGTCTAACTCTGAAAAACATAGCCTTGACGTGGTTTCAACCACTACATCAGGGACAATTTAGGAGCACTGATCAACTGCTAGAAGCCTTTATCACAAAATTATCCAAGAGTGGCCTCAGACACAATACCTCATTTCTAATCCACAGCTTCAAGCACACACCCCAGGAGACAGTTAGTCTAGCAAAAAGAAGGTTTAGATGGTACCTATAGAGATGCCCTATTCCAAAGCAACCCACACTAGCCAAACAAGTGGCGTTATGCTTGGATGGTTTGCTAAGTTCTAAATTTGAGATCATATGTGTATCTAAAAGATCCCATAACCAGAGAGCAGTGTGTTCATATGTGCATTGATATTGAGGAAAATCTAGGGGAAGACTTAGAGCTTTTCAAGATCTATAAGGATTTGGATGGTGATACTAGCTATACTTCTAAACCATCCACTTCAATAGAGGAGTTGGTAGAGAAGTTAGCATAGAAATTAGGAGTATGGAGTAAACATGTGCCTAGAATGGTCTTAGTAAAATGATGTTAAAACTATGGAGGAGACCACATGGCTAATGTTTGTCCAATCATGTCTCAACCCCAAGGAAACCCAATAGTCAATATTGCACCATTGAGAGGAGATACACAAAACACATTGCAAAAGATTTCCCTTACAACAAGCAAGTGGTTAGGCAAAATTATCCACAGTCATATCAACAATCGAGAAGATATCAAAATCACTACCAACCTAAGCAATACTTTAGGGCACAATAGCCTTACCGGCCATAATACTAAGCTCAATGAAGATCTCAACTTGTGTTGGATCAATAGTCTCCTCCCCCAACCAATGTGATTGTAGGCAGTGAAGTAGTGTGTGGGTATAGGGAATGCAAAATGCACTACTCCTCGAGGACACTAAAATGATATGCGCTTAACAATCAGAATACTAGGTACTTATCATCACTTCACTCTATACTTAGAAGATAGACACAAAAATAATAGACATAACTAGTGACAAATCAGAACAATGGATAAAGCACAACAACAAAATAGAGCACAAGATAGAGTAACCCATCAATTATCCATACAGCCCATCATACAGGCACAAGACAATGACAACCCAATACAATCTATCTCCTCAACCCCTAGGTTTCCTCACACTAGCACCAACTAGTAGGTCTACTGGTCCGAAATGAGCAAGGTAGACCTCTCAGTTGTTACCATTAGCTCTAGGCCTACAATCTCTCCCCTCACATCTCTATCTTCAGCTATAGGTATCTCCTATCTCGTCTGAACTACATCGCATATCTCCTTCTCTTGAGGCTCCTTCCTTTTATAGAGGTTTGTTACATAAGGGTAATGGGCAGTAAATGCACTAGGTGGTTTTAGCTATCAACAATGTCAATAACAAACTTTATCTTGTAGTGTTGAGTGGTCAGGGTAATGTCCTGTATGTACATTGTTTTTCACCTCTTTCTACAATCACAACAATTTTCTTGGTCTTTTCTTTGTTGTCGTATACCTCTCTTGTGAGTGCTTCTTTATTAGGCATCCTCACCAAGAACTTTTGATCTTCTATTTCATAGTTCTTGAAGTTCTCTAGGACTTCAAAGAGGGTCTCTTCGTTTACTGGCTTAGGGTTTGGTTTCTCTCTTCTCTTCTTTTTGGTTACTATCGACTTTTCTTCTGGTTGTATTATTCCTCCTCTCGTGTTTCAGCTTCTATCAGATAAAGGTACTCTTCCTCTAAAACAAAAAAAGGCTCCCATGAGGATGGACTCTTCATTTTCGTCACTATCTTCCTTAGATTCACTCATACCAAGTTCACATTCTTCATTAAGAAAATCGTAGATGATTGGCTCTATCATGAAAGTTGAAATGTCATAGCCATAGTGGCCAGAATTTCTACTCAACCATGAGGCTCCAATTCTTCATCTGGGAACACTATGGGTGGATAGGCTCGATCTTGCACTGATCTAGGGTTCACCTTAGCACCTACTTCTCGTGTTAATAATCTTTTATCTTCCTCGGTTGCAACTTTGCACATCCATATGTGAGTGTCTTCATGCATCTAAGAGGATTGTGATCCTATGGAGTGCACAAATTCTGTATCATCTATTGCTCTATGTTTGGGGTTCCATTGTATAGGGAGTACATCTCTATGTGAATAACCCTTGAGATTGAACTTAGTGGTAACTCCTAAGTGTTGCAATTACAAAAAATTGGTTCCCCAATCTTGTACTATCTGTAGTTATCTCATGAATGGGCTACCTAAGATCATCTCATATGCATGGTTCTTGCCAAATTCACATATGGTGAAAGTATGCTCAAACTCCACACCACAAGTGGTAAGAGTGATTCCTGCCATCAAGCCTAGAGGTTTCTCGATGTGGCCATCTACCATTTACAACTTCATTCTTGTCGGTCTGAGTGTCGGTTTGCCCCAATGCTTCCATAAGGAAGTGGTAGCAATGGAAACACCTGCACCTGATTCTAAAATGTTTTTCATTGTATAGCCTTGATATTTACTTCTTCTCCTTGGCTCATGTCTCCTATCTTATCCAATGGTATCTTACGTATTATCTTATGTGATCCTACCTAGGAATGAATTGTAGCTACTTCTGGCACTTGATTGGCAATGTATTTCCACAACTCTAGTTTAACTTTGAGTAGCTCCTCCAAAGTGAGATGACACTATAGTTTGGTGTTCCTCACTACATCGGTGTTCCTGGTCCGGTTGAGGTTTTGTTTCTTACCATGATCGTGGATGTTCTCACATAGATAGACTTAAACTCCCATGGGCATGTGAAATGAGGCAATTCTTGCAAGGAATTAGACTCAAAGGCTAACCATTCACTAGATTGGATATCCTCTTGTTCTCCATAGATAGAGGGAATATCTTGTGGAAATTGATCATGAAGATCATCTACTAGCTAGATGGGGGGAGGATTTTGACTCTCCTTGGCCCATTTCTCCTCTTGAACCTCTCTTAAGAATTCTTGTGAGTATTTACTCATGGAAGAAGAAATTCTAGAATCAATGGAATCAGGAATGTAAGCTTCCTTGGGAAGTAAGCTCATTGTTTCACTTCCAATCTTTGCTTACCTTTGATTTAGTCGACTTTCCAGATTTGGCTATTATCTTCTCTAGTCTTTCTAGCAATCCATCAAAATGCACTTGTGATTTGGTTGAGCTAGTGCAATTGAAAAGAGAGTTGGCCTCAAACATGGTTTGAGCCAATTCTACCATTTTTGCACATAGCTTAGTTCTCTCAATCTCTAGGTGAGCTCTAGGGTAACATTTTCATGTTCTATCACATTTGACCCTTCTTGAATTCTAACTTGATATGTTTTACGCATCATATCTAAATCCTTAGGGGTAGGATCCACTAAGGCTGATCCTGCTTTGGGTGGTGATGGGGTTATATGAGGTTGATTAGATGGTGCTCGCAATGGTGGTGCTGGTGAGGTGTGAGAGTGTGTCTGAGATACAATTTCTATAAGTTTAGCCTTGGTCTCTCTTAGGCTTTCTTCTAGTTCACTCATTTTCTTAGTCCATTGTCTTTTCATTTGTTCACGGTTGTCTTCCATGCTCTCGTTCTTTTTTTAGTTGTGCTCTTGGTCTCATTGTTGTCTATGCTCTTCTCTTGACATGTGCCTTGGTTTTGTTGTAGGGATTGAGCTCTAGTTACTACTTGCACTAGGCACATAGTAATTGTAAATCCACTAGAGTCTACAACTAAGCCAATAACATTAATAGGTATGATGTTTTGCGTATTGGTTGGATTTTTTTGACAATCCCTTAAGAGATGCTCCTTACTCAGAACAAAATCCTTCAATTGTTACTCCTTATGGCTGTCCTGGTGCAGGGATTGGGCAATCTCTAATGAAGTGATCTCCTTGACATCTATAGCATGGATCCTTGGGTCCTTGGGGTCTCATTTGTCTAGGTTGGGACCTAGGTTTAGGACTGGTGTACATTACGTTTGAATATTCTAGCTCCCAACTAGGTTCGCTAGGGTTTTCATAAGCATAGATCTCATTTTGCTCTACTAAATCAATGTAGTAAGTTGGTGACTATCTAGATGCATTGAGTCAAAGCTATGAGCATTAGGATCGCTTTTGGAAATCAAGGGAGGTGTTGCACTAAGGCTCTACTCAAGTTTTCTTCTCCTAATGCATGCTTGACTAGGATCATTGTAGAATAAAAATTTTTCTACAGAATAGTGCAAAAGGTAGTAGATATCCCAAATGGGTGCCAAGGAGCCCAAGTGCAGAAGTTGGGTGCTAAGGACCCCAAGTACCAAAGTTGTCCGCCAAGGTGCACAAGTGATGGAATTGGGCACCAAGGAGCCCAAGTGCCAAAGTTGGGCACCAAGGAGCACTTGAGTTAGGTGCTAAGGAGCCCAAGTGATGGAATTGGGTGCCAATGAGTCCAATTGTTGAAGTTGGGCACCAAGGAACCCAAGTGCTGAAGTTGGGCGCCAAGGAGCCCAAGTGCTACAGTTGGGTGTCAAGTAGCCTAGTCGCTAGAAAGGAGCCCAGTTGCTGGAAAAGGGTGCCAAGACTCCCAAATTCACCAAGGAACAAGTGGGCCAAGCCTTGGTAAGGCGACGACGATAAAACTAACAAGGTGGCCAAGTGGACCCAAACCCTTAAGACTACAAGACAAAGTCTGTTATTGATAGTGTTGACAACTATGATAGTGTTGACAATTAAAACTGCCTAGTGCAATTACTACCCAATACCCTTATGTAACAGACCTCTCCTCTAGTAACATATCCTTCACCTATAAAAGGAAGGAGCCTCAAGAGAAGGAGATATGTGATGTACTAGAGACGAGATAGGAGATACCTATAGCTCAAGATAGATATCTAAGGGGAGAGATTGCAGGCCTAGAGCTAGTGGTAACAAGTCTACCTTGCTCATTTTGGACCTACAAACCTACTAGTCGGTGCTAGTGTGAGAAAACTTGGGGACTGAGAAGATAGATTGTATTGGGTTGTCACTGTCTTGTGCTTGTATGATGGGTTGTATGGATAATTGATGGGTTACTCTTTATCTTGTGCTCTATTTTGTTGTTCTGCTATATTTTGTTGTTGTGCTACATCCACTGTTCTGATTCATTACTCGCTATGTCTATTATTTTTGTGTCTATCTTCTAAGTATAGAGTGAAGTGATGATAAGTACCTAGTATTTAGATTTTCAAGTGCATATCATTTTAGTGTGCTCCAGGAGTAATGCATTTTGCATTCCCTCTACCCACACACTGCTTCACCACTTAGAGGTGAAAATTTGGCACGCCTGGTGGGACAGGGCTTCTAGATATTTTCTTGAGAACTCATTTATATGGAGTACTAGTATAATAGCTATTCTTTTTGGCAACTTCGATATCTCGCATGGCCTAGTCCTATCTTGCATTCAACATTCTGAGGCTCAGGTATTTATCACTCAAGAGTCATTTGGTGCTTATAACAACCAACCCCTATAGTATAGTGATGCCTTCATCCACCTCCTCCATATCTCCTCCATCACCACTTTGGGAGACTCCCCCATCCACCACTATGAAATGGGCATCTCCTCCATCTCTACCTTCTCTGCCTAATCCCAACAATGGGTCAATCTCAAATTTTCTTATCTAAAAATCAACGTGTTCTTCTTAAAAAAACGGTTGAGGTCACGTAGTACTTGTAAAGAGCTTTCTAATGAGCTATAGAGCTAAAAAAAAAAGGACTTTGAATGAAAAAGATATGAGCGTTCAACTCGAGGGTAAAAATTGTCACACAGGTTTTTCTCCAAATATGAGCTAAGGGGTCTCCAATAAGTGTAACTACCCAAAACTTTTCTCAAAATAGCCTCAAATTAGCCCAAAAAATTAAACCCTAAATTTGGCGTTTTGGGTGGACAATTGCAATGGTTTGGGACCGTCGCGATGGCTCAAGTGAACCATCACGATGGCGTGGTACAATCGTGATGGTCCGATCGTGCGAGGCATCACGATCGTCTAAGGTGAAGCATCACGATGGTCTGAATAGTGAGAAATGGTGATGGCGTGAGCCCATCGCGATGGTCAACGGTCAATGCAACAACCGCGATGGCGTGAGCCCATCGCGATGGTCACAAGGTAGGATGGCTTGAGCCAATCGTGATGGTCCAATTTTGAAGCGTCGCGATGGCGTACCTAGTATCATCGTGATGGTCTATCTTGACACGTGGCAGGGGATTGTCGCGATGGCGTGGGCCAATCGCGATGGCATGGGGTCGACGGGATTGTCCCGATGGTCAGTGACCGTTGTGATGGTTCAAGTGAACCGTCATGATGGTGTGAGACCATCACAATGGTCCAATCGAGCCGTCGCGATGGCTTGAGCCAATCGTGATGGCGTGACATAATCGCGATTGCATGAGCCCGTCGCGATGGTCCACCAAAATGATGATTTTGAGAATGCAATTGTGGATTCGTGTGTGTGCAAGGGTCGCCCACCTCATGGTGTGGTTGCTTACCAAAAGTGCCGACTTTGTCAGACCATTGTGATGGTCCAACTCCAATGGTAGATTCTGATAAAAAGTGAATTTCTTACCTTTTGGAAGCTTTCCTGGGCTGTGGAGCAATGTACTTGCAAGAAAACCCAAAAACACATACAAGACAACAAACATAAAAGCTCTCTCTCTCTCTCGCATTCACAAATGAGTGGAAATGAGGAGAATGGGTAGATATGGTGAATTTTTTGATTCTTTTGGAGTGGAAGAGGATGATGCGATGGTGAAGGAGGAGTGTAGAGGAGATGAAAAACACAATAAACTAATTAAAAACAACATCCAAAACTCTGAAATTTTTACCTTCCAACACCACTTCTTGCTATACTCTTACCATCACACATTTGTCCTACACTCGATCCCCGACAACGGCGCCAAATTTGGTGTTGCTCTAGCACAATGGTAAGTACCAAGTTAAGAAGCTCCACCTCCTTAATGTCAATCCGCGGAAGAGATAGGAGTGATATGAAGATCATGAATGTGAGATGTAGTGAGAGTGAAGGTGAGGAGCATAGAGATGCACACACACATACACACACATGTAAGAGACAAGCAAGACACAATGGAAGGTAGGAAAATAGACTCTATTCTCAAGATCTCAATTACAAGCTCAAAATAGCTTTAAGCTCTTCTCTACTCATACAAGCTAACCTCAAAACTGAGCTCTCTAGCTCTCTTTATAGTTTTTAGACTAGTTTTGACTGGGTTCACATCTAGTGGCTAGCTGTTGAAGCTCAAGGTCAAGGACAAAGCATGGAAGCACATCAAAGAAGTGGACATAGAAGAAGAGAGAGCAAGTAGGGAGCTCCAAGATGTGTATGTCAAATTTTCAGAAGAATCCCCTACAAAAATAGTGATTTTCATCACTAGAAACCATTGTAAATACCATTATCTATTTTTAGTAACTCCATTTTGTTCAAGCCGAGGAGTCCTCGAGCTTGAGGAGTATTAGAAGTACCATCGTACCAATTTTCATAATTTTTAGACTTCGTTTGAGCCCTCAAATAAGCCCTGGAACCTAATTTTTAACTAGGCCGGACACTAGGTCTGGACAGGGCCAAAACTAGTCAAAAAACTATAAAAAGAGCTAGAGAGCTCATTTTTGAGGTTAGCTTGTTAGAGAATAGAACTTTTGTAAGAGAACTCTTTTGCAATCTAAGTTTTCCATTGTTCCTCTCTTTGATCTTACTTTGTGCGCGTGTGTGTGTATGTGTGTGCATGTTTGTGTGCTTTCACTCACGCACTTGTGCCTTCACTTGCTCGTGGTCTTCATACCGGTCCTCACGTCTCCGCGGATTGACAAGTAAAGGAGGTGGTGCTTACGCTTGAGCTACACCAAATTTTGGCGCCGTTGCCGGGGAGAGAGCTTCGAGGACGAGCGTTGCGATGGTAA
Source organism: Ceratopteris richardii (assembly GCA_020310875.1). NCBI lineage: Eukaryota > Viridiplantae > Streptophyta > Polypodiopsida > Polypodiales > Pteridaceae > Ceratopteris > Ceratopteris richardii. Next base: position 98,636,308 of record CM035444.1, on the reverse strand, counting down.
GATCGTAGATTTGCGACGTTGGAAGGTAAAAAAACTGTCATTTCAGTTCATTTTCTGTTTTTTCCTCTTCATCTTCATCATCATCATCATCTCCACCTTCTTCCATCTTCTTCTTCACAGAAATTTCTTGTTTTTAGTGCATTTTCACCATTTTCATACCATTTTTCATGCATTATTGTGTGGGAAGGAGTTAGGAGGTGCAAGGGAGAGCAAGCGCTGCATTTTTTTATGATTTTCTGCTCATACGGAGCTCGCCATAGCCGGCGCTCAGAAATTTGAATTTCCCGCCAAAAAACGCGATTCTGTGATGAAAATCGCGATTCTGTGAAAATTCAAAATTTTTTGAAAAATCACGATTTTCAGTTTTCCCGCCTAAAAGTGGTTGAAAAAAATCGCGATTCTGTGTTTTTCTCAAAAAAAAAAAAAAAAAAAAAAAAAAACACGATTCTCTGCTCAAAATCGCGATTTTCAAAAACACGATTTTGTGCTCAACATCGCGATTTTCATGTGAAAAATACGATTTTCAAAAAACACGATTCTCTGCTCAGAATCGCGATTCTATGTTTTTCTCAAAAAACACGATTCTCTGCTCAAAATCGCGATTTTCAAAAAACACGATTCTCTGCTCAAAATCGCGATTCTCACCAATCACGATTTTCAGCAAAAACACGATTTTGTGAAAAACACGATTCTCTGCTCAAAATCGCGATTCTCACCAATCACGATTCTCAGCAAAAAACACGATTTTGTGAAAAAGGCGACTTTCTGCTCAAAATCGCGATTCTCATAAATCACGATTTTCAGCAAAAATACGATTTTGAGAAAAACACGATTCTCTATGACAAAATCGCGATTTTCATGCCAAAAACACGATTTTGTGAAAAAAAGGCGATTCTGTGAAAACACGAATTTTTTGCTCAAAATCGCGATTTTCTAAAAACACGATTTTGTGCTCAACATCGCGATTTTCATATCAAAAACACGATTCTGAAAAAAAAAAAAAAAAAAAAAAAAAACACGATTTTGTGAAAAAAACACGATTTTGTAAATCACGATTCTCTGAGTCAAAATCGCGATTTTCAAAAATACGATTTTGTGCTCAACATCGCGATTTTCATATCAAAAACACGATTCTGAAAAAAACACGATTTTGTGAAAAAACACGATTTTGTAAATCACGATTCTCTGGGACAAAATCGCGATTTTCAAGTCAAAAACACGATTTTGAGAAAACACGAATTTCTGCTCAAAATCGCGATTTTCAATTCACGATTTTTCTGCTCAAAATCGCGATTTTCAAAAACACGATTCTGTGCTCAAAATCGCGATTTTCATGTCAAAAAAACGCGATTCTCTGAAACACGATTTTGTGATCAACATCGCGATTTTCAAATCACGATTTTATGCTCAACATCGCGATTTTCAAAAACACGATTTTGTGATCAACATCGCGATTTTCAAATCACGATTTTATGCTCAACATCGCGATTTTCAAAAACACGATTTTGTGCTCAACATCGCGATTTTCAGAAAGTTCACAAAATCGCGATTCTCTCCAAAGGCCCTGTTTGCCTGTTCTGACCCCCAGGAGCCTGAATTGGCATAACTTTTTCATCCAAAGTCCATTTTTTGAGCTCTATAGCTTGTTGGAAAGCTCGTTTCAAATCCTACACGATCTCAACTGTTTTTTTCAAGAATAATGCGTTGATTTTGAGATAGGATAATTTGAAGTTGACCCTCAAGTGGGACTAGGAAACCAGGGGGGCTCCCAAGGATTTTTGAGCAATACAAAGGGGGAGAAATTTGTGTCATGGGAAAGAAAAAAGCAAAAGATAGAAGAAAAGGGGCTAAGGTTGAAAAAAAGGAGGGGGATAAACATGAAATACATGAGATAATATCACATAAAGATGAAACATCTAGAGAAAAATTGCAAGCAGTCAAGGAAAAGGAGGAAATGTCTAGGGGGGTCGGATCCATATTTGCAACAAGAGAATATCACAATATGTTGGTGGATATAAGAATAGGATATGAATGTAGAAGGTTGAGTGCATATATCAATCCTCATTGTGAGTGGAATTTGATTCATATTGACTTCTTGACCATTATTTTTGAGAACATACAACCAACAACTCATTCTTCTATCCTCATGGATGATGAACATTATGAATGCATGGGTCAAGTTGTGTTGCCAGTTATGGTGGGTGATATGCAATTTTCGGAAACATTCTTTGTCATGGATTGCATAGATGAAGACTTGATCATTGGCACCCAAAGGTTCATTACACAAAATCATCAAGAAATTGAGGTGCCTTCTCCACCTATTATCAGTGCTTCTACATATATGTCTATGGAAAATCCTAATGACTATCCACCTTATGATGATTGGGGGCAAAATCATCTTTTCACAGAGCGTGCTTTTAATGAGAAAATTTTTCTTTCTACTCATGTTTTCGAATCTGATCCTTCTTTGAGTAAATCACAGGAAACCTTAGAGAATGGAGATATGGAGGACTCCAAGTGTTTGGGGGATGTGGAAGGACCCTCTCTTCCTGTAAATTTGGATTCCCCTCATGAAGCCATAAGTAGGGATGATCTGCACTCAGATGGTCAAGAAGGAGATGATCAACCACTGTTGTGTATCACTGATGTGGAAAAGGAGGTCGACTCTAGGGTGAATCATGACAATCCATCACCCATTTGTACACCTAGGGATTCTATGTGTAATAAGGACAAATGTCTCGATGAATCTCTAGATCAATCTCAAACCACACAGCCCATTGATCCCTTGCATGAGTCTGATGTAGGTATAGAAGATCAACCCTTGTTGCACTTCCCATGTAAAGATGAGTTTTGTCAAAAAACTCACATAGAAGGCCCAAAAGACCCTTACATCAAGAAACAGGAATCACATTTTTTTGGTAATGTCAAGCAAATTTGGGTGGCCAAGAAATTACTTAGAGCCCAACCCAATCGCACTATGATATGGGTACCAAAGAAAGCCCTGGCACAAAATCAGTCCCCTCACACTAGACTTCAAAATCTATGGTCTAGGCCTACCACGACTTATCCTCAAGAAAGACCACTTCCAATCAAAGGATCCCAAGCAGTCAAGCCTAAGCTCAGACAAAATCCAAGGAGGGACTTTAAGGCACCAACCTGCACAACAAAGACACTAAGGCGAGGTAAAGAACTGAATCAAGCACAGAGCTCCAATACAGATCAAAGAACCTCTTCTGCAAGGATAAGGGTTTGGAAGACAAAAGTACCGATAGCATCCACCAAAATAAAGAACCAGCCACGATGGATCAAACCCTCAGGAGATCATTCAAACACGAAGTGGCCAAAGGTGATCTCTACCCAGTTGCAGACTGTTCTCAAATGGATCCCGATAAGGAGGAATGATCAGTTGTCCTCTCGAAATACAATGGATACCTCCAACAAAGATGGCATCAATATCTGCAAATAACATTGAAAACCTCGACGAGCGACAACCATGTGTCCTTTGCACAACCCTGTCTTATGCACCATTCAGGTCATGCATTTCCCAAGTATGCATCATTATAGGGCCACATTACACGGTCGTGCATAGACACACTTGAGAATCCCAAGCACAAGAGCACATTGACATATGTCAAATTTTTTCTACTGATACTAACTTTTGTGTTCTTGTTTTGTGATAATTCTTCCCAAAAAAAAAAAAAAAAAAAAAAAAAAAAAAACGAGGAAGAACTTGTTCCCAGGTTTCGCTCATGGAACATGAATGAGTCATGCTTAGTTGAAGATTGAACCATCGATTACTGGGAATTTATCAGTTTGGATAGAAGTGTGTCTTGGCTTGCAGATGATTTAATTGCTGCCTTATCTCATAAATGTCAAGAACTTAGCATGAGCAGGGCATCCACAACTATGGTTTCCTCTTACTATGGTGGGAGTGAAGAGCTTGAAGGTCCGCAACTTGAGGGATGCTTAACTACCTCATGTACTAGAGCATTCAAGGAGATATCTGCACAAGGTTGTTCTGGAGGAGAAGACTCCTGCACATGGTGAGCTAAAGAGCATATGTGAAACTCAGCTTGGTGTAGTTACCCGATGTTGCTTGCCAAGGAATATAAAGCAATTCAATTCTCAATATTTCCTGAACCAGTATGGAACAGTAGCACTGGTGAATGGTCTATGTCAATCAGCATGGTAATCTCTTAGAAACCGGCACGTGTCCAATATTCCTCTGAGTGTCAATATAGGGAAGTGAACGTGCATGAGCCCAAGCTCAGAAATGCACATTGTTAGTGACAAATGTTGCTTTGAAAAGAGGAGAGGGGATCCACCACTCAAAAGATCTCATCAGTGGACAATCAACATGGACATTCATCAACAAGGTTCCATCCCAAAGGCCGAGTGTACAACACGAAGAGGCAAACATCCATCAACCTTCGCCATGGTAAGTATCTTCACTCTGGAAACACCATAACCATGATAGTTTAGGAAACCTCTTCGTCAGCATACCCTTGAGCACTTAGCTCAAGACCCGCAATTTTTGCACCATACTTCTTCCAATGCATTTTCCAAGTAAGCATGCGTAGGGCTACATTACAAGGCCGTGCACAAGGCACATACTTTTTTCAACCCATGCACGAACACACTTACCCATCACTCAATATGGGTTATGAGTACTTGGCTTGACTACTATGAAGATCAACTTTGGAAGATCTAGAAAACATCAACGGAGACTCACAACGACACAGTCATGCTGGAATACAAGGCAGAAGCACATACCAAGAGACTACAACCTGCAAAGACTCACAGTGATAGATGAAGAACGTCGGACGACTTGTGTTCATACAGAAGGGACACTCCCTCTCAAGGCACTACTTGGAACAATCACTACAACAAGGGTCTGTCAGGGACGACAGACTCGAGAGGGGGGGGAGTGTTGAAGCTCAAGGTCAAGGACAAAGCATGGAAGCACATCAAAGAAGTGGACATAGAAGAAGAGAGAGCAAGTAGGGAGCTCCAAGATGTGTATGTCAAATTTTCAGAAGAATCCCCTACAAAAATAGTGATTTTCATCACTAGAAACCATTGTAAATACCATTATCTATTTTTAGTAACTCCATTTTGTTCAAGCCGAGGAGTCCTCGAGCTTGAGGAGTATTAGAAGTACCATCGTACCAATTTTCATAATTTTTAGACTTCGTTTGAGCCCTCAAATAAGCCCTGGAACCTAATTTTTAACTAGGCCGGACACTAGGTCTGGACAGGGCCAAAACTAGTCAAAAAACTATAAAAAGAGCTAGAGAGCTCATTTTTGAGGTTAGCTTGTTAGAGAATAGAACTTTTGTAAGAGAACTCTTTTGCAATCTAAGTTTTCCATTGTTCCTCTCTTTGATCTTACTTTGTGCGCGTGTGTGTGTATGTGTGTGCATGTTTGTGTGCTTTCACTCACGCACTTGTGCCTTCACTTGCTCGTGGTCTTCATACCGGTCCTCACGTCTCCGCGGATTGACAAGTAAAGGAGGTGGTGCTTACGCTTGAGCTACACCACTAGCATAGTTAAAAAATAGGTTCTAGGTGCTATTTGAAGGTTTAAACAAAGTCTAAAAATAGTGTTGAAGCTCAAGGTCAAGGACAAAGCATGGAAGCGCATCAAAGAAGTGGATACACAAGAAAGAGGAGCAAGTACGGAGCTCCAAGAAGCACATGTCGAATTTTCAGAAGAAATCCCTATAAATATAGTGACTTTTGTCACTAAAAAACCATTGTAAATACCATTTTCCATTTTTACAACTTCATTTTGTTCAAGCCGAGGAGTCCTCAAGCTTGAGGAGTATTAGAAGTAGCATCCTACCAATTTTCATAATTTTTAGACTTCGTTTGAGCCCCCAAATAAGCCTTGGAACCTAATTTTCAACTAGGCCGGACACTAGGTCTAGACAGGGCCAAAACTACTCAAAAAACTATAAAAAGGGCTGGAGAGCTCATTTTAGGAGGTTAGCTTGTTGTAGATTTCAGCTTTGTAAGAGAGTTCTTTTGTAATTCAAGTCCTTCCATTGTTCCACTCTTTGCTCTTACCTTGTGCACGTGTGTGTGTATGTGTGTGCATGTTTGTATGCTTTCACTCACGCACTTGTGCACTTCACTTGCTCTTGGTCTTCATACCGGTCCTCACGTCTCCGCGGATTGACATTTATGAGGTGAAGCTCCTCACGTTGGTACTTGCCATTGTGCTAGAGTGACACCAAATTTGGCGTCGTTGCCGGGGAGAGAGCTTGGAGGACGAGCGTGTGACGGTAAGACGTAGAGTAGCAACCTTGGAAGGTAAAACAATCAGCATTTTTAGTTCAGTTTCTGAGTTTTCTCCATCTTCATCATCATCATCACCACCATCTCTCTCTCACCTTCACATTCTCTATTTTTTTTTTTCGCTTTTTTGCCTATACATTTCCGATTTTCGCCTCTTCTTTTTCATCCTTAGCTGTGCGACGAGTTCAGAGAGGTTTCAGAGCTTAGGCGCCTTTGAAATATAGAGATTTGCATCCCTAAAACATCAAAAAACTGAGCAACAGTATCGCGGCGTGAGAGGAACAATGTTTGGTATCGCGAGGGTCGTATCATGAGATTGAAGGGTGATTTTGCATCTACAGGCTGATAGGAGTGACAAGGAGAACATAAGGTACACATATCTACAAAAATTTTTGAATTTGGGCTTAAAAATCTCCAAGTATCGTGTCCGGTTGAGTTTTGGTATCGCGATACCAGAATTCCCGAGTATCACGATACTTGTCGAGGTATCGTATCGTGCACACCCACTTGAGGTAACGCGATACCATCCTGGTATCGTCTCGTCAAGTGCTGGTATCGTGATCGCGGTCGCCTCAGTGGTATCGTATCGCGGTCCACATGGTATCGTATCGTCTCGGTCCTGGTATCGTATCTTTGACCATGCAGTATCGTATCGTTGACCATGCAGTATCGTATCGCGTGATAGTTTGGTATCGTATTGTCAAATCAGTATCGTATCGTGTAATTTTTTGGTATCGTATCGTCTGTCTCATTGGTATCGTATCGTGATCAATCTGGTATCGTATTGTGTAGTGGTCAAGTATAGTATCGTCCACTAACTTGGTATCGTATCGTCGAATGCAGAGGTATTGTATCGTGTGAATTCTGGTATCGTATCGTCACCAGACCAAGTATCGTATCGTCGAACTATTTTGGTATCGTATTGTGGACTTGGTGGTATCGTCTAGTGAGTGGTATCGTATCACGGCCATTTTCAGTATCGTATCGTGTGGTTTGGTATCGTGATCTTGGTCCACTCAGTAGTATCGTATCGTGTAAAGCACAGGTATCGTATCGTGGAAATCTGGCATCGTATCGCCTGTCCTGAGTTCCCAGAGAGATCCTATTTCCCTGTTTTAACCCCCAGAACCCTGAACTGGCATAACTTTCTCATACGAAATCCGTTCGGAGTGATCTTGGGTTTGTTGGAAAGCTCGTGGGGAGTACTACAAAAAATTCAAATGGCTATGGTAAAAATAATACATATATTATTTGATATAGTATTTTGAAGTTGACCCTCAGGTTGGACTAGGAAGCAAGGGGTTCCACAAGATTTTGAGCAATTCAAAGGACAATTGTGGACTTGTAGACAAGGCTTATGAACCTAAGCTCAAGTTGATACTTAGGAAGAGATAGATAAAGTACCAAATCACTTGAAACAAAGGTCAACCACACAACCAAGTCAAGGACTCACAACTCAGTGGTTAACACTACGTGCTGAGTTCATAGACAAGGGAGTCAAAAATGTCATTTAATTGGGAGAGACTCTTGGCCTCTGAAGACATGCATAGTTCAGTGCCTAGGAAATATTTTATGTCCATAGTGGAAGGGGAATATCGGATGTCTCTTCAATACGTAACCACTAACTTGCAAGGAATACCCATCTACCTCGATGGTCTATACATGTCAGTAGCAAGAATGAGAAACACCATGGAATTAGAAATAGTTCCAAGACCAGCTGTCAAGTACGAAGACGGAGTCTACGTGGACAAGATGGGCCAGATCTATGTAGTAACAGAAAATCTTGATCAGATTAATGAAAGAGGAGAGTTAGCTCGAGATCACGCAACTACCTCTCAAAACCCATTCGAGACCCAGCAAAGAACAGAAAAGGTGATGTTAGGACAAATGAGCCAAGGTAGTATACCCGATATACCACATGGGCAATTCACCATGCCAGGAATTAACCCCCATGACCACACTAACCAGGGAATGGGAAATGCGAATAGACCTACCTTTAGGACAGAACCACCCCAAGGTGTCCCCATCATAATGCAATCTCCAGAGCCAGATAAAAGAGTGAGACCAATCCAATTGGCCAAATGTATGCGAAATTGTTACGATGGCACAGGAGAGCCCTATGACCACTTAGCAGAATTCAAGCAAGTGTTACGAGCAGAGCAAGTGGATGACTTTTTCATGTAGTATGAATCCTTTGGGTTAACTCTCATGGGAATATCCTTAGCTTGGTTTCAATCCTTGGACCCAAATTCCTTTGGCAATATCAAACAATTCTTCCAAGAATTTATTTGGGAATTCACTAAGCGAGGGATCAAGCACAATTCATCATCCTTGCTACATAGTTTCAAACAAGATCCCAACGAGACAGTAAAAAATGCAGCATGAAGGTTTAATCAATACGTGACCCGATGCCCTATGACAGAGAGACCTTCTCAGCAGAAAATGATATCCGTATTTTTAGAGGGTCTAACCAATGGAACATTAAGAATGTTAGTATACATAAAACGATTGCAAACTCTGAGTGAGTGTCTTCAAGAATGTATAGATTTGGAAGACAACTTAGCTGAGGATCTCAAAATCACACAAGATCTTACCAAAATGGAGGACACAAGGAGCAATGGGACTTCTAGTTCCAGTTATGTGGAGGAAGTGGCAGCGTTAGTGGCCAAGAAATTAGGGGTACAAGGACAACGGGACTACCAAATTTCTTCCTTGAGATTGCCAATGATAGGAAGTTGCACACTCTGCAGTGGAGATCATCCATCTCATGTCTGCACCAGAGAAGGATTAGGGTTATCACAACCTTATCCTTATGATAGACACCCAAATCAGGAGCCTAACATGTACTCTTATAGTGCGCAAAAGTACCCCAACTATCCAGTGAATAGACAATCACGACTACTTGCACCACCCCAATATAGACCATACGGGTACCCTCCTAGAGAACAAGATAGAGAAGTTCCTAGGTATAACCCTTGTCCAGGAACACGAGGAGCAACTAGACCGTATGAACATGGAGGATATGGCCAACCTCAACCTATACCAGGACAACAACCATCCCACCCACCAGCTCCGACGTAAGGACAAAATGTCACAATACAAGTCGTTTGTCTTGAGTGTGGCAAAGAAAAGCTCCTGAGAGATTGTCCCGGACATCCCTCTAGTGCACCAAAGGTTACACCTGTTAATGTGGTAGGCCTAGTAGGGGATTCAAGGTCCGATAGCGATAAAGTGGCTCCTATCCATGCAGTTACGAGGGCACAAGCCGTACAAAAAGCTAAACTAGCTGAGCAATCAGAGCCAAGTGAATCAGGAGAGCCTAGTAAGAGAAAAACAAGAACATGGAAGGATACTCGGGAGAAAGCCAATCGTAAGTGGACCAAAAAGTTATCTGAACTAGAAGAAAGCCTCAAAGATGCAAAAACAAAAATAGAAGATATTACCTCTCAAAAACCCCTCGGATGTCAAAAATCCATCCGCACCACCTCATCCCCACCCACCAACCACTGTAAATAGACCACCACAAGCAGGATCTGTTCTTGCAGATCCAACCCCAGAACACTTGGACATGATGTTCAAGGCATACCAGGCTCGACTTCAAGAAGGGCCAACACCTGCAAACCTAGACAAGAGCTACCCTAGAGCAGATTTAGAGATTGAACGGACAAAAATGTGCATAAAAATGGTGGAAATAGCTCAAGCTATGTTCGAGGCCAATCAATCATTCAATCAGACGAATGCTATTACATCGGGTTTGCACTTCTAGGGCTTACTAGATAGATTAGAGCAGTTGGTAAATAAACCTCAAGTTTCTTTACCTCCACAGGCTCAACCAACAGTTGAAAGAGAAAGCTCATCACCACAGAAAGTCTATGTTCCTAACTCCATAGATGAGAGAGAACCTCTTTCAATTCAACAACACACTCAAAAGTTCTTGTGGGAAATACAAGAAGAGAAATGGGCCAAGGAGAAGGATGTTTCCCCTCCGATTCTTGAAATTGATGACCGTCATGATCAATTCCCACAAGACATTCCATCTATTTATGGAGACCAAGTAGAGCAACAAGAAAAAGAAAGTTCAAGATTCGAATCCAATTCTTTACAAGAGTTGCCACAGTTCACAGGCCCATCGAAGAATGTGACCCTAGTGACTTCATAGAAAAAGAAGAGAACGATGATGAACTAGAGTCCATTGTGATGGATAGTTGCTTTATTTCAGAGGAGCACTATCTAAAAGACATAGGAGTATTTACCTAAAAGGAAGAAGAACCTCTCACAAGCATTAAAACTGTCAATTCAAAGGATGGAAGTGAAGAAGGTCAAAAGAAAAAGAAAAGACAAGGAGTGAAACAAGAAGAGAAGGAATCATTGTTTGAGGTACCAGAAAATTTCAAGAAATATGAAGTTGAAGACCGAAAAATTTTGGTACGAATGCCTAAGAGAGAGGCCACAATAGGAGAAGCATATGATAACAAAGAAAAGACCAAAAAAGTCGTAGTCACCATTGAAGAAAATGAAGAGAGATGTACATACATAGGAGATGACCTAAGTAAAGAAGAGGAAGCAGAGTTGGTAGCTTTGTTAAGGGAATATAGGGACGTGTTTGCGTGGCACTATAGAGACTTGAAGGGAGTAGATCCGAAGGTTTGTTCTCACACAATCCCCATGATTGCAGATACCAAGCCCATCAAACAGAAGCCCTACACATATAATGATGCATATGCAGCCAAAATAAAAGAGGAAATCGACAGATTGATTGAAGCGGGGTTCATCTATGAGATTGAGCATACTGAATGGGTTTCCCCCGTTGTAGTGGTGCCCAAGAAGAATGGAAAGTTACGTGTGTGTATTAACCTTAAAAAAGTTAATGCCGCAACGATTAGAGATAGCTATCCACTTCCAATTACTGATCATTTATTGGAGCGTGTTGCGGGCAAGGAAGTTTATAGCTTCCTTGATGGATTTTCAGGTTACAACCAAGTAGCCATTGCCACATAAGATCAACACAAAACGGCCTTTGCCACAGAGTGGGGAGTCTTTGCATTTCATGTGATGCCATTTGGGCTCACCAATGCACCTGCAACATTCCAAAGGCTCATGTGTCATGTCTTCAAAGAGTTCTTGCGAAAGAACTTAGAAGTATATGTGGACGATTTATGTGCTCATTCCCAAGAAAGGAGATGTCACGTCCCTGAGCTCAGACAGATCTTCAACAAGTGTAGACAATACCGAGTGTGTCTTAACCCAGAAAAGTGTGTGTTCATGGTACGTCAAGGTAAGATCTTAGGTCATATTGTTTCTAAGAACGGAATATCAACAGATGAGGACAAAGTAAAAGCCATCGCGGAGCTACCAAGGCCAAGGAATGTTAAAGAGGTACAAGCCTTTATGGGCCATTGTGGATATTACCGTAGGTTTATTCACATGTATGCAATTATAGCTAAGCCTCTGCCTTGTTGACAGAGTTTGAGTGGAACGACGAATGCGAGAAGTCCTTCAATGAGCTGAAGAGACGCTTGTGCACAGCACCAATACTGACCACTCCGGATTGGAATAAACCATTCCATGTACATGTGGATGCATCCAATTATGCAATCGGATGTGTGTTGTCACAACCCACAGGTGAAGGCAATCTAGATTTGCCCATAGCATATGCGAGCAGACAACTAAATGCTGCAGAACGAAATTATACAACAACTGAGAGAGAAGGCTTAGGCATGGTATATGCTGTGAAGAAGTTTAGGCACTATCTATTGGCCAACAAGTTCAAATTTTTCACCGATCATCAAGCTTTATTATACTTGGTCAATAAACCTTGCAACACCAGACGCTTAGTAAGATGGTTCCTCTTACTAATGGAATATGACTTTGAAGTAGTTGTTAGGCAAGGTAAGACCCACCTCAGAGCGGATCACCTTTCTCGCATCACTTAAGGAGAGCCACCGCAAGGAGTGTCTGATGAATTGCCCGATGCTTATCTGTTCAATCTAGAAGTTGTTCCTAAATGGGCAAACAAGCTGGTACCAGTCCTAACCTTTGGACCTGCAAATAAGAAGGTGAAGACGAACAAGCATGAAATTGTTGTTGGTGCAATTCAAGCCTTCACACTTGGCTTGGAACCTTGGAAACTTGTTTTGGAAATTTGGAAGCTTAATTCACTTGAAGAAAGGACCATGTGAACTTATGCTTATAAGTTCTTACTTCTTTACCCCTTGTAAAAGTCTAAATGACTTGGCATGTAAATGATCACACCTACTTGATTGGATTCGTGGAAATTAGAATGCATAAGTGGAGAGAATATCTCCCCACTTTTAGATGAGTGATTATAGGGAGCCTTAGTTTGAATTTGAATTTCAAATGTATCTCCATCACATATAAAAGTCATGTAAAAAACTCGCAGTAGAGTGAGTGAACTTCCGAGCTCCATTCTTCACTATTTCTGAGTGTGTGAGTGCTACACCATAGCCTACACATCTCCAACTCATTAGGCTACATCTATCAAGCCAATGAGATTGTACATTCATGTGAACTAATAGAAAGATTTACATTCACTATCTCTGGTTTTCTCTGAGTCATCATCTCCAAGTCTGTCAACTTCCAAGAGGCATATCTCAGTGGCTACTGAACCAAATCAAGTGATTCAAGGCTTGTTGGAACCAGCTCCAAGAATAATACATACCTTCAAAATTTGAAGATCATTGGATCAGCCATCTCGGAGAAATCTTGCTCGAAGTGGTCTCTGGTATTTTTCTGCAGAGTTCCTAAAAAGTCGGGGGTACATATAATTTTGCTAAACTTCTTTCTCAGAGTATAGTTTGTCATTTCTTCTCATTCCACTTGCAAATGGTAGCTTGTTAAGCTAATTTAATATGTCCAGAAGGAATTTGATCAATTGTAAGAGTGCTGGTCATACTGAGTGAAAGACTGAGCAGGTGTCAATACCAAAATAGCAAGTTTTCTTGGATTCTTGAAGTCTCAAGTAGTCTGTTTTGATTTGATCATTACACATATCATTTGCAAAGTACATATATACTTTCTTGGTATCAATTGGAAGCTAATCAAGTGTACTAAGCATTCCTGGAGTCAAAGGAGGGCTGGTGTGAAGCAGGTTTAGCAGCACCTACTCAATCTCTGAGTACATCCAACCATTCTCTCCCAACAGTGGTATCAGAGCAAAAAGGTAACATGGGTTTCCTTCATTCATTGACAAATTGGACAGAAACAATTACCAAGCTTGGTCTCTAAGGATGAAGACCTATCTACAAGGAAGAAGCTTGTTTGGATTCATCTCAGGAGATGAGGAATTGCCCTCATTCAAAGCTAGAGGACTACCCACCAAGGATGAACAAGAGAGGCTCAACCAATGGTGTGCAAAAGATGCATTGGCAAGGTCTTATCTTCTTAACTCTATATCTGATTTCCTTTTACCTCACATCAGGAATTGTAAGACTTCCCAAGAGACTTGGGAAACCTTGTCATCATACTTTTCTTCTAACACAAGAGCCAGAAAGAATCAATTGTGGATTGAATTCACAACCCTTAGGAAACAACCAAAGCAATCAGTCTCAGAATTTGTGACCAAGATCAAGGATGTGGCAGACCAATTAGCAAGCATTGGAGAGGAGATTGAAGAGGAACAAATAGTAAGGCAAGTAACCAATGGACTAAAGGCAGATGATAAGTGGGAGAGCTTCACCACTGCAATGGATCTCTACATGGACATGCATACCCCTGATCTCACAACTCTTATGGGCCAACTATTCACACATGAAGCAAAGTTTACAAAGGCTAGAGATCAATCAAAAGGTAATAACCCCTCTGCTCTATATACTGATAAGAAAGTTAAGGATAAAGGTAAAGGGAAGAAGCAAGAAGAAGAAGGCTCTACCTCCCAAGCTAATTATGCAGGGAGAGGTAGATCTTCAAGAGGCAGGGGCAGAGGAGGTAAGCAAGGTAGGGGGAGACCCTACAACTCATCACCATGCAACATTTGTGGATTGTCTAACCATACCACAGATGAATGCTACAGAAATTATAAGAATTAGAGAGGAAGAGGCTATCAAAGAGGTGGATACTCTCAAGGTAGAGGTAGATTCAACCAACACCAAGGCTACAATGGATACAACAATCAGTACAACAACAATTACAACCACAACCACAATGGTAACTACCAAGGTGGATTCAGAAATAGAAGGGATTACAACAACTACACAAAGGAGCAAGATGACTCCCTATTGATCATGAATATGACCTCCAAGGCAGGTACAAATGATGACATTTATTTTATATTGATTCAGGGTGTTCTAACCATGTAGCTGGTAATGTGGCACTACTCTCTGATTTGGAAGAACCCAAGGGCAAACATCAGGTACAGACAGGTGATGATACTAAGCATTCTGTTGTAAAGATTGGAAATGTGAAAACTTGTGATGGAAACCAGAACCTATTGAGCAGGGTACTTTATGTACCAACCATTACCAAGAACCTAATGAGTGTTGGTCAGATTGTGGAGAAAGGTTTGCAGGTCAGGTTCACTCAACATGGAGCATATGTGGAGGACCCAAGACATGGATTCAGAGGGATAGCCAAGGGAGAAAAATCAGGTAGATTGTTTACTTTTGAGCTAGAAGACACCAAGAACATTGCTTTATACAATTACAAGGATCAAACACTTTCAGAGTTAGAAATATGGCACAAGAGGTTAGGTCACATAGGTGAAAGAATCCTAAAGCAAATGTGCAGGGATCAATGTGTGCTTGGAATACCTAATGTGTCCAAGCAACACATGATTTACAAGTGTGGTGCTTGTCAGTTTGGTAAGTCTCACAGGTTGCCCTATTCAAAGAAAGGTTTCATGCATGAAGACTACCTAGACTTGGTACACACAGATGTTTGGGGACCTAGCAAGGATCCCTCCATTTCAGGATCAAGGTACTATGTGTCCTTCATTGATGATTATAGCAGATGGACTGTCTTATACTTTATGAAGCATAAAGATGAAGTGTTTAATTGTTTCAAGAGGTATCTTGCACTTGAAGAGGCTAAGGTCAGATGGAGGAGGAGAATACTTCTCCAATGAGTTTGAAGATTTCTTGCAGGAAAGAGGCATCAAAAGGGAAAAAACTACAAGGTACTCACCTGAACAAAATGGGGTAGTTGAAAGAAGGAATAGACTCATTGTAGAAACAGCTAGGTCTATGCTTAATGAAAAGAAGTTGCCAAATTATCTTTGGGCAGAGAGTGTATCTACTGCCACCTATCTCATCAACAGGTTGCCATCAAAGTCTCTTGATGGCATGACACCTTATGAAGCTTGGCATGGTAAGAGACCATCATTGGATCATTGCAAAATTTTTGGTTGTGTAGCATATGTGCATATTCCCTCACAGGTAAGGGGAAAGCTAGACCCTAAAGCTGAAAAATGTATCTTCATTGGTTATGACTTGAACCAGAAAGGGTACAGATTCTACAACCCCTCAAACAAAGGTTTCAAGGTAAGCAGAGATGTCATTTTTGATGAGAATGACTCATGGTATGAGAATGAATGCAGGAAGGTTAGTCTACCTTATGATATGGAAGAAGATTTCCCAAAGCTCACCAAAGAGGAACCAATCCAGAAAGAAGAATCAAGCTCAGATGATGATGACACAATTAACCTTGAGGAATTCAAAGCATGGAAGTCCAAAGGGAAGATGAAAATGAAGAAGCTAGAGGATATGCTAGAATCCTCAACTCAAGCTATGAGGAGATCTCAGAGAGAAAGTAAGAAGCCTATCAGATATGGGTATGACACTTCTCTTGTAACTAAACATTCTGTATATCTTGCAAAGGATTTGTTGAATGAAGAACCAGGTACATATGAAGAGGCAATCACCAAACCAGAATGGAAAGGAGCTATGGATGAAGAAATAGAAGCTCTCAAGGAGAGTGACACATGGGACTTGGTACCCAAGAAGGACTCTATGAAGGTGATAGGATCCAGATGGATCTACAAACTAAAGAGAAACTCAGATGGAACAATCAACAGGTACAAAGCTAGGTTGGTAGCCAAGGGCTTTGCACAAACCCAAGGCATTGATTATGAGGAGACATTTTCTCCTGTGGCTAAGATGCCAACAATCAGAGTACTAGTGAGTGTAGCTGCATCCAAGAATTGGAACATGTACCAATTAGATGTCAAGAATGCTTTCTTGAATGGATGGATATCTCAAGAAGTCTACATGTCACAACCACCTGGCTATGAAGATCCCAAGAAGGTAAATTATGTTTGTAAATTGAAGAAGGCTCTATATGGATTGAAGCAGGCACCTAGAGCATGGAATTACAGGTTGAAAACATATCTCCAAGACCAAGGATTTGTGATGAGTAAAGCAGACACTTCTCTATTCATAAAAAGGAGTAGTACAGAGGTAATCTACTTGTGTGTTTATGTTGATGACATCATCATTACAGGCAATGATGTCAATGGTATTAGAAGCATCAAAGGACAAATGATGAAGGAGTTCAAAATCAATGATCTTGGATTATTGAAATACTTCTTAGGTCTTGAGTTAGTCTACACTAATTCAGGTATATATATCACTCAAAAGAAGTATGTACAGGACATTGTGAAGAAGTTTAACTTGCAGGATGCTAAAGTCTCAAGTACTCCAATGGAGGTCAACCTAAAGCTTAGTGCTCATGAAGGTGATGAAGTCCAAGACATTACAGGATATCAAAGCATGGTAGGTAGTTTGAATTATGCTACCTTAACCAGAATTGACATAGCATATGGAGTTAGTGTGCTAAGCCAATACATGCACAAACCAAGGGTACCTCACCTAGAGGCAGCAAAGAAGATCTTGAAGTATCTAAAGGGAACTCAGAACCATGGTTTGTACTTTCCTTATACATCAGATATTGACATTAAAGTATATTCAGATGCAGATTGGGCAGGATGCAAGGATGATAGGAGGAGCACATCAGGATACATATGTTTTGCAGGTGATAAACCTATTTCTTGGTCAGCCAAGAAACAACCTACAGTAGCTTTGTCATCTACTGAAGCAGAGTATAGAGGGCTAGCCAATGCCACTCAAGAAGCTATCTGGTTGAAGCTTTTGTATACAGAATTAGGTCTATACACTAGACCTCCAATTATCTTTGGAGATAACACAAGCTCTCTTCACCTTGCAGCTAATCCAATATATCATGCTAGAACCAAACACATAGAGGTTCATTACCACTATGTGAGAGAAAAGTTGCTAAGCAAAGACATTCAATTGACTTATGTGTCCACTAATATGCAATGTGCAGATTTACTTACAAAAGCTTTGGATGGAAACAAGTTATGCAGATTCAAATCCATGATTGGATTGCAGGATGTGATTGAAGATTGAAGATGAAGAATTGAGCCAAAGTGTTTGGCTTGAGGGGGAGCTGTTGGTGCAATTCAAGCCTTCACACTTGGCTTGGAACCTTGGAAACTTGTTTTGGAAATTTGGAAGCTTAATTCACTTGAAGAAAGGACCATGTGAACTTATGCTTATAAGTTCTTACTTCTTTACCCCTTGTAGAAGTCTAAATGACTTGGCATGTAAATGATCACACCTACTTGATTGGATTCGTGGAAATTAGAATGCATAAGTGGAGAGAATATCTCCCCACTTTTAGATGAGTGATTATAGGGAGCCTTAGTTTGAATTTGAATTTCAAATGTATCTCCATCACATATAAAAGTCATGTAAAAAACTCGCGGTAGAGTGAGTGAACTTCCGAGCTCCATTCTTCACTATTTCTGAGTGTGTGAGTGCTACACCATAGCCTACACATCTCCAACTCATTAGGCTACATCTATCAAGCCAATGAGATTGTACATTCATGTGAACTAATAGAAAGATTTACATTCACTATCTCTAGTTTTCTCTGAGTCATCATCTCCAAGTCTGTCAACTTCCAAGAGGCATATCTCAGTGCCTACTGAACCAAATCAATTGATTCAAGGCTTGTTGGAACCAGATCCAAGCATACTACATAGCTTCAAAATTTGAAGATCATTGGATCAGCCATCTCGGAGAAATCTCGCTCGAAGTGGTCTCTCGTATTTTTCTGCAGAGTTCCTAAAAAGTCGGGGGTACATATAATTTTGCTAAACTTCTTTCTCAGAGTATAGTTTGTCATTTCTTCTCATTCCACTTGCAAATGGTAGCTTGTTAAGCTAATTTAATATGTCCAGAAGGAATTTGATCAATTGTAAGAGTGCTGGTCATACTGAGTGAAAGACTGAGCAGGTGTCAATACCAAAATAGCAAGTTTTCTTGGATTCTTGAAGTCTCAAGTAGTCTGTTTTGATTTGATCATTACACATATCATTTGCAAAGTACATATATACTTTCTTGGTATCAATTGGAAGCTAATCAAGTGTACTAAGCATTCCTGGAGTCAAAGGAGGGCTGGTGTGAAGCAAGTTTAGCAGCACCTACTCAATCTCTGATTACATCCAACCATTCTCTCCCAACAATTGTGTGGTCACAAAGTTATCAGATATTGGCAGGAAGCATGTATAAACAAGATACAGAAGGTGTTCTAGCTTGTTGTGTTGAGGATGATGAACATAGTGGTTGGTTGTAACAAGCCCATGAAGGATTTCTAGGGAATCACTATTCTGAACAACGAACATTGCAAAATCTAAAACGTTTAGGAGTGTATTGGCCTAGTATAGACAAAGAAATTCATGAGTGGATCAAGAATTGTCCAGTGTGCCAAAAGAGACCCCCGATGGAGCATGCGACTCTTTATCACATATCATTAATTCCAGATTGGAGTGCTTCATTGGTAGAATTTATGAGATCAGGAACATTACCTAGCGAGGCTAGTCTAGCAAGAAGCCGAAGCTTGAAGCAAGAGGCTAAAGACTATGCCTTTGTAGGAGACAACCTATATAGGAGAGGAAAAGATGGTTACCTAAGATTGTGCGTTCACGAATCAGACTATTTGAAAATCTTAGAAACTGCCCATAGCAGTGTTGCAGGTGGACATTTTGGTCATGATAGAGTAATTAAGACTATTCTATTCTCAGGACTTTGGTGGCCCACTCTTCATATGGATGCACATACCTATGTGAAGAAATGTGACACATGCCAACGTGCCCAGTACCCAATTAGAAAAGATGAGATGCCTTTGAGGCCAATGATGGGAGGACGTGCATTCTCGAAGTGGGGCATAGAATTCGTAGGTCCTATTAACCCCCCAGCTAGAAACTCCCATGCCGAATACATTACTGTAGCCACAGATTACCTCACAAAGTGGGTAGAAGTCAAAGCCACAACAAAGAATGATGCTCAAACTACAGCAAAGTTTTTATTCGAGAACGTGTTCACGAGATGGATTACCAATAGAGTTAGTAAGTGATAGAGGAACTGTTTCTCTAGCACAATGGTGAGAACCACGTTAAGAAGCTTCACCTCCTTAATGTCAATCCGCGGAAGAGATAGGAGTGATGTGAAGATCGTGAATGTGAGATGATGTGAAAGTGAAGGTGAGAAGCATCAAGATGCACACACACATACACACACACAATGAAGAGACAAGCAAGACACAATGGAAGGTGGGAATTTAGCTCTATTACTCAAGAACACTATTACAAGCTCAAACTAGCTCTAAGCTCAAACAAGCTAACATGAACCAACCTCAAAAATGAGCTCTCTAGCTCTTTTTATAGTTTCTAGACTAGTTTTGACCGGTTTCACATCTAGTGATCGGCATAGTTAAAAAATAGGTCCTAGAGGCTATTTGGAAGGGTAAACGGTATCTAAAAATAACGAAAATTGGTACGTGCATTCTACCTAAGCTCCTCAAGCTCGAGGACTCCTCGGCTTGCACAAAATGGAGCTATGAATTACAAAATGGGGTTTTGTCTATATTACATATGTTACAAGAGTGATGAAAATCACTGTTGGATGTTTGAAGAGGTAATAAAAACATAATTGTTTGAAAAAATGATCCGACTGGCTCCCTGCTCCGTCTTTACATGCTTCCACGTCGTCTGTGCCTCTGACTGTGCCTCTGACTGCTTCCAACACCCCCCTCCCTCTCGCTTCTGTCGTCCTCGACAGAACCTTGTTGTGCGGTCTGCCGGATGTAGTTTTGTAGGAGGTCGTGAGCGAGGGTGTGCTCAGATACGCGAATGCCTCGGGCCAGATCAGCCTCGAGTTTCTCCCAGTCGATCGGTTGAGGTTCGTCGGGTGGCGGGAGTTGATAGTGCGCGGAATAAACCATTCGCTCGCAGGCAAAAAGTTGCAATAAATGTGTGGGCCTGCTGATGAATACCTCGGAATGGTATTCCCAAAATCCGGTGGTGAATATCTCTTCGAATGTTTGCTTGTAGCACGCCGGTAGGTATTTTATTCTACAGTGCCAGGCATAACACACCCGGAGCGATGGCGTTGTGCTCATGTCGTATACTAGGTCAAAGTTACCATGCTCAAATCCCGGGGTGTTTACATGCGGTGCTTTGACGCGTCGGAAGACTTTAAAGATCATTTGCATCATGTCAAAAATTTTGACAGTCATATGCGCTGCGATATCATCCATATGCTTTAGGCGAGGGAGCCAGTGACGGATTGTAGCCATCATATAGCCAACAGTGGGCAACTCGGTGGGTGGCTTGAAGTAGGGGTAATTCAGCCAATCCTGACACTGCCTATTGTTTTGTACTTTGATAGCGAATGTAGTCCAGGAGCGGCGTCGTGGTACTGGTCCCCAGCAAGGATTATACTTTAAATGTAAAGGCGCTTTCACCCATGTGCTCATCATTTCTGGGTACTTCTGGAGTAGGTCTTTGCGCCAATCAGGTTGATGGATCTCTCCTCTTTGCGCATTTGGTGGCAAGTCCGCCGGCTCGAATTGTGTAGCATGCGTGGGTTTCATGCCGGTTTCTTTCTCTATAGCTAGCTGATATTCAGCCATTAACATGAAGTACGGTTTATACTGCAGCTCATGCCCAGATATATAGCGTCGGGGGGCCAAATGAGCAAAGAAGGGGGATTGTAAGATTCTCTCTTCAATCATGGCCATGGCATGTAACTGTGCCTCTACTCTGGCTGAATGTGTCGTTCCAAGTTCTTCGATCGTTTTCATCCACGCGGGGGTAGGAAGTTCATAGGTCATCTAGCCTTCGACCGTGACTTGTCCGCCTGGGATGGGTATTGGCTCGTATGCTTCTTCAAACGTTTCCTCCACCGGAATGGTTATGTTCTTGTCGTCAGCTGGAATCTCTGGTGGGGAATCAGGCCGTGGTGGTGCTTCGTATACATCTATGCGTGATTGGAGAGTGGCTACCTGGGCCCGTAATGCGTTGAGTTCTTCTAAGATTTCAAGAGCAGGGTCCACAGGTTCTGGTACTTCTGCTGCTACTCGTACTTGTTGTGGTGCCGGTTCTCTGAGCTGTAGTAACTTGTGATCTTCTTTTAACTTTTGATGCTCTTCGTTCATTCGATCATAGTCCTCTAGCAGTCGAATAGCAACATCCGCATCGATTCAGATGGGATTGCCTTGAATCTGCTAGGACTTACAGGTTGTTCTGGATGGTCCAATGCCGCTTCCAAATTTTCTCTATTCTGCTCTTGGAGTCTCTGGTTCTCCTCTTTTGCTGCGGCTAAGTGTCTCCTGAGTAAGCCCATATTCCTGGTCAGCGTCGCGTTCCTAATTGTTTGGGCTCGAAGCAGGTTGTCCAGATCAGCAGTGGCTTCTTTTGTTTTCTCTTCACTTTCTAGCTCTAACTTATGATATGCCTCTCTTAGTTCTTGGTATCGCGTATTTAACGAGGCATTCTCGATCGATAATGAATTAAGCTGCGACTGTAATTCATCTGTCGTCCTCTGCAGCTGTTGATAGTTGTTTCCAAGACATGCAAACTCATCTCGTACTTGTGTCATGCATGTGAACATTTGTTGAAGTGCAGTGTCTATGGTGGGCGATAATAGTAATGGAGTGCTAAGTGAGGATGCAGTGGAAGTAGATGCAGCGGGAATGGGAAATGGGGTTGGGAAGGTGGATGCAGTGGTGATCGTGGAAAATTGTGACGTACCTAAATATGATGGTGCTGTGAGTGGAGTGGGTGTTGGTGCGGTGGGTGGTGAGATGTCCATGTCATTGGACGTGTCAAGTGCGGTGACTGTGAAAAGCGGTGTGTATGTGGGTGGTTGTGTAGGTGTGAAGACGGGATTTACAAATGTAGAGTAATTTACAGGGGGGATGGTTGGAGCAGCTTGGTGAAAAGGGGAAATAGGGGTTATAGTGGGTTGGGGAGGTGAAACGGGTGAGAAGGTTAGTGGGGTTAGAAAGGTGAAAGGGTGTCTTAAAGGTGGGGGAAAAGATGGGAAGGATGAAGGGATGAAGGGGTTAACATGTAGACGAGGTGGGGTGGGTGCGGGCATGGTGGCATGAATGGGCGGGGTAAAGGTTTGGGTTATGTTGCCGTGGACTGGTGTGGCTGTTGGAGGAGCAGGAGGGTGTGCAGGGGATACAGGATGGGTTGGTGAAACATGAGGTGAGAGAGGAGTAGATGGTGTGGATGTTATTTCAAGGATAGTGGTAGTATGTACAACGGTAGTATGTGGTGGGGAGTCGACTAGGATGGCTTCTTCGGTGAAGGATCTTTCCGGCCGTAGGCGTGCATCTTGCGCCTGGTGGGATGATTGAGCACCTACCAGAACTCGAATATATTCACCGGGCTTCGATAACAGGCGAACTCTGCGAGGGTCATATTGGGGGAGTGGCTTCCTTTGTAAATATCTCAGTGCTTCGATCGGGCCGATGGATTGGACCAGTTCTCTGAACCCTCTAATGTAAACTTCTTCAAACCCTCCGGAGATGAGTTCTTGTTCGATTATGGTCTGGCTCTCTTCTTCAGTCAATTTCTTTCGTGCCCAGACTTTCTCCATGGTACGATATAATTTCTTGATTGCCAGCGTGTAAGCTGCTGCTTCGAAAGTCTCCTCTTCGTGCGTGCTGGTGTCACCGTGTGCATCGGTTTGTTGGCCTTCGCCGTCTATCTGTCCTTGTTCTTGGGAATCATGCGTGCCCTGGCTGGCTTCGTCATCACCTTCGTCGTCGTCGGTGGCTATTCTTTCATCATCAGAGCTCGACACAACTTGTCCCTGTGGCAGATCCCGCGGTGTGGTAGGGTAACTGGGGCGTTCATATTCTTGAGAGAACATCTGTGCCTCTGAAAACTGGAATTCATTGGAGAATGCATCAGGCATTTCAAAATCGAATGTTGTGTTTATTGGTTCTGCCTCCATGTGTGGTATTGGGAAAGAAAAGGCTTCCGCACCAATAGTGGTGGGAGCTTCTGCTGTCGTGGTGGTGGGTACTGTGGTTGTAGCTGCCTGAGGTGCAACGGTACTAGTAGTGCCGTCCGTTACCACTGGTCTAGATAACCTTATGCGAATAGGTTGTACTGTGGGAGCGGCTTCTGTCGGTGATCGCTCTGGAGAGGGTTCTGGTGATGGTGACTCTGGCACTTGAAGGCAAGGAATAGTGCCTCTCATGCGCTTACCTGCCCGTGCTCTACTGGGCTTCCTGGCTTTCTTCGTCGTTCCTTTGAATGCCTTCAGCTCTTCTCCTGTTAATGCACGTTCAATTGGCAAGTCATAAGCCAAGCACATATAAACAATTCTTGTGAGCGCACAACATCCATTAAGCACTTTCTTTCGTTCCCATCTGTGTTGTGCCAAATACATTTGATCAATGATCCAGCTCGCCAGATCAACAGTCTGAGGTCCGGTACACGCTAAGTACAATCCAAACCATATTCTTTTATGGGGCATGGTGAATCTGTCCTGAGCGGGGAATGCGAAGTGTTGCATGCATATCCGTAGCGGCTTTGACAGCTCAGGTGTAATTGCTGAGATCTCCTCCCACTTAGTGACATCCCCACGTTTCATAGGGTCTGGAATTAATCTTTCTCGATCTGTGGGCGTGTGGGTTCCATGAATTTTGATGGCAGCTCTGATTAAATCCTTCGAGAGATAAAACCTTTTGTAAGGTGGATCATCCACTAAAGAAGGCAAAATAAAAGTTCCTGGGATATCCTTATTCTCTGAGGCCAGCAAAGTAGTGATTAAATAATAACACCTGTAAAAGTCAGGTTTGGGTAGCGGATCACTGAAATACTCCGTGAAGCCGGCTCTGGCCCAAACGTGAGTTAAGTCCTGGGTGTTCTGTAGGCCTTCAAACTCTCTGGAGAAGAATTGGTATTTTCCCCAGGTGCGGTCATCAAATGTCAAATTAGATTCAAATATAAAATCCGCGTCCGCTAAGGGTCCTGCAAGTCCCTGAAACCAGTGAGAGTTACGGTGTATCTTTTCTGTGTAGCCCATAGGTGGGTTATCGATCGGCATGGGCCCTGGAAATCCTTGGAATTCTGGTGGTGGAGCAGTCGGGTGGGATTCTGCTCGTAAAACGTTGAGGGGCACTGCAACTACGCTGGGGCCTGCTTCTGATGGTCCTTCGTCGGTTTGCATGATGACTGATGCGCTATTGAGAGAGATCTGCTACAAAAGATTAACACATTAGCATGGAAATTAATTATGATCCCATTAAAGTGAGACCGCAATCCCTTTCCATAACTGATGCGTAATCCGTGTAGCCAAGTGCTGTGATGTAATGGATGCAATGCTTCTTGCAGCACTAGTGCAGGTCTCTAGACACCTACACATTTCAGATCATGCATACATTTCTTGATGAGATGAGATTATGAGTGATGTGTTATGATGGTGCGTGAATTTATACAAGGTTTAAAGGTTAGTGATTTATTACAAGGTTGTATGTTAGTCGGGGAGTAGTTAGACAATGGGTTAGGGGAAGACGGTTGGACACGCTTTGGTATCCATTTCCTAAGAGTCCTTGAGTGGGTGGTGGGTTTCTGCTGAGGGGTCAAAGGTAGTATCGGGTGTGGTGGTATTGAGGGATGGAAAGATTTGTGAAGGGTATATATTACATGGCTTAAGGGTTGAGCTATGATACATGGTTTGGGTACCCAAATCTGCGTGGGTGTGGGTCTATGGGTAAGGTATTTCTTGGCGATCCAGATTTGTCGAATGCTCGGACCTGTAGAAGAAGGTCGAGGGGATGGCGGATACTGATTCTGTTTCTGTTCTGCCTTTTTCTTGTCGATCTCTACTTGGTTGGAGTTCTTTGGTGCTTTTTGTCCTGTTGGCACCCAGATTTGTCTGGTGCCGCTTCCCTTGGGTGGCCTAAACTGCTTTCCTTGTTGTGTCTTCTGATACTGCCGTCGATCTGGGTTCCTTCGTTGTGGTTGACTCTGTTGTTGTTGAGGTTGAGAGGTCGGATGGACACTCTGCTTTGGAAAAGAAGGGAGATCCAACACTTGCGTGACCTGCCCATTAGGAAGTGATGCGTTCTTTAACTTTAATCTAGGCCAGTCTGCAACAAGTTTGGAAGGATGAGCACCGCAGGGTGTCGTGCTCATTTGGCTGCTGGTGCAACCCACCTGACCGCTGATTGTGTCCATCTGCCCTAGCGGATGGGTAGCTGCCTCTTCTAGTTTGCAGGAAGTCCCAGGGAAGATCTCCTGTCGTCCTTCTGATTGACAACTGTCCATAGCCAAGCCCGAGTGGGTTGGTGTAGACGTAACGTGACTGGTCTGATTAAAGATCTTCCGGTCTTCCGTCGCATGTATTTCATAGGGTCTAGGGTTACAAACCTCAGTCGGAATGTCGTTAGGGACGTCAAGCGGTATCACTCGCTTCTGTTCTAAGGTTCCAATCTGTAAGGAGCCTTGTCTAAGATTTAGGTCCACTGAGTGATCGTATAGCCAATCTTGGCCAAGGATTAGGGGTTCTATTAGGTCGTCATCATGGCACACTAGTAGCTTCGCTGTCATGGTCACATCCTTAATGAGGATAGGAAGGTCCACCTCACCCATGCAAGGGGTTTCCATGCCTCCTAGGCCTATGAGGTATGCCTCAATTGGCCGCATTTCTATTCCTGAATCCTTATAGTGGGACCATCTAATCGCACTAGTCGCAGCACCTGAGTCAATTAAAGCCCTGAGTTCTTGGCAAGGGTTGCCGTGCTCTAGCCTAACTGTAATGAATGGTCTCCTGTCCACTATGCTAGGATGAGTGGTTGACTTTACTTGACACATGGCCATGGGATATCTGGGGGAGGTTTCCAGATGGTTATAATGTTCTCTCGCTAGTCCTTGTCTTCTTAGCTTCATGCGCTTAATGTGTTCTATGGCTTCTGCTTGAGCTTCGGCTCGTATTCTGTTTTCTTCCTCCTTACGCTTCTTTGCCAACATGAGTCGTCTGAGCATATCCTCAGTAAGAGGTTCCTGATATAACCTGACTCTACAGCCACTAATGTAATTAGGCATTATATCTCCTTCTAAGGTGGCTAACTGTACTGCTCCACTAGTCGAAAGTCTGTTAATGATCATAGGTCCATAACCTCGCTTTTCTAACTTCCGTGCGTGCTGTTTCAACGTATATACTAGAACTAAGTCTCCTTCTTTTAAGCCTTTATCTTTCACATGTGCATCAAAATATGCTTTCTGTCGCTTCTTTGCTGCGTATATTCCTGCTGCTGCCTTTAGCCTGGTTTCTCCTAATCGTTCCAAGTCCATTATTCTCGCTGATAATTCATGGCCGGTCCACTGATGTTCTTGTGCAACCTTAAGGGTCGGTATCAAGAAGTCCAAAGGAAGCACTGCATTCTGACCAAAAACCATCTGAAAGGGAGTTGCATTGAGTACGGTCTTGTAGGCCACTCGATATGCCCAAACAGCGTGGTGTAGCTGTTTGTCCCAATCTGAACGTTTGTTGTTCACGAGTTTCGTCAGTACGTTACAAAGTATCTTGTTAGTGCTTTCAGCCTGACCATTGGCCTGAGGATGATATGGTGCAGATTTCTTGTGAATCACCATAAAATCCTGTAACAAATATTCAATGACTTGGTTTAGAAAGTGAGTGCCTCGATCGCTCACTAACTCTATAGGCAATCCATATCTTGTAAAGACATTTTCAAATAAGAATTTTGCAGTCGTGTGAGCATCATTCTTTTTTGTGGCTTTTGCCTCTACCCATTTGGTTAGATAATCTGTGGCAACAATAATGTATTCCGCATGTGTACCTTTTGCAGGGGGGTTGATGGGTCCTACAAAGTCTATACCCCACTTTGAAAATGCACGTCCGCCCATCATGGGTTTCAATGGCATTTCATCTCTGCGAGTAGGAAACTGAGTTCTTTGGCACACATCACATCTCTTTACATAGGTATGTGCATCCATGTGAAGAGTGGGCCACCATAATCCTACAAAGAGGATGGCTTTGATTATCCTATCGGGTCCAAAGTGACCTCCTGCAACACCTTGGTGTGCAGTCTCTAGTATGCTCAGATAATCGCTTTCATGAACGCATTGTCTTAGATATCCATCTTGTCCTCTTTTGTATAGGTTATCGCCAATAAGTGAATAGTCGTGAGCTTCCTGCTCTAGACTACGTTGTCGAGCTAAGGTCATTCCTTGAGGGAATGTGTTCGTCCTCAAGTATGTCACTAAAGGTTCGCTCCAGTCTGGTGTGAGAGACACGTGATATAATGTAGCATGCTCTACTGGTGGTCTTTCACAACAAACCTGGCATTCTTTGCACAACTTGTAGACATCTGCTTCCATCGAAGGCCAATATACTCCTAATCTATGCAGAGTCTGTAATGTTCGATGTTTTGAATAATGTTTCTTTAGTGCACCTATGTGTGCTAATTGCAACCAATTCGCATGTTCTGATTCATCTACACAACAAGCAAGAATCTTTTGATTATCCTGTTTATATATGCTTCCTGCCATTATTTGGTACCTCTGAGACTTGGTAATCGCTCCTTCTTTGATCTTTATCCTAGGATTCTTGGGTCCGTATGTCAGAATAGGGACTATAGGCTTAGCCCATTCTGGTGCTATCTCAAGGTTGAACAAGTATGCATCTGGTAGATCATCCGCTACTCCTTGAGGAGCTTCTCCTGAGGTTAATCTTGAAAGGTGGTCAGCTCTAAGATGTGTCTTTCCTTTCCTGACTACTACTTCAAAATCATACTCCATGAGTAATAGAAACCAGCGTATTAATTGTCCTGTGTTACATGGTTTGTTGACTAAATATAATAGGGCTTGATGATCTGTAAAGAACTTGAATTTGTTGGCCAACAAGTAGTGCCTAAACTTCTTTACTGCGTAGATCATCCCTAATCCTTCTCGTTCCGTCGTGGTGTAATTTCTTTCTGCTGCGTTCAATTGTCTGCTCGCGTAAGCTATGGGGAGATCTATATTACCTTCATTCGTGGGTTGTGCTAACACACATCCTATGGCATAATTGGATGCATCCACATGTACATGGAATGGCTTACTCCAATCTGGGGTTGTCAATATAGGTGCTGAGCACAAGCGTCGTTTAAGTTCATTGAATGAATTTTCACATTCTTCTGTCCATTCAAAATTGGTTAAAAGAGAGTACAAAGGCTTGGCTATGATTGCATACATGTGTATGAATCTCCTATAATAACCGCAATGGCCCATAAATGCTTGTACCTCTTTCACATTAGTAGGTCTGGATAGATCCGCAATTACCTTCACCTTTTCCTCATCCGTAGAGATTCCATTTTTTGACACAATGTGACCTAGAATTTTGCCTTGTCTGACCATGAAAACACATTTTTCTGGGTTCAAACAAACTTGATATTCTCGACATTTGTCAAATATCTGTCTTAACTTTGGGATATGCGTCTGTCTTACATTTGAATGAGCACATATGTCATCGACATAAACTTCCAAGCTCTTGCGTAAGAATTCCTTGAAAACATGACACATGAGTCGCTGGAAAGTGGCGGGTGCATTTGTTAAGCCAAATGGCATCACACAAAATGCAAATATGCCCCATTCAGTGGCAAAAGCCGTCTTGTGTTGGTCTTCTGGAGCAATGGCTACTTGGTTATAGCCTGAGAATCCATCAAGAAAGCTGTAAACTTCCTTGCCCGCAACTCTTTCCAATAGATGTTCCGTGATAGGAAGAGGATAACTGTCTCTAATCGTGGCAGCATTAACTTTTTTAAGGTTAATACACACACACAATTTTCCATTCTTCTTGGGCACAACCACAATGGGAGATACCCATTCGGTATGCTCAATTTCGTAAATGAATCCTGCTTCTATCAAGCGATCTATCTCCTCTTTAATCTTCGCAGCATAATTATCATTGTACGTGTAAGGTTTCTGTTTTGTCGGTTTTGCATCTGGAGTCATAGGGATTCTATGAGAACATATATCTGGATCTACTCCTTTCAAATCTTTGTAACTCCAAGCAAAAACATCTCTATATTCGCGCAATAGGGCAACTAACTCTTCTTCTTCTTCATTCGTCAAATCATGCCCTATGTAGGTACATTTTTCTTCTTCTCCTTCTATGGCAACTGTTACTTTCTTGGTTTTCTCTCGGTTATCGTATACTTGTCCATCATTTGCCTTTCTATTGGGCATTCGTACCATGATTCTTCTATCTTCGATTTCATATTTCTTGAAGTTCTCGGGTACTTCAAACAAAGATTCTTCTTTTTCTGTCATGGTTTCTTTCTTCTTTCTTTTCTTGCCTTCACTCTTAGTAGTCACTTCTGTGGCTAACCTTACCTCGTTCGTAATGTCCTCGTGTCTCTGAGTGTGAGTCTCTACTTCGTAGAAATATTCTTCTTCCGATGCAAAGGGTGGGTCCATGATAATTGATTCTAAATCAAAATCGCTTGCATCCTCAAATGCATCAGTGTTCGGTTCACACTCTTCTAAAATTGCATCGCCCATGATTGGCTCTATCGTGAAAACTGAAATGTCATAGCCATCCTCGTCACAGTGGGGTGTCCATTGTTCTTCATTGATGGCTACATCCATGGTTGCTAGTATTTCTGCCCAACCATGGGTTCAAACTCTTCGTCTGGGAATACTACAGGTGCATATGCTGGATCTTGAAGGGTTCGTGGATGTTGTTCTGCACCTAAGGTCCTTGCTTCTAATCGTTCTTCCTCTTGTTTGGCTACTTTACACATCCATAAATGGGTATCCTCATGCAACCAAGAAGGATCTGATTCTAAAGAGTGCATGGATTCCGTCTCTACTGGTGTCTTATGGATGGTATTCCATTGTATTGGGGGTACATCTCTGTGTGAATAGTCTTTAAGATTGACTTTGGTGGTCACTCCTAAATGTTGCAAGTACAAAGAATTAGTTCCCCAATCTTGTACAATTTGCAACTGACGCATGAATGGTCGTCCCAATATCATCTCATAAGCACGATTTTTCGCAAAGTCACAAATGGCGAAAGTATGCTCAAATTCTACACCACAAGTGGTGAGAGATATGCCTTCTAGTAAGCCTAATGGTTTTTCTATGTGTCCATCAGCCATTTGTAGTTTCATCCTGGTGGGTCTGAGTGTTGGCTTACCCCAACGTTTCCACAAAGTGGTGGTAGCGATGGCTACTCCTGCTCCTGAATCTAAGATGGCTTTCGTGGTGTAGCCCTGATGGGTTATTGGAAGATATGTGTTACCTTCCTCTCCTTCGCTTACGTCTCCAATCTTTTCCACGGGTATCTCTGGTACCTTCTTATGTGATCCTATCTGAGAGGGTGTGGTAGCTAGCTCAGGGAATTGATTTGCTACGTGCTTCCACAATTCTGGTTTTACCTTTAACAATTCCTCCAGAGTGAGATTACATTGTACTTTCGTGTTCTTGATCACTTCCGTGTTCCTAGGGATCACTGATTCTTCATTCCTCACTATTATCGTGGGTGCTCTCATACTAATAGACTTTGCTTCCCAAGGTCCTGTGAACTGAGGTAATTCTTGTAAAGAATTAGATTCAAATCCTGTGGGTTCACTCAGTTGTTCCACCTCTACATTATCATATATAGAGGGGATGTCTTGGGGAAATTGTTCCTGCAAGTCGTCTATTTCTTGAATAGGAGGATGAGTTCCTTGTTCTTTTCTCCATTTCTCTTCTTGGATTTCCCTCAAAAATTCATGTGAGTACCTATGTATGGAAGACAAATTGTCTTGACTTTCTGTATTGGGTACTTGAGACCGGGATGGTGCATTCCTTTCCTGTGTCTCTGTGACAATAGGGTTCCTATGCTGATCCTTTTTCTCTTTGCTTTCTATCAAGTGTTCTAGCCTCTCCATTAGTCCTTGAAAGTGTAATTCCGGTTTTGCCATGTTATTCCAATTAAGATATCTAGAGGCTTCAAACAAAGCTTGTGCTAATTCTACCATTTTCATGCAAAGTTTAGTTCTCTCAATTTCTAGATCAGCTCGAGGGTAGTTTTTACTCATTTTCGTTACTTGAGGTCCCTCTTTTATTCTAGCCTGATATGCACGAAACATCATGTCTAGATCTTCTGGTATGGGTTCCGCTAAAACTGATCCTGATTTTTGAGCTGTGTTTTCTTGATTCAATTCTTGTGAAGCCAATTCTTGTATTTTGGCTCTAGATTCCTTTAAGCTTCCTTCCAACTCACTTATCTTTTTACTCCATTTTCTCTTGATTCTTTCTCTAGAATCTTTCCAAGATTTTGTCTTTTTACTGCTAGATTCTGCAATTTCACTAGTTCCGGCTACTTTCTCATGATTAAGCTGTTGGTTTTGTAGGAGCGCCTGGGCTCTTGTTATAGCTTGGATAGGCACGTATGTAGGGTTGGATCCATCTGCGTTGTTTACAATACCTATCACGTTGATCGGTGTTACATTCGAAGCATTAACAGGGTTCTTAGGACAATCTTTAATTATATGCTCTTTGCCGCAGTCGGCACAAAAGCCTTGTATGTTATAGTATTGTGATTGCCTTGCTATTGGGGGATGTGGACAATCCTTTATGAAGTGATCTCCTTGGCACCTAAAGCATGGTCCTCTAGGGCCCTGTGGTCTCTGTTGTCTCAATTGGGGCCGTGGGTTTGGGTTTGCGTACATCACATTAGCATAGTCTGGCTCCCAACTAGGTTCCATTGGTGGACTATCATAATGATATGTCTCCACATGTTCTGGTGACTCCGTGTAATAAGCGGGTGGACTAGTTACATGAGTAGAGTCAAAACTGTTTGAGTTCGGGTCACTTTCTGTGATCAAAGGTGAAGAAGGCACTAAGGTCCTACTTAGGTTCTCTTCTGCAGCGGCGTATTTGACTGAGATGACATTGGCTGGTGGGGGTGGCTGCTGAGCTAAGACGGGTTGAGGTCTCTGTTGAGCCTGGTATGGGTAGTTCTGAGGAGGCCTATAGTAATAAGGCTGAGCATTGTATTGGCCTTGATACCTACCTGGCTGCGGGTATGCTTGCGGGTAGTTCTGTCTCACGGTTTGTTTGTTGTATGGGCAGTCCTGAGCCGTATGATTCGTGTATCTTCTCTCAATTGTGCAATATTGGCCACTAGGGTTGGCTTGAGGTTGAGGTGCATTGGGGCACACATTTGCCAAATGATTTCCACCACAAGTGTAACAACGTACATTAGTTGGTAGCTTGGGCACCTGTTTGCTAGAAACTCCTAGTTTTTGGGCCACTTTTTCTGCTAGGTCCTCTATCGAATTAGACAATTTTGTGGATGCTAGAGAAGAACAATCTGAGTTCTTATAGACCTTTGAGAGTTCTAATTCATCTCCTAGGTTGTCCTCAATGTCTATACATATCCTTACACACTCCTCTAGCGTTCTGGGTTCTTTTAGGTACACATAGGAGCGTAGTTTAGCGCTCAACAAGCCATCTAGGAACAGTGATACTTGTTTGGCTTGTGAGGGTAGCTCTTGCATTGGACATCGTTCGACATATTGTCTGAACCTACGTCCTGCCAGTCTTACTGTTTCCTGAGGGGTTTGTTTAAAGCTATGAATCAACGAAGACGTGTCATGTCTAATCCCACTTTTAGAGAATTCAGTGATGAATGACTCTAAAAAGTGATGGATGTCTCTAAATTGCCTTTGTTGCAATGGTTGAAACCAAGTTAAAGCGGTATTCTTTAACGTTAGTCCAAATGCGTTGTATTGCGTGAACATGTCCTCGACTTGTTCTGCTCTTAGTACTTGCTTGAATTCTGCGACATGGTCATAGGGATCTCCTGTCCCATCAAAGTAATTCTTCATGGATTTCACTAATTGAGTGGGTCTCAATACTCTTGCGTGTTCACGTGGCCTAGGTAGAGGAAAATCATCTCTACCGCCTGGTATTCCATGATCTCTTTGTCTATCCGCTCTATTAGTGTTCGTGGTTGTTCTATCTCTCCCTATGGGGTGATTAAAGCTTACTTCCGGTCTCTCTTTATTTCCTTCTCTTTGATGTCCATGGGCTGAGGATGTTCCTGCCCCTTGTTGACTTGTATTCATGTTCGTTCTAGATGGAGGGAATACCAATTCACCTCTCCATGTGTATGTGTTTTTAGCGCGCTCAGGCACCACAAAGACTCTTTCTGAAGTCTCATCCAGGTATACAACCTTTCCAGGTGTATCTGGGTCCTTGAATTCATAAATTGTAATGATGCCTATCTCACCAGGGTGTTCCTTTCTGTACCTCCAAAAGGCTTCATCTGTCTCTTTATTTACAAATAACTCGGTGCTCCTGTTATCTTGAGGGATCCATTTTGGGATGAGTATTCTTGTTAATACGGATTTCCCTCTAGGTGTTCTAGGTTCTTCTAACGGTTCTTTTCCTTGAAATTTCGCTTCCGTCTCTAATTGAATTGTGCCAAACTCATTAGTATCGTTTGGCTGCGTACTTAGGACGTACATGGTTCCTTCTTTGTCTATGTACGCGTCTCTCTCAAATTTCACCACTGGTCTTTCCAATCCAATGGGTTGATCAGGGTTGTGCAGTTGCACCACTTGCCTTTGCAAACCATCCTCATAGATGCGAGCACCTAATCGGTTGGTTCGGAGAAACTCTAATTGCGTTCTATAGGGTCCTTCAGGTTTTTCTAAGTATGCTACATTAGACCCTTCTTCTGGTCTTTCTGTGCTAAATGCCATTTCAGATTCGCTAGTATCTGAGCTCTCGTAGGGGTAATTACTATTCAATCGCTGAGCCCACGATCGTGCAGTAGTTCTTACACTTGCCTCTGATGATCTAAGGCTTCGTCGGTCCGACTTACCTATGTGTCTCCCTGATCTAAGGTTCATTAATTTTCTTCCTTGCACACTCAATTACACACTTAGGTCGTCAATGGTTCTTTGTTATTATTGTCTTGATTCTTTTTAAATTTCTTTAGATTCTTGTCTTAATGTATGCGTCAAGAATTCGACTTTCGGTTATAGTTTTGAGTTATCGTTCCGTCAGACTTAGGTTCTTTCCTTTAGGTTTTCGTGTCACACACACCTTCACTTGTAGTCTTAAACTTGGAAGAATTAAGTATCTTGAACTTGAGGCGTTCCTATCGTCGTTAATCCACAACACAAACGTTTATCCTAAGCTAAGAATTGACTGAGGGGGTTGAGTAATCTTCCAACCTCGAGTCAGCTTTTCTGGTTGCTCTGATGCCCAAGAAGCCGCGCTTCCCAAGCTTTACTGTCTTCACTGCCTTGCTTGCTTGCCTTTGATTGCCCTTGCTAGACCTGGAAAAATTCCAATATTAGACCAATTCACAATTGAATGATCAAGCACTTGAGCATACACACCTTTTTAGTCCCTTCCCTTTTGCCCAAAATTTCAATACTTGCCCCCTGGCTTCCTAGTCCCAAACTAGGTCAACCTCAAAATAGCTTATCCAAAAATAGATGTATTCTTTATGAAAAAAACAGTTGAGGTCACGTAGTACTCGTCACGAGCTTTCTAACGAGCTATTAAGCTCAAAAAACGGACTTCGGATGAAAAAGCTATGAGCGTTCAGGCCCTGGGGGGTAAAAACTGACAATCAGGTTTTCCTTCAAATATGAGCTAAGGGGTCTCCTATGAGTCTAATGGTCCAAAAATTTCTCAAAAATACCCCCAAAATTGGTCAAAAAATGGAACCCTAAATTTGCGATGGGGGTGCACAATCGCGATGGTCTGGGACCGTCGCGATGGTCCGAGCGAACCGTCGCGATGGCGTGGAATTTGGACAATCGCGATGGCGCGAGAAGATGAACCGTCGCGATGGCCCGAAGTGAACGATCGCGATGGCGTGAGAATGGACCGTCGCGATGGTCCGAAAAATGAACCGTCGCGATGGCGTGATCAGGCGGACAATCGCGATGGCGCGGTCAACGGTCAAAGGTGGACAATCGCGATGGTCCGAAGTGAACCGTCGCGATGGTCACAAGTGCGATGGTGTGAGCCGATCGCGATGGTCCGATTTTGGGCTGTCGCGATGGTCCGAAAAACGAACCGTCGCGATGGTCTATCTTGACACGTGGCACTGTCGTGGCGATGGCGTGAGCCAATCGCGATGGTCCGGGGTCAGCTGAACAATCGCGATGGTCCAAGTGGACCGTCGCGATGGCTCAAGTGAATCGTCGCGATGGTCCGGCCGAGCCGTCGCGATGGCGTGAGCCTATCGCGATGGTGCGACACAATCGCGATGGTCTGGGACCGTCGCGATGGTCCACCAAACTGATGATTTTTGAGATGCGCCTGTGGATTCGTGCAAGCGCAAGGGTCGCCTACCTCGTGTGTGGTCGCCTACCAAGAATTCCGAAGGTTGCAGACCATCGCGATGGTCCGCCACACTCGGCAGATCTTTGACAGAGAGTAAATTTTTACCTTTTCCAAGCTTTCCTGATGCACTGGAGCTCTGTACCTGCAAGAAAACTCAAGAAAACACAAGCACACACAAGCACAAAAGTTCTCTCTCGCTCTCTCGCATGCACAAATGAGGGGAAACGAGGTGAATGGGCGGATATGGTGAATTTTCTGATTTTTTTGGAGGTGAAGATGATGATGCGATGATGAAGATGGAGTATGGGGAAGGTGAAAAACACTAAAAACTAAGTAAAAACAACAACAAAAACTGAAATTTTTACCTTCCAACGCCACTTCTTGCTATACTCTTACCATCACACATTCGTCCTAGACTCGATCCCCGGCAACGGCGCCAAATTTGGTGTTGCTCTAGCACAATGGTGAGAACCACGTTAAGAAGCTTCACCTCCTTAATGTCAATCCGCGGAAGAGATAGGAGTGATGTGAAGATCGTGAATGTGAGATGATGTGAAAGTGAAGGTGAGAAGCATCAAGATGCACACACACATACACACACACAATGAAGAGACAAGCAAGACACAATGGAAGGTGGGAATTTAGCTCTATTACTCAAGAACACTATTACAAGCTCAAACTAGCTCTAAGCTCAAACAAGCTAACATGAACCAACCTCAAAAATGAGCTCTCTAGCTCTTTTTATAGTTTCTAGACTAGTTTTGACCGGTTTCACATCTAGTGACCGGCATAGTTAAAAAATAGGTCCTAGAGGCTATTTGGAAGGGTAAACGGTATCTAAAAATAACGAAAATTGGTACGTGCATTCTACCTAAGCTCCTCAAGCTCGAGGACTCCTCGGCTTGCACAAAATGGAGCTATGAATTACAAAATGGGGTTTTGTCTATATTACATATGTTACAAGAGTGATGAAAATCACTGTTGGATGTTTGAAGAGGTAATAAAAACATAATTGTTTGAAAAAATGATCCGACTGGCTCCCTGCTCCGTCTTTACATGCTTCCACGTCGTCTGTGCCTCTGACTGT
This sequence comes from Ceratopteris richardii, assembly GCA_020310875.1. NCBI lineage: Eukaryota > Viridiplantae > Streptophyta > Polypodiopsida > Polypodiales > Pteridaceae > Ceratopteris > Ceratopteris richardii. The sequence goes on along the minus strand of CM035444.1, from coordinate 98,599,280 downwards.
GCCTCTGACTGCTTCCAACAGGAACACACTTCTTGAATGAAGTCATTGAAAATCTCCTCCAAGAGTTCTTGGTGATACATAAGAAGTCTCCCCCCTATCATCCACAAGCTAACGGACAAGCTGAGAGCAGAATCAAGATCCTATGTAATGTACTGACCAAACTCGTAAATAATAAACGCTCTGAATGGGACAAACAACTCCATCATGCTGTTTGGGCGTATCGAGTTGCCTATAAAACGGTACTCAATGCAACCCCATTTCAGATGGTCTTCAGACAAAATGCTGTGCTACCTTTGGACTTCCTAATCCCAACTTTAAAAGTAGCACAAGAGCATGAGTGGAATGGACACGAGTTATCCTCTAGGATCTTTGATCTCGAACGCTTAGGTGAGACAAGACTACGAGCAGCGGCAGACATCTATGCTGCAAAGAAACGACAAAAGGCATACTTCGATGCACATATAAAAGATAAAGGCTTGAAAGAGGGTGACCTAGTGTTGGTTTATACACTAAAGCAACATGCCCGTAAATTGGAAAAAAGAGGATATGGACCCATGATCATCAATAGAATTTCCACTAGCGGTGCAGTTCAATTGGCCTCACTAGAAGGTGATATCTTGCCCAACTATATCAGTGGTTGTCGAGTCAAGCTATATCAAGAACCTCTTACAGAGGATATGCTACAGAGACTCAACACTGCTAAGAAGCGAAAAGAAGAAGAGTTAAGGGTTAGAGAAGAAGCACAGGCAGAGGCTAGAGAACGCATTAGGAGAAATAAGTTAAGATGCCTAGGCCTAGATATCAATCATGAGGCCCCAAGATACCACATGGCCATGTGTCAAACATCAAGTGCAATTGCTTCTCGAATAATTGATCGACGTCCCTTTGTGACCATAGCGATAGGACAAGGGAAGAATGCAAGGACTGTGAGAGCATTGATTGACTCAGGTGCAGCAATTAGTGCAGTTAGACTTTCATACTGCCAAGACTTGCAATTGAACATAAAGCCTATAGAAGCCTATCTCATAGGTTTGGGAGGTGTGGAAACCCCTTGTTTGGGAGAGGTGGAACTTCCCATCTACCTTCAAAATGTTCCAATGAAAGTCAAAATGCTAGTATGTCATGATGAAGACATTATAGAGCCACTTGTCCTGGGTCAAGATTGGATTTACGACCATGCAGTCAACTTGAACCTACGACATCAACTCCTTCAAGTTTGGGCACCTGAACAATGTATCACATTAGAATTAGAGAATTGCATGAGCACAAAGCCAAGTAGCACACATTCTCTTAGTTCTTCCGAAACTAATCTTCATAAAGAAAATGTCGTGTGTGTCAAAAACCCTACGAACCAAAAGGACTCAATCATGGAATCAGAAGCTCAAAGGCCAGCAAACCCCTCTTCTTCTTCACATACTAATGCAAGTGTAACTCGACCAAAGAGGCACGCAAAGATGACATCTGCTATATCAAGTAGATAGACGGAATTCAAGAAGAAAGAAGCTCAGGGCATGACACAGATTTGGGTACGAAAAGGCGAACAACCACCAACCTTGCCACAACCCTTCCCAGTCAGGCAAGTCAACCATGCTAAAAGAAGCACCAAGAAACGAAGACCAGCTCAATCTTATAGTCTTCGACAAATTTGGGTACCAAAGCAATCGAGGGAGGCCGACCATAATAACGTACAAATTTGGGTGCCAAAGAAGTTAGTTGCAGCTCAACAAGGGCGATTACAAATGTGGGTACCCAAGACACTCTTACATGCACAAACACCACAAATCTCCCTCACAAGCAAAGTTTCCACAAAGACGCCAAGGAGAAGCAAGGGTCAACACCACGCACAAAGAACCAAAGCAGATCAGCCCACCTCTTCGACAATCATAAAAAGGCAACCATAAAGGGTATGGGTTTGGAAGCCAAAAGTATCAGCAGCTTCCACAAAATCAAAGAGCCAACCACGCTGGATACCAAATTTTAGACACCATTCCACGATGAAGGGGCCAGAAGTGATCTCCACAAAGCCACATACCATTCTCAAATGGATCCCTATAAGGAGGTTTACATCATTGCAAGATTCAGTCGACACCTCCAAACAAAGATCGAATCAAGTCTAGAAGTAACATAAAAAAAGCCTCGACCACAACAACCATGTGCCTTTGGCATAACCTTGTCTGTTGCACCATTCAAGTCATGCATTTCCAAAGTATGCATTAATCTAGGGCAACATTACACGGCCGTGCATAGACACAATTGAGAATCCTAGGCACATATAACACATTGGACATATGTAAAATATTTTATTGATACTAACATCTTTCTTCTTGTTTTGTGACCTTGTTATTAAAAAAAAAAAGCATCGAAAGAAAGGATGGGCGTGTGTGTTTGACGAATCCCCAATGCAAACCATCAACAACGGAAGACAAGCTGATGGTCAATCATCATGATGGAAGTACAACACGAAGAGTTAGAGATCGACGGAATTTTCACCATGGTAAGAATTGTATGCTTCAACAACAACATAACCATGATCGATTAGGAAGCCTCTTCGTCGGCTTACCCTTGAGCATATAGCTCAAGTTCCAACTTCTTGCACCATAATTCTTCCAATGCATTTCCCAAGTATGCATGCATAGGGCTACATTACTGAGCCGTGCACAAGGCACATTGTTCTTCTAACCCATGCACTCATGCACTTACCCATAAGTCATTGTGGGTCACAAGTACTTGGTATGGAAACTAGGGAAGCCATCTTTGGAAGAACCAGAGGACATCACGACGACAACACCAGAGCTAGGAAGCAATCCACCACAAGAGTTGCTCATTATCAACATTGACAACCTCTTTCGAGTAGCTCACAATTTTTGAAAGCTCACAAAGACACCATCCAGCTGGAATACATGGACGAAGTCCATACAAAGGTCCCAATGACAAAATGATGAACCAGATAATTGCCCAAGCTACAATGGGAAGATGGACCGCTCCTACTGGTACATGAAGGACACTACCCCTCAATGTACTACATGGCACAACCACTACAATAAGGGTCTGTCAGGGACGACAGACTCACGAGGGGGGGGAGTGTTGAAGCTCAAGGTCAAGGACAAAGCATGGAAGCGCATCAAAGAAGTGGATACACAAGAAAGAGGAGCAAGTAGGGAGCTCCAAGAAGCACATGTCAAATTTTCAGAAGAAATCCCTATAAATATAGTGACTTTTGTCACTAAAAAACCATTGTAAATACCATTTTCCATTTTTACAACTTCATTTTGTTCAAGCCGAGGAGTCCTCAAGCTTGAGGAGTATTAGAAGTAGCATCCTACCAATTTTCATAATTTTTAGACTTCGTTTGAGCCCCCAAATAAGCCTTGGAACCTAATTTTCAACTAGGCCGGACACTAGGTCTAGACAGGGCCAAAACTACTCAAAAAAATATAAAAAGGGCTAGAGAGCTCATTTTAGGAGGTTAGCTTGTTGTAGATTTCAGCTTTGTAAGAGAGTTCTTTTGTAATTCAAGTCCTTCCATTGTTCCACTCTTTGCTATTACCTTGTGCGCGTGTGTGTATGTGTGTGCATGTTTGTATGCTTTCACTCACGCACTTGTGCACTTCACTTGCTCTTGGTCTTCATACCGGTCCTCACGTCTCCGCGGATTGACATTTATGAGGTGAAGCTCCTCACGTTGGTACTTACCATTGATGATGAAGATGGAGAAAACTCAGAAACTAAACTGAAAATGCTGATTGTTTTACCTTCCAAGGTTGCTACTCTACGTCTTACCATCACACGCTCGTCCTCCAAGCTCTCTCCCCAGCAACGGCGCCAAATTTGGTGTCACTCTAGCACAATGGCAAGTACCAACGTGAGGAGCTTCACCTCATAAATGTCAATCTGCGGAGACGTGAGGACCGGTATGAAGACCAAGAGCAAGTGAAGTGCACAAGTGGGTAAGTGAAAGCATACAAACATGCACACACATACACACACACGTGCACAAGGTAAGAGCAAAGAGTGGAACAATGGAAGGACTTGAATTACAAAAGAACTCTCTTACAAAGCTGAAATCTACAACAAGCTAACCTCCTAAAATGAGCTCTCCAGCCCTTTTTATAGTTTTTTGAGTAGTTTTGGCCCTGTCCAGACCTAGTGTCCGGCCTAGTTGAAAATTAGGTTCCAAGGCTTATTTGGGGGCTCAAACGAAGTCTAAAAATTATGAAAATTGGTAGGATGCTACTTCTAATACTCCTCAAGCTTGAGGACTCCTCGGCTTGAACAAAATGAAGTTGTAAAAATGGAAAATGGTATTTACAATGGTTTTTTAGTGACAAAAGTCACTTTATTTATAGGGATTTCTTCTGAAAATTTGACATGTGCTTCTTGGAGCTCCCTACTTGCTCCTCTTTCTTGTGTATCCACTTCTTTGATGCGCTTCCATGCTTTGTCCTTGACCTTGAGCTTCAACAAATAGCTAAAATTGGTAGGCTCCTTCTACCTAAGCTCCTCAAGCTCGAGGACTCCTCGGCTTGCACAAAATGGAGCTATGAATTACAAAAGTGGTTGTTCTATGTTACATATGGTACAAGAGTGATGAAAATCACTGTTGAGAGTTTTGAAAAGTATTATAAAACATATTTCTTTTGAAAAAATAATCTGCTTGGCTCCCCACTACCTCATTGTGATCCGCCTTCACATACTTCCTTGTCGTCTATGCCTCTGGCTACTGCCAACAGTAACCAACAACAATGACATGATGAAGGACAATCAGTTTGATAAGAAGAAGATGAAGAAGATGAAATAGAAAAAGAAGAGCAACACAATGAACAACAAAGAGAAACCAGAGTAGCCCCCACTTATATTGTGCAATTACAAAGACTCTATGATACGATCATGAGTGTGCAGGAAAGACATTACCTATCCTTCAATATAGGTGAGAATTAATTGAACAGATTTTGAATGAGGAAGAAGTAGAACAATTTATCGAGACACTTCAACTCCTGACTGAATCACTAGGTGTCATTGAAGCAGTTCCTACAATATTACAATGACCTACACCTTGTTATGATCAAAGGTGTGTCGAGACACGAGAGGGCACAGGAAAGAATATAAGGATACTTATGATAGAACCAGATGCCATTGTTGGCCAAGAGGCCACATCTAGACCAACCAAGAGGCCACATCCCAGTATAGTAATAATTGCTTAAATTCCTTTTGAGGGAATTTAATTAGCTTAGATAGCTAATGATTACAAGTGGAATCATCTAAAATAAGAAACTATACACTAAGAAATCAATTTAGCAATCCAAAGCTTACCCCCAACTTTTTAGGGACTGAGCAGTAATTGACTAGAGGGAACTTCAATGTAGATTTCTCCCAATTGGCTGATACAAAATATTTGAAATCTCGAAACATAAAATAGACGTTGAGTTGGTTCCAACAAGCTATAGAACATGCAAAATGATGGAAAAATCACTGAGATATGGTCATGCAAAGTTCACTATTCTGAGTAGTCATAGCAGAGAAGTTGACAGAGATGATCAATGAAGTATGTCTATTATGGCACATGATTTTACAAGATCAGGCATTGTGATGATGCCTAATGATAGTGGAATGAGTAGGCTATGGTTTTGGCTACTCAACTCCTGCAAATGATCTATGGAAGAGCTCTCAATGAGGCCACACAACTGCGACTTTTACAAGCTCCTTTAATAAGGATTTCCTTCAAATTTGAATTTGAATTTCAAATTAGGCTCCAAGTAAAAAGTGACTCCTCTAAATGAGATATTCTCTCATGGAAAAACTCGTAGCTCATACTTCTCCTAACTCCACAAATTTTTTGGCTTTACAAGATTCTTTATGATTTAGCAATTTACAAATGGTAAATGATCCAATGTTACAAGCAATGATTCACATGATTCATCAATATGTTGCACATTTTTCCTTCCATGCCTAGCCAAGTGTGAAGGCTTGGACATTTGCACCAATAGTTTGTACTATAAAGAGCCAAATGGTGTATTACTAAGATGTGTAGAAGAGGCAGAACAACAAAACTTGATTGAGAAAGCTCATGGGAATGGATGGAAAATTCATAAAGGAGCCCATGGAACATTAAGAGAATTGAAAAGATTGGGAGTATACTGGCTAAACATGCTAAGGGACGTACACGAACACATCAATAGTTGCCAAGAATGCCAAGAGAATCTCTAGAGGACCATGAATCTTTACAATTCTCTACAATAGCACCAGATTGGAGTATGGCATTGGTAAAATTCCTGAAAACACACGAGCATGAGGAAGGAGCTAATCTATCAAGGAAGAAAACCCTAGAGGAAATGAGTAAGAACTACACAATAATTGGAAAACAATTATTTAGAAGAGTAAAGGACAATCAGCTATAATTATGTGTCCATGAAGGAGAATACGCACCCATTTTAGAGATGGCACATGCAAATGTCATAGGAGGTCATTTTTCAACTGAAAGAATTATAAAAATGATTCTCTTTGTAGGCTTCTGGTCGCCAACTCTACATATGGATGCCAACTGTACATATGTACAAAGTTGTGATGTGTGCCAAAGAACCAAGTATCCTATCAGAAGAGATGATATGCCTCTAAGACCCATGATTTGCATGAGAGCCTTTTCAAAATGGGGCATTGATTTCATAGGACCCATTAATCCTCCAGCTAAGGGATCACATGTAGAATATATAATAGTGGCCACAGATTATCTAACAAAATGGGTAGAAGTGAAAGCAACGAGGAAAAATGATGCACAAACTAGAGCTAAGTTTCTTTTCGAAAATGTCTTTACTCGCTTTCGATTGCCAATAGAGATAGTGAGCGATAGGGGAACACACTTCATCAACGAAGTAATAAAATCACTAATGAATGAGTTTCTTATGATTCACCAAAAATCAGCCCCTTACCACCCTCAAGCTAATGGTCAGGCGGAAAGTTCCAATATTGTATTGTGCACAGTGTTGACCAAAATATTAAAAAACGGGAGGTCTAATTGGGACAAACAATTGTATCATGCAATTGGGGCCTTCCGTGTGGCTTACAAGATAGCCGTAGGAACTACTCCTTTTAATTTAGTATACAGATAGAATGTGATTCTGCCAATTGATTTTTTAGTGCCTACCCTACTTGTAGCACAACAGTATGATTGGACAGGCCATGAACTATCCTGACAATTGGACCAAATTGAGAAACTACACGAAACAAGACTACAAGCAGTAGCAGGAATTTATGCAGCTAAAAGAAGAAAGAAAGCATATCACGATGCACATATTAAGGATAATGGTATAAAGCAAGGTGATTTGCTATTCGTATACACATTGAAACAACATGCAAATAAATTGCAGCAATGAGGATATGGACCATTATTGATAAATCAAATCTCAACAAGCAAAGTAGTGAGTTTAGCCACATTAGACGAGGATATACTTCCCAACTACATTAGTGGCTGTAGAGTTAAAAGATATATGGAACCATTAATAGACCAGATGTTAGCACGACTTGTGGGAGCGCAGAATGGGAAGAAGGAAGAAGAAGGGATTAGAGAAGAAGCTCAAATGGAAGCCTTGGAACGAATCAAGAAACGAAAAGAGTGGATGATACAAAGAGACAAAAGATATATACAGGGAGAGGAACTTATACCCATGGCCAAACACCAAGTAAATAATACAAACAACATGAGCAATAGTGTCTCCTGACCATACTTAAACCTAGGAATGGGGAACATGGAATATCAATTAGTGGATGCACTGATCGACACAGGAGTGACACTGAGTTGTATGTGAGTGTCGTTAACCACTCACCTTAAGATGACCTTGAGTCCCACTAAAGCATATATGATAGGAATCAAAGGTCAAACCATCGAATGTGTAGGAGAAGTCCTAATGTCTCTTCATCTAGGAAATTCCACTATGAAGCAAAGACTCTTGGTATGCAAAGATGAAGACCTTATTGAAAATTTGGTCCTAGGACAAGATTGGATTTTTGAGAATGAAGTCAATATACACCTTACACAAGGATACATATCGGCCAAAATAGGGCATAAAGAAGTTTTTAGTATGTTGGAAAATAGGTCATCACAAATCCATAATGTAATTGTACCTAAGGAAGAGAACTCAAAGAAGGAAAAAGGACAAGATTCAGAAAAGGGTGTGTATCATGAGTACCCTAATCTAGATTTTCCTGCAAGCAGGGAGATATTGCATGATTGTGTGACCACTTCTCCTATCACACATGATCCTAAGAAAAATAGTGAGGACAATTATTCTCAACCTATCCACAATATAAGAAGGAAACCGACATGGATTTCAATTGTCCGAACATCACATCCATTGAATATGTAAGTACAATGGGTACACAAGGACCGGCTGCCTCAACATTACAATACGACGCAGGAAGAGGCCAACCATCTGATACAAGCACAACAAAACAACCACTATTCAAAATCACAAGGGGATCTACCAAGAATTCTTTGTGTATGGATTCCTAAATCATTGGTGGAGGCCCACAAATCTCAATTCTGCATATGGATCCCAAAAGCATTCCAAAGTGTAGCTAATCAAGAATTAGAAAGACTCAAAGAGATGTCATACCAGCAATATAGAGCATGGGAAACTTTCATGAATCGCAGAAAACCCCAAAAGACCACAACGTGGGAAACCCAATCCAAAAACAGGAATAAGTCAAAGACTACATTCAAGAGTAGAGGAACACATATGCGACAGAAGCAAATGCCACCAACACAGGCAACCAAGTTAATATGGAGACCCAAGAAGCGACAAGGAAATGATCAAAAGAATCAAGGAGACTCTTCCTGCACTCATAAAGGATCAAGTGCATTCAGAGTATGCATGATAGGGACACATTACAAGGCCATGCATTTGGCACATAACTTCTTCCATAAAAGTAGTGGTGCACATTTCCATAACTAGAATAGAACTTAGCTTCTACGGTCATAGGAATGATCACCCGATGTATATAAATACATGCTTCCTCTATAAACTAACTTCTTGTTTTCTTTCAGGATTAAAACTAAAACAAAGATATGGTAAGGTACCCTACTTACTTACAAAAGGGGATACAGAGCAACGAAAAATGACATATTAATGAACCACACATAAACACATAGAATTGGTTTCCTACTTAAACTTATTCTCTTCTTTACTACTAGTGCAGATGGCTTCTGACAACTCTGAGGCCACAATTCAAGAAGAGGTGCTTGAATTTCCAATGCAGAGCATGACAAAATCCAACGGACATTGGTTCAAAGAAGACCAACCAACGGGAGAGCATTTGTTCTCAGTCACCATTAAGATCATGGACACAGATCATGAGTTTTCAATCATTTCCCAAGACTTCAAGGTCTTACACGAGCTTCCAACGATGGTGAATGTAATGTTAAAAGATCAAATCCAAAAGTATTTTGAGTTACCAATGTATAAGCCGGATTTCGAGAGATGAACTCGAATCATGAACACCATTCAGCGAGACCTAGATGAACCATCAGTACCAGAAGCCAAGGCTCTTGATGCAAAAGGTGAATGAGTAACTATACAATTCACACATGAGCTAATCAAAGAAGCATTTGGATGGGTCAAGGATGGGGCCATGGATCTAAAAGATGAAAGCCATGGAACTAAAACCCATACATTTGTGGATATAAATTGAGTGGACATTGAAGAAGAAGTCCGATTAGTGCATCAATATTTTTGCTTTCACAATGTGCATAGATACACGGCACCGCAACAAATAATAGTGCAATTATCATCTCATGCCACCAAGCCAATACGCAACAAATAAATCTGACGTCCTATATTCAAGAACGCTTATTTGAGGCCAAGAAGCAATGGGGTCAAAAGAAGTTCCTGAATGAAAGTGTGGCTCTGACAATACTGATATAACATGCATTAGGAATTCAGGAATACCTCAAAGAAATGCCTTCATCTGCTGAAACGGCGAAGTATCTGAAGCCCACCACAGTACCGAGAAAGAGGAAAGCAGTGAAGGTAACCAATGAAGCAGGCACAAGCTCTCAACCAATGATGAGAGGTGCAAAAAGATTAAGAGAATTGAAGGTCAAAGAAGCAACTCCTTCATCAAAAATGGCATATATACTTCCAAGAACCAAAATCAAATAGTCCAAGCCTATCACCGAAGAGGAATTGAAAGAAGCTATGGCAGAAACTCACAAGTTCATGGAAGGATAGATAAATCTGCCAGTTCAAGGGCACCATTATCATCAAGCTCATACAACAACTTTGCAAGGAAAGAGATTGACAAAGTTCTACAGATATAAAGAACTAGGCTTAGTTAATTCCAGCTCTTCCTCTAAATCCCAAGAGGAACGTGGACCATCACCTATGAATGTAGACATTATAACCGAATCAAACGATGATGGTAATTGGGATGAAATAAATCAATTCTAGGATTTAATTGAAGTAGAGAGCGAAAGGCGAGACCAAATTTTAGATGCGACACTTGGAGATGGACAAAAATATGAGACAAAGGAAAAAGAGAATGTATACACATTAAAGATGAATGATACTATCATTACTAGAAATAGGGGGGCATAGCGACGCCCCCGAATTGAAAAAAAAATACGATCCGTCGCTTATGCAACACTACCGTCACATAAGTGATGGTCCTATTTGTTTTTTTTTTTTACGAGCGATCGTTGCATAAGCGATGCTAGCATTGCTTATGTGATGCTAAACTTAGCGTCGCTAATTAGCGTCTCAAATAGCGATGCTATTTGTGACGTTGGCAAACTGGCTACGATGTTTTAGTGTTGCATAAGTGGCATCCTGTGTTCCAAAGCATCGCATAAGCGATGCTCTGGAATATTAAAAAAAAAATCAATTTCTCTTGGCACATTTATGTCGAGATTTGGACGCAGAGAGAGAGAGAGAGAGAGCAAGAGAACGGAGCTCTTGAAGCTAGGTATGCATGCACACACACACACACATACACACACATACATATGCATACACACACATATACACACATAGACACACACACATACACATAGACACACACACACACACATACACACACACACATATACACACACATATACATGCATAATGATGCATACACACACATACACGCATACACACACACATATACACAGACACATATACACACATAATGATGCATACACACACATACACGCATACACACACACATACATGCACACACACAGATATGCATACACACACATATATCCATACACACACATATGCATACATAATGCACATGCATACATACACATACATAATGCATACACACACATATGCATACATACACATACACACACATATGCATACATACATGCATACACATACACACATAGACACATAGCATACACATACACACATAGACACATACACACACATAGACACATACACACACATAAACACATACACACTCATAGACACACACACATACACATAGACACACACACAGACACACACACATATACACACACACATACACACATAGACACATACACACATAATGATGCATACACACACATACACATGCATACACACATACACGCACTCACATATATGCATACATACATACTAACATGCATACACACACATATGCATACATAATGCACATGCATACATACACATACATAATGAATACAAACACATATGCATACATAATGCATACACACACATACACACACATATGCATACACAATGCACATGCATATGCATACATACATGCATACACATACACACATAGCCACATACACATACATAGACACATACACACACATACACACTCATAGACACATACACACTTACACACACATATCCATACACATTTACACGCACGCATACACATGCACACCAACACATATATATAGATACACACGTATATACACACATAGACACACACACATAGACACACACACACATACACATACACACACATACACGCACACATACACACACACACTTACACACACAGACATCCACACACATTTACACACACACATACACATGCATACAAACATATATATATATATATATATATATATATATATATATATATATATATATATATATATATATATATATATATATATATATATATATATATATAGATACACACACATACATGCATATGCATACATACATGCTTACATGCATACACACACATACACCTGCATGCACACTTACATATACACACATAGAGACACACACACATACACACACATACACACATCCACACACATATATGCATACACAGACATAGAGAGATATACACACACATACACATACATGCATACATATGCATACATAATGCATACATACATACTTACATGCATACACACACACATATGCATACATATGCATACATAATGCACATGCATATGCATAGATACATGCATACTGTTGGCAGCAGTCAAGGCACCGAAGGACTCACAAGACAAGGAAGCCAAAGAAGGGAGCCAGAGCGGAGAGAAGGCATAAGCAAGCAAATTAGTCAACGAAGATCTGGCAAATAGGCCATCCAAACCTCATTTGAACAGTGATTTTCATCACTACCTTAACCTTGTAAATACCATTTTTGGATAGTTTCGACTCCATTTTCTGCAAGCCAAGGAGTCCTTGAGCTTGAGGAGCATTAGAAGTACCTACCTATCAATTTTCATATTTTTTAGACTCCATTTGAGCCCTCAAATAGGCCCTAGAACCTAATTTTTAACTAGGCCAGACACTAGGTCTGGACAGGGCCAAAAGCTAGTCAAAAACTATAAATAGAGTTAGAGAGCTCATTTTTGAGGTTAGCTTATTGTAGAATTGAACTTGTAAGAGCACTTTTGAGTCATCTAAAAGAATTCCATTGTCTCTCTCTTTGTTCTTGCCTTGTGTGCACTTGTGTGTGTATGTGTGTGCATGTTTGTGTGCTTCTCACTCACACACTTGTGCCATCACTTGTTGGAGGTCTTCATACCATCCTCATGTCTTCCCGGATTGACATTAAAGGAGGTGCTACTCATCACTGAGCTACACCAAATTTTGGCGCCATTGCTGGGGATCGAGCTTTGAGGACGAGCGTGTGATGGTAAGATGTAGAGTTGAAGCGTTGGAGTCATAGGTAAATTCTTCACTGTTATCTATTTTCTCTTGTTTTCTTCACCATCTTCATCACCATCATCATCACCACCATCTCCCATCTCCAACTCCATCATCGCGAAAATTTCAGTTTTTGGTCATATCACCATACCCATACCATTCCCCTCATTTCACTTGTGAGAGAGAGCGAGAGTGTTTGCATGCTTGTGCTTTTCTGTGTTTTTTGAGATTTTCTGCAGGAATCAACATCCCCAGCAGCTGCACCAGCTCCAGCAGGTAAAAAATTTGACCGTGCAGGTCCTGAGGCGTTGACCTCTGTCAATCGCGAGCGACAGAAAAGTTGACTTTTTTTGCAAAACAAAGTGCATAACCATGATGTGTAGGCCTAGGGCATCCTAAATATGTGTTTGAAATTTTAAAATTCTTCTGTTTTCTATCAATTGCAATCGACACATCAATCGCGATCAACAAATGACAACAGACACTTGCCGACAGACCTGTCAATCGTGACACGTCGATCGCGACCGACAGGGTCAATGACTGACTGACCATGACCGACATAATTTACGCGCACCATGTGTCAATCGCGATCAAGCCATCAATCGCGATCGACCCATCAATCGTGACCGACGGTCCCGACGAACCTGTCAATCGTGACTGACCCAGTCAACGATTGTTTGACCACGACCGACAGACCCCACGTGCCACGTGTCAATCGCAATCGACCCATCAATCGCGATCGACACAGTCAAAGATCCTTTGACCACAATTGACAAAATTTTCGGGCCACGTGTCAAATCGTGATTGACCCATCAATCGCGACTGACAGCCATGGCGGATCTGTCAATCGCGACCGACACGTCGATCGTGACTGACATATCAATCGCGATTGACAGACCACTCGATCGCGATTGACGGGCAAATTCGACCAATTTTTTAGGGCAAGAAATATTGATCTATTTTTGGCTAATGTGTGGAAGCATTTAAGGTTTAGTAGAGCATTGTGAGGCCGCTACACAAAGTGTTTTGAGAAGTCCTGTTTTCCTGTTAGCCTGCTTGAACCCTGTTTTAACCCTAAAAACCCTGAACTGGCATAACTTTCTCATACGAAATCCGTTTGCTGCGATTTTTTGTTTTCTTGGAAAGCTCGTGGGGAGAACAACCAAAACTTCCACTGGTTACGGTAAAATTAATACCAGAATTATTAGATATAGTATTATTAAGTTGACCATACCAGGGGGAAGGAAACCAAGGGATCTTTAGGATTGTTTTTCACAAATCTAAAGAAAAATTTAGTCTCTGAATTGCATGAATGAACATGGTCTGTTGTGTCAATTGAATTTAAATCTTGAGCTAACTTTGGGACTGTTACAGGTCCATTGAGAGCAGCGAAGGGCATTTTAAGCAGAGTAAGTGCAAGCTTGGGAACACACTTCCTGGGCACACAAGGGCAACCAAGGAGAGAAACCAAAGGTTGGAAATTCTCAACATCCTCTATCACTTCCTGTTGGTGCAGGGCAATCAACAATTGATGTTTTAATGAAGAATTGAAGTCAAGGGCTGAAGAAAAAGGTTCAAGTTGTGAAGTGTTAGAGGGCCGCCGAACCAGGACGGATGAACCCGGACAGGTGCCTTAAATGTAAAAGTGTTGGACGGCCGCCGATCAAGGACAAGAGTACGAGGACAGGGAGCTTAAATGAAAAAAAGAGAATCTTTCAGGGAACGCGCAGGTAACTGCAGAAGTGCGCACCCTTGTAAAAAATCCTCTATTTAAGGCAATGAAAAGAAAGAGCAAGCAGCCCCCCCGTTTTGTGGGAATTGTAGTGTGTTGTCTGATTAAGTCTCGTTGAGATTGCTGTAACGGATTGTGTGCGCATATATGTTGTTGAAAGGATAAGTTCTGCGTTGATCTGTTACGTCTGTACTCCTGCTAGTCGATTATACTCACCTTAATACGGAATGACGAATCATCTGTATTGTGTGGCGAAGCTGTTCGGTGATGGTTGAGTATGATTCTGAGTGTGAACCAGTGTGGTATGTTATTTGTTAGTTCTTCTGTGAAGTGAGTAGCGCGAAGAAGTGTTCTCGAACTAATTGTCTGTAAAGTTTTTGTAAGCGGCTGAATTCATTACTGCACCTGGTATTTGCTGCTTACCCCAACAACGGGAAGATTAGTAGTTGTAACGGTCTGAATGTGAATAAAACAGTGTCAGTTTATGGTTAGTTGGTTATTACGAGGAGATTAACTGTTCGAATCCGCGTGACTTTAAGGTATACGGCCCAGTTGGCACACCTATCTACCTTGAAGAAGTACGTAATTAGATGATTTTGTTATTTAAGTATCTTTTGCGCGTAGAATACGTAACCGGACTGCTAATCTCAGTCCTGAAGTTCTAATTCCAATACACTGAACAGTCTTCTATTGTTCAGGGACGGATACTGAGCTAAGGACGGAATGACCATAAGACTGTGTGTTAAATTGGGAAAATAGTACAGGGCCTCTGTCTAACAGACCCCTACCACTCCCAAGAACCCACGTGGCTAAGAGAGGGATTGCGGTTAGAAGTATTTGGGACCGATTGAACGTGAAGTATCTGAATCGGAAGTAGAGTAACGCTTAAATCCATAAACAAGTAACGGTTTAACATTTGGCGCCGTCTGTGGGAAGGTGGCATCAGGTTGCCAATTATCTGTGAACAGTAGCAGTAGCGTGCTGGCTGTTTGTTCAGAATCAACACTACGTTTATCGTTCGATTGACTGACGGTAGCAACAGAACCATATTGTTGCCAACTGCTCAGATAGTACTACTAAAGCAATGATACATGCCGGTTACTCGGTCTGGCGAAACGTATCCTAGGAACCATGCGACTGGAGCGCGAAAAATACTAAGGACAACCCCAGGAAAAGAAGGTATAACGCGACCTGACTCAGTGGTCGAGCAAGTTAAGGACGCTAGAATTAATTCCGGTCATATTCCGGTGGAACGATTGTTGAGAAAAGGGGAACAACAAACCCTAACCACCTCACATGGAAGTGAGAGGTTTCTCCAAGTTGGGGCAAAGAATGAGAGGAGAGGTTCACCCACGCTCATGAATCAATGGCAACAATGGCCAACGTCACAAGGAGCAAAGGGAAACATCCTCCCAACCATGCACACACACATGCAAATCCATACACCAAGACCAACGCCATTGCACACGAGGAGGCAAGAGAGTAACAAATGACACCTTCTTCCATTAACAAAATGGAGGCCAAGGCCATGGCCAAGGGACCTCTCTTTACAAAATGAGCTTCTCCTTATATAAGAGAGGAGAGTGATCCGTTGAATACAAGTGGCCAAAGGCTTCGTTAACTAAAGATGTTCTAAAAAAAGGTAGGTAGTTGGGAAAATAAAAAAGAGAATCTTCCTAGAGAGAGAGAGCATTTGCACGTATCAAAAAGTGGGCTCCCTTTTTGAAACTAAGGCAAGAATTCAAAAAGGATTCTTTTACAAAAGGAAGGGCAAGGTTGAGTTTTTATGGATTTTCTCAAAAAAGGAAACAAAGGAGAGTTCCTATGAAGAACTTGTATACAAAAGTAAAAAGTGAGAAATTTGAGAGACTTCCACACAAGGCTTTGAGCCTCCAAGTATCCTTAGCTTCAAGGGAGGCCTCCAAGTACTCCATAGCCTTCATAGCTTCACGGGTCCTTCATACTTCACAGTTCCAACACCCTCCCCCACCTAGTCTTTGTCGTCCTCGACAAAGCTAAGACCAGAGGGGCATACATTGTAGAATTGGTCCTGGTTTGAGTCTTTAGATCTTCAAATCAGCAGTTACTGAAGTCTTCAAGTTGTCCAGTCTTTAGAGCTTTCAGGTTTTCAAGGATGAGCGACACAATCCCCCTGGGGGGCAGTCAACCCAACCATGTAATCAGCAGCCTCTGTTGCCAAAAATGCCGCAATCCCTCTGAGCAAGTCTTTATAGGACCTGAAAACTGCGAGGCCAAACGCTTTATGTGCATACACAACCATTGCAAACAAGAGAGAGCATGCAGCATGCACAACACTTAGGATAGTAGTCCTAGCATCAAAGTTGTACCAAGCTTCCCACAGGATGGCTGGGCAAGTGGACAAAATCCTGAAAATAGGGTAGTAAAACACTGAAGTAGCTCAAGTCCAAAATCTAACACCACACCCTGAGTAAGAAAGAGATTGAAAGGCACCACCAGCTTTGGCATCCATCAAGCTTCCTAATTGGTGAGTATACACCATCACCATCGTGTAGAAAGCACTTTTAGTATCTTGTTGTGTGTAAATAGGACTTGAGACATAGCTTCCCAAAAGGAACAATCACTAAGGCAATTCACAATCTGATCCAGACTGTCATCCCCGACCAAATGAGCAGACGCCATCATAACAGAGCGGAGGACCCACTTTGAGAATCTGAGGAGCAACCATCTGCTGAATATTCATATATAAACTCATGAAAATGTCAGGCAGCATCCCTGCTAGCAGTCAGCAAACCTGGTGCTTCTGAAGCCGTTAACCTGCAAGATACTGACTGAAGACTAACAGTAGGCGCTGAAGCCACCTTCCTTCATGCTTTGTCCATTTGTTAGAGGAGTCGGTTGAGTTACTAGGATTGAGTGCCCCGATCTGCATAGGAGTCTCAGGAAACCTGGGCAGCAATCGCATTTTGGTAGCTTTCCAACAAAAAGTTAGTGCCAGTCTCAGGACCCAATAGAGCAATTGATTCGTGTGGGGAAGATGCCTCATGATGAGTTGTACAGGAACCAAACCCAGCATTAGCTACAGATGTGATCAGAGTATAAGCACACAATGTAGGTAGAATTGATCACAACAGTGGGCTGAGATACCCCTCCTTTCATATACATCCATAACTGATGGCTCAAGTACCTTTGCTATATTAATCACTAGCTGCACCATATACGGGAACATAACTACAAGTGAGTCATGGCATTTTGTCCATATCCAAGAACAAATTACTTCCTTCATGCTCAGAGGTATTCGAAGAATAGGCTTCATAGCATCCAAGGGAGCAGAAGCACATCAAGTCTGAGTAATCTCGACATGAGATTTATCTTCAGGCAGCATGTCACTTTGCTTTTAAGAAGACATCAAAGAAGCGCCCATTAGCTTCTGGGAGTCCAGCATGAAGAACAAAATATACTATAACCCTCCCCCCCATGCTAAGCATCATAACATTCCATCAGCTAACATATAAGAGAGATAGGTTTCTTTTTTGATAAAGGTTCAGGAGCCACATCTAGAACCTGCAAATAATAGGCAGCAAAAAAGGATATCAAGAAAACATATTTCATCACCCTACTCTATGGATTTTCCAGCTTCAGCAAAATTTGTTTCAGGAGGGTGAAGATCTCTGAAGGCTTGATCAGGAGTTGTAACTGCCTACTGAGCAGAGGATGATTATATTTGTCACTTCTTCAAAGTGTTTGTTAGGACCTTCTTGTGTCATCTGAGTTGCGAAGAGCACATCAGAGTAGTTCCATAGTTTGAGCCAATCACAAGGATGTTCCCTTTTCAAGCCAGCCATGGATGCACAGAAGGCATCTGTGAACTCTATCATCTGTAGAGAGTATCCATATCAGGGAGCTCAGCTTGGCACAATGACTTCAGCAGATTGTCGAACCAGGTATCTGCTAACTTTGGAGCAGGCAGCCATGGCTTGACATCATAAAACACTTAAGGAGATAGCCTGATGTGATACTCAGCATCTCAGCAATGCAACAAGTTCAACATGGAATTGAAGGTATTATAAGCAAGCTTTGAATACACCAGTCATGGCCCAAGTAGAATTTTTTAGCTCAGCAAGTGTTCCAGGTATCCATCATCTCCTGGTTCCTCCTCACGAAAAACTGGTGTGACTGTGAGCACTAAGGTCTGCCTCATTAGACTCTTCCTTTTCTCCCCCAATTTGTAAAGATGGCTGCTTGAGATTTTTGCTAGTATCAGATGTTTATTTGTGCTTGGTGATTGGGTCCACAATGCTCTGCTGTATATCCCATAATGTGGAGGTTTCACATCTCTTTGACTCTGAGGAAAGGTTCTCCTCTGCTGCACCTTTTTTGAAGGAATCTAGAGAAGCATATAGGATCTCTGCTCTTCTTCCTCCGAACTGGGTGATAGACAAGGACACATCTTGATCTTTCATAGTTCAGCAAAATCCCTGCCAGCTTGTCAATAGAAGAGTACCTCGGGTATCTGTTCCTAGCCACACTTAAGCTTACAAAAGCTCATTTTATTGTCCTGTGATAGTTTTCAAACAACATGCCCATATGAGCAGCATCCCGAATTCTTCGACCTTCATTTCCATGTAAGTCTGCAGGCGACCAAAAATTCCCTCTATGCAGAGCAAATTTTTGTAAGTTTGATATGAATGTTCAATAATTGTTTGAATCGGCAGCATGAGCTGCCACATCCTAGAGCATCTGGTCTTGCAATAATTTCACTCCACAAAACTTGACCTCAACCGGAAATAACACTTGATTACCTGAGAACAGGTGTGTGCACTGTGTAGTAGCTACATCCAGAGGGGGCCAACAAGAATCAGCTTTGAAGTTCTTCATCTGTTCGGTTACTAATGCCCAGTCCATGGGGTTGAAGGTGGGACATCCATGAGATGGCACAATATATGGCTGAAGAGTGATTGCGTATCTGAGATAAAAAGACCCCCACAACATTTCCCATCACTTGATCTCTTTCCCAACTTCTTTTTCATTGGTACTGACTTTTGCTTGCATCCAAACAGATTTCCCCAGCTAAATTCATAGCTTGTCTTAATAGTACCCCAAAAAACCAAGCTCCTTGTATAATGGTCTATTTTTGCAACATCACAGAATCTTCTTTAGCTCAAAAAGGCCAGGACTCCTCTTGTTGGCAGCCACAATATCATCCTCAGATGCCACAACCACAGCTACACTTTTGGACTTTGAAGCAGCCTCGAGGACATTTGCAAACTCTTTAAAGTCCTTCAACTTGGTAGACATAATCTCTTCCCTCCTCTGCTTTCTTTCTTCTTCAGTAATCCCAAGCTGATAACGGATCATGCTGGTATAACCTTTCGCATCTGGAAGTTGATATGCATCAACATCACCGATTGTTCCTATTATTGCTTTGGACAGTGAATCTTGATCGAGCTCCAGACCCCTCAAAAACTCTGGAGTCTTGACATAGATTTCTAAGGTTTCCAAAAGATTTGGATCTCGATAGGACAGATATGAGAAAACACCTGAATGTGAGTCAAAGTCAGAGAAACCACCGTAAGAACCTCCACTTACACGAACGCGGTCCCAAAGCCAAGTATTGCTTATATATTTTGATATCACATAAGCATGGCCATTTAACTCATAGCCAGGATCATAAATGTTGTACGCTTTCCCAACATAGTTGACTTGAGTTGGCACAGCAAGACCTTCATGAATTCCATTTGCTAGTATTTCCAATTCTCATGCTTGGTAATGCATCAAGAAGAGAAGCAGCATATGCCTCTGCCTTTGTTATCAGCTTGCTTTGTGCAGTCAGATTAACTAATGCACCCTGGCTGCAAAGGAAGCTTAGCCTGATTTTCTCGAGTGATGCTGACACGGATGACCAATCATTATCAACCTGCCTCTCAAGGTTCTGCAAAAAATCAAAATAGCTTAGACCCCCCATTTGTTCAGAAACCCAACCCGCAATATTCATTTTGGCATCCATTCGTGCTACTGCAATAGAATGCCCACGACCTCGCAAGGCATTCACCATCTTAGCCTTGCTTTGAGAAACAAATTGCTTAAACCGTTGCTGATCAGTAAATTGTACATCTTGCAGCAGTATCCTCATTAGCTCAAATAAATCCTGGATCTGTGAAGCCATTGCCTTTCCTCTGACAATAATGCTGCTGCAAGGTTCTTTCTTGCCCCTCTTTGAAGTTGTGCTAGGGTAGATACTTATACCACCAATCTTTTGTCCTATTAGTTGATTAAGCTGAACAAAATCCATGTCTTTTGTGCCCATCTCCATTACTGATTGACAAAACAATGGGATTAGAGGCAAAAGCTCTGCATCAATATAGCTCATATCAAAAGCTAAGTCAGCATAAAGTACATCATTGGTGAATAGATCATGCCGTAACACAGTTGTTCCTTTTATGTCACCAATGTCCATAGGCACCCGAATAGGTTCCTTGGGAATGTCATCTAAGGACAGACATGGAACAGTGGCAAGAGCTTCAGGAGGGTCAGGAGTCTCCTACTTCAACCTCAGCTCCTCAGTTGCACAAACCAGCTCTGCAAGATCCTCTTTCGTCATACTTTCTTTCAATTTTTTTAATAGCTCCTTTTCTTCGTTTTCAATGACTGCGCCTTTGTCTGTATCGGGCTGCAGCAAGACAGTAACTTTGTGGGGATTCTCCAAGAGCAAAGACAGCTTTGGGTCCTTCAGCAGCGATTCGATCCTTTAGCTGCTCAAGAGGTTTTGCGAATCTCAAGGGTTCAAATGGATCCCTGCCATAAAGCCAATTTCCCATTGCGTGCAACATAAGTGATAATCCACGGGGGAATGATCCGGTGTTATTCTCTCTCAAAGAAAATTCAATAGTATTCATGGAAGCTTCCAAAGCTTTCGAAGTAAACCCTACATCAACTAGTTCTTTTAGCTTGGCCATGATAAGCTCTTCCACCTTCAAAACATTCTCTTCAGAGACATTCTTCAGGCCCAAGCTGAATTGAGGTTGAAGAAGATCATCATCAACCCCTCCACCAACTATAGCTTCCCCAAAGCCACTTTCTAGCAGTGCTTTACGTAAAGGTGCAGCAGGTGTTCCAAGCATCAAATGATCCAGAAAACCAATAGCTAGTTCTGCTTCCATATCGAGTGGGGTATCTGCAAGGACCCAATTGACACATACAATATGCTTCTTTTTTAAGTCACCAGTTTCACCAGCAGCATATGTCTCTGTAACAGTCCTGGGTTCTGTGAAAAGATTTTGGACCTTAACTTCTGACTCTCTGGCTACTTCGTTTTCCTCGAACTCATCCAAGTATGCACTAATTAAACACAGACGTTCATTAGGATCATCATCTCCATAAAACCAGATGCGGGCATTGCTTGGATGATAAAACTTGCGATGAAATTCTTGAAACTCCTCAAAAGTGAGCTTGGGAATAACAGCAGGATCACCTCCGCTATCTACACCATAAGTGTTGTCTGGGAAAAGAGCCTGTTGTGATACACGCCCCAGAAGATTATCTGGCTGAGAGTACACACCCTTCATCTCATTGAACACAACACCTTTCAGAGTGATTTCTTCAGAGATCTCATTAAGTTCATGGTGCCAACCCTCTTGCTGGAAAATTTGTTTGTCATTCACACACTTCGGAAAGAAAACTGCATCCAAATAGACATCAACAAGATTGTAGAAGTCCTTGGTATTTGTTGATGCCACTGGATAGCATGTCCTATCTGGGTAAGTGAATGCATTCAAGAAGGTATGGAGGCTACCCTTCAAAAGCTCAACAAATGGTTCTTTCAAGGAATACTTCCTAGATCAGCATAAGACACTATGTTCCAGATTGTGAGGTATTCCAGTAGAATCTTGTGGTGGCGTTCGAAAAACAATACCAAAGACCTTGTTTTCATCTTCATTTGTCACAGACATCAATTCTGCTCCCGTTTTTTTGTGTCTATACAGTATTGCTGTGGATTTATATTCATTGAGAAATTGCTCTTGAACCTTTTCAAAGCAGGGCTGTTTGACCACTTCTGGATTATCTTCAGTAGACGTCTGAGGGGATGGAGGACTTGTGACAGCTTGAGAAGCAGTGGCAGACAGCATTCGATGATGCAAAATGTGAAATCCGCCAGAGAACAATCTCTTCTGCAGTGACTCAGTACCCATCCATTGCAAGGCAGGTCTCCGATAAGCTCCTAGCCGCAAAGACGGCGGTAATGATGACTTTATATGCCAATTTCTCATTCAGTGAGAGATTTAGACGGGGAGTTGGAGCTTGCTCGACCCCTAGTTCCTCTTAGTAGATTGGGAGCTCAGCCCCATGCTAGGCGATTACACCTTCATAAAAGCTCTACACCATAGAGAGAAGAGAAGGGGGAGCACATTTCCTTCGTGACTGTAGAAATCTGCACCAAAACAGTAGGGATGCCACTTCTTTGTGTTACAGGTGGACATTTTCTCTGTGGCAATAGAAGATCGCGGCTGTAGAAGCTTGCCCAAGTCACAGAGATGGCGTTGGGGGCTTGCATTACAGGCGGGAGGGGGAGCACGGCCGTGCTCAACCCCAAATGAGGCTAGAGAGAGAAAGGGAGGTAGAGGATAACTTCCCCCTCCCCCCAAAAGATCCGTGCTACCTGAGTCATGGAGGATGGCTTTAATTCCTCACAAAAGCATGTACAACCACCCTGGGGCATTGATCACATATCGTATGAGAAAGGGAACCCATGCGACACGCCAGAAAAGAAAAAAAATGATTTGAGAAATACCATAAGTATGACTTTTTTGTGTGATTTTTTCTAAGAAATGAACAGAAGGAGGGGATTAGAAAAGAAGTACCCCTATCCCTCTACCCAAGGCAATCATTAAAAAAGAGGTGACAGAGATGGAAAGTGATGCCCAAATATGTATGGGGGAAAGTGTGTATGTGTGAGAGAATGAGAAAGAGAAGGGGGGGTTAGGGGGTGTTTTTGTGCATCAAACAAAATAAAGAACTAAACTAGCCAGAAATTAACAAATGAGAGGTACCCTTGACCAACCGAAGGCCACACGTACTCATCCTTCTCCAAGTGTCAAGGTGCATCTCACGAAGTATGGACACGCAAACTTGGAAAAACCAACGGCTAAAGGCCGACGTCCCCGGCAACGGCGCCAAAATGTTGAGAAAAGGGGAACAACAAACCCTAACCACCTCACATGGAAGTGAGAGGTTTCTCCAAGTTGGGGCAAAGAATGAGAGGAGAGGTTCACCCACGCTCATGAATCAATGGCAACAATGGCCAACGTCACAAGGAGCAAAGGGAAACATCCTCCCAACCATGCACACACACATGCAAATCCATACACCAAGACCAACGCCATTGCACACGAGGAGGCAAGAGAGTAACAAATGACACCTTCTTCCATTAACAAAATGGAGGCCAAGGCCATGGCCAAGGGACCTCTCTTTACAAAATGAGCTTCTCCTTATATAAGAGAGGAGAGTGATCCGTTGAATACAAGTGGCCAAAGGCTTCGTTAACTAAAGATGTTCTAAAAAAAGGTAGGTAGTTGGGAAAATAAAAAAGAGAATCTTCCTAGAGAGAGAGAGCATTTGCACGTATCAAAAAGTGGGCTCCCTTTTTGAAACTAAGGCAAGAATTCAAAAAGGATTCTTTTACAAAAGGAAGGGCAAGGTTGAGTTTTTATGGATTTTCTCAAAAAAGGAAACAAAGGAGAGTTCCTATGAAGAACTTGTATACAAAAGTAAAAAGTGAGAAATTTGAGAGACTTCCACACAAGGCTTTGAGCCTCCAAGTATCCTTAGCTTCAAGGGAGGCCTCCAAGTACTCCATAGCCTTCATAGCTTCACGGGTCCTTCATACTTCACAGTTCCAACACCGATCAACGCCTTTGGTACATGCTGGTGTCACTTCGACCCAGCCTAACCAAAATATAGCAATTCCTGAATCTACCAAGACGCCGTTGGAAACTAGTTTAACAATCTTGGATAAAGATTCAGAGTTATCCACGATTAGACAAACTCTAGGAAAAGAAATCGGTAAAAGCGGAAAAATACTAAAGTCTGGTACACTGTCAGTTCATTCCGGTGATATTCCGGTGATAGAAACACCAACTGGCGGCCAAGGATTAGCATTTTTTGCGGAGTCCTCAGCCAGACCCGCGTGTTTGGAAGAAAGATTTCGGATATTGGACATCCATAAAGAAGGAGACCTATTCGAAGCTGAGGTCCAAAGTATACTACACAAAAACAGTACACCGGAAGGCACGCCATCCGGCGATCCAGATTCTGATAGTTCAACTAATCAACCTCAAGATACAGAAGAAGGACCGGAGACACCCACGATGAACGGACAACAACAACAACAACAGTTAGGTCAACCAAGACCGCCTCCAACAGGAGTAACCTACATGAAATTTGGTGGATTCCCAGGAGATGACCCAGATGCTCACGTACGCACTTTCGAGATCAGTTATGCAGTCCTCAACCATCCACCGGATCAAGCATACAAAGCCATTGTTTTTCAATCTACTCTGGTCAATGAAGCGGCTAGATGGCTTACGGAATACGACATTAATCATTTCAGTACCTATGATGCAGTACGAGATGCTTTCTTGCAACGATTCAGGCTAAAGAAGAATCCCGCCGAAATCTTTGAGTATTTACAGAACAACCGACAGAAGGCAAATCAGACTGTCCAAGAATATGCTACACTTTTTAGAACACACTTGCGACAGATACCACAGGCCCACGCCAACTTACCAGATGACGTCATCACTCAATGGTTTATCAATGGCTTAACCCCGCAATTGAAGCAAATCATGATTATCAGATGTGTTGGAGCGATGACATTGGATGCAGTCATCGCCATGGCTTTGCAACTGGAATCCAAAGTCGGTGGATTTACAGAAGATCTAGAGTGGTTAAAAGCAAACAAAACTATGACTGAAGATATAACTAGACAAGTGTACTGTATCACATGCAAAAATTCAGGTCATACTAGTGCTAACTGTGCGCTAAATCAAACATTTTGCGCTATCTACAACACTGCCGGACACTCCACCGGAAATTGTGTCTACAATGCCAGAATACAGGGAACAGCAACAGTCAATGCTGTTATTCAAGAACATGGACAGGCAGCGAATCACTATGTACCTCCGCAACTGAGAAACAATCAACCACAGGGATATCGAAACTACCGAGGACAAAGGAACAATAACTATAATGCAAACCGTTGGCAGAACGAACCACCATCGGAAAATCCCAATTTACCACCACCACGCTGTCATTTTTGTGGTGAATTCGGACACATTAGAAGATATTGCAAAGACGCAGCTGAGTATGATCAAAGGAAGAAGGAGCGGCAAAACCCAATGGCCAACATGGTACAAATTACACCAGTGGAAACGCAAACTGCTACAGTCCAGACCCGATCAGGTAAACAACTACAACCAGCAGCAGAAGTATTTGAACCGGGGATACGAGAACAACATAGGATGTATAACAAGGCTAGTCACTGGACCGCCACAGAACCACCAGTGTTCCCAGAACCCATTCCGGTGACTCAGACCTCGTCGACAAAAGAAGGAACACAACAAGAGGAAGCAGCAGCAGAACAACCATCAGTAGTAGACATAACAGCAGATACTTCGGCAACAGCAGAGACCTCAAGTGCAAAGGAGCAGGATAACCAATCTCAGCAGGCCTGGGAAATTTTATCCAAGGCATCTATCACTCTACCTCTCGGCCAACTACTGGCGTTAGTACCTGGCATTCGACAACAATTCCAACAACAGTTCAGTCCGGTATCTTCTTGTATTCCGGCGACAACAGCAGTTCAACCAGAACCTGATTCTACGGTTGATCATTCAGTCCCCTTGATCACAGTATGGTATAAGAATCATAAGATTACGCAGGTATTGATTGATGGAGGCTCTGGTGTCAACATTGCAACTACAGCCTTATGCAATAGGCTAGGATGGACCGACATTGAACCAGTTCAATTTTTTGTCAGAATGGCGGACCAATCTAGAGTCCACCCTGTAGGACTTGTGCGAAATATACCCATTACTTTACAAGGTACGACCTTCAAAATGAATTTTGTCATACTAGATTTGCCGGAATCCACTTTGGATTACAACCTTCTTTTTGGCCGACCTTGGCTGAAGCATGCGAAGGTAATACAAGACTGGTCTGCACAAGAACTTACGTTCAAAGATGCCAGCCGGAGATATGTAGTAAAATTAGATGCTATCCAACCTTGCGAACTGCACGCCAGACCATATTTTGCAGAACCTGTCCACATGTTAGATGGACTATCAGATGATGAAGAAGAGAAATTTCTGAAGAGTAACGCTGACTTAATGACCTTAGGGACTGTTGATCTACAGTCCGTAATAGATAACTGGAGTACTTCAGTATGTACAGTTACACCAATCACCCAAGAGACCAATCGGGAAGAAAGAGTGCCGACACATGACAATGAATTACATTCACTATTTCGGACGACAGATGACACAGAGAAACCGCAACAGTTTTATTCTCTGAAGACCAATTGACCTCGTACAATCTAGGAGACAAAGATCATCCACGACCTGTAAAGATAAGGCAAAACTTACCAGAATCATTTAAAGCTGATCTGATTCGACTACTTCACGAATTCTCAGATGTCTTTGCCTGGGATTACAAAGATATGAAAGGATTAGATCCGCGCATATATCAGCATAGAGTCATGCTGAAACCTGAAGCTAAACCAAATAGGCAGCCCAGCTATCGGATGAATCCCAATTATGCACCTCAGGTAAAAGCCGAACTTGACAGATTATTAAAGGTTGGATTCATCGTACCAGTAGAGCATGCTGAATGGATCTCACCAATTGTGATTGTGCCAAAGAAAAATAAGCAACTACGAATCTGTGTAGACTACCGGAAATTGAACGCAGCAACAGTACCAGATCCTTTCCCGATCCCTTTTTTGGATACCATGCTCGATAGAGTCGCAGGTCATGAAATGTATTCATTCTTAGATGGCTACAGCGGTTACAATCAGGTTAGAATGGCTGAAGAAGATATACCAAAAACTGCTTTCATTACCAATTGGGGTGTCTTTGCTTGTACGGTAATGTGGTTTGGATTGAGAAATGCACCAAGCACCTTTCAGCGATGTATGCAGGAGATTTTCTCTCCATATCTCAATTCGTTTATGCAAGTCTATCTTGATGATTTCTCAATTTTCGGACAAATGATGGCACATTTGCTTCATCTACGTTTGTTTCCAAAAGTGTCGAGAATACAGACTCTGCCTTAACCCAAGTAAATCTGTGTTTGCCGTTTCCTGTGGCAAACTACTTGGTCATATTGTATCTGCCCAAGGTATCCGAGTAGACCCAGACAAGATTTCGGCAATTTTAGAAGCCCCAGTACCCGCCACTCCAAAAGAAGTAATGCGTTTTATGGGTCAAGTACGGTGGCACGGCAGACACTTACGGTGGCTCGCTCATCTGGCTGTACCTCTGAATAGACTAATCACCAAGACTCCACGACAGTTCGAATGGACTCAAGAATGCCAAACTACATTTGATCGACTCAAGCATCTATTAACCCAGGCACCAATCCTACAACCACCGGACTGGGACAATCCGTTCCACGTTTTTGTCGACGCCTCAGATATTGCGATCGGTAGTATTCTGATGCAGCAAACACATAAGTGGTTTCGCCCTGTCTACTACGCCAGCAGGAGGCTTGCACCGGCAGAAAAGAACTATTCTACCACTGAAAGAGAATGTCTAGGATTAATTTACTCCATCAAAAAGTTCAGACATTATTTATTAGGCCGGAAATTTACCTTTCATGTGGATCATGCTGCCCTTGTCTATCTAATAAGACAACATCTAGGCGGACGATTAGCCCGATGGGTGCTACTCTTGCAGGAATTTGATTATGAAGTCATTCACCGACCCGGAAATGCACATGCCCTAGCAGATTTCTTATCTCGCCTAGATTCTGGTGAAGCTTCGATAGGCATAGATGATACGACTCCAGCAATTTATAGTTCTGAGCCAATGACTGATGAGGCTGCCGAATTACAAGCAACACCTACATATTATGATCAAATTTTAACTTTTCTCTCCGAAGGATGCTTTCCATCTGAGATGACCAAGGCAGTTCGAAGGAAATTGGCAGTCTTTAGCTGCCGATTCCGGCTAGTGGCAGGAGAACTATATTATGTAGATCACACCGGAATCTTACTTCGATGTGTCCCTTCGCACGAAATTAACTCGGTCATCACGATGGCTCATTCAACCCCTACTGGTGGTCATTTTGCCACAGATCTAACTCACCGGAAAATTCTGCAAGGAGGCCTCTGGTGGCCTACTATGTACCGAGATGTTGCCCAATTCATAAAGAACTGTGATAACTGTCAAAGGTCTGGGCAACCACTGCAACGACACTTCTTTCCCTTGCAGCCTATTATGCCACTCGAACCATTTCAGAAGTGGGGACTAGATTTTATCGGTCCAATTACACCGCCCGCAGTCTTCAGTAACAACAGATACATACTAACCTGTACAGACTATGCAACGAGATGGGCCGAAGCCTGGGCTTTACGGTCTGCTACAACAGTTGTAGTAGCGAAATGTCTGTTAAATGATGTCTTCCCACGATTTGTCTTACCACTCGAATTGGTGACAGATCAAGGTACTCACTTCGTAAATCAAGTAATGAAGGTACTAACCCAATCATTCCAGGTAACACATAAACTCAGCTCTCCATATTACCCTCGCGCCAATGGTCTGGCCGAAAGCACAAACAAATCACTATTGAATATCCTCCGGAAATTGATCATGGAAACACCGGAAAGATGGGATCAACTACTACCCGCCGTATTATGGGCATACCGAACTACATATAAGGTAACAACAGGTTTGACACCTTTCAAACTAGCTTATGGTTTAGAAGCAATAGCACCTATGGAAATAGTTATCCGAAGCCTGCGTGTAGCAATCACCCAGAAAATGCTACCAGAAGAGTCGCTGACAGCACGAATGGACGCACTCAGGGAACTTGATGAGCACCGATGGCTCAGCTTTTTAACCATGCGCAAAGTACAACTAAGGCAAGCCAAGACACATGATCGATATTTGAAGACCCCAATCTTTTCGGTAGGTCAGCTTGTCCTTTTCTATAACGCAAAATCCAATAGAACAGCAGAAAAGTTCAAACTACGCTGGTTCGGTCCCTTTAAGATCTCAGAACAAGTCGGTCCGGCAACTTTTCGGCTGACTACGTTGACTGGAACTCCACTCCCCAAGGTTTAATTAATGGGTCGAAGTTACGGCCATATCATCACACCACTAGCCCGCATTAAAATTTTCGACGATGGACTGCGTTTTGTTTAAACTTTTCTTGTTTTTCTTTTTTTGTTTTTATAAATAGCCGCGTTTTGTACGATCTTGATATAACCAGCCGCCCTCTTAACAGTCACTCGAGTACGCACACCTGCATGAAAAACCAGTACTAGTCCCGCACCGCACAATGATATTCCACCCCCCTCTTTCCCTCCCCACCATAGTGTTTCTATTTAAACTTTGTCGACGACGCCGAAATAAGCTAGTGTGTTGCATGCTACTATTCTGAGCCCTCGTGCATTTTGTATTCGTGCTCACCATCTTCCTCAGTAACCGCCATGGAAGCGCTAGCCAACTACACTGCTTTCCGTGATGGTATCCCTACAGACGTAGGCGAATACCTGCGTTGCAGAGGGTTGGCTAACTTCGCTGAGTTTCCCTGGCACTCAGTGGAAGCCCATCCCTTCTCCGCGCAGATCATCCACGCCATCGCCCAATTCCCCATCACCGAACGATAGTGGGTCTTCCCTTCCCTCCCATATAGAACCGTCATCACCTTCCAAGCCTTCTCTGCAGCCTACCGCCTCACCCCGCAAGGATGCGAAAATGGCCCTAGCATCCCTGTCGCTCGCATGACCGAACTCTTCCCCCGCTCCTCATCAAACGAATATGCCGTTCTCTGCCGCTCGGAACCTGAATGATCCGCTCTACAGTTCCTCGTAGCAATCCTCAACCTGCAAAAACGAACCTACGGCATCTCTCGCCCCTTCTATTCCGCCTTGGAGTTAGCCGCCCGCGAATCCGTGAACTTTGCCTCTTACTTCTTCCAACAAATTCATAAGGAATCCGTAGCTATAGTAAAGCAACTCCAAAAGGGCACCTCTCCGCGCTCTCGCCTTCCCCACATCATTTCATTCCTCTTCCCAACCATTCTCACCGCACAACCCCCACCCACAGGCCCAGCACTTAGGCACGAAGAATCAGCACAACCGCTCGAGGAAACTGAAGAAGATGACGAAGAGATCAATCAACTCTTCCGCACTAAGCGAATCCGGATCAGCTCTTCAGAAAGCGAAGTCCAAGGATCCGCCAGAAAGAAACAAGACACCGAAGAGGACAAACAAGAAGAAACATACCACGACACCGCCACTTCAATACACCACGACACTTCGACAGAGCAACAAGACCAGCAAAACCAAGCAGAGACAGAGATAGTGTCTACCAAAAAGGAATCCGAGCATCAACAGGACGAACCGAAATCCGCCACAAAAGCACTGGATGAACTCATCGCAGCCATCAATCATACAAAAACCGAACAACAGACAGTAGCCAAGGTAACCACGACTGACTCTGTTCTGCCCACCCCACCTGTCAACCCCGACCTCCCACCGGAACCACCCCGCCAACCCAGTCCTGAACCTACACCATCCTCCTCTTCCTCCCCTAACTACTCTCCGCCAAACTCCCAGAACCTACTCACCGATACGTCCTCTTAGCCTCGTCAACCACCACCACCACACAACGTATTTTCGGAACTAGTTTAAGGAAGCCACGGACACTCTGAAGGCAGAATACCAATATAAGGTCGACGTCCTGGAAGCCGACATCACCCCCCTCCAGGAAGAAATCGAAGCCATAAAGACTGAGAATCATTAGCTACAGACACAGTTAGCAGAACTCCAAGCAAAATTTTCGGCAGAACAGACTCTAGTACAGCAAAGAGATGCAGCCCTCGAGCAAGTTGCAGCCAAAGAAGGACTACTACACGCCGCACATGAAGAAATCCGAGCCCTGAAGACCACCCTCCACGAACACGAAGATATCAACGCCTCTCTCGAAGAGTTGGTCGCAGAAACAAAGATTCAATTGCAGGAGACCATCAAGAAGAATCAGGACCAACAGAAAGAAGCCGAACAAGTCCAAGAACAGTTACGACGAGCCCAAGAATGCGCAGATGAGGTTAACAGTATCCTCAAACGCCAATTGATACGGGAAGGACAATACCTAAAGGATATAGACAAGACGCGCAGAGACCGAGATGCGTTCAAGAAAACTCTCGATTTCCAAACCCAGCAGTTTGAACGCCTAGACAACCAAGTGCGCAACCAGAAGGAGAATATTACAGAGCTGAAGACCAAACTGACCAAAATGAAGACTTCCCAGGACGCCGCACTATCCAACGATTTCTATCTACAGGAGGCTTTTGTGCAGACCCAGGCCGAAAACATGCTCACCGAAGCAATCGCGCTTAGCTCTGTTAGAATAGATGCGCAGGTTTTAGAGCCCGACACGCTAAAACAACTATTAGAAACCCTTAAGAAAAAGATAGCTCGCACATTTAGATTAGCCAGGAATATGTATCTCGAAGGTCTCATAGAAGAATAAGTATATTCGCCCATCCGAATTCATAATGTATGAATATGATAATCAACTTTTGGTTTTCTGACATTTTCGCACATATAAAGTCTTGTTCAGTCTAGCACCAATCTACGGAGTAACACGCGGCATAATGATTTTTACTCTGATACAAATATTGTCAAGGGAGGGAAGAGTCATGTCCTACTGACATACAATCAGTATAGCAAATGGCCGTTCAAGCACCAGTGTTTATAATATGCGTATACAGAGCATAGCATTCTTCATTAGTATTCTTCGAGATTCAGCGCCAGTTAGCAACTTCCAGCATATTCTTCTCAACAACCCTTAAACAAGCATGTCAAAATCCGACCTACTCAGATGGCAACTCAGAAAGCGCGCCAGTACACAGACCCACGTTGTAACGACAACAGATACTACCCTACAAGATGAAGCAGATGACGCAGTAACTTCTGATCAGTAAAGACTCAGCATAAATTCTCCACCGAATTTAAAATCGAGCTCGACATCAATTCGAAAAAGAATGAGGACTGGCTACGGAAGATAGGGCTCCTCCAGTTTGCCCAATTACCATGGGAGCAGTGGATTGCTAATGACGATGCACAGAATCAATTACATAGCATGCGACAAACAAGCGGCTTCATTTTAAATCAGGTACGATTTTTGCCCCAGCTAGTCTCAACCGTGTTTAAACTACCACTCTATGATGGCGCCCGATATCTTAAATGTTCGAATGAGGATTTGAGGAAGGAATTTGGCGATTGTGAAGGCCCCCGACGGTATTACATGTTGAAAAATGCCACATATCACCGTCGAGAACAATTTAAATGGTATTTAGAAAAGCTCTGTTTACTAGTGAAATTCGACTTAATGTCTAAAGAAAATTTTTCCCCCCTATTACATGCCGAAGAAGGAGGTCCGGTTAGCTGGACACATTGGCTGTATAACCACCTCTACGCACAAATCATTGTCGAAGATAAGAGAAGATCCCACACCAACAGCAGACTAGCAGCCTATTTAGCTGCTATATTTAATTTTGTCCAATCCGTAAAGGATGAGCAGCTACACTGGTCCCCCCATTTTTATTCCGGTGAACATGATCGAATAGATACAGAACACCACACAGAGCCTGAGGAAGCAGCTCAACCCTCCACCTCGTCTGCACCTTTCTTCCACACAGGTAACAACGCACAGAACCAGACCGTAGGAACGCCGTTTCGGCTGTCCATTAAACGACGAATGGCAGACAACTTGCCAACGGCCAGTCCAGAGCAATTACCGGACGATCTCCAACCCGATTTTGTCATAAGGATGCAAAACAAACTACAAGAGGTTTCTCAATATTTGCGGCAACAAGAACAAGCACTTCAGCACAAAAACGAATTACTACTCGCCACGATGACTAAGTCCAATTCATTAATGACACAGATGCAAAAAGAATTGGATGACAAAGAAGCTTTAATACAGGTGTTACAGAATAACAACCAGCAACTAATGGCAGAATTGATCACCGCAAAAAAGTGTGTTCAAGACTTTAATCAGTGGCAGCAAACTATCCAAACACAAATTCAAGCCGAAATGTCAAGTTTTTCTACCCTGAATGCTAACCTGCAAGCCGAAAATGAAATTTTGCAGTCAAGGATACAAGTTTTGCAGGAGTTCGAAAGGCAGATATTAAAAGATGAAGGCGTAGAACTAAATGCCACATTAATGACAAATGTGGACATAGACTTATTAAAACAGCAATTGGATAGTCGTGTTCAAAATAGCTGGACACTTTTTCGCAGGAGATGGCTGGCTATACTTGTTCCGCCACTTGAACAAGTACGATCAGAAAGGATTGGGGAGTCAAACCCTGGAATAGACCTACAGGCAGTACAAAAGGATGTTGAAGACAGTAATGCACCTGCGGGTTCGAGTCCACCGTGCGTGCCAGTGTTAGAGGGCCGCCGAACCAGGACGGATGAACCCGGACAGGTGCCTTAAATGTAAAAGTGCTGGACGGCCGCCGAACAAGGACAAGAGTACGAGGACAGGGAGCTTAAATGAAAAAAAGAGAATCTTTCAGGGAACGCGCAGGTGACTGCAGAAGTGCGCACCCTTGTAAAAAATCCTCTATTTAAGGCAATGAAAAGAAAGAGCAAGCAGCCCCCCCGTTTTGTGGGAATTGTAGTGTGTTGTCTGATTAAGTCTCGTTGAGATTGCTGTAACGGATTGTGTGCACGTATATGTTGTTGAAAGGATAAGTTCTGTGTTGATCTGTTACGTCTGTACTCCTGCTAGTCGATTATACTCACCTTAATACGGAATGACGAATCATCTGTATTGTGTGGCGAAGCTGTTCGGTGATGGTTGAGTATGATTCTGAGTGTGAACCAGTGTGGTATGTTATTTGTTAGTTCTTCTGTGAAGTGAGTAGCGCAAAGAAGTGTTCTCGAACTAATTGTCTGTAAAGTTTTTGTAAGCGGCTGAATTCGTTACTGCACCTGGTATTTGCTGCTTACCCCAACAACGGGAAGATTAGTAGTTGTAACGGTCTGAATGTGAATAAAACAGTGTCGGTTTATGGTTAGTTGGTTATTACGAGGAGATTAACTGTTCGAATCCGCGTGACTTTAAGGTATACGGCCCAGTTGGCACACCTATCTACCTTGAAGAAGTACGTAATTAGATGATTTTGTTATTTAAGTATCTTTTGCGCGTAGAATACGTAACCAGACTGCTAATCTGAGTCCTGAAGTTCTAATTCCAATACACTGAACAGTCTTCCGTTGTTCAGGGACGGATACTGAGCTAAGGACGGAATGACCATAAGACTGTGTGTTAAATTGGGAAAATAGTATAGGGCCTCTGTCTAACAGACCCCTACCACTCCCAAGAACCCACGTGGCTAAGAGAGGGATTGCGGTTAGAAGTATTTGGGACCGATTGAACGTGAAGTATCTGAATTGGAAGTAGAGTAACGCTTAAATCCATAAACAAGTAACGGTTTAACAGAAGCATGAAGGAAGAATACATCGAGAAGATGAAGATGTGTACACATATGTACATTAATATAGAGATAGTTCACTTATACTTCTGAATAGTCATGAACTTGTAAATATTTTCCTATATATATATAAAGGAAATGTTGCGGAAAATATGAGAGAGTGTAGAATACAAGAATTGAAGAGAATTGAAAGAGTTCAGACACTTGAGAAGTATGAAGATTAGCTCTCTCATCCACTTGTAAAATTCCTTCAGGAATGAAAGAAAATTGCGCCCGATGTTTATGTGCATTCTCCTTCTGTGCTTGATCATTTCAAGAATCCTTTTGTAGACATCTAAGTCCATAGTTGATGAGTCTATGGTTAAAGTTTGAGAGCCTAATTGTAAACAAGCTTTGAGAATTATGAGTAGGAATATTCATATGTGAAGAAGTGTTCACTGTTTCCTGAATTAGAGGGTAAGCCATCTATGGCTAAAAGCATTTATACAAACGGGTTCTAGATTGAGAGAATCAAATGTTAGAAGTTACAGGTGTCTGAATCGACTTTTCAGAAGAGCAGTTTTAGACATAGGTAACTTGTTGAGATCATTTCTCAAGATCTACTGAATGTTTTGGAGTGATTCAACTTGGAGAAGGTGTGCAAACTATAGATGACACCTTATACAAAGTTTCATAAAAAACTTTACACAATTGATAAGTTAATGAGAGAGATATGTGCATCAGACTTTCTGTGTAGTCATCTTCTTCATAGTTTTTCGAAATCTTTATAATTGATCATTGATCCTCTAAAATTGGTGAAGGTTTAAGTTACTCTTGTTATAGAGGTGCTCTAACTTCAAGAGTAGCTTGTTCTTTTGGAGATTAACACTCTCCATCAGTGGTATCAGACCAGGAAGTATCATAATTGAAGGAAGGAGGATCCCGACTACTGCAGCTACAAAGAATTTAACATCTGAAGGTTCAAAAGGTGAAAGCTTGAGAAGGAGGTCATACGACATCAAAGAAGTCAAAAGGAAATTCATTTGAAGTAAAGGTACATCTATTATTCATAAAGTTTGAAGAATTCAATACACAGGTGAGGAAAGGATGGGAGATTCTCTTCAAATAGAGAAGTTGGATAGAGAGAACTATCCAGCATGGTCAATGAGGATGGAAGCTCATCTTATGAGCAAAGACTTGATAAGTTATATCACAGGTGAAGAAGAAAAGCCTCAGTTCAGAGATCCTAGTGTTCCAACTAGGGAGGAATTAACAGATTTGAAGACTTGGATGAAGAAAGATGCTCAAGGTAGGAGCATTATCTATACGGCAGTCAATGACTACTTGCTACCTCACATTAGAGGTCTCAAAAGTGCAAGTGATATATGCAATGCTTTGGAGGAGCATTTCCAAAACACCACAAAGTCAAGGAAGGCATCCTTATGGGCAGAGTTTACCACATTCAAGAAAAAGGCCTCTCAATCCATCTCAGACTATGTAACAAGGATGAAGGACATTGCAGATGCATTAGGAGCAGTTGATGAAGATATTGAGGAGGATAAATTGGTAAGGCAAATCCTCGCAAGGTTGAGAGGTGATGACAAATGGAAACCATTCATTTTGTCTACTGAATTATCACTTGATCATTTTACTCCTGACTTAAATCAGTTGCTAGGACATATGTTAACCTTTGAGGAGGATGTCAAAGGTGAAAGTGATAAAAGTGCAGGTCATGCAATGTATTCAAAGAATAAGAAGAAGAATATCAAAGGGAAGCAAGAAACAAATGAAGATGAAGGTATAACTAGCCAAGCCAACTTCCTAAGAGGAAGAGGAGGTGGCAAAGGTAGAGGAAGAGGCAGGAGTAATAGAGATGGAGTAAAAGCTTGCTGGATTTGTGGTAAGACAAATCACTTAGCTAATGAATGTTGGCATAATACTCAGAGTAATGGTGGATATAATCAGAATCTCAATTCAAGAGGAAGAGGTGGCAGAAATCAAAGAGGTAATTTCAGAGGTAGAGGTAGTAGAGGTTACTTTGGAAGAAATGCGAGGATTCCAAAGTCAACAATACAACAATACCTACTACAATTATGCTTTAGATCAGAAGGAAGATTCAACATTGATAATGAATGCAACTTGTGAAAGGCAAAGTGAAGATCAAAGAGTCTTCTACATTGACTCAGGATGTAGCAATCATCTGAGTGGCAACATAGCCTTGATGACTGATTTGGAAAATAAGGTAACTAATCATGTAGTTCAAACAGGTGACAATACAAAGCATAATGTGAAGTCAATTGGATCAGTGAAGGCCAAGGATGGAAGTACTCTCTTGAGTAAGGTTTTGTATGTTCCTACAATTCCTAAGAATCTGATAAGTGTAGGACAAATTGTTGAAAAAGGTTATGAAGTTAGATTCACTAATGAAGGAGTGTTTGTGGAAGACCCTAGCAATGGGTATAAACAGATTGTTTCAGGGAAGAAAGAAGGAAGATTGTTCACATTGAAGATCCAAGGTAATGTTGGTCATGCATTGTTCACCTATGGAGGACATAAGATCTCTGAGTTAGATCTTTTGCACAAAAGGCTTGGACATTTTAATGAAAGAGGTATCAAAGATGTGGTTAACAATGGTTCAATGCTTGGATTGCCTAATGTTGCAGGTCAACATATGACATACAGATGTGAGGCATGTCAATTAGGTAAGGCTCATAAGCAATCTTATTCCAAGCATGGTTTTATGTATTGAGAGAAGCTTGAGTTGGTACACACAGATGTGTGGGGACCATCAAAGGATTTCAGTATTAATGGTTCAAGGTACAATGTGATTTATGTTGATGATGCTACTAGATGGATCACTATCTATTTGATCAAAGATAAGTCAGAGGTGTTCAATACATTTAAACATTATCATGTGTATGCAGAGAGAATTATAGGTCATAAGTTGAAGAGAATAAGGTCAGATGGAGGGGGAGAGTATTTCTCTAATGAGTTCAGTGATTACTTGTGGAATGCAGGTATAAAAAGGGAAATTACTTGCAGGTACTTTCCTCAACAAAATGGTGTAGCAGAAAGGAGAAATAGAACTCTTGTTGAGTTTGCAAGATCCATGATGAAGGAGAAAAATTGCCCAAATTACTTGTGGGCTGAGGTTGTAAATACAACTACTTATTTGGTCAATAGGTTACCATGTAAAGCTTTGCAGGGTATGACACCATATGAGGCATGGTGGGGTAAGAGACCTACTCTAGACCATTGCAAAGTATTTGGATGTTTGGCATATGCATATGTGCCATCCCAATTAAGGCACAAATTGGAACCTAAAGCTGAAAAGTATGTATTCATTGGTTATGATGATAAGCAGATAGGATATAGGTTGTGGAGTCCATCCACAAAACAATTCCTTGTATCAAAGGATGTTACATTTGATGAGCAAGGTACTTGGTATGCAGGTACAATCAATATTAATGCAGGTGATGAAGAAGTTGTGAATCAAAAGAAAGGTAAATCAAAGGTTCAAATATTTGATGAAGAGGAGAATAATGAAGTACAGGTTGAAGTTGAAGAAGTCCCAAGATTTGATCCAGAGTGTGATGAACCAGAAACTTCAAGGAGTGGAGAACTCAGAAGGTCATCAAGACACAAATGACAACCTACAAGGTATAGCTATGACACTTTTTTTTTGGCTACCAAAGATTATGCTTATATGATAAAGGCAGATGAAGACCCTTCTACATATGAAGAGGCAAAAGGTAAGGAAAATTGGGAGATATCTATGCAGGAAGAGTATGATGCATTGATGGAGAATCAGACATGGGATTTAGTTCCTAAACCAAATAGTCAGAAGATCATTGGATGCAAATGGGTCTACAAGACAAAGAGATTTGCAAATGGAAGTGTGTCTAGGTATAAAGCTAGACTAGTTGTGAAAGGGTTTGCTCAGACATATGATATTGATTATGATGAAACATATAGTCTTGTGGCAAAGATGACAACCATTAGGACACTCATAGCCATTGCTGCATGTAAAGGTTGGAAATTATGTCAATTAGATGTGAAGAATGCTTTTTTAAATGGTTATATTTCAGATGATGTTTTCATGGAGCAACCACAAGGATTCAGAGATGAAAGGTATCCAGATCATGTATGTAAGCTCAAGAGAGCTTTGTATGGTTTGAAGCAGGCCCCAAGGGCATGGAACTATAGACTTGTAAAGTTCTTAAAAGAACTTGGATTCTAAGTATCTAAAGCAGATAGTAGCTTGCTTGTCAAAGCAAGTGATGATGGGTTCATATACATGTGCATATATGTTGATGATATAATCCTTACAGGTACAGATGAGAAAGGTATTCAAAGCCTAAAGAAGCAAATGGAGAAAGAGTTCAAAATCAGTGACTTGGGAGACTTGTCATATTTCTTGGGCATGGAGATCTCATACACTCAACATGGGGTGTATGTAACTCAAGAAAGGTATTTAAGAAACTTGTTGATCAAGTTTAAGATGAATGATTGCAGGATAGCACCTACTCCAATGGAGGTGAATCACAAATTGAGCAGATATGGAGGTGAAGAGTTCAAGGACATGAAGCTATATCAGAGTTTGGTTGGTAGTCTGATCTATGCTACATTAACTAAGCCTGACTTGTCATATGCAGTTGGAGTATTATCTCAATTCATGCATTGCCCTAGGAAAGAACATTGGATTGAAGGTCAAAGAGTGTTGAGGTACATTAAGGGTACACTCAAAGAAGGTTTGTATTATGGTTTTACATCAAATATAAACATCAAGATTTATAGTGATACAGATTGGGCAGGTAATCCTGATGATAGGAGATCAACATATGGATACTTGTGTTATGTAGGAGATAAGTTAATTTCTTGGTGTTCAAAGAAGCAACACACAGTTGCTTTATCATCTACAGAAGCAGAGTACAAAGGTATAGTGGAAGCTGCAAAGGAAGTGATATGGCTAAAGACTCTCATGAAGAGTTTTGACATCATACAGAGTACACCCACTATTCATGGAGATAACATGAGTTCATTGTATTTAGCTGCTAATCCTGTTTTTCATGCCAGGACCAAACACATTGAGATTCAGTATCATTTCCTAAGAGAGAAGGTGTTGGATAAAGAGATTGAAGTAATACATACTTCAACAAAAGATCAGATAGTTGATATGCTAACCAAAAGCTTGGACGGACCAGAGCTACAGAGATTCAAAGACATGGAAGGTATAAAGAAGATAGAGAAAACCTCAATTGATGATTGAGGGGGAGCTGTTGGTGCAGGGCAATCAACAATTGATGTTTTAATGAAGAATTGAAGTCAAGGACTGAAGAAAAAGGTTCAAGTTGTGAAGCATGAAGGAAGAATACATCCAGAAGATGAAGACGTGTACACATATGTACATTAATACAGAGATAGTTCACTTATACTTTTGAATAGTCATGAACTTGTAAATATTTGCCTGCATATATATAAAGGAAATGTTGGGGAAAATATGAGAGAGTGTAGAATACAAGAATTTAAGAGAATTAGAAGAGTTTAGACACTTGAGAAGTATGAAGATTAGCTCTCTCATCCACTTGTAAAATTCCTTCAGGAATGAAAGAAAATTGCACCCGATGTTTCTATGCATTTTCCTTCTGTGCTTGATCATTTCAAGAATCCTTTTGTAGACATCTAAGTCCATAGTTAATGAGTCTATGGTTAAAGTTTGAGAGCCTAATTGTAAACAGGCTATGAGAATTATGAGTAGGAATATTCATATGTGAAGAAGTGTTCACTGTTTCCTGAAACAGGCACAATCTTGATGGTCAATGATTTGATCATTTCTTAGTGTACAGGTTAAAGTTTTGCATGAGTAAGGAGTCAAAATTTAAGTTAGAAGGTAAGCCATCTATGGCTAAAAGCATTTGTACAAATGAGTTCTAGATTGAGAGAATCAACTGCTAGAAGTTACGAGTGTCTGAATCGACTTTTCAGAAGAGCAGTTTTAGACATAGGTAACTTGTTGAGATCATTTCTCAAGATCTACTGATTCTTTTGGAGTGATTCAACTTGGAGAAGGTGTGAAAGTGTAGGCAACACCTTATGCAAAGTTTCATCAAACATTTTACACAATTGATAAGTTAATGAGAGAGATATGTGCAGTAGACTTTCTGTGTAGTGATCTTCTTCACAGTTTTTCAAAATCTTTATAATTGATCATTGATCCTCTAAAATTGGTGAAGGTTTGAGTTACTCTTATTATAGAGGTGCTCTAACTTCAAGAGTAGCTTGTTCTTTTGGACATTAACACTCTCCATCAATTCCTAGCAGAGGCTAAGCACGGATAGAGGTTTTGATCAATTAGGGTTACGTTAAGCACGACCAAGTCCAAGAACTCTAATCACTCAAGTGCAAGTACACAGAAATTCCATTTGCAAAACAACCTAAGGGAAAAGAATTTAACTGAAGCGACCAACCTCAAGTACGAGAAAACTTAAGTGTTCCTTGTAACGACTATTGATTGGACAAGAAGTGACATTCCAAGAAAAATTAAAAAGAACGTTCAGGTGTGCCATACTTACAAAGGGTTGAAGGTCCTTATAAGACACAACCTGAATACCTTAGGACCAACGGATTAGGTGCTTGCATCTATGAGGACGGCTTAGGAATATCACTAGTCCAGATTAAAAACCCTGACCAACCCATTGGACTAGAACATCCAACAGTCAAGTATGAAAATGGAGCATACCTGGACAAGGAGGGAACCATATACGTAGTCACCAGTCACCCAGATAGGACAGATGAGTGTGGTAATGTGATCTCAGAAACGGACATAGGTGATCTGGAGCAAGGAAACATAGGTGGAGAGCCTAAAACACCTTGAGGCAAATCTGTTCTTACTAGAATCCTCACACCAAAGTGGATTCCTCAGGACAACTAAAGCATAGATCTACTCTTGAACCGAGAGACCGATGAAGCCTTTTGGAGGTACAAGCCGGATCAACCGAATGAGTTAGGAATGATCACAATCTATGAGTTCAAAGATCCTGATAGCCCAGGCAAAGTGACCTATTTAGACAATACTTCGGAAAGGATCTTTGAGGTCACCGAGCATGGAAGGCATGCTTACACTTGGAAGGGTGAATTGGTTTTCCCCCAACCAAGATCTAATGTCTCTTATGGCCACCTAGGAGCGAGAACATCCCAAGCTCATGGAGCTCAAAGGGACAGAAGTAGAGATAGGCTAGAAGTGAGTTTTGCCAACCCATTGGGAAGAGAAAGAACGAGAACAGAAACGGATAGAGTGGAACCTGAGAGACTTAGAGCTCCAAGAAATCCAAGAAATGTAGATGAATTCCCTCTGCCAAGACATATAGAGCACACAAGGACTTTGAGACCTACACAGTTAGTTAAGTCCATGAAGAATTACTTCGATAGCATAGGAGACCCATATGATCATGTGGCCGAGTTTAGGCAAGTCTTCAGAGTTGAACAAGTTGAGGAGCTCTTCACGCAATACAATGCCTTTGGTCTAACCCTTAGGAACACAACCCTTACGCGGTTTCAACCTCTAAATGAGAGATAGTTCAGGAGCATAGACCAACTTCTAGAGGCTTTCATTATTGAATTCTCTAAGAGTGGCATAAGGCATAATACTTCCTCACTGATTCATAGCTTCAAGCAGACCCCTCAAGAGATGGTTAGACTTGCAGGAAGAAGGTTTAGACAATACTTAGAGAGATGCCCTGTTCTTGAGTTGCCCACTCCAGCCAAACAAGTGGCTTTATTCTTGGATGGACTGCTAAGTACCAAATTGAGATCATATGTGTACTTGAAGGACCCTAGGACCATAGAAGAGTGTGTACATATGTGCATTGACATTGAGGATAACCTAGGGGAGGAACTAGAGCTCTCAAAAATCGACAAGGATTCAGACATCTCTAGTAGCCTCACTTCCAGTCAATCCACCTCTATCGAGGAACTTGCACAGAAGGTAGCTCAAAAACTAGGTGTCTCTAGCAAACAAATCCCAAGGTTTTCCCCAGTAAAAAGATGTTATACTTGCGGTGGTGACCATATGGTGAATGTTTGTCCCATTATGGCTCAACCCCAAGTAAATCGCAGTAGCCAATACTGCACCATAGAATGGAGATATACAAATCACACAGCACAAGACTGCCCATACAATAAGCAAGCGGTTAGGCAAACCTACCCTCAGCCCTATCCACAACAGGGAAGATACCAAAACTAGTACCCACCACAACAGTATTCTAGGCCTCAACAAACCTACCAACCACAATATCAGGCCCAGGAGATACCTCAACCAGTGCTAGCACAACAACCTCCTGCTCCAGCCAATGTGATCCCCGTAAAGTATGCAGCTACAGAAGAGAACCTGAATAGAACCATAGTGCCAATAACACCATTGCTTTCAGAAAGTGACCCCAGTGACCATAGCTTTGATTCTACACATATTGATAGCCCCCAGGCTTACTACATGCAGTCTCCTGAACATGGTGAATCCTACTATAGTGAAGAACCGAGTGAACCTAGTTGGGATCCAGAGTATGCAAATATCATGTACACAAATCCCAACCCTAGACCTCAATCTAGGCAAGTAAGACCCCCATTCCCTAGAGGACCATGCTACAAATGTCAGGGAGATCACCTCATTCGTGATTGCCCCATGCCTGCACCTACACAACCCCAGTCAGTAACAATCCAGGGCTTTTGTCAAGATTGCGAAAAGGAGCATCTCTTACGAGATTGCCCAAAGAATCCCAATAATATGCCAAAAATCACTCTTATTAATTTTATTGGGTTTGTATTAGACTCTACAGGAAGTGTGACTTCCACTGAACCAGTACAGGTAGTCACTAGAGCTCAGGCTTTGCAGCAGAACCAAGGTTTAAGCCAAGAAAAGAGCGCTGAGGTTAGCGAAACTAAGAGCATAACCAAGAAGAGGACTAGATCCTGGAAAGATAGTCGAGAAAGGATGAAAAGAGAATGGGCTAAAAAGATGAGCGACTTAAAAGAAAGCATAAGAGAAACAAAAGCCAAAATTGTTGAACTCACCTCTCAAACACACTCTCACATACCACCACCACCTTTCACCCCACCTCAGACAATCCCACCACCTCCTAGAGTAGGATCAATGCTAGCCGACCCCACTCCAGAGGACATAGACATGATGCTTAAGGCATATCAGGCCAGAATCCGAGAAGGGCCAAATGTGATGGATCATGACAATGCTACCCTAGAGCTAACCTAGAGATAGAAAGAACTAAGCTTTGTGCGAAAATGGTAGCATTG
Organism: Ceratopteris richardii; assembly: GCA_020310875.1. Taxonomy (NCBI): domain Eukaryota; kingdom Viridiplantae; phylum Streptophyta; class Polypodiopsida; order Polypodiales; family Pteridaceae; genus Ceratopteris; species Ceratopteris richardii. The sequence goes on along the minus strand of CM035444.1, from coordinate 98,554,448 downwards.
GCTCAGACGATGTTTGAAGCCAGTCATCTCTTCAACTACTCTTGCTCAGCTAAGGCACAATTGCAATTAGATGGACTATTAGAGAAGTTAGAGAGCATAATTGCACGATCTCCCAAGGAAGAAAACTCTCAAGGAAGAGATGAGGCAAGTAAAAGAATAAGCATTCCCCCATAAGAAGCTTATGTGCCTAATTCCATTGAATCGGACACCTCTTCTTCTATGAATAGGTACTCACTAGAGTTCTTGTGAGAGATTCAAGAAGAGAAATGGGCTAAAGAAACTGAAGTCCCTCCTCCCATTGAACTTGTGGATGACACTCATGATCAATTCCCACAAGACATTCCTTCTATTTATGGAGAACAGGAGACTACCCAATCGCAGGAGAGATTAGACTTTGAGTCCAATTCCATACAGGAACTACCCCATTTCACAGGCCCATGGGAAGCAAAGTCTACTTGTATGAGAGCACCCACGGTCATGGTAAGAAACGAAGGGATACGGAATCGGTGCATTCCATAGGATCAGGATCCTCATGGATGCATGAAGACATTCACTTGTGGATGTGTAAAATAGCAGTAGAAGAAGAGAAAAGGGAAAAAGCAAGAGAAGTAGGTGCGAAGGGAACCCATAGATCAATTCAAGACCCGGCCTATGCAGCTGTAGTATTCCCTAACGAAGAATTTGAACCTCACGGCTGGGCAAAAATTTTAGAAACAATGGATGTAGCCATCAATGAAGAACAATGGACACCCCACTGTGATGAGGATGGCTATGAAATTTCAATTTTCTCCATAGAGCCAATCATGGGAGATTCGATTCTGGAAGAATGTGAACCTAGCACTGATGCATTCGAGGATGCAAGTGACTCTGATTTAGAGTGAATCATTATGGACCCACCATTTGCATCGGACGAGGAATACTTCTATGAAGTAGAAGTTCACTCTCAGAGACATGAAGAGCTCACAAATGATATAAGGTTAACCACGCAAGTGACCATCAAGAGTGGAGGCAGGAAGAGGAAGAAGAAAGAAGTCATACCAGAAGAGGAAGAATCTTTGTTTGAGGTCCCTAAAAACTTTAAGAAGTACGAAATAGATGATAGGAGAGTCATGATAAGAATGCCAAAATGTGAGGCTCAATCAGGGGAGGCCTATGATAACAAGGAAAACCACCAAGAAAATAGTGGTAGCCATATAAGAAGAAGGAGAAGAAAGATGCACCTACATAGGGCATGACTTGATGGAAGCAGAAGAGCAGGAGTTGATAGCCTTGCTAAGGGAGTACAGAGATGTATTCGCTTGGAGTTAAAAGGACTTGAAGGGTGTAGCCCCTGACATATGCTCACACACAATTCCCATGACCTCAGATGCAAAACCCTCTAAGCAAAAACCATACACATACAATGATAATTATGCTGCCAAGATCAAAGAAGAGATAGATCGCTTGGTTGAAGCTGGATTTATCTACGAAATTGAGCACACTGAGTGGGTATCCCCCATTGTAGTGGTGCCCAAGAAGAATGGAAAGCTACGGGTGTGCATTAACTTGAAGAAGGTTAATGCAGCCACTATTCGAGATAACTATCCGCTTCTATCACTGAGCATCTATTAGAAAGAGTAGCAGGCAAGGAAGTGTATAGTTTCCTTGATGGATTTTCTGGCTACAATCAAGTAGCCATAGCTCCAGAAGATCAGCATAAGACAGCTTTTGCCATAGAATGGGGCATATTTGCTTTTCGGGTAATGCCATTTGGGCTTAGCAATGCTCCTGTAACCTTTCAAAGACTGATGTGCCACGTGTTCAAAGAATTCCTGAGGACGAATTTAGAAGTCTACGTTGATGATATTTGTGCCCATTCCAACATTAGACAAACATATATACCTTAACTCAGGCAAATCTTTGACAAACGTAGAGAATATCAAGTCTGCTTAAACCCAGAAAAGAGTGTTTTCATGGTCAGGCAAGGCAAGATTCTGGGACACATAGTGTCAAAGAATGACATATCTACGGACGAGGAAAAAGTTAGAGCCATCGCAAAACTACCTAGGCCAAAGAATGTCAAGGAAGTACAAGCTTCCATGGGGCATTGTGGGTACTACCGACATTTTATATACATGTATGCCATCATTGCAAAGCCTCTGTACGGACTTTTGACTAACTTTGAGTGGACTGATGAATGTGAAAACTCTTTCAACGAGCTCAAAAGAAGATTGTGTTCAGCACCAATCTTGACCACACCAGATTGGAATAAGCCCTTTCATGTTCACGTGGACGCATCCAATTATGCTATTGGATGTGTACTCGCACAACCTACAGGCGAAGGTAATATGGATCTTCCAATTGCCTATGCTAGTAGACAGCTAAATGTAGCTAAACGGAATTATACCACTACTGAGAGAGAAGGATTAGGCATGGTATATGCAGTTAAGAAGTTTAGACACTATTTGCTTGCAAATAAGTTTAAATTTTTTACGGATCATCAAGCACTGTTGTACTTGGTAAACAAGCCATGCAATACAGGTAGATTGGTGAGATGGTTTTCTCTTGCTAATGGAATACGACTTTGAGGTTGTGGTGAGGAAAGGAAAAACTCACCTGAGAGCAGACCATCTCTCTAGGCTCACATAGAGAGAAGCCCCACAAGGAGTATCGGATGACCTTCCTGATGATTACTTCTTTAATTTGGAAGTCGTACCTCAGTGGGCCAAAACATTAGTGCCACTATTGACATATGGACCTAAACATCCAGTAGTCAACACTCAAGATAGGGAGATAGTAAAAGCCCAAAAATACCAGATCATGGCAGGAAGTATGTACAAGCATACAGATCAAGGGATCCTAGCTTGTTGTGTGGAAGAGGATGAGTACGCAAAATGGTTGCAATTAGCACATGTAGGTGCATTAGAGCAACACTACTCAAAGCAACGAACCCTACAGACACTAGGGAGACTCGGAGTGCATTGGCCGACTATGGAAGCAGATGTCCATAAGTTGTGCAGGGAATGCCCAGTCTGTTGTATTAGACCACCTGTGGAGCATGCTACTCTGTACCAAGTGTCTCTAATACCAGATTGGAGCGAACCATTGGTAGCCTTCCTGAGGACGAATACATTCCCTCAAGATATGACATTGGCCAGACAAAGAAGTCAAGAACAAGAAGCCCTAGATTACTCACTTGTTGGTGATAATCTATACAAGTGTGGTAAAGATGGTTACCTCAGATTATGTGTCCATGAGAGCGAATATCTTAAGATCTTGGAAAGTGCTCACCAGGGTGTAGCAGGAGGACACTTTGGACCAGATCGGGTAATCAAGGCAATCCTATTTGCAGGATTATGGTGGCCAACCCTTTTTATGGATGCACATACCTATGTGCAGAGGTGTGATGTTTGCCAACGAACTCAGTATCCTATATGCAAAGATGAGATGCCTCTGAAACCTATGATGGGTGGATGAACATTCTCTAAGTGGGGAATAGACTTTGTCGGTCCTATTAATCCCCCAGCTAAGGGTTCACATGCTGAATATATCATCGTGGCCACGGACTATCTAACCAAGTGGGTAGAGGTAAAGGCTACAACAAAGAATGATGCTCAGACGACTGCTAAGTTCTTATTTGAGAATGTGTTCACGAGATACGGGCTAGCTATAGAGCTAGTAAGTGATAGGGGGACTCACTTCTTGAACGCAGTTATTGACAATCTGCTCCAAGAATTCTTGGTTATACACAAGAAGTCTGCCCCCTATCACCCACAAGCTAAGGGGCAAGCCAAAAGCACAAATAAGATTCTATGCAATGTGCTCACCAAATTAGTGAATAATAGATGCTCTAATTGGGACAAACAGCTACACCATGATGTTTGGGCATACAAAGTTGCCTATAAAACGGTACTCCAAGCCACACCCTTTCAGATGGTATTTGGCCAAAATGTGGTGCTACCATTGGACTTCTTGATTCCTACATTGCAAGTAGCACAAGAGCATGATTGGACAGGCCATGAGCTCTCCTCTAGAATCTTTGACCTTGAGTGATTAGGAGAAACAAGACTGAGGGTTGCCGCAACAATATATGCAGCTAAGAAAAGACAAAAAGCATATTTTGATGCACATGTGAAAGATAAGGGTTTGAAGGCAGGAGACCTAGTCCTAGTCTACACTTTGAAGCAACATGCACGGAAATTAGAGAAGAGAGGCTATGGACCTATGATCATTAATAGGATCTCAACTAGTGGAGCAGTCCAGTTAGCTACACTCGAAGGTGATTTTCTCCCTAGTTACATAAGTGGGTGCAGAGTCAAACTATATCAAGAACCCCTCACTGAGGAAATGCTCAATCGACTCAACACTGCCAAGAAACGTAAAGAAGAGGAAAAACGAATTCGAGAAGAGACACAGGTAGAAGCATTGGAACGCATCCGAAGGATGAAGTTGAGAAGACATGGTAGAGATCAGCCTAGGACAGATGCCTATGCAGCTCAAGGATATCATATGGCTATGTGTGAAGTTTCAAGTATTAGCTCTCATAGAATAGTTGATCGACGTCCTTTTGTGACCTTTGAAATAGGACAAGGAAAAAGTGCAAGGACTGTATGGGCCCTGATTGACTCAGGTGCAACCACTAGTGCTGTTAAACTTTCTTACTATCAAGAATTGAACTTAAATGTCAATCCTGTAGAAGCATATCTCATAGGATTGGGAGGCGTGGAAACCCCTTGCATGGGCGAGGTGGAACTTCCCCTCTACATTCAAGATGTTTTATTGACAGTTAAAGTATTAGTGTGTCAAGACGAGGACCTCACTGAGCCTCTTGTCTTGGGTCAAGACTGGATCTAAGAAGTGGACTTCTTCAGGTCTGGGTAAATCAGAACCGCATTACACTTGAATTAGAGAATGAAGCACTCAAGGAACTAGGAAAGGCACAAACTCCTGGTCCTTCCAGGGGTACACATGAAGATGACAATGCTATTCTTGTCCAAAAATATGTGATGCAGAGGGATAATTATCTCAACAAAGAAGTCAAGGATACGATGGAACTCCGTTCTTTTCCAAAAGCCACAAGGAGGCAGCAACCAAAGGCAGATCAAATGCAGAAGAAGCAGACGACTTATGCTCGAAGCCAAAAGAAAATACAAAGCACGGTGTCTCAACCATCAAAACAAGTATGGGTGCAGAAAGGCGACCAACCTGTTGCGGTCCAGTCATAATCACTGGCTAAACTTCTTATTAGTGATCAACGACACGACACTAATAAGAATTCTTTCAAAAATTCTTTTGCGAAAGTGAAGTCATCTGGGTACCCAAGAAGTCGATGAAGGCCGGCCCACAATCAAGACAAATTTGGGTGCCTAAGGCTTGCTTGCGGGCTCAAATAGTCACACACAGACCACACCATGTACAACATAATTCACTCACTCGAACAGCCGATGCCCACTCTTATTCGATACACACGAACACATATTGGCCCATGAGCACGAGCAGAATCACTTGTAAATGGGTCCCTAAAAAGCCTCATTTCCAAGGAGACACTCTTATAAAGCCCTCCAGAGTCTCCACAAAATCAAAACCAAAAGCCACCCACTGTGTTTGGTAGCCCAAAGCTTGTAATAAACCCCCCGACCCCCATTTGTAAATTCATCTCCACTTACTAACTGCATCATTCTCACACTACATCTTTCCATTGAGCTTTTAGGATTATTCATTCACTAACTACACACACAATCACTGTGCACTCACTGACCCACTAACCTCACGTTAATGTCGTAACGGGGACAAAAATTGTTCTATCTTGTCCATTACAATGTTAACACATGCTTCTATATTCTCATAGAACCAACAAACAAGAAGTAACATGGCAGAAGCAGGAGGTACCAGTTCCCAGGCCGGGTCCAGCACCCAGATTGTGGACATTGAAACCCTCCTCCTCGAACCACAACTCACCGAGCGGCCTCAAGAAGTTAGAGCACTGCATGTATTACCCATTCAGGACCCTCCGCAGGGACACACTTCTCAAGTGGGGAAACACGCACATTGGTTCAGTGATGTCGCAAGACCATTGGGAGAAGGCACCTACTTTTGGGAGGCAGAAATTGAGTTTAATGGCAAATGGGGAAGATACCATTTCTTCACCCGTGAATTTGAGAAGTACCAAAATTCAGAAGTAATGCGCTTTGTATGGACCAAAGCAGGATTGGATAGCTACTTACGGGCACTCCTACCTAAGCCGAACTTCCTGCGTTGCTCCTATTTGATCAATACCATCACCCCTAGCAGAGCCAAGGGAGGTGATAGCACCTTTGTGCTTCCCTCATTAACGCCAGGCCATGAGCTAAAAATATTCAAACTGACCCTTAACTTAGTAAGGGAAGCATTGAACATGCAAAGTATGCATATTCCCACTGAGAAAGAAACAATGATTCCCGGCAAGACGAAGCACAAGGATCTCAACAAATTGAAGGACATGGTAGCAATGACACCAACCATCACCCTCCACCTACGAATGGTCATGCAACACTTTGCCTTCCCTGCCCAAGAACGCTTCACTATGCCACCAAAAAGAATCTGGTTCAGCTTGTACTTGGCGGAGACAGAGGATCTTACAATCAATTTACCACACTGGATCATAGATCAAATCCACCTAGCACATCAACGATGGAATAAGAAACAGAAGAATGTGCTTCATGGGTGTTGTGCACTGACAAAAATAATTTATAGGTGCTTAGCCTATGACGTGCCTATTCAAAGAGCACTAGTGTGGTCCAGAGCTCAAGAATTTCAGAGACGGCTATCAACAACACGCCCTCCATCTAAAAAAATGAGAGGAACAATCCAATTACCATTTGCCCAAGCAAGGGGAGCCACCACCACACCAGAGGTAACCCCTCCACAAACGCAACATGTCCGACTGTTTACGATTCACCTACCCAGACAGAGTGCAGAAGGACCAAATCTAGTTTTCCCCCCGATCCCTCAGACCTGGAGTTCCCACAGGGCTACACCCTGGCTGATCTCACTGATGAAGAAATCGCTAGGATGATCAATGAATCTAACCTCGAGACAGAATCAGAGCAGACCAAAGGACCACAACCCACTACAACAACTTCAGCCCCGACCCAATCGGAGGTAGTAGAAGTAGAGGAAGATGAAGAAGAGACTGAAGAGGAAGCAGACGAGGAACATGATCAAGAATACCAAGAAACTTCAGAACTAGCGAGTGCCCCAGCCTATTCGGCACAAATAAAACGATTGTATGAAACCATGAAGCGAGTCCAAGAACATCACAAACTATCGCTCAAAACAGGGAAGGTGCTAATGAGCCAAATGTTAGGAGAGGAAGGCGTGGATGAAATGTTTATTGAATCCATGAACCTGCACGCGGACGCCGTGGGATTGGATGAAGCCATTCATTCAGCTATGGCTTATATTCATCGCTTTGAGAAACGGGTGCCTACCCATCCCATGTGCTCCGGCAAGCAGATTCACATGGATGTATTAGCACCAGGAGACACTACACACAGAGAGGAACACCACGAGGCACCACCCTCACCACCTCTCACTACACACTTCACTTCACCACATGACACTACCACCCTAACTTCAACACTCACCACATATGTTATGGGGATTCCTATCTCACCAGGCACCCAATCTGGAGGGATCACAATGCCCACATTTACAACAATATTCACGAACATCACATCCACCCCACCCACGGTCCCCATCTACACATTCACACACACTTTTGACACCATGGAAACATCACCAGCCACAGCACCACTCCCTCCCCCCTCTCTACCACCATCTCCCATACCCCCTCCACCCACATCACCTCTCATGTCCACTTCATTCACTATCCCATTCCCCCTGCATCCTCCACCTTTCCTGCATTCATAAATGTAAATAACATGTTTTCTACATTACATCAGTGTGTACATCAATTGCAGATAGAATACCAAACCTTGGAAGGTCGACATCGCCAAATAACTACGGATCATGAGCAAGTATAGAAGAGGCTTGCAGCTTTGGAAGCAGACAATACTGACCTAAATCAATGCTACACTATGCTCGAGCACGCTCACCAGACCCTTTTGGAAGCTCCCTAGCCATCCAATTCCAATGAAGTTAAAAAACTAATAGCTCTACTAGAACTTTATCATTTAGAAGATATTAAAAGCCGTCGCAACCTGACCTTACTCAGAAAGCACATGGCCATTGCCCTCGAAGAGAACAAGCGCTTGCAAAGGCAGAACGAAGAAAATTTAGAGGCAGCCATGGAGGGTTCCCCCAGGAGATCGACCCCGAAAGATTCAAAGTTGTTCCATCCGACACTATGAAGACAATCCTAGAAAGCTATGCAGATCTACTGGAAGCGCATGATGAGTTGGGCAAAGAATGAGATACTCTCCATCAACAGCTAACAATGCAGGATGCCCAACCCAAGATCACCAATTCTACCACTACTACAAGAGAGGTAAATGCACTTAGAGAACACGTCGCGGAGTTGCAAAGTAGGCTACTCCAATATGAAAGACAACCCTCCCCAATCATCGAACCAGAACCAAAAGAACTAGTACCCATAGAAGTGGATGAATCATATGAAGATCCATATGTCCCTATGCCAATGCCGGGTGGCCAACAAACCTCTAAGGGATTGGACACACTAGAAGTAGGAGCCCCAGAATGGATGCAGAAACTCGAAAAAATGGCCAATACACATGATGAGTGAGTTGCGGTCCAGATTGAGTCCATGACCAAGATTGAGGACACCATTATCAAATCAAAATATTTCCGAAGTATGTCTCATCACAGATGGATAGGCACCAATGATGATCAGTATGTGCCGTATTGTGTACTCTTGGCAGATTACAACGCAGAGATTCAATGATGATGTGGCAAGGCTCCAACCTTTGCCACACAATTCGGCCCTGATGATATCCCTGAGAGTGCTAAACAAAGATCCATTCATCAACCTACCTCGCGGCTACGACTCTTAGAAACTTACCCTGAGATGGTTCGAACTTGGAATAACATGCCACTATTCATTAAGTATAATCCCTGTTATGCTCCCATACTCAGAAGACGCACATGGCCTGAGTTTGCCATCACTATGAAGGAGGTCAAAGGCTGTGCAAAGTGGCTCAATTACGTATACCTGGCACCACCACGGGGACAAGCTACGGTGGGCTACATGCTCTCTACCATCCACCACTAGGGAGTCAGAATGCAAAACATCCCAAATGTAATGGCTCAAATGTGCATAAAGATATTCGAGTTGATGCTGGTAACCTTCAGAACCTTCAAAAATATTAAAGATCCACATTTCTCAGGTGTCGGATTCACAGTAGGTAACCTTGATTTGGTCTACGATATGAGTACAACCCCCTCCATCCAGGTGATATATGCATGGCATGCACGAATTAAATACCTCCCCGCTTGCTACAAGCAAACATTTGAAGAGATGTCTATCACGGGGTTCTGGGAATACCACTCTGAATTCTTTGTTCCCAGACCCTCCCATCTACTCCACCTCTTTGCAATGGAGCAAACATTACATTCAGAACAACTACGTGTGCCACATCTAGACGTTCCAGGTCTAGTGGATTGGGATGCCCTCCTAACAGACTTAGCACGAGGGTTGTGGCTGGAAGAACACCCACTAGCTTCAGATGTGGTTGAATTCTATGTCAAACGCTCAACCAAACAAGGGTCTGTCAGAGACGACATACACGAGAGAGGGGGGGGTGTTGGCAGCAGTCAAGGCACCCAAGGACTCACAAGACAAGGAAGCCAAAGAAGGGAGCCAGAGCAGAGAGAAGGCACAAGCAGGCAAAGTAGTCAACGAAGATCTGGCAAATAGGCCATCCAAATTTTCCATCCAAACCTCATTTGAACAGTGATTTTCATCACTACCTTAACCTTGTAAATACTGTTTTTGGATAGTTTTGACTCCATTTTGTGCAAGCCAAGGAGTCCTTGAGCTTGAGGAGCATTAGAAGTACCTACCTATCAATTTTCATATTTTTTAGACTCCATTTGAGCCCTCAACCTAATTTTTAACTAGGCCGGACACTAGGTCTGGACATGGCCAAAAGCTAGTCAAAAACTATAAATAGAGTTAGAGAGCTCATTTTTGAGGTTAGCTTATTGTAGAATTGAACTTGTAAGAGCACTTTTGAGTAATCTAAAAGAATTCCATTGTCTCTCTCTTTGTTCTTGCCTTGTGTGCGCTTGTGTGTGTATGTGTGTGCATGTTTGTGTGCTTCTCACTCACACACTTGTGCCATCACTTGTTCGATGTCTTCATACCATCCTCATGTCTTCCCGGTTGACATTAAAGGAGGTGCTAATCATCACTGAGCTACACATACACATACACACACATAGACACATACACACACATAGACACATACATGCACATATGTATACATATGCATACATAATGCACATGCATACACATACACACACATAGACACATACATACACATAGACACACACACATATACACACAGATTTACACACACATACACATGCATACACACACATACACATGCATACACACACATACACATGCATACACACACATACACACATAGACACACACACACACACATACACACACACGTACACACATAGACACATACACACATAATTCATATGCATATGCATACATAAATAATTACATATATACACACACATACACACATGCATACATATGCATACACACATACACATGTAGAGAGACATACACACACATGCATACATATTCATACATAATGCATATGCATATGCATCCATACAAGCTTACATGCATACATACATGCTTACATGCATACATACATGCTTACATGCATACACACACATACACACAGATACATATACACACATAGACACACACACACATGTAGAGAGAGACACACACACATACACACACACACGTAAAGAGACATACACACACATACACATACATGCATACATAATGCATATGCATATGCATACATACATACTTACATGCATACACAGACATACACACATATACACACACATATGCATACATACATACTTACATGCATACACACACACAGGTAGAGAGAGACATACACACATTCTGAATGGTCTTCCTGTTTCATATCAGAGTTTTGCTTCTACTCTTGGATGGATGATGAAAGGCAATCCAAATGCCTTATCATTTGAGGAGTTAGTCTCTGTTTTGTTGCAGGAAGATCAGTCTAGGCAGAACAGGTCCATTATGCAAGTTGCAGATCAAGCTTTCGTGGCTAGTGAGAAGGGGAAAGGAAAATGGAGCTCTCCAACTAGTAAGCAGAAATCTGCTAATTCTGCACATTCAAAGAAGGAAGATAAAGATGAGAAGAAATCAGAAAAGCAAAAATTTCATATCATAAAGAATTGTCCAAAACTGCCTGCTAAAGATGCAAAGAAAAAAGACGCTAGAATGGTTGTTGCAGAGGCCTCTACACCAAAAACAGAGTCTGCTAATCTTGTGCAGGAAGAAGAATGGGCGTTTACTACTGTCTGCAATTTTGACCCATCTTCTCATGAGTAGGGCATGTCTACAGTAGACTCAGATGTTTGGTATTTTGATAGTGGGGCGACCAAACATATTACCTCGCGGCGTAGTTTCTTCTCTTCACTCGAGCCTGCCCCTACAGGGAATACTGTTACATGCGCCAACAACTCCTCTTATCCTGTTATGGGAGTTGGCAAGATCATTTTGACTATTGTTGATGGTAGTTCGTTCACTTTGTCAGATGCTTTATTTGTGCCAGGGATCAAGAAGAACTTGTTATCAGTTTTTGCATTAGCCAAGATTGGCTTGGTTGTGAAATTTATTGAGACTATGAAGGATCTGTAAATGATTTGGCATGTGCAGTAAATGATTCTCAGGCTATGTCAGATGCAAAGCTTTGGCATGCACACTTTGGTCATTTGAATTTTGCTAGTTTGCTATGCCTGCAGAAATCTGAAATGGTGTCCTCCTTGCCCAAACTTGAGGCACCTGGAAAACATGTTTGTGAAGGATGTATTTTGGGCAAAATGTAGCATTTGTCCTTTCCAAAAGATGGTTCAGTTCGGGCTACTCAGAAATTGAAACTTGTACATAGTGATGTCTCTGGTCCTATGCAGATACCTTCTTTTGGCAATTATATTTACTTCATGACTTTCATCGATGATTTTTTCAGGCATGCATGGGTATATCTATTGAAGGCAAAGTCCGAAGTGTTCATGTGCTTCAAACAGTTTTTGGTTTTGGCTGAAAATCTGTCAGCATGTAAAATGGCACCCTCCGTTCTGATCGGGGGGGGAATATATGTCTTCTGATTTTAATGCATTTCTGGCTGAACGTGGGATAAAACACCAGTGTACAGTGTTGTATACACCTCAACAGAATGGAGTTGCTGAACGAAAGAACAGGTCACTCATGGAGATGGCGAGGTGTATGGTCAAGGGTCAGGCTTTACCTCATAGTTTCTGTCTTGAGGTTGTCATGTGTGCAGCATATTTGCTTAACAGGTGTCCCACTAAAGTGCTGTAGTCTATCACTCCATATGAGGCTTGGCATGATCGCAAGCCATTAGTTGCTCATCTATGCGTTTTTGGTTGTTTGGCATATGCATTAGTGCCTGAACAACATCACGTAAAATTGGATGATAAAGCAGTAAAATGTATTTTTGTTGGGTATAGTTCTGAAAGTAAAGACTATCGTCTGTATCATCCACAAACTAAACGCATTTTGGTTAGCCGTGATGTTGTTTTTGTGGAAGATGATATTCAGCCATTCCTTTCATGTACTAAGGAAACATCTGTTAGCTCCAAAGACATGTATGATACTTTGCTGCCTCTTTTTACAGGTGAACAGTCTAGTGCTGGTCCCAATGAGGCAACTTCTCAACCTCTAGAGGTTTCATGTGATGATGCAAATCATTCCATTTCTTATGCAGATTTACATGATGCACTAGTTGGTGAGAGAGCTGATATTGAGCAGGCAAAAATTATGCCAAAATGGTTGGTGCAGACTTTGCATGACAACAAATTAGATGCACCTCTATCATATCGTACTCGTTCAGGCTCTCATAGTGCCTCTTTGAGCTTCCATTTCTTCATCCATTGCATCTCTTCAAGCTTTCTTGCTTTTTGCTTCTTTGAATGTGGTAGGTTCTTCATTAGTTCAATCCTTTGCAATGCAGATTGAGTGCTTGGTGACCAAAGAAGTATCATAACCAAACCTCTCTGGTTTCTTCTTCTCCCTTGAAGACCTTCTAAGTGGTTGATGTGAGCTCTCGGGTCCATATGTAGCATCCTGCATCTTTGCTTTACCTTTGTTCTTCCATAACTTTAGTCTTTCCAAGTCTTCTAGGTCAACCTCTGAATCACTTTCTTCAATCTGCTTTGGCTCCTTTGGTTGAAGTGATGGAAAGTCTTCATCCAAGTCATATGGCAGCTTCACTTTCCTGTCATCATCAAACCATGATTTGTTTTCATCAAAAATTACATCTCTACTCACAGAAAATCCTTTATTGGTTGGATTGTAGAATCTGTATCCTTTTTGGTTTTGATCATAACCAATGAATACACACTTCTCTACCTTGGGATCCAATTTCCCTCTTACTTGAGAAGGAATGTGAGCATAGGCTAAGCATCCAAAGATTTTACAATGCTCTAGACTAGGTCTTCTTCCATTCCATACTTCATATAGAGTGGTTCCATCTAGTGACTTAGATGGAAGTCTATTTATGAGATATGTGGCTGTAGACACAGCCTTTGCCCATAGGTAGTTTGGCAATCCCTTTTCGTTGAGCATGGACCTTGCAGCGTCGACAATAGCTATGTTCTTCCTCTCTGCTACACCATTGAGTTCGGGTGTATACCTTGTAGTGACTTCCCTTTTAATGCCTCTTTCATGCAAGAAGGCATCAAATTCAAAAGAGAAGTATTCTCCTCCACCATCTGATCTGAGTCGTTTCAAAGTCCTACCTATTTGGTTTTCAACAAGAGCAATATACTTCTTAAAGCAATTAAACACTTCATCCTTGTGCTTCATGAAAAATAGAATGTTCCACCTGCTACAATCATCTATGAAAGGCACATAATATCTTGAGCCTGATATAGATGGCTCCTTACTTGGACCCCACACATCCGTGTGCACTAGATTCAAAGGATTTTGATACATATATCCTTTCTTATTGAAAGGTTGTCTATGAGCCTTGCCGAGTTGACAAGCTTCACACTTATAAATCATGTGTTGCCTTGTGATATTAGGCAAACCAAGTACACTTTGGTCCCTGGAAATTTGTTTGAGTGTCCTCTCACCAATGTGAGCAAGCCTTTTGTGCCATATCTCCAACTCTGTTAGAGTTTGAGATCCATAGCTAAACAAAGCTATGCTCTTTGTATCTTCCACTTCAAAAGTCAAAAGCCTTCCTATCTTTTCTCCTTTGGCAATCCTTCACAAGCCTTGCCTTGGGTCTTCAACATATGCTCCAAATCCGTTGAATCTAACCTGCAATCCTTTTTCAACAATCTGTCCAACACTTATTAGATTTTTGGTAATTGTAGGGACATACAAGACTTTGCTTAAGAGGTTCATATTCCCATCTGATGTCTTCACATTACCTATCTTCTCCACTGAGTGCTTTGTGTCATCTCCTATCTGCACTTCATGCTTGTTATGAGGATCTTCCAAATCAGAAAGTAAAGCCACATTTCCTGCTACATGGTTTGAGCATCCCGAATCAATGTAAAATATGTGATCATCATTCTTACCCTTCTTCACTGATAGATTCATAATCAATAATGAATCTTCTTGACTTTGGTCGTCTGCATAGTTATTGTTGTCTCTTCTTCCTCTATGGCCACTTTGATAGTTGTTGTTGTTGTAATTGTTGTTGTAGTAGTTGTTGTTGTTGTAGCCTCCATTGTATCTGCCTCTATTTGATCCATAGCCACCTCTATTGAATCCTCTTCCTCTTGAGTTCCTTGGATTCTTGAAACATTCTTTAGTACTATAGTTAGATAAGCCATATATGTTGCAAGATTGAGATGATTGGAATCTGCCCGTGCCTTGCTTTCCACCTCTGCCTCTTCCTCTAGCTCTTCCTCTACCTGCAAAGATTGCTTGGAAAGAGCTATCTTCATCTTCATTCTTCCTATTCTTTGACTTGTCCTTGACCTTAGCTTTATCAGAATATAAGGCAGAAGTTTGATTACCTATTGAGGACTCACCACCTTTGCTAATCTTTGCTTCATGAGTGAAGAGTTGGCCCATGAGTGTGTTGAGGTCGGGTACATGCATATCCATGTATAAATCCATGGCTGTTGTGAATGACTCCACTTGTCGTCTGCTTTGATTCCATTTATGATTTGTCCAACAATTTGCTCCTCTTCAATTACCTCTCCAATGCTTCCAAGTTGGTCGGAAATCTCCTTCATCTTTGTGACATAATCAATCACATTTTGCTTCGGGCTTTTCTTCATGGTTGTGAACTCCATCCACAATTGGTTCTTCCTTGCTCGAGTGTTGGAAGAGAAGAAATAAGCAAGTGCATTCCAGGTCTCTCTTGATGTCTTGCATCCCTTGAAATGAGGTAAAAGAAAATCAGAGATTGAGTTTAGAATATAGGACCTTGCAAGTGCATCCTTCGAACACCAATTTGAAAGTCCTTCCACTTCTTCATGTGATGGTTGCCCTTTGTTCCTCATGGTTGGCATTGCTTCATCTCCGGATATGAATCCATATAGATTCCTCCCTTGAAGGTAAGCCTCCATCCTTAGAGACCATGCCAGGTAGTTTTTTTGATCCAATTTGTCAATTGTTGATGGAAATCCATCTTCCATGTTGCTTGACTATGCTCTGATACCACTATGAAGAGAGATGGTGGATGCAATCCAAAGATGAGTTGGTGCTGCTACAACCAGCTTCACACCAGCCAACTGAGACTTCAGAGTTGATTAGTAGGCCCTTTGAGCTTCCTAAATCCACCAAAATATCAGCCAAGTACTTTGGAACATGTATCCCAAAAGTTTAAATCAAGACACACTAGTTGCAAAATGACTAGCTCTCAAAAGTTGCTATTTTTTGACATACACCTGCAGGAAAAACTCAACAGTGCTCTCAATCTGGTAAGAATTAGATCAATTCCTTTTGGGCATAGCAATAGACTTAGCAAACTTCCCAATACAAGTTAAAACACTTCAAATGATGGACTGAGCACTGAGAAGAAGATTCATCAATTTCTAGAACATGCCCACCATTCTCGGGGGTCTGTAGAGATAGACCAGTGAGCAGTAAAATGCAGATATCTCCACTACGGTAAATCCAATGATCTTCAAAATGTATATGCAGAAAGAAGATAATAAGAGCTATTCAACGCACGTTAAAACACTGAAAAAGGTTGTGTATAACTCGAGATATGACCTTCGGAAGTTACTGCTCTGAGTGAGTATAACAGAGAACAAAATAGAGAAGTAGATAATGATAAATGTATAGATTCACATATGATTACAACCACATTGGCAATGAATCTTTGCACAATGGGAGTAGAATGATAGAGCTATGGAGTAAGCTCTTCAATCTCTACAAAATGACATGAAGTGGTCACGTAGAAGGCTTGCTAATCGCCTCTTCCTTCTTGCTCTTTTTATAGCTATTCTTGGAGGGAGTTTTGAATTCGAATTCGAATGGCTCCACCTAAAGGTGATCCCCAAAGTTAGGAGATATTCCCTCAGCTCAAAAATTTGTGGTTTTAGGTAGTTAGAGCCACGAATTTGCTTTTACATTATGGATGAGGTAAGCCATCCTTTTCCTTTTTTCTTTTTCCATTTACAAGAGTAAAATGTACTCAAGTTTACAAGAGGTGTTCACATGACTACACATGTGACTTACAAATGATCATAATATCAAGCATATCAAGCATGTAGGCTTGGGTAAAATGCACCAATAGTCTGGGTAGATACCACCTGGTATTCTAGGTTCCCTTTGTCTTTCCAATTTGTCGATGTCCATGGTGGTTCTATCCCTCCCTATGGGGTGAGTGAAACTTACTTCTGGGTTCTCTTTGTTCTTTTCTCTTTGAGTACCATGGGTTGATGATGTTCCAACTCCATGATGGCCCGCGTTTTTACATTTGTTCATGATGGGGGGAATACTAACTTGCCTCTCCACTTGTAGACAAGTCTTGCATGGTCCAACACTACAAATACTCGTTTTGAAGTATCATCCATGTATACAACCTTTCCAAGTGTATCTAGGTCCTTGAATTCGTAAATCATGATGGACCCTACCTCACTAGGTTATTCCATTCTGTACCTCCAAAATGCTTCATCAGTTTCCTTATTTAGGAACAAATCTATGCTTCTAATGGTCGGTTTGAAGCAAGCTCTAAGAGCTTGGGATCACATATTAGTTACCTACTTGCAGGACCAAGGATTCAAAGCTATTAAGGCAGTCACATCCGTATTCATCAAGAGGAATGGATCAAAAGTTATATGACCTTGTGTATATGTGGAAGACATTATAATTACAGGGAATGATGCCAATGGAATTAAACAGGTAAAGGCTGAAATGAAGGATGATATCAAGATCAATGATCTTGGATCTCTCACTTACTTTCTTGGACTTGAACTTGTCTATACAAATTCTAGTATCTATATCACTCAAAGAAAGTATGTACATGATATGATTTCTAAGTTTAAAATGGAGAATACTAGGTGTGCATGTACACCTATGGAATCGAATCATAAGCTAAGTTCTTATGAGGGAGAAGCTATTGAAGATATCACAAGCTATCAAAGCTTGGTAGGAAGCTTGAACTATGCAACTCTCACAAGGGTGGACATATGCTATAGTGTTAGCATACTCAATAAATTTATGCCCAAGCCAAGGAACCCACACATGGAAGCAGCCAAGAGAGTGCTCAAATACTTGAAGGGTACCATCAATGCAGGGCTTTTCTACTCCTAGACTTCTAAAATTGATCTCAAACTTTACTAGATTGGGCTGGATCAAAAGATGACAGGAAGAGTACATTAGGCTATTTATCTTTTGCAAATTCAAAACTAATTCCATGGTATTCAAAGAAGCAACCAATTGTTGCTCTATCATCCACTGAGGCTGAATACAGAGGTTTGACCAATGCAACACAAGAAGCAATGTGGTTAAAGTGCCCATACTCAAATTTGGGGTTATGTACTTTAACTCCTCACATCTTTGGTGATAATACAAGCTCACTTCACTTAGCAGCTAATCTAGTTTACCATACTAGAACCAAGCATATTGAATTCCATTATCATTATGTAAGAGAGAAGTTGATGAGCAAGGACATTCAATTGTCCTATGTATCTACTAATCTTGAATGTGCAAATATGTTGACTAAGTCATTGGATGCTATCAAGCTAAGTAGATTCAAAGGCATAATTGGATTGCTAGAAATCAATGAAGACTGAAGACTCAAGCATGCTAGGCTTGAGGGGGAGCTTTTGGTGTATGTCATCCAAGACTAGTGCTTGATCACTCAATGTAAAGCATCATTTGTATACACTCTCAATAAGAGAAGTCAAATGAACATCCTCTTGTAATTCTTGAAAATAACTATCTTGAAAAGTAAAACTCATTTGAGAAACTCATGGCCTTTATAAGCACAAATCACGAGCCAAAGTTAGGAGAGATTGCTTAGCAAGAGATTCCCCAAACTTGAGAGAACTTTTTGGTACAATGCCTCCAAATTCTGAATTCAAAAACTTCTATATATACACATATGTGTAGTCATGGATTAGAGCAGATCCTTTAAGCTACATTCTAAGGAGGTTCTGACCAAGAACCAAGCTATTAGTGAAGCACACATTGTGATCCTCCTTCCCAAGCTTCATGGCTATTCATATCATGTACCATATGTGCAATATAGATTGATTTTCAAGCCACATCTTGGAGTTCTTCTCATCTACTGCTGCAGGTTTACATTCATATTTTTAATCAACTTTAATTATTGATTTATCTGTGTATACTTAATCTTTTGCTGAGATTTACCCAATTTGATAAGTCTATTTGAATCATATCAATTTTCATCATCATTGGTTCATTACTCTATGAACTACATTCATTTGAAGTCAGCTATGTATTTTGGCAGATAGTCCCTAAAATATCGGGATGAGACCCCTATACTGCTAAACTTATTTCTCTCAGTATGGCTCATCAAAATTCATCAAATGTGTTGATTTAGATTCATTATATATCTAATTAGAGATGTGAAAAATATATCTGGTTAATTTCCAGCAGGCTATGAGATCTAAGTAAATTTCTAGAGTGCATCTCATTCAAAAATAGCAAGTTTTCTATAATAAAGTGATAGGTAGAAGAGAGTTGAACCACATCCTTGATAGATAGGAGATGGTTGAACCACACCCTAAGAGAGAGGATTACTTCCTAATCCTATCTCTTAGGGTGTAGTTCAACCATCTCCTATCTGTCAAGGTTGTGGTTCAACTCTCTTCTATGGATGGTTAGTATCCACCTGCCCAAGAAGGCAGTCCCTTGGAGAGAGCTATATATAGAGGCATTTGGTTGGGAGGAGAGTCATCTCTCAAGCACATGGTGGTCGTAATCCTTGTTCTCTTGCATTTTCCTTCCTCTATTTTGTGTCAAGTAGTCTATCTTGATCAATCAATTTGAGATTGATGCTCCGAAGCACTAGGATGGTTTATATGCATCTTAGCAAGCACAAGGTGTCTAATTATCATCCCTAAAGCTATCTTGGTAGGTGTAGAGCAGGTTTTTGTAGCACCAGGCACATCCTTTGAGTGTATCAACCATCTCTTCCCACAAACTCTCCCACTTTATCTATCAGAATTTGAATTGTGGATGGGGCTTCTTCTTCTTTCTTCCCATTAGGTTGTTGTCCCTCTTCTATTTTTAATTGTTCAGCCAAATGTTTCAACAGCTAAGGTTTGACTCGTAGTAGCTCTTCTATCGTTAAAGAACATTGAACTTTTGTGTTCAGGAGTTTAGATACTATGTGAGACGTTTCATCTTGTGATCTCCCTTCTCTGCCTCTAATGGTAGGGGCATGAAATAATTCAGACTTCCTCTCATACTCCCCTATATAGTTGGAAAGTGTTGATATAGTGGTTGTTTCCTCTCTCTTCTGATCCAAGATTGGTATTTCTTCATATATCTCCTCCGATTCCAATGCCGGTTGATTCCCAAAGGTGTCTAGTTCTTCGAAAGGGGGTGGTGTGTTTCCATAGGTCATGTGGCCAGTTTGCTTCTATTTCCGAGATTACTGAACCTTGTTCTTCCACCTTAATGTTGATGTTTTCCTTTCTCTTGTCATCTTGCTGTGTTTTTTTGTGTCCTTGATTGGCAATGTCTAAACATTCTTGGAATTGGTTTTCTTGTATCCTCGTTTCGAGAAGGGTTGGTGTAAAGTCTTCGAGTGTGGTTTGAGTGATCTCAATCAATTTTTTGCATATTTCCAATCTTTCCTTCTCCAAGTCTTCTCTAGGATAACCTCTTTTGTGTTGTTCTATGCTAGGCCCTGTCTCTATCCTGGATTGATAGGCCTTCAACCACATGTTTAGGTCTTCAAGCATGGGGTCTGCTAGAATTGATCCTACCAATACTTGCTTCACCTCTTTGGTCACCATGTGAGCCTTCTCAGGTGCCTTTTGATTTTCACCTCTCTTAGTTTCTTTTAAATTTCTCCTTCTCTTCACTCTTTCTTTTAATCCATTTGTTTTTAAGTTTTTCATGCCTTGACTTCCATCTCTGAGTCTTTTAACTTTTAGAGGCCTCCTCTGGTTCCTTTGAGTCCTCAACCACTTGAGTTTCAAGTTCTTGCTCCTCCTCAGCCCATGGATGGTACAAAGCTTCCTTTTTTAAATTCTCCTTGGCTTTGGCCCTGGTAATAGCCTTCAATGGCACTGTATATTCTTTATAACTTCTAGATGATTCAATGACTTCAATCACATTGAGTTACGTAGTAGTGGAGACCTTATTGGGGTTCTTAGGGAAATCTCAAAATAAATGTTCTTTGCCACATTCATTGCAATATCCTTCCCACATGCAGGAGGTGGTGGATGGTAGGTTAACGTGCATTCCCTTATGAAGTGATCTCCTCCACATCTATAACATGGTCCTCTCAGTGCTAGGGGTCTGGTTGGTCTAACAAGAACTGTGGCCCTAGGTGTGGTGTACATAAGACCAGCATATCTTGGTCCATAAGAGCTATCATATCCCTCATATCCATAGTAATGTTGCTCGTAGGCTTGATCATATTCAGTCAAGATTATGTCATAGGGATAGTATTCCCCATGCATTTGATCGAATCCTTAGCTTAAGTTTTCTATGTTGGTCAAAGGTGTGGTATGCATTATGGCCCTTTCTAGATTTTCTTCTGGTTGGGTATACTTTATAGGCACTACATTCTATGGTGTGGTGTTTGTTGTCCTAACAATGGTTGTGGCTAGCTATATCCACCATACTCATATGTTCTAGGTGCTAATACTGGTCCTAGGTATGGATTATATCTTGGGGCCTCTCTACCTTGATCCCTAGGATGATATCCATAAGGTCTATATTGAGGTGGTGCAAAAGTTCTTGGTTGTCTGTTAAAGGGATAATTCTTGGTGTTATGGTTGGTATGCATTATCTTAACATTGGCACTCTTATAGGGCATTCTAGTAGTTCCTCTGTCCTTGCACTCCTAGCTTCTTAGCCACTAAGTCTGCCAGTTCTTCTACATTGCTCATGCTAGAGGTAGTGTTGCTCATATGTCCTCTGATTTAGTAGAATTCTATGGGGTTTTTAGGTTGTCTGCTAGGTTGTCTTCCGAATCTATGCATTCTTGCATACATTCACTCAATGTCTGTAATCGCTTTGTGAAGTAGTTGACTGTTCTTGAGGAGGGAATATTGGCAACCCCATGTACCTCAATCTTGAACTATCTAGATCATCCATTGGCCAATATCTTCTCTGATTTTGATCTAAGTAGGTAACTCTAGACAAAACTTCAGGGTCTCTCAATTCATAAATAGTGGATGGGTTGATGCCTTCTCCTTGTACAAGTGAAGCAACTTGTAATAGTAGGTCATACCCACTTACCAAGTACACATCAATCAGATAGTCATCCTAGGGCATTAGATCTCCTCTTAATACTTGAGTATCACAAACTTTCCTATAGGGTTAGTCACTATGTCTCCATTATCGGTTCTCCTAGGGATCCCTTGTTCCTCTATCTCCCCTCTTTCATTTATCTGGTCAGGGTTTTTAGTCACAACATATATTTGTCTTATTTTATCTATGTAGATGCCTCCTTCGTATTTGAACACTAGTCTTGGGACTATCTCTAATTCAGTCGTATTTCTCATTCTTGCCACATACCTATTGAGACCATCAAGATAGATGGGTACTCCATGCAAGCTTGTAAATATGTATTGTAGGGATGTCTGATATTCCCCTTCCACTACAAACATAAAACTTGCCCTAGGCATAGAACTATGCCTGTTGTCTAAAGCCATGAGTCTTTCTTCCTCTGAATCACTAGATGTATCTAAGTAAATAGAGTGGTTAGTTGGTTGGGCTATACTTGCTATAGAAGATATGACACTTCTTCGATTGCCTAATACTCATCCGGATCTTAGGTTCATTCACCACTTAGTCTGTGGGTCGTCTAGGGCCCTATTGACTATCCTGGCAAGTTTTAGCACTTTGTTTCTTCCAATTTTCTTCTTTCAAGCTCTTTGATTTTTCCATGATACACGATATTCAGAGGCCACGATACACGATACCTATGGTCTGATGGTACACCATGAGCAATTGACACGATACACAATATTTGGCTCTTGGGTGATACATGGCCATCATGATACGATACTTGATCTTTGACGATACATGATATTCCATGATATGATACTAGACTACCAATGATACATGATACTCGAAAACCATGATACATGATACTTCCACTTGGCAATGCACGATACCCAATTGCCACTATACATGATACATGATACTTCCTTAGATGATACATGATACATGATTTGCATGATACACGATCCTCAACCTAGTGATACACGATATTGTGAGGTATCGTGATACACGATACTCGACAAGTATCATGATACACAGGAATTCAAGTATCATGATACCTCAACTCAACCGGCCATGGTTTTTGGTCTTAATGAAGTCCAAATTCAAAAATTTCTTGTGGGTAGTGCTCTTCAACTCTTTCTATTCTTCTTATGTGCCTATGAGTACAAGATTTCACTTCAATCCTTTCCTACAATCCCTGAGATACTTCAACTGTTTCATGTCACATGTTGGAAGTATTTTAAAGAATTCTGAAGGTTAAGGAGGTGCAAGAATTACTTTAGTGGTTTCCTTAGCCCACTCCTTTGTGGCTCACTCCCTCTGCGTGCTTAGTTCTCCATGGTATTTTCTTGGTGATACTGTTCACTAGTTGACTCACGTGTTTGCAGCTAGTACAAGTGACTAGGACACTGAAATGTTTTGGTATTTTAGGTATTTGGGATGACCAAAGCTAGAAATGAAAATAATTCAATTTTTTTGGGTTTTCTTGTGATGGGTTTCCTACATGATTGTGTACCTAAGTCGTGAAGCCTTAGGGACATGTGTTGATGAGAGTGTACCTCAATTGTCCCACAAGTGCATATAGTGGTGGCTTAATACATGTTTAATTATCAATCTATGAGATTATACCCATGATGGTAAGTGAAGTATCAATGCATGTGACTTGTCTCAACTACCTCTCCAACTCACTACTTCTTTGAAAATGCATGTTGCAATACCATTTACAGTAGTAAGCTCAAATTCAAACTTTTCTTTCAGCTCAGAACTCCAAATATGATCAACAACGGGTTCATTTCAAAGCTCTCGATGAGACACATCTATCTTTAGTCAAATCTGACAAACGTACTTCAAGTTATGAGCAAAATAGTGAACGGAAAGAAACACCAACACCTGCTCCACGACTCCTCAAGGCTCATACATGCACTACAGTAGTTCAAAAGTGATGGGAAGGGGTAGACAATGGTCCTACACCACATTTCAAGCATCAAACACACACAAAAGCTCTTGGAGAAGAAGATAATCGGTAGGAATGAGGAAAATTTGATAAGCAGCTTCAATTCTTACAATGGCAAAAAGTCTTTTACAAAGAGTCACCAAGTGACTTATATACATGTGCCCTAAAATTGGTTCTTTCACACAAGTGATCGGCACTTTTATTGAAAAAACACTAATTTTCTACTATGTTACAAGGATTATGTTACAATAACTATGGTTTATGCATCCAGAGGACTCCTCTAGTACACTTACATGGCTTCATGAGGTTTTCATAGAAATTTGAAGAAGAAAATTTATGCCCATAATTTGAAATTTTTTGGGGCCCCCTTTTCTATGCCTCTTTACTCCGCAACACTCTCCCCCTCTTTTTCTCTATCATCCCTTTATAGGTTTTGATTTTGTTGATATATTTATGTAGTGATGTGTGTGAACAGTCTAGGACCGCCGGGGCACTTTTTTCCCTCTTTAGGAGGTTTTTTTCCCCCGGCTTGTATATACGCCTATTACCCTAATGGGCTACTTATCTTTGTACATTCTCTAGTAATACATTCAGTATTGTGTGTTTGTGCTCCAAGCTTCTTCTTCTTCCTTGTGTTGTTCACGTGCTTCTGCAGACGTCTATCTCCAACAATTGGTATCAGAGCAGGTCGTCGCTTCTTCTAGGGCGCCGTCGACACTCCTCCGTTTGCAGTCTCCGAACACACTATCGCAGCGCTTGTGCAGGCTATTTTGTCCTTTTGTGCCAAAGGTATATACCAGTTTTTGTTCGCCAGTTTAAGAGTCTCGAAGTCTGCTACAGGTCTAGCAGAACTCGTCTGGGCAGTTCCGTTCAACTTTTTGAGATACAGTCAATTTTCTGCATCAAGGTATTTTAGTCACCGGCCATGGCTGAAAGCAGTGATGTATTCCATATGTTGGCTGTTGAGGATAAGTTGGATGGTACCAACTACCCATTATGGGCTTATATGATGCGACATGTACTGGTTGCAAAAGGATTGTGGAACATTGTGCAGGGTGTTGAAAGACGTCCTGTTACACCTGTAACGACAGGTACTACAAATACAGGTGTTGGAGCTGATGAAGATGGTGTCGAAGATGATATTCCATAGATTCCTGTTCGTGCTACTGTTTTTGTTGCACCTACTACAGAGTAGATTCGTTGGGATGGCAGAGATGCCCAGGCACATGCATTGATAGCTTTGTCTGTCAAACGTGCCATTATTCCTCACATTCGCTCTTGCATAACAACAAAGGATGCTTGGGATACACTTACCACTTTGTACCAGGCTAGGAATGAGGCTCGTGTTGCTTACCTCCGAAAACAGTTGGAGAGTGAGCACATGAATGAAGGTGATTCTATAGACAGTTTTCTTACAAAGATCAAAGACCTAAAGGAACAATTGATTTCTGCTGATGAGGTTATACCAGATAGCTCACTTGTGCAGACCGTTCTGAATGGTCTTCCTGATTCATATCAGAGTTTTGCCTCTACTCTTCGGTTGATGATGAAAGGCAATCCAAATGCCTTGTCATTTGAGGAATTAGTCTCTGTTCTGTTGCAGGAAGATCAGCCCAGGCAGAACAGGTCCATTATGCATGTTGCAGATCAAGCTTTCTTGGCTAGTCAGAAGGGCAAAGGAAAATGGAGCTCTTCTACTAGTAAGCAAAAATCTGCAATTGTTGCACAATCGAAGAACCAGGATAAAGATGAGAAGAAATCAGAAAAGCAGAAATTGTTCTGCAAGTACTGTAAAGGAAATGATCATATTATAAAGAACTGTCCAAAACTGGCTGCTAAAGAGGCAAAGAAGAAAGAGGTTGGAATGGTTGTTGCAGAGGCCTCTACACCAAAAATAGAGTCTGCAAATCTTGTGCAGGAAGAAGAATGGGCGTTTACTACTGTCTGCAGTTTTGACCCATCTTCTCATGATCAGTGCATGTCTGCAATAAACTCAGATGTTTGGTACTTTGACAGTGGGGCGACCAAACATATTACCTCGCAGTGCAGTTTCTTCTCTTCACTCGAGCCTGCCCCTACAGGGAATACTGTCACATGTGCCAATAACTCCTCTTATCTTGTTATGGGAGTTGGTAAGATCATTCTGACTACTGCTGATGGTAGTTCTTTCACTTTGTCAAATGCTTTATTTGTGCCAGGGATCAAAAAGAACCTGTTATCAGTTTTTGCATTAGCCAAGATTGGCTTGGAAAATTCGTTGATGACAGGTGTACAGTCCATCATCTCTCAAATGGCGATGTGATTATTGCTTCTGGCATTTTATGTCGTGGGCTGTATAAGCTCATAGACTATGAAAGATCTGTGAATAATTCGGCATGTGCAGTTCATGATTCTCAGGCTATGTCAGATGCAAAGCTTTGGCATGCACGCTTTGGTCATCTGAATTTTGCTAGTTTGTTACGCCTGCA
Source organism: Ceratopteris richardii (assembly GCA_020310875.1). Taxonomy (NCBI): domain Eukaryota; kingdom Viridiplantae; phylum Streptophyta; class Polypodiopsida; order Polypodiales; family Pteridaceae; genus Ceratopteris; species Ceratopteris richardii. Next base: position 98,527,933 of record CM035444.1, on the reverse strand, counting down.
GAAATCTGAAATGGTGTCCTCTTTGCCCAAACTTGAGGCACTTGGAAAACATGTTTGTGAAGGCTGTATTTTGGGCAAAATGCAGCGTTCTTCCTTTCCAAAAGATGGTTCAGTTCGGGCTACGCAAAAATTGCAGCTTGTACATAGTGATGTCTGTGGTCCTATGCAGACACCCTCTTTTGGAAATTACCTTTACTTCATGACTTTCATTGATGATTTTTCCAGGCATGCATGGGTATATCCACTCAAAGCAAAGTCCGAAGTGTTCATGTGCTTCAAACAGCTTTTGGTTTTGGCTCAAAATCTATCAGCATGTAAAATGGGCACCCTCCGTTCTGATCGAGGGGGGGAATATATGTCTTCAGATTTTAATGCATTTATGGCTGAACGTGGGATAAAACACCAGTGTACAGTGCCGTATAGACCTCAACAGAATGGAGTTGCTGAACGAAAGAACAGGTCACTCATGGAGATGGCGAGGTGCATGGTCAAAAGTCAGGCTTTACCACATAGTTTCTGGCTTGAGGCTGTCATGTGTGCAGCATATGTACTGAACAGGTGTCCCACTAAAGCATTGCAGTCTATCACTCCATATGAGGCTTGGCATGACCGCAAGCCATCTGTTGCTCATCTGCGTGTTTTTGGTTGTTTGGCATATGCATTAGTGCCTGAACAACATCGCAGAAAATTGGATGATAAGGCAGTAAAATGTATTTTTGTTGGGTACAGTTCTGAAAGTAAAGGCTATCGTTTGTATCATCCACATACTAAATGCATTCTGGTTAGCCGTGATGTTGTCTTTGTGGAAGATGCTATTTAGCCATTGCTTTCATGCACTAAGGAGACATCTGTTAGCTCCAAAGACATGTATGATACTTTGATGCCTCTTTTTACAGGTGGACAGGCTAGTGCTGGTCCTAATGAGGCAACTTCTCAGCCTTTGCAGGTTTCGTATGATGATGCAGATCATTCCATTTCTGATGCAGATTTACATGATGCACTTGTTGATGAGAGAGCTGATATTGAGCAGGCAAAAACTATGCCAAAATGGCTGGTGCAGACTTTGCGTGACAGCAAATTAGATGCACCTTTGTCATATCGTACTTGTTTAGGCTCTCATAGTGCCTCCTTTGCATCAGATTGCTATGCTATGGCTGCATCTAGTCTCTATGATGAGAATGAGCCTGTTTCTTTTGATGAAGCACAAAATTCAGAAAATTGGATGGCTGCTATGCAATCTGAATATGATGCTATAATGAAGAATGGTACATGGTCTTTATGTGACTTGCCTCCTGGCAAGAAGGCCATTGGCACTAAGTGGGTATACAAGCTGAAGCGTAAACCTGATGGTACAGTTGACAGGTATAAGGCTAGGCTTATTACCTAGTTTCTTCTTTCAATAGGCCATATGGTACATTGAAGGGCTTCAAGATTTGCTCTAAATTCTTGATTTTGATTTTTGCTTCTTTCATTACTTTCATGACTTGATCTTCAAATCATTCTATAAGTTGGGAGCTGGGACACTAGTAGTGCCCTCTCATTACGACTTCATTATGCATTAGTCCGTTTATTTCTATCAACGACCTTCTCTACTCCTTCTTCATTTATTGGTGAATAATGTATGGGGGGAGAAGGAGAACGTATCTCAGTCTCCACAGCAGCTGCTTGAGAGCTTTGAACTACTGGTGTCCCCACTTGATTATTCTATGATTAGTGAGCCAGCAGGCTTCCAATGACCTCATCTTTCTTAGTGATTTTGTTATTTGCTATTGTGAGTGCTTGCCTACTCTTCAAGAGTTGTTCACCAAGCACTGCTACTTGAATTGCATCTTCTTTGCATTGCTCTATGATTGTGGCTTGTGCAACCTTCCACCTTTTTTTGAGCTCATTTATATCATTTCCTTTCCCACTCTTCTCTTAGCACCTGCTCTTATTTTAGCTGATCTTCATACTTAGCTATCTGAGCTTTTAATTCCTATGTATTAGTATGTTGATTTTCTAACACCTCCATAGGTTGATTAAGCAAATTTACATTCATCAGTTCTTTATTTTTGTTTCTCAGGTTGTCTGCTTCATCCATGTACACTTTTATTTGATCTCCTAGAAGTTTGCTTCTATTTGTTAAGCATACCTTCTCGGCTTCACTGCTCTCATACCTACTTTGAAGCTCTTCAAGCTGATTTTGCATCTTCTGATTTTCTTTGGTGAGTAGGTTGCATCTTTCCATAGCTTCTTTTGTTGCTTGTTCTTTAGTTGTAAGTGCCTGTTGAGCTCGCAATACCTTAGCAGATAGCTCTTCATTTAGCACCTTTAATTGGTTTCTTTCTACGAGAGCTTTATCATAATCGCTATCCGCTTCCATGAGCTGTTGTTGTGTGTCCATGGCTGTCTGGATCATTTGTTTTACCACTGGTTGAGCTATGCCACATCTCTCTCTCTCTCTCTCTCTTTATTGTAGGTTATTCAAGAAGCTAACCAAGCAAAAAGTATGGTTAACTATTGTAAGTACAATTTCCATTCTTTGGATATCATTTGAATTGTGTTATTTTCATTAGATAGCATACTCACAGTTATTGATATGCACATATACACTTATACATGATGAAGATGCACATTCACACATATACACATATACACATGCACATACACACACATATATACACATAGATACATGTGCACATACACACGCACACACATGCATATGCACAAACATTTCTACAACCACATAAAAAGAATTACATGCATGAATTATTGCATATATATATATATATATATATGTATATATATATATATATATATATATATATATATATATATATATATATATATATATATATATATATATATATATATATATATATATATATATATATATATATATATATATATATATATATACACATTAACATATACTTAAATACATGTATATGCACATCCACATGCATGCACATGGATGCAAATGGAAATGCATCCACATGCACATGCATGTTTCATACATATACACATGCATATACATACATTTCTATATGTTTATACACATACACATGTATATATACACACACATACACATATATACACATATATATGCACATATGTACACACACATATACACATGCACACACACATGCACATACATACATATACACATATACATGCACATACACACATATACACATAGAGTTACACATATGCATGAACATACATATACACACACACATACACATGCACGTGCACATACTCATATACACACATATACACTTACACATGCACATGCACATACATACATATACACACACGCACATGCACATACATACATATACACACACATACATATACACTTACGTACACACATATGAATGAATTATATAATTAAAGTACTAAAACACATGCTTAATATAAACAATAATAACAATCAATAGAACAAAACCTTTAATTACTTAATACCATACACACAATTCAAAACATAACTGAAATGAAAAATATAGAGATTATATATATATATATATATATATATATATATATATATATATATATCAATGTAAATACATATAATCCAATGTCATAATCAAGAATCCTAATCATCATCATCAGCATCATGATCATCTTGATCATCCTCATCCTCATCCTCATCATCATGATCACCCTGTGATGATCGAGATCGTCCCTCCTATGTCTCTCTCTCCACCTCATCCATATCTGCCTCTCCATAATACTCGTGTATTACATATAACAAACATAAATAAGTAAAACAATTAAACCATTCATAAAAATAAAATAATTATATAAAATTTAATAATACTCACAAAGGCATCCGGATGATCTCACATATACTCGCTCAAACCCTGATATCCAAAATGTGTAGCATACTCAATCTCATGTTTCGTAGGATATCGGCCATAATCCTTTTGCTGCATTGAAACAAATAAAAAAGATTAGTTTCTTGCATTTTTACTATAATAAAAAATATACTCACAATAACACATATACTTACAAATGTAGCTACAAAACCATGATGGCCCATTTGGCCTAGGTGCGATGTGTGGCCCGACTCAAGTCTCTTCTTTGCAACAACTTGTTTATTTAAGAAAAAAGAAATACATAAATTAAATGTAAAAAATTACTAAAATATATGAAAATTATAAATATAAACTATTAATTTGTATACCTTCTGCTGAGGAAATGACTCCTGAAGACGTAGCTCTCTACGAAAAAACTGCCACATCTCAGGTGGTATGTTAGGTCGCCTCTTATTTTTTTCCACCATACAATATCTCCTATTAATATAATCTCAAACAGAAAAAAAAAACAGAATACATACACATATATACACACACATACACGTACACATACCCACATACACATATACATGCAAACATATACGCATACATATATGCATACATATACACATATACATACATATAACATAAACATACATATACATATCCACATATATATGTACACACACATGCATGCATATACACTCATTCATACAAAATACATGCATTTATCCCACAATAATGTGTATTTGTGTATATGTGAATATGTGTGTATGTGTAAATGTGTATATGTGTGTATGTGTAAACATGTATACTTGAATGTTTATGTATGTAAATAATTAGATTATTAATATCAAATAACATTATTTGTAGATTTTGATCAATCAGATGGAACTCCACCACCATCTCCTCATTGCGCAGCGACTATATACTGTAAGTATATCAAACATTTAATTTTAAATATATTTGATGTATACATAACTTATATATTTTTTTGTTTCTTATTATAATAAGATTCTGATCAATCAGAGGGTACACCACCTCCTACCCATGCAACGACTTCACATGTGTCCTCCGATAGGACTTATGATGAATTTTACTATCAAGAGCATATTATATGTTGGTGTAACTCTTGTTATGGTATGTATCGAAGACCACGATTGGAATGTATTGAACATGAGGTAGAGTATGGTACTTTTGAGCGTGCACCATCACCTGGTCAATGTGATAATGCTTGGGTATGTATTTTTCATATAAATTAATGTCAGTATTTTATTTAAAAACCATATACAAAATCAAATTACTATTGATATACAGGAATACTTGCTCGATGATGATGATGATGATAATTTCTCTCATAATGTTAATATACCTTGTACACGTCATGGACTTGCTGTTCATCAATTACAAGCAGAGGTTTCTAAAAATCCTCTACCTCCTGGTTTAGAGATTGAAACCGCTGGAGATTATCCATTGCTAGCTTATGATCGTTCTCTAGTACAAGCATATGATAGAAGAAGATATGGAGGATGGAATAGAGGACCACTTCCTTTAGATGGAGTGGTTTTGAACTTTTGGGGTAATCGCTATATGATTGCTCCATCCACTATTACTAATGCTGGTCGTGGTCTCTTTATTATAGAGGATTTCTATGTGCCTCCAAACTCTGAAGTCACTCTTATGTCATTTTGTGGTCCTATATATGGATGGGGATATTGGCATTGACTTTCACGTTATGTTCAAAGCATGAGTTCTTATGGAATATGCTTGAACGTAGCATCCCTTACTAGTAGAAGGATTTTACATGCAGAAAATGAAAGATTATATATTATGGAAGACCTTACACACATGGAAATATAGTAGTTTTAATAAATAGTAGTGGAGGGTTACATAATAGTTCAAGGACTAATTGCACATTTGAGGAGCATGAAAATAGTCATGAATCACCATACATGAGTAGAGATGTATCAAGATACATATTTGTCAATGCTATTACTACATTACATGGTGGTGATGAACTATTAGTGAATTATGGATGGCGTAGACCTCCAAGAGCACCTTTTAGCTAGAGAGAAGAGAAGCGATACATTTTAATGGAAAGCTTGAAACAGGTCAGTGTCCAAAACCTATGACGCCTATGGATTGGTATAAAAAATGGACAGATGGACCTCTGATAGATCCACAATCAGAAATCTTCAGTGATGATGGATAACGAGTATGTGAAGAGAGGTAAAGGAAAATTGGCACTCGCAAAGAACATATCAATATGGTATTCTTTAGAGTATTCAAAAGAGTTAAAAGTATGTCATCTTCTTGATCCTATGCATATATTCAAGAATATTGGTTATTCACTATGGCAACATCTTCTTGGACAAAAAGATACCATAGCATCAAGGAATGATTTGAAAGAACAATAAACAAAACCAAAGTTATGGCCAGTTTTTGATAGAGATCGACAGGAAACGACTTATGCACCTGCTCCTTGGGTACTTACAACAAAAGAGATATAGACTATCAACAATAGAATTCAATTGATTAGGACTCCTACAAGATATGGAGCATCTTTTCAAAACATGTTTACTATGGATGATAAGAGCTTATCTGGGTTAAAGACCCATGACTGGCATAACTTTTTGAAACATATTTTACCTTTGGTTATCGATGGATGTACAATGAAAGGAGTACGAGATGTGATCTATCGTCTTGGATTGCTTATAAGGTAATTATGATACTTTTATATTAAATATGTATGAATATTGGATATCTTTTATTTTTGAATTAACTTCTTTATAATTTTTTTATGATATGTATAGGTGGATTACATCAAAAGAGATTGAGAAAAATTCGATCCCACAAAACAAACGTGAATGCAAAGAGCTACTATGTTTGATGGAGAAAGAACTTTCTACTTCATTTTTTGATATTCAGGTTCATTTATTAGTCCATCTTGTAGATTAAATAGAGATTGTAGGTGTTGTCAACACTCGATGGATGTTTTGGGTTGAGCAATTTATGGGAATATTAAAAGGTTATGTGCGACAAAGAGCGAGACGAGAAGGATCCATGGCAAAGGGTTGGATGCTTGAAGAGTGCATGTATTACGTTAGTGAGTACCTTCAAAGAGTTCATGAAGAAGCTCCACGTGCATGGACCCACGATTCTTCTTAAAAAATAACAGATGAGGTATTATCAGTTAAGGGAGTTCCCTTTTTATTTACATTTTAAGAAAAAAATGATGTTTCTATTTTTGTAGCATATAATAGCGAATGCATGCAAGCATTCCTTAGCGAGTACAAACAAGAACTTCAAAATCTCCAAAGTAAAAGGCAAAGAAACAAAAGATATAGATGTAATCTTGATAATAATGAGATTACAAATATATCTTCTTTCACGGATTGGCTATATAGTCGTTTGCAACATGCCAACGCAAATAATGAAGAAATCTCAGATGAGCAAAGAGAGTTAATGATAGGTTGTGAACGAAAGGTAATTTTATTTTAATAATATTTTGTTTTTTTCATATATGTATATTAGTTTCTATTTACTAATTTAGTTTCTTTTGTAGGCTCGAATGTTCACTAATATGTGGGCTTTTGGACAGCATATTAGAATCAAAGCCATTGATTCTTTATGTAAAACAGAGGATTCTAGTATTGTTGCTTCTTTCAAGCAACTATCACGTGCTAGCTCAAAAGACACGAACCATGAAAGATGTGCTTAACAGCCTGCCAATGCTTGACTCTTGGGCAATGCATAAACCTGCTCATTTGTGAGACAGCGAACTGAATATATGGCCGAGTAATGCATAAGTAAATCAAGCATCCAACAACTTGTTGATAGAGAACAACATCAAATGCATCTCCAGTATCATGAAGACTCAATCATAAACCTGTCTCCATAGGAGTGGCAATAGGCTTATAGTCTTCAAGGCCAAAACACTGCAATAATGTGTCAATATATTTTGTTTGACACAAAGCCATTCCACCATCAACTTGCATAAACTGAATGCCCAAATAGTGATGCAAATGCCCCAAATCAGACATCTCAAATGAGGCATGCAAATCAGCCTTAAAATCAGCAATATGCTTTTCAATAGGGCCAGTGAGCAGCATGTTGGCAACATAGACAACAATGATCAGAAGCACATCATTAGCACACTTAACATATAAGGTGCTTTCAGTTGGACTGTTCTCAAAATCGTGTGCAATCAGATAGGCATGTATCTTCTCATACCAACCACGTGGTGCTTGCTTTAAACCATATAACGCCTTCTTTAACCTACACACTTGGTTTTCATGCCCTTTCTGCACAAAGCCACGAGGTTGAAAAACATACACTTCTTCATGCAAGTCACCATTCAGAAATGTTGTTTTAATGTCCAACTGATGTACATTCCAACCATGATGAGCTGCAAGTGCATAGATGCTCCGAACAGTAGTCATACGGCATGTAGGTGCAAAGGTCTCATCAAAATCAATGCCTCTTTCCTGTGCATAACCCTTTGCAACAAGCCTAGCCTTATACCTGTCAACTGTACCATCTAGTTTACGCTTCAACTTGTATACCCACTTAGTGCCAATGGCCTTATTGCCTGGATGCAAGTCACATAAAGACCAAGTACCATTCTTCATTATAGCATCATATTCAGATTGCATAGGAGCCAAGTCTTGCTGCATCTAGAAATTGGAATCTCTATCAACTTGATGTAAAGAATGCTTTCTTGAATGGATGGATTTTTGAGGAAGTGTATATGGCACAACCTCCTGGATATGAGGATGCACATCATCCTAACTATGTATGCAAACTAAAGAAAGCTTTGTATGGATTGAAGCAAGCTCCAAGAGCTTGGAATTTCAGATTGGTGACTTATTTGCAGGACCAAGGATTCAAAGCTAGCAAGGTGGATACCTCTTTGTTCATAAAGAGGAATGGATATGAAGTGATCTATTTATGTGTGTATGTTGATGATATTATTATCACAGGCAATGATCTTGAAGGAATCAAAGAGGTAAAGAGTCAAATGAAGGAGGAGTTCAAAATAAGTGACCTCGGACCACTCACTTATTTTCTTGGATTGGATTTAATCTACACAGATTCAGGTATATAAATAACACAAAGGAAGTATGTGCATGACATGCTCGTCAAGTTCAAGATGGAAAATACCAAGTGTGCAGGTACACCTATGGAGCAAAATCATAAGCTTAGTGCTTATGAAGGAGAGCCAATTGAAGACATCACAAGCTATCAAACCTTGGTTGGAAGTTTGAACTATGCAACACTCACAAGGGTGGATATATGCTATAGTGTTAGCATATTGAGTCAGTTTATGCATAAGCCGATAAGACCACATATGGAAGCGGCAAAGAGAGTCCTCAAGTACCTTAAGGGGACCATGAATGAAGGTTTGTTTTATTCATTTACTTTAGATATTGAGCTAATGGTCTACTCAGATGCAGTTTGGGCTGGATCTAGAGATGATAGCAGAAGCACATCCGGGTATATAACATTTTCAGGTTCAAAAATCATTTCTTGGTCATCGAAGAAGCAACCAACTATGGCACTATCTTCTACCGAAGCCAAATATAGAGGTTTGGCTAATGAAACTCAAGAAATCATGTGGTTAAAGTATTTGTACACAGATCTTGGACTTCATTCTTCAACACCTCACATTTTTTGTGACAACACAAGCTCACTACATCTAGCAGCTAATCCGGTATACCATGCTAGAACCAAGCATATTGAAGTCCACTACCATTATGTAAGGGAGAAGCTAATGAGCAAGGATATTCATTTATCCTATGTCTCTACAGATATGCAATGTGCAGACATGTTGACTAAAGCTCTTGATGGTACAAAGTTAAGTAGATTCAAGTTGATGATTGGCTTGCAGGAAATCAAGGACAATTGAAGACTTATTTGGAGGCCAAGCATGTTAGGCTTGAGGGGGAGCTGTTGGTGCATCTTACCGAAGCCTACATGCTTGATATGCTTGATATTATGATCATTTGTAAGTCACATGTGTAGTCATGTGAACACCTCTTGTAAAAGAGTATATTTTGTCTCTTGTAAATGGAAAAAGAAAAAAGGAAAAGGATGGCTTACCTCATCCATAATGTAAAAGAAAATTCATGGATCTAACTACCTAAAACCACGAATTTTTGAGCTAAGGGCCCCAAGCTTGGGACCTTGGCTATGGCTGGCCCTTGTCCCACACACATGGAGTGATCCTATGGACTATTATGATATCTATGGGCCAATTTCTAACACTCTCTCCCCCTTCTAAAGATCATTGTCCTCAATGATCAATGAGGGAAATTACTTGCAAACCAGAGCTTCTGATTCCCAAGTAGAGTCAGAAAGTTGTAATCCTCTCTAGGTCACTAGATACTCCTGAATGACATAGTTTCGCAATCACTTCTATCTCTAATATAGTATCCTATCTGGAGAATGGTCTGTGCTATCACTTTCTTGCAAAGAAACAATGCCCTCTATTAGATTATCCTCCTTGCAAATATACTTTCTAATTTTACTGACATGAAACACTAGATGGACTCTGCAATCTGGAGGAAGCTCTAATCGGTATGCAACATCACTTACCTTATTTACTATCTTCCAAGGTCCACAAAACCTTGGTGAAAGCTTACTACATTTCCCTATGGATAGTGAAGTAGGTCTAGTTGGTACATGAAGAAAGAATATGTATCCCTGCTCAAAGGATCAAGGAGATCTCTTCCTATCATCATACTCTTTTTCCCTATCAACGGCTTGCTGCATCTAGGATTTAGCTATTTCTAAATTTGCTTGGAGGCTCGCTAAGAACTCAGAAGAACTAGGACATTTCTTTGGCATTCCTATGGTACTGGGAGAATTGGGATTCATGCCATAGTTCATCTCAAAAGGAGACATACATGTCACCTTGTGAGCCCTATTGTTATACGCAAACTCTACTAGTGGCAAGTAACTATCCCAATCTATCTACCTTTCAAACACATATGCCCTCAACATGTTCTCTAGAATTTGGTTGACCTGCTCAGTTTGACCATCTTTCTGAGGATGATCACCACTACTCATCTTTAATGACACTTTCAGTTTGTCAAATACAAACTTCCAGAAGTGTCCTGTGAATCTGACATCCCTATCTAAAACTATAGATGTCGATAATCCATGCAATCTAAAGACATGGTGGATAAACAACTCCCCTACCTATAGAGATTCTATCATCTCCTGCATGGGTATGAAATGAGCCATCTTGCTCAATCTGTCTACCACAACTAGGATAGTATCCCATTTCCTTTGGGTCCGCAGTAACCCGACTATGAAGTCCATGGATACACTGTCCCAGTTATGATCTGGAACCTGTAAAGGATGCAAAAGACCTGGTGTCTTTATCCTTTTTTATTTTTTTACTTGACACATAAAGCATTTTAAAACATAAATGTGGACATCTCTGGCTAATCCAAGCCACCAAAATGTTCTTTTAACAAGCTGTATTGTCTTGTCAACACTAGGATGTCCTACGCAAAGCACATCATGGTAATCATGATGTATTTTCTTCTCAAATCCCGAGAATCTGGTATGTAAACCTTTCCTTTCCATTTGAATATTCCATTCTCCTTTGCGAAATTGGAAAGGCTAGACTTGTTTGCTTTACTAGGTGAAGAAACAACTAAAGTTTCCCCGTCTCTTATAATAGAGTCATCACTGATGGCTCTAATAATCTATAGCAAATGTGGATCTTCCATCTGTGCTTCCTTTATCTCTTGAAGCAATGAGCTTTTTAGAATTGTAAATCTCATTTGATACATTATTTGTGATAATGCATCAACTACTATATTTTCTTTGCCTCTTCTATACAGGATTTCCATGTGAAACTCTTGCATGAGCTCAGCCCAATGAGCCTGTGTGCCTCGAAGATTTGGCTGACTACAAAAGTACTTGAGTGTATGGTGATCTGTGTATACCTTAACATCTACACCATAAAGATAGTGTCTCCAGACTCTAAGTGCATGCACCATTGCATACAATGCATGTTCATGCACTAGCCAGTTGCACTGTGCACTACTCAATTTCTTGCTTTCAAAAGCTTTTGACGTGCCATCTTGGCTCAAAACTACCCCTATCGCTATGCCACGAGCATCTGTCTCTAACTTAAAGGGTTTTTGTGGATCTACCACTTTGAGTATAGGGGCCTCTAAAGCATCTTTTTTCAGAGTATCAAAACTCTCTTGTTGCTCTTGCTTCCATGCAAATGGAACTTTTCCTTGAAGCAAGTTTGTCATAGGTGTTGCTATCGATGAATAAGAAGAGATGAATTTTTTATAAAAACCAAAAAGTCCTAGAAATGACCGTAATTGCCCCTCATCCTAAGGAGTAGGCCAAGCTAGAATACCTGAGACCTTCTTGGCATCCATATGAACCCCATCGATCGAGATCACATGCCCTAGATACTCTATCCTTGGAAGAAACAACTAAGTCTTCTCTGGATTAACATGCAGCTGATTCTCTTTCAAAACATTCAATACTAATCTTAGATGATTCTCATGCTCATGCACAGTCCTACTATACATTAAGAAATCAGCAACAAAATCAACAACACACTTTGCAATGAATGGTTGCAAAATGTCATTCATTAACATCATACGTGTAGTAGGTGAATTAGTCAAACCAAATGGCATGACCAAATACTCATAATGCCCGAAATGGGTCCTAAAAGCTATCTTATGTACATCATGATCTCTTACCCTAATCTAATGGTAGCCACTTTTTAAATCTATTTTACTAAATACAACGGTTGCACCTAGAGCATCTAAAAGATCATCTATCTTGGGCACGGGATATCTATATCTGATAGTAATCTTATTGAGTGCTCGGTAGTCGATGCATATCCTATAAGATCCGTCTTTCTTCTTCACAAGAAGAACTGGTGCTGCAAAGGGTGAATAGCTAGGTCTAATCAGCCCTTTCTGTAGGTACTCATCTCATCCACAACCTTGCGGACTTCACTTTCCTCTTGCAAACTCATTCGAAATGGTGGTTGAGTGGTCTGAATTGCTCTTAGTACCAGTTCGATTCTATGCTCTATGTTCCTACAAGGAGGCAAACCTGAAGGTAATTCTTTCAAGAACAACTCTTGGAATTTTGCTCTTACTTTCTACAAAAGTGCTTGAGCGTTCCAACTAGAGTTTCCATGAATGCATGAATCCATCATAATACACGATGAATACACAAAATAAAGAAAAAATATATACTTATAATCAATCTTCAGCAACTTGTTAGTGTTCACTAATCACGTCTCTTGGAGATTTGGCTCTCCATGGATCAGTAGATTCCTTCCCTCATGCTCAAAATGATACACATGTGAAGCAAATTCAATGACTAGTCTCTTCCTTGCATGCCACTTCTTACTAAGGACTACATTGAAATGTGCTAGTCTCGCTATCTCAAAATCCAATATGTCCTCATAGGACTGGATCTGAATGGGCAAATCAATAACTCTTGGATCCCATGTCTCAGTTCCCTTCCCATTGGCTAACTCCTCTATGAAGACATACTCTAATTGCATAGTCTCTAGATGTAACCTCTTGACTAGTCGAGAACTAATGACATTATGTGTCGATCCAGTGTCAAAGAGTACCTTGATAGGCTATCTTGTCATGACTCCCCTCATGACAATGAGTTTTGTGTCGGTAAATTGATATCCTTTCTATGCCACTGGTGAAAGCACAACATCTGGCACAGTAGGGACCTTTTTCATGAACATCATGGCCACTATGGGAGATAATAGTGGGGATGGGGAATCTCCAAAGTCCTCATCTCGATCACTCCCTACCTAAGTGGGATTAATAACTATGGTGGTTGTTGCTTTCTTTTTCTTAGGACAGTCCTTGAACAGGTGCTTCCCTAGACACCCATAGCCTAACCCCTCTTTCATTTCCTTCTCTTTCTACTGAGGGTTAAGAATAGACTTATTATAAGCCCTCTCAACTAGAGCAGACATCAATGTCCTTTTACCTCCTACAACTGTCTTGATCATATGCACCTGTCTTAGCCTCTCTAGAAATTTGCACATTGATCAAGCCACGAGTAGTTGTGTGGAAGGATTGACTTACCTTAGGCCATGAGGATCTCTGACCCTGGGAGCCTATGCCCCTATGGCCATCGTCATAGACTAAAGCCATCTCCGTGGCCTCTGCCAAGGACTAGCATCTCTCCTTCCTCACTAAATGTCTAATAGTTTCTATAAGTCCCAAGATGAACTTGTGGACCTCGAGAAACTTAGGGATAGTATCGGGTACTTTAAGAAGTACCTCTTTGTACTTATCAAAGTACTCTTGAACCATTTGATTACTTTGACTGATGAAGAACTAGGTGTCTAGTGCTCTAGGCCTCTCATTAGGTGGTATGAAATTGTTATAGAACAAGGTCTTGAACTGATCCCAAGTCATGGTCTCTTTCTTATCTTGTTCTATCTTGTACCACCACCTATGGGCGACAACCATAAGGTTATAAGTATCCTGCTAAAACTTGTGCCTATCATCTAGGATATGGCCCAAGTGGAAGCACTACTCCCACTTGCTAGGCCATTTCTCAACAACATCAGTAGTCCTAGCACTAGTCGAGCCATGGTATCTAGGCACCTTAAGATCCTTAAGTTGCCATTTGGCCTCTCTGACTAGAATGCTATCTCTAGGGACTTCTGGAGATTGATGCTCATCTGGAGCATCCACCTCCATGCCTGGCAAATAAGGCTGATGCACATCTTCCCCTTTCTTGGAACCACACACGTGTTTGAAGATATTTTGAAGTGCACTTTCTAGATTGGTAATCCTATTACTCATGGTCTGAATGGGATTCGTGGGGTGCTCTTCCATGAGTGTATCTCTCCTAGTAGGTGACGATGGTCCTAGTTCCATTCAAGGATATGGTTTTGATCATTTTCTTTTTAATTTTTTGTTTGTATATTTTCTTTTTCAACATGTATGCTCTATGTATGCCTAAAGTAAATAAGTGGCAGATGAAAATAAACAAGTCACAAGCCTTTTCTCAAATGAAAATGATAAAACAAGAAACTTTTAGTATGGTTGATACTCTTTAATGCATATGCATACTAAATCCTAAAAAATTTGGTAGCGTAACGACTTAAAATTGAAAATCAGAAAAATTATACTAAGTACTTATCATGCAATTTCCACAATAACGGTGTCGGTAGGCACAATCTAACTATAAAATAATCGAAGGGGATTACACAACTTGACAAATTTCTTTTTCTTTCCTCGCTAAACTTGCAAAAAAAATACTTACATGTACCTAGAAACCACAACTATGCACTTGTACAAGACTAGACAACGTCCTAACTATGCATATACTATAGATGTTATGCACATATGCAATTTCTATATGCAATATGAAGCGAAAAGAAAGCATTAACGCATAACAATTGACCAAAAATCTTATCTAAAGGTCCAAGAGTTGATATGTAGGTGGGTGTAGGTGTTGAAGATGGTCCACACTCCTTCCTTTTAGCTTTCAAAGAATTGTCTGATAGGTGTTGCCTCAAGAAGATGCTCAAACGAGGGTCGATGATGATAATTGATCAAACTCAAAGCCATGAATAAGACTCGAATTGAAGCCAAAAGATGAATTATGACCACTTTCTAGAAAGAGCTCTTAGAGAGCAATCCATAGCATAAAAAATCTCTGTGAGCTTAGAGGGGGCTCCCATGGCTTCCCTCTCTCTGCTCTTATAACCTTTTGTTCACCTTCTTCCATAGAGCTTGATGGATGATGGGTTACCTCCAAACTCATGTGAACAAGAAGATAAAACTCATGCAAAAAGAATGCCTAAAAAAGCATAAATGCATGCGAAAGTTCCCAAAGAAAAACTCATCTAAATTTAGCTCTTTAGCTCTTATACCACGTGTGAGGAAGCTATCTCAGAAATAAGACTTGTGAATGATGTGTGTGCAACTCTCATCCCATCTATTTATACCCTCTTGTATTCTGAAAATAGCAATGATTTGGAATGGTCTAGTGTCACCATGTGTACATCATGCAACACTCATTCCCATTACTACTAAATACCTTAGGATATCCCCCGAGCTTGGGACCTTGGCTATGGCTAGCCCTTGTCCCACACTCACATGGAGTGATCCCTATGGACCAATATGATCCCTCTGGACCAATGTCTGACAAGATGTCTCTTCACCAGGCCAAAGGTGTGTCTTTGCAAAGGTTAAATTATCATTTTTAAATGGAAATTTGTTAATCACTTGATACACTATGGTAATAGATATTCCATATTTTCCACATATCAATTTGCATAAAAAATTTCTATTATAGGCATCTCCAAAAAATCTCGCAAGAATGGAAATGTACCAAAATTAACTCATGGAAAGTAAGTAAAAGTGGTGAAAGAGAGATTTTGGGGAATGTAAATTCATCTCATTCTCTAAAAATTATGGAATTCCTTAAATCCTCATATGACTACATACCTCATGCTGTATGCATGTACCAACTTCTTCTTCAAATCCTTATAAACTAGCTTCTAGTGAATGTATAGTCTATGTACAATTAGGTTTTAGATATGTAACATAGTAATTTTGTAATTTTTTTACTTTGTAACTTTGTAACGTTGTGACTTTGTAACTTTGTGACTTTGTAACTTTTTAACTTTGTAACTTTGTAACTTTGAAAATTTTTTTCATACTATGTTTTAAAGGAAGTTTGATCTTAATCTAACCTTATTGATAGCCTGAATTAGTTACAAAGTACAATAATGAAGGTGTTACAGAGGAAAGAAGCATAGAAAAAAAGGCCCCAAAAAATTTTCAAATAATAGGAACAATTTTCTTCTTAAAATTCCTATGAAAGATATCATGAGCCATGTAATGCACTAGAGGAGTCCTCTAGATGCATAAATCCCAAATGTTGTAACATGATCCTTGTAACATAGTAGGAATTCAATATTTTCCAATAAAAGTGTCGGTCTCTTGTGTGAAAGGACCATTTTTAGGGCACATGTATATAAGTCACTTGATGACTCTTTGTAAGGAATTTTTGCCATCCATGAAGATCATTGGATCTAAATGGATCTACAAGGTAAAGAAGGACTCAAATGGATCAATAAACAGGTATAAAGCAAGGCTTGTGGCCAAAGGGTTTTCTGAAACCCAAGGAAGAGATCATGAAGAAAGTTTCTCTCTTGTGGCAAAGAATTTTTATGCACAGAATTTTTGCCTCTTCTCTACTGAGTATCTTCTTCTCCAAAAGCTTGTATGTGTGGAGTGGCCGAAAGAAGGAATAGGACCATAGTTGAAGCAACAAGATCTATGCTTAATGAGAAAAAATTACCAAATTATTTGTGGGTCGAGGCTGTATCTACAACCACCTATCTGATCAATAGACTCCCATCAAAAGCATTGGATGGGATGACACCCTATCACGCATGGAATGGAAGAAGACCTAGTCTTGATCATTGCAAGATATTTGGATGCATAGCTTATGCACATATTCCATCTCAAATCAGAGATAAGATGGATCCTAAAGCACAGAAATGTGTGTTCATTGGATATGACTTAAATAAAAAAGGGTACAAGCTATATAGTCCAAGCACTAAAGGTTTTATTGTTAGCAGAGATGTTGTCTTTGATGAGAACAACTCCTGGTTTGGAGATGATTGCAAGAAATTCAAATTACCTTATGACCTAGAGGAGGACTTCCAAACATTGCAAAGGGGAAGTGATCACTTGCATGAAGAATCAAGTGATTCTAATGATAATCAAAAGACACCAAGGAGGAATATCAATGTTTGGAACAAAAAAGTTAAAGAAAAGACACAAGAGTTGAGAGATGTTGCAAAATCTTCTCAACAAACGATAAGAAGATCAAGTAGAGAAAAAAGGAAGCCAGAAAGCTATGGATTTGACACTTCTCTGATCACTAAGCATTCAATTTACATTGCTTAGGATGTCAATTCACAATAACCATCAACATTTGAAGAAGCTAAGAAGAAATCAGAATGGATAGAAGCCATGGAAGAACAAATTGAACCTCTTCAAGAGAATCAAACTTGGGAATTGGTTCCCAAGAAGTTATCCATGAAGATCATTGGATCTAGATGGATTTACAAGGTAAAGAGGAACTCACATGGATCAATAAATAGGTATAAAGCAAGGCTTGTGGCTAAAGGATTTTCTCAAACTCAAGGAATAGATTATGAAGAAACTTTCTTTCCTGTGGCAAAGATGCCTACTATGAGTGTACTGATGAGTGTAGTTGCCTCAAAGAATTGGAACATCTATGAGATGTATGTCAAAAATGCATTCTTGAATGGTTGGATTTCAGAGGATGTGTACATGGCACAACCTCTTGGATTTGAAGATGAATCACATCCCGAGTATGTGTGTAAACTTAGGAAAGCTTTATATGGATTGAAGCAAGCTCCTAGAGCTTGGAATCATAGACTAGTTACCTTCTTGCAGGACAAAGGATTCCAATCAAGCAAGGTAGATTCTTCACTCTTTATTAAGAAGAGTAAATCTGAAATGATACATTTATGTGTGTATGTAGATGATATAATTATTATAGGTGATGATGATGATGGAATCAGAAAGATCAAAGCACAAATGAAGGAGAAGTTTAAGATAAGTGATCTTGGATTTCTCACTTACGTTCTTGGATTGGAAATAGTCTACAGAGATCAAGGAATGTTCCTTACACAAAGGAAGTATATATAGGATATGTGTGCAAAGCTCAACGTGCAAGAAGCTAAAGTTATAGGTACTCCCATGGAGGTTAACCACAAATTAAGTGCTCATGAAGGAGAATTTATTGAAGACATCACAAGCTGTCAAAGCCTAATTGGAAGTTTAAACCATGCTATCCTAACTATTGTTGATATTTGCTATGGAGTAAGTGTGCTTAGCCAATTCATGCACACACCTAGGAAACCTCACATGGATGCAGAAAAAGGGATATTGAAGTACTTGAAAGGAACCGCTAATGAAGGTTTATATTACCCCTACACATCTTATTTGAATGTAAGCTCTTCACTGATGTAGATTGGGCAGGTTCCAAAGATGACAAAAGAAGCACATCACAGTAAATAAGCACATATCTTGGTCTTCAAAGAAGCAACCTATAGTTGTTCTTTCCTCAACAGAAGCTAAATATGGAGGGTTAGCAAATGCAACACAAGAAGCTATGTGGATCAAGACCCAATACACAGATTTAGGGTTGGACTTTGGCACTCCATACATATTTGGAGATAACATGAGTTCACTTCATCTAGTTGCTATCTAGTTGCTAATCTTATCTTTCATGCTAGGACCAAACACATAGAAGTCCATTATCATTTTGTTAGGGAAAAGATTGTGAGTAAGGAGATACAACTCTCCTATGTCTCTAGTCATATGCAATGTGCAGATATGATGACCAAATCATTGGATGAAACCAAATTAAATAGGTTTAAATCCATGATTTGTAGGAGATACCAAAGGATTGAAGAATCAAGCATCTTAGGCTTCAGGGAGAGCTATTGGTACATTTGGCAAGCCTAGATGCTTGATTAAAGAACAAGAAATTCTCACATATTCAGTTTGATCACTTATGAAGTGCACATGAACACCCCTTGTAAAAGTCATGGACTTTATCTCCTTGGATAAAACTAAATGGAAATGAGTTGAAGGGATCTCATGATATTAGGAGCTAAGAACCATGACTATTTGGTTATTGGAATCAAATCAATCAACACCTAAAGTGTAGGGACACTTTTAGGTGGAAGAAGTTCAAATTTCAAACTCCTTCTATGAGTATAAATATGAGTCAATTTTAGTCGCTAGAGATGACAAAGAAGAGAGAGACATTGAGCCTCATGGTTGAGCATAAACTAAGCTCACATATTTATGAGTTAGTCCACTACATCTCCTTTGTATTACATTCATTAGCATATACAATTTGAGTCATAGTTCATGATAATCTCTATCTACTGCTCTCTATTACTAATTCTTCATTTTAGTGATTTTTTTCAATCATGCTCTCTACGTATACTTAATCATTTGACATGTCTTAACTTGGGATAGGTGGGATGATCAGTCTAGTTGCTACATACCAATTTTGACTACATTTGGTTCACTATATCTTGAGATATGAATCATACAATCTACACGTATCTCCATACTGCCTTCCTCCTGAAAAGTCGAGATTACATTCCTAACTTCTTAAACTCATTCCTCAGTGTATACTCATCCTTAATTAGTGAAATAAATTGGAATAGTTAGATAAGGACTTCAGCCAGATGTTTCTAAAAGGTCTTGGGTCAATCATTTTCAAAGAGTAAGAACTGAAAATTTTTTTGAGAGGTTCAAGTCCAAAAATAACAAGTTTTTTTCAGAGTTCTTTTATGTGAAAGTTATCTGTTTTGGCACAACTATTTGGCAATGATGTTATATGGTACATAGTGGTTCTAAATGCATATTTGGGAAGCTAAAGGTGTCTACTAAGGTTCCCTGAATTCACATTGGCAGGTCTAGAGTAGGATTATTTCAACACCACCTCATCTGGCAGTGTATCCAACCATCTCCTCACACCCCATACGTGTGTGTGAATGAGATTCAACACTTCATTGCTCACATGTGCTCCCTTCTTGAATGGAAATCTACTTTGTTTCCCTAATTTACAAGCATGCAACAAATGTTGCATACTTTGAGATTAAAGATCGGGTAGACACTCACCAAGCCCTTCCTTTGCATCTCTTTCATCCTTTGAAAGTTTATGGGCCAATTCTTTTCTGCCACAAGTCAATCTCTACAATCTATATATTTCCAATTGACAAGTAGAGGGTGTGATGGGTTGATGGTTTCACATCCATGGTGGAGATTATCCTTTGCTTCTTTCCTTTTGCTATGACCTTGTAGTCCTCCTTGGGGTCTTCTAAAAAACACCCTTCATCATTGGACCTCACTTCAAAGACCTCTTTCAGCCATTTGAGCCATTGAAACCATGTTCTTAGTGATGGTTGGCATATACAATATTGCATCCTTCAACACCTTGGAGCTTTGGAATCCATTCATGGAATATCTCCCACATGTGTAATCTTGTACTTAGTGTCATCCACTATCTCTACATGTCCTTGAGTTATGGGTGAGTTTAAATTCAAGAAAACTTCTTTATTGCAACTAATATGGTTGCTACAACCATTTTCTATGTACCTTGTAAACTCTAAATTGGATCTTTCACTTTAACCATATATCATAAGCAAGTTCTCATTTTTTGAGTTTTTTGAAGTACTAGCATAATTACCTTGGTTCCTTTTTTGTACTTGATTGTCTCCTACTTTGGACCAACAATATCTTGCATAATGGCCTAGTTCTACTAGCACTCTCCATTGGATGCTTCTATGCTTTTTTATATTCCTCCTCTTCCTTTTCTCCTTTCTCTTCCTCTTGATCCATAACTTTTGTTGAAGCCTTCTTGGTTGCTTGATATTGAGTTTGACCTTCCTCTCCCTCTACCTTGGGATTTTTCTCCACCTCATTTTCCTTTTTCCTCTTAATGCATAGATAACTTGGGCTTGGTTGCCCTTTGATTTTGAACCTCCTTTAATTCATCTCCTCAATCATAATCAATGTGACTAATTGATCAAATTTTGGTAGGTAATCGCTAACATACATTGATGTGGTGAATGATTTCCACCTTCCAACCTCTCTCAAATTGAGAGTGTGAGCAATAATATCATCATCTTCGATTGGGCTCCCAATTGAGCCTAGGGCATGTGCAATCTCCTTAAGATTCAAAGTGTACTCATAAGTGTTAGTGTTAGGTGCTTTCCTAATATTATTTAGCTCATTCTTGAGCTGAATTTTCCTTGCTTTGGTGGATGAAGAATGCAATCTCTTGAAGGTTTTCCAAAACTTCTTGGATGTGTCAAGTTTTGTATGAAATCTAAGGTTCTGCTCTAGCTTCTCCTCAGGTGTATGTGTTTTAGAAGGTATGGATGTTGCCTTTCTTTAGCTTCTCCCTTGCTAACCTTCGATCAGTTGAGGTTTCCATTGATGTAGCCCTTTTGTTTTTTAGTCTACTTGACTTGATAAGTCCTCCTTGTGCTTCCACAAGTTTTCTTGATCCCTCCAGGTCTTTAATATGCATGAACAAGTACGAAATGAGAAAGGTGCATCTAATTTTATATCTCTCAAATTTTGCATCAACCATTTAGGCACATTTTTGTACACATCTTTTGAGCTGACTAATGTAAAAGTAAGGGTTAAATTGTATCTTTCAAAGAAAAAATATCATGACCAAAAAAATCTTTTTAGTCTATGGATGATATAGACAATAGCTTTTGCTTCTAGAATGATACCCAACAACAATATTTCATCGTCTTATCATCCAATATTTTGCTTTGTTATTTATGCACTAATGCATATGCCAGATAATCAAAACCATGTAGAATGGGCAATAGCTATCTTGTGGCCATGCCAAACCTCATATGCAGTAATAGACCACAATGCTTTGGTGGGACACTTGTTAAGTACATATGTTGCACACATAATAGCCTCAAGCGAGAAGCTATGTGGTAAAACCTGAGTTTCGACCATACAACTTTCCGTTTCCATTGAGAGACTCAGTCTTCCTCCCAAAAACTCCATTGTGTTGAGGTGTATATGGCAGTATACATTGATATTTTAAACTCAAAAGAATACATTAAACTCAAAAGACATAAACTCCGCTCCTCAGTCAAAATGAAGGGTGCCGATTTTACATGCTGATAGATTTTCAGCCATGGCTAGGAACTGTTTAAAGCACATAAACACTTCAAAATTTTCTTTGAATGGATAAATACATGTATGCCTAGAAACTTCATAAATTGAACTTGAAAAGTATAGGCAAGCTATCTACATAGGACCATAGGCTTCACTATGAACAAAGTGAAATTCATGTGTAGATCTAACTAAACCATCTTTAGGGAACAAATGTTGGTGCAGACCAATCACCAATTGAAGATTTGAAGGACAAAGGATGGAGATGAGATCAAGTTTTGAAGCAAAGAAGATGGATACATTCACATAGTGAAAGACATGTACACATATGTACATTAGTTAAGACATAGGTTACTTATACTTATGCTTTGATATAAGTCTGTACATAATTGCCTATAAATACTTTTGAAAATGTCGGGGCAATAGAGAGAAGACAAGGAGAGACAATAGGAGATCATGAGATTTGTGTATTGAGAAGTAGAAAATGTCATTAGACATGTGTGAAGTGAGTTGAACTCTCCATCCTCACTCAGCTGTAATTTTTGAGAAATAGAAGGAAAAATTGCGCCCGATGTTTCTGTGTTTTCTCTCTGTGTGATAGATCTTTTGTGAATTCCTTTTGGAGATATCTAAGTCCATAGTTGATCAATCTATGGCTAGAGTTTGAGAGTCTAATTGTGATCAGGCTAAGAGAATTGTGTGTAGGAACATTTGCATGTGAGAAAGTACTCACTGGTTCCTGAAACAGGCGCAAATTTCGATCTTAATGATTTGATCATTTCTCACTCCACAGTTTAAAGTTTTGTGCAAGTAAGAACTTAATCTTTAAGTTGGAAGGTAAGCTACTCGTGGCTAGAAGCATTTGCTTAAACGGGTTTTATACTGAGAGAATTGAAGTTAAGAAGTTAGGGGTGTCCAAATCGACTTCTCAGAAGTGCAGATTTAGACATAGCTGACTTGGTAAGTAGATTTCTCAATATCTACTGAACCTTTTGAAGTAATTTAACTTGGAGAAGGTGCGCAATCTTTAGACAACACCTTGTGCAAAGTTTCATAAAAAACTTTACACATTTACTCAGTCAATGAGCAAGATCTATGTAGCAGACTTTCTGAGGAAATTCCTTCTTCACAGTTTAGTCAAGAAATTGATAATTGATCATTGATAGCTTAAATTGGTGAAGGTTTTGACTTACTCTTGATATAGAGGTGTTCTAAATTCAAGAGTAGGTTGTTCTTTTGGAGATTAACACTCTCCATCAGTGGTATCAGAGCAGGAAACATCAAAATCAAGGAAAGGAGGATCCCGACTGCTGTAGATTCAAGAAATTCAACCATTGAAGAGCTAAAAGGTGAAAGCTTGAAGGCAAAGCTTGAGGAGGAGACCATACGACATCAAGAAAGACAAAAGGACTCTAATTTGAAGTAAAGGTACATATATTGTTCATAAAGCTTGAAGATTTCAATACACAGGTGGACACAAGATGGGAGATTCTCTACAGATAGAGAAATTGGATAGGGAAAACTATCCTGCATGGTCAATGAGGATGGAAGCTCATCTTATGAGCAAAGATTTAATAGCTTACATCACAGGAGAAGAAGAGAAGCCACAGTTCAGAGATCCTAGTGTTCCAACTAGGGAAGAGTTAGCAGATTTGAAAAATTGGATGAAGAAAGATGCTCAAGCTAGGAGCATTATATATATGGCAGTCAATGATTACTTGTTACCTCATATTCGAGGTCTTGAAAGTGCAACTGATATTTGGAATGCTTTGGAGGAGCATTTCCAGAATACTACTAAGTCAAGGAAGGCATCCTTATGGGCAGAGTTTACCACCTTTAAGAAAAAGGCTTCTCAATCCATTTCAGACTATGTGACAAGAATGAAAGATATTGCAGATGCTTTAGGAGCTGTGGATGAAGACATTGAGGAGGATAAATTGGTAAGGCAAATCCTTACAGGTTTAAGAGGTGATGACAAATGGAAGCCATTCATTTTGTCTACAGAATTATCACTTGATCATTTCACTCCTGATTTAAATCAGTTGCTAGGTCATATGCTAACATTTGAGCAGGATGTTAAAGGAGATGGTGACAAAAGTACAGGTCATGCAATGTACTCAAAGGACAAGAAGAAAGCTAACAAAGGAAAGCAACAAGCAGGTGAAGATGAAGGTACAACTAATCAAGCCAACTTCCTAAGAGGTAGAGGAGGTGGCAAAGGTAGAGGAAGAGGCAAGAACAACAAAGACGGAGTCAAAGCATGCTGGATTTGTGGTAAGACAAATCATTTAGCTAATGATTGTTGGCATAATAATCAGAGTAATGGTGGATATAATCAGAACTATAATTCAAGAGGAAGAGGAGGCAGAAATCAAAGAGGTAATTTCAGAGGCAGAGGTAGTAGGGGTTACTTTGGAAGAAATGCAGGTAGAGGTTTCCAAAGTCAACAATATAACAACACCTACTACAATTATGCTTCAGATCAAAAGGAAGATTCAACATTGATAATGAATGCAACTTGTGAAAGGCAGAGTGAAGATCAAAGAGTCTTCTACATTGACTCAGGGTGTAGCAATCACCTGAGTGGTAATATAGCTTTGATGACTGATTTGGAGAATAAGGTATCTAATCATGTTGTTCAAACAGGTGACAACACAAAGCACAATGTGAAGTCAATTGGATCAGTGAAGGCCAAGGATGGTAGCACCTTATTGAGTAAGGTCTTGTATGTTCCTACAATTCCTAAGAATTTGATAAGTGTAGGACAAATTGTGGAAAAAGGTTATGAAGTAAGGTTCACTAATGAAGGAGTGTTTGTGGAAGACCCTAGCAATGGGTATAAACAAATTGTTTCAGGGAAGAAAGAAGGAAGATTGTTCACATTGAAGATTCAAGGTAATATTGGTCATGCCATGTTCACATATGGAGGACATAAGATCTCTGAGTTAGATCTTTGGCATAAGAGGCTTGGACATTTCAATGAAAGAGGTATTAAAGACATGATTAACAATGGTTCAGTGCTTGGTTTGCCTAATGTTGCAGGTCAACATATGACATACAGATGTGAGGCATGTCAGTTAGGTAAGGCTCATAAGCTTTCCTACTCCAAGCATGGTTTTATGTACTCAGAGAAGCTTGAGTTGGTACATACAGATGTGTGGGGACCATCAAAGGATTTCAGTATAAATGGGTCAAGGTATTATGTGATTTATGTTGATGATGCTACTAGATGGATCACTATTTATGTGATCAAAGATAAGTCAGAAGTGTTTAATACATTTAAACACTATCATGCATATGCAGAAAGAATTACAGGTCATAAGTTGAAAAGACTAAGGTCAGATGGAGGGGGAGAGTATTTCTCTAATGAATTCAGCAATTACTTGTGGGATGCAGGTATAAAAAGAGAAGTTACTTGCAGGTACTCTCCTCAACAAAATGGTGTAGCAGAAAGGAGAAATAGAACTCTTGTTGAGTTTGCAAGGTCCATGATGAAGGAGAAAAATTGCCCTAATTATTTGTGGGCTGAGGCTGTAAATACAGCTACCTATTTGGTCAATAGGTTACCATGTAAAGCTTTGCAGGGAATGACACCTTATGAGGCATGGTGGGGTAAGAGACCTACACTAGACCATTGCAAAGTATTTGGATGTTTGGCCTATGCATATGTGCCATCACAATTAAGGCACAAATTGGAACCTAAAGCTGAAAAATATGTGTTTATTGGTTATGATGATAAGCAGATGGGATACAGGTTGTGGAATCCATCCACAAAACATTTTCTTGTATCAAAAGATGTTACATTTGATGAACAAGGTACTTGGTATGCAGCTACTATCAATATTAATACAAATGATGAAGAAATTGTGAGCCAAAGGAAAGGTAAATCAAAGGTTCAGATATTTGATGAGCAAGAGAATAATGAAGTGCAGGTTGAAGTGGAAGAAACACCAAGATTTGATCCTGAATATGAAGAACCAGAAACCTCAAGAAGTGGAGAACTTAGGAGGTCTACAAGGAACAAATGGCAACCTACAAGGTATAGCTATGATACTTCATTTTTGGCTACCAAAGATTATGCTTACATGATTAAAGCAGATGAAGACCCTTCTACATATGAAGAGGCAAAAGGTAAAGAAAATTGGGAGAAAGCTATGCAGGAAGAATATGATGCATTATTGGAGAATCAAACATGGGATTTGGTTCCAAAACCAAATAGCCAGAAGATCATTGGATGTAAGTGGGTTTATAAGACAGAAAGATTTGCAGATGGAAGTGTGTCTAGATACAAAGCTAGACTTGTTGTCAAAGGGTTTGCTCAGACATATGGTGTTGATTATGATGAGACTTATAGTCTTGTGGCAAAGATGACAACCATCAGGACACTTATAGCTATTGCTGCATGTAAAGGTTGGAAGTTATGTCAACTTGATGTGAAAAATGCTTTTTTGAATGGTTATATTTCAGATGATGTGTTCATGGAGCAACCTCAAGGGTTCAGAGATAAAAGGTATCCAGATCATGTGTGCAAGCTCAAGAGAGCCTTGTATGGCTTGAAGCAGGCCCCAAGGGCATGGAATTATAGACTTGTAAAGTTCTTGAAAGAACTTGGATTTCAGGTGTCTAAAGCAGATAGTAGCTTGCTTGTCAAAGCAACTGATAATGGTTTCATATACATGTGCATATATGTTGATGATATAATCCTTACAGGTACAGATGAGGAAGGAATACAAAGACTAAAGAAGCAAATGGAAAAGGAGTTCAAAATAAGTGACTTGGGAGACTTGTCATACTTCTTGGGCATGGAGATTACATATACTCAACATGGAGTATTTGTGACCCAAGAAAGGTACTTGAAGAACTTGTTAATCAAGTTTAAAATGGATGATTGCAGGGTAGCACCTACACCAATGGAGGTGAATCACAAATTGAGTAAATTTGGAGGTGAAGAATTCAAGGACATGAGACAATATCAGAGTTTGGTTGGTAGTCTTATCTATGCTACTTTAACTAGACCTGATTTATCATATGCAGTAGGGGTTTTGTCTCAATTCATGCATTGTCCTAGGAAAGAGCATTGGATTGCAGGTCAAAGAGTGTTGAGGTACATTAAGGGTACACTCAAAGAAGGTTTGTATTATGGGTTCACATCAGATACAAACATCAAGATCTATAGTGATGCAGATTGGGCAGGTAATCCAGATGATAGAAGGTCAACTTATGGATACATGTGTTATGTGGGAGATAAGTTAATCTCTTGGTGCTCAAAGAAGCAACATACAGTTGCTTTGTCATCTACAGAAGCAGAATACAAAGGCATGGTTGAAGCTGCAAACGAAGTGATATGGCTCAAGACTCTAATGAAGAGTTTTGACACTATACAGAGCATACCTATCATTTATGGTGATAACATGAGTTCATTATATCTAGCTGCTAATCCTGTTTTTCATGCCAGGACTAAACACATTGAGATACAGTATCACTTCCTAAGAGAGAAGGTGATGGATAAGGAGATTGAAGTCATACATACTTCAACAAAAGATCAGATAGCTGTTATGCTTACAAAGAGCTTGGATGGACCAAAGCTACAGAAGTTTAAAGACATGGCAGGTATAAAGAAGATAAGAGAAACCTCAATTGATGATTGAGGGGGAGCTGTTGGTGCAGACCAATAACCAATTGAAGATTTGAAGGACAAAGGATGGAGATGAGATCAAGTTTTGAAGCAAAGAAGATGGATACATTCACAGAGTGAAAGACATGTACACATATGTACATTAGTTAAGACATAGGTTACTTATACTTATGCTTTGATATAAGTCTGTACATAATTGCCTATAAATACTTTTGAAAATGTAGGGGCAATAGAGAGAAGACAAGGAGAGACAATAGGAGATCATGAGATTTGTGTATTGAGAAGTAGAAAATGTCATTAGACATGTGTGAAGTGAGTTGAACTCTCCATCCTCACTCAGTTGTAATTTCTGAGAAATAGAAGGAAAAATTGCGCCCGATGTTTCTGTGTTTTCTCTCTGTGTGATAGATCTTTTGTGAATTCCTTTTGGAGATATCTAAGTCCATAGTTAATCAATCTATGGCTAGAGTTTGAGAGTCTAATTGTGATCAGGCTAAGAGAATTGTGTGTAGGAACATTTGCATGTGAGAAAGTACTCACTGGTTCCTGAAACAGGCGCAAATTTTGATCTTAATGATTTGATCATTTCTCACTCCACAGTTTAAAGTTTTGTGCAAGTAAGCACTTAATCTTTAAGTTGGAAGGTAAACTACTCGTGGCTAGAAGCATTTGCTTAAACGGGTTTTATACTGAGAGAATTGAAGTTAAGAAGTTAGGGGTGTCCAAATCGACTTCTCAGAAGTGCAGATTTAGACATAGCTGACTTGGTAAGTAGATTTCTCAATATCTACTGAACCTTTTGAAGTAATTTAACTTGGAGAAGGTGCGCAATCTTTAGGCGACACCTTGT
Organism: Ceratopteris richardii; assembly: GCA_020310875.1. Taxonomy (NCBI): domain Eukaryota; kingdom Viridiplantae; phylum Streptophyta; class Polypodiopsida; order Polypodiales; family Pteridaceae; genus Ceratopteris; species Ceratopteris richardii. The sequence goes on along the minus strand of CM035444.1, from coordinate 98,498,917 downwards.
GCAAATTTTCATCAAAAACTTTACACATTTACTCAGTCAATGAGCAAGATCTATGCAGCAGACTTTCTGAGGAAATTCCTTCTTCACAGTTTAGTCAAGAAATTGATAATTGATCATTGATAGCTTAAATCGGTGAAGGTTTTGACTTACTCTTGATATAGAGGTGTTCTAAATTCAAGAGTAGGTTGTTCTTTTGGAGAGTAACACTCTCCATCAACAAAGAATGTCGCATCTTACCCAAATTACATCCCTCATAGACATGCTTAGAAGAGATATCACTAAACCATATTTCAGGAAGCAAGAACGTTGCATTTTACCCAAAGTACATCCCTCATAGAGATGTGTAGAAGGTGCATGAAGTCTAGGCAAAGAGGACACCATTTGAGATTTTTCAAGCAAACCAAACTAGCAAAATTCAGATGAGCAAAGCATGCATGCTAAAGTTTTGCATTTGAAGTAGCCTAAGAATCATGAATTTCACTTATTATATCATTCTTAAATTTTCCACAGTCTATGGGTTTATACAAACCATGATAAAACAAGCCATAAGCAATGGTATTATTACCCTTTAATAGATCATGAATTGTGCACTTGTACTAGGCCAATTATGGCCAGTGTTGAAACTGATAACATATTTTCCCTTATCTTTTGCACATATATGGCATCTGATCATATGAAGTGATATCGACAACAATAGAAATAATTATCTCTACAAATCCCATGACATGATAGGGGGAGTTGTTAGCACATGTAACAATATTCCTTGTAGGAGCACTCCCAAGTTATGCGAAGCTAATAAATAATATGTTTCGTTGCACCATTATCAAAATACACAAACATTGGATTCTACTACGTACATAAAATACTCATGAGAAGATGGTCCATAGTTGCAATGAGTATTAAATCCTTATTCTTCATTCTTTACAAGGTTATAAGACTCTGTTATAGTGTAGAGGCCTCCACAACAACCATTCCAACCTCATTCTTATTTACCTCTTTTGTAGCCACTTTAGGACAACTCTTAATGACATGACCATTTACTTTACAATACTTGAAAAAAAAATTATCTTGTTTGTTTACTTGTGATGTTTATCTTCTTTCTTTGATTGTGAAGCATTATCATATTTTTGTTTACTAGTAGATGAGATCCATTTACCTTTGCCCCTTTTGAATAGCTAAGAAAGCTTGATGTGCAACAAGCATAATTGACATGTTTTGTATATGTTGATCTTCCTACAGTAAAATAGAGACCAATCTCTCAAAAGTTAAGGCATTTGGATTGCCTTTCATCATCATATGAAAAGTAAAAGAAAAACTCTGGCAAGAATTTGGAAGATCATTTAGAATAGTTTGCACGTGTGAACTATTTGGCATGATTTCATCAGTAGAAATCAAATACTCTTTCAAATCCTTGATCTTTGTTTGGAAAATTTCCATTGGATCTCCTTCATTCATAGGCTCACTCTCCAACTATTTTTGGAGGTAAGCAATATGGGCCTCATTTCTTGCATGATATTGTGTGATAAGTGTACCCCAAGCATCTTCGCTTATTCTACATGAGGAAATGTGAGGGATATTGGAATGTTTGATACTAAAAGATATCAATGCACGTGCTTATGCATCTACGACATCCCATTGAAGCTACTGTATAAGAAGTGCAATAGGAACTACAACAAGACTCAGAAAATGAAGGTCATCATCTTCAACACCACTTGCATCACCTACTATCACTATATTGCATGTGTAAGAGGATGTCTTTCAGCACCTTGCACAATATTCTACAAGCCTTTTGCTACTAATACATGACACATCATGTATGACTACAAAGGGTAGTTAGAACCATTCAACTTATCCTAGACATTGAACGCACAAAATACATCACTGCTTTTATCCATGGCTAGTGAGATGCAAAGAAGAAATCTATTTCTCAAGAAATTCGAACAAAATAACCCAATTGAGCCCCACTAGATCTTTAGTAATCTTTGAGGTTCTTATATTGGCATACCAAAAACTATATATAGGTTCAGCACAAAAGCATGAAAGTATGTGCACAATCATTGCAATAGTGCATTCAAAGGCCAAAATGATCTTAAATCAAAAAATTTTATTCTGCAAAGTGAAACTATTTTGAACTACTAATTATCTCAAGTATGCTCATCAATTTTCATGTAATCTGAGAATATGATGAAAAGGGTGTCAATGATTCCATAAAGAATGTGGCGACCTACTCTGGTACCAATTTTTGGAGTTTCAGGACTACAAAAGCATGCAAGATGCACAGGAAAGAAGAAGATGCTTGCAGAACAACACAACTTACAAGGTGTTACCAACTGGATGTATTGGAGTTCAGGTATGTAGAAGCACAAGGACAACACAAGGAAGAAGAAGAAGCTTGGAGATGAACACAACAACAATAGTATTATTAAGTTAATGTATAGAGATAAATGATCCATTAGGTCTATAGGCATATATAGAAACAACACAAAAAGCCTCTTAAAGAGGTAAAAAAAGTGCCTCGATAGTCCTAAGTTTTCTCCCACACATCACTATCAAATATCAACAAATCCCCCCTATGAATGATCCAGTGAACAAGTAGTTGGTGCCCATGTATAAGGAAGTGCCAAGCTATGTGGAAACAAATAATCAACAAAAGGAAGTAAGCCCAAAGCTTTGCAAAAAGAGTCAAACATCTCGCTAGGCAGAGCCTTTGTGAAAAGATATGCAACATTATCCTATGTGGGCACATAAGCCAAACTAATCTCTCCAACAAAAAATCTCTCCCTAACATAATGATAGTGCACCTCAATGTGTTTTGTGCAAGCATGAAACACAAGGTTCCTTGCAATTGCTAGTGCACTCTGGTTGTCACTAAAGATGATGGTGGTAGGAGACTGACCAACACCAAAACCAACCAAAAGATGTATGAACCACATACACTCAATAGTACTTATGAAAGCTACCCTATGCTCAACCTCACAACCAGGATTGGCCATAGGTAGAAGTGGCCATAGTAGGATGCTTCTTGCTCAGCAAAGATATGCATGAGCTACCAAGCATGAAGCAAAGACCAATGGTCAATGCATGAGTGCCATAGCAAGCAAATCAATTCGAGTGAGAAAAAACATGTAAATCTGGTGATAATGAACCCCCTTGGGATAAAGCAATCCAACTAGTGAAATATGCATTTACTCACTTGGAAATTCTTGATACTTGTGAAATGCATAAATTGTTTTTCATCTAAGAGATTGAAAATTGAATATGGGCTAGGTTATGCATAACTAAATCAAGCATCCAATAACGTGCTAATAGAGAACAACAACAAATGCATCTCTAGCATCATGAAGACTCAACTATAAACTTATTTCCATGGGAATGGAAATAGGTTTGCAATCTTCAAGCCCAAAACATTGAGATAATGTATCAATGAATTTTTCTTTCTAGAAAGTTATTCCTCCATCAACGTGCATAAATTGAATGCGTAATAATGAAGCAAATGCCCCGAATCTGACATCTCAAAAGAGGCATGTAGATAATTCACAAATATGCTGCTTGTTAGGAACAATGAAAATCATGTGATTAAGACATACAACAAGGATCAAAAGTACATCATCTACATGCTTAACATATAAGGTGTTCTCAGTTGGAGTATTCTCAAATCCATTTGGTAGCAAGTAGGCATGGATCTTTTAATATGAAGCATGTGGTGCTTGCTTCAATCCATACAATGTCTTTGTCAACCTTCACACTTTGTTTTCATGCCCTTTTTGCAAAAAAAACATGGGGCTAAAATACATACACTTCTTCATGTAAATCACCATCTAGAAATGCAATTTTAATGTCAAATTGATGTACATTCGAACCATGATGAGTTGGAAGTGCACAAAAGCTATGAATGGTTGTAATTCAGCACATGGGAGAAAAGGTCTCATCAAATTCAATTCCCTTCTCTTGAGGATAACCTTTGGCGACAAGCCTAGCCTTATACATATCAAGTGTTCCATGAGACTTGCATTTCAACTTATATACGTATTAGAGGAAGTTCAAAGTTGACCTAAAAATCACCAATTCAAAGTGGTTAAATCTTAGTTAAAGGATGAAGGATGTGGAAAAAGGGAGTACACAAATAGAAGTAAAGAAGGAGAGGGGCTACTAATTTTTGGCATCCCAAAATCTCCTTAGAATAGGTTATTCCCCATTTTTTTACCCAAAACTCAGTGTAAAAATGCCTATTTTGGCATGGCAACCTTTGTCACTTGTGTGCATTGGAAGAGTTGTAAATCGATGGAGCTTTTGTAGTTGTATACTTTATAATGAGGGGAGTTGTCATCTCTTGAAAAATCTGAAAGAAAAAGTAGTGATTCGAAGTTTAATTGGAACCAAATGGTGGCATCTAAGGACATGCACGCTAGTCCAATTGACCCCAATGAGATAAGTCCATCTAGCTAGGATTATCGAACAATCTTGGAATTTTAGAGGTTGAATGAGCACATGATCGGTATCTACCTAGACAACCTCAATCATCAAGTAGTTAGGCTTAAAACCCTAACTGCCTAAATATTGATCGACATCCTATAGTCAAGTTCTATAATGACCACTATGAAGATAAAGAGGGAACTGTCTACATTCTCATGCTAGGCCTTGAACATATGAATGAGAAGGAAAAAATGGTGTTTTTGGCTGGCATGGGTGATGAAGATTTTGGTTTACCTGAAATCCCACCCACATCACTAGAACGAATGATGATTCTACGGACACTTATACTTGACTATCAAAAGTTTGAACCTTCGTGGAAGATCATTTACTTGAATAAGGTAACTCAAAGGAGAATTCCTGGCAAGAAAGTGGTTGTATATGTGTATCAAAATAGATAAATCAGTAGCTTACTACCTAAAATCAAAGACAAAGCAAGCAATTCCTATTGGACATCAGTGAACATGAAAGATCTTTTGCTAGTCCTAAGCCACAGCCTTTTGGCAATAACTTAAGACCTGAGAGATCAAATCTACAAAATACTAGACGTATGCCTATAGCAAATTTCTTCGTTTTGTGCCAAACATATATAGAGGTTTCAATTCACCGATACAAGCACCTTCAAGTCTACTATAGGTCTAGGAGAGCTTAATGGGGCATTTTCATTGAACTTTTTGAGATACAAATAATTTTTCTCATCAAGTTATTAAGAAACTAGCCATGATTGAAAGCAATGATGTATTGTGTAAGTTGATTGTTGAGGATAATTTGGATGGTACTAATCACCCATTGTGGACACATGGTGCATCATGTATTGGTAGCAAAAGGGTTGTGGAATATTGTGCAAGGTGTTGAAAAATGTCCTACTACACCTGTGAATACAATGATTGAAGGTGATGCAACTGGTGTTGAGGATGATGATCTTCAATTTTGTGGTTGTGTTGTGGTTATTCTTGCACCTACTACAAAGCAAGTTCTTTAGGATGGTAGAGATGCACATGCACATGCATTGATAAATTTTTGGGTATGATGATAGACAGATGGGTTACAGATTGTGGAGTCCATCCACAAAGCAATTTCTTGTTACCAAAGATGTTACATTTGATGAGCAAAGCACATGGTATACAGGGTCAACAAATGATTATGCAGATGTTAAAGAAATACAAAGAAAAGGGAAGACAAAAGTAAGTGTGTATGAAGAAGATATTGATGATGTCGATTATAAAAGTAAATTGCAGGATAATGTTGAAGATGGGCCAAGATTTGATCCAGAATCAAATGTGGCTGAGACTTCAAGAAGTGCAGAGGTCAGAAGATCCTTGAGAGAAAGAAAAGAGCCTATTAGGTATAGCTATGATACATCTTTCCTAACAACAAAAGATTATGCTTACATTGTGAAGATAGAAGAGGATCCAATCACATATGAAGAACCTAAAGGTAAAAAGAATTGGGAGAAGCCAATGCAAGAAGAGTATGATGCTCTACTTGAAAATGAAACATGGGAATCGGTGCCAAGACCAAAGAATCAAAAGGTCATTGGATGTAAGTGGGTGTATAAAACAAAAAGATTTGCAGATGGTAAAGTGTCTAGATACAACGTTAGACTTGTGGTCAAAGGTTATTTCCAAACTTATGGGGTAGATTATGATGAAACCTTTAGTCTTGTTGCTAAGATGTCTACAATTAGATCATTGATTGCTATTGCTGCTTGTGAAGGATGGAAGTTATCACGATTAGATGTGAAGAATGCATTCCTGAATGGATACATTGCAAATGAAGTGTACATGGAGCAACTAGAAGGCTTCATGGATTCAATTGGATCAGATTATGTTTGTAAGCTCAAGAGAGCTTTGTATGGGTTGAAGCAGGCCCCAAGAGCATGGAATTACAGGCTTGTTAAGTTCTTGAATGAATGTGGATTTCAAGCATCAAAGGCAGATAGTAGCTTGCTAGTGAAGGCAAGTGAAAATGGATACATATACATGTGTATTTATGTTGATGATATTATTGTCACAGGTACAGATGCTCAAGGAATCAATGAGCTTAAGAAAAAAATAGAGAAGGAGTTTAAGATAAGTGATTTAGGAAACTTATCTTATTTCTTAGGAATGCAAATTGTGTATACTCAACATGGAGTATATGTTACACAAGAGAGATACTTGAAGAATCTTCTAGTCAAGTTCAACATGGAGGATTGCAAGTCTTCAACCACACCATTCGAGGTAAATCATAAATTGAGCAGGTATGGAGGTGAAGAGTTTAATGACATGAAGAAATATCAGAGTTTGGTAGGTAGTTTAATCTATGCTACCTTGACAAGGCTTGATCTATCATATGCAGTAGGTGTGTTATCACAATTTATGCATTGTCCAAAGAAGACTCATTGGATTGTAGCTCAAAGGGTACTCAGATATATCAAAGGAACCCTAAGTGAAGGCTTGTATTACAGATTTACTTCTAATACAAGAATCGAAGTGTTTAGTGATGCAGATTGGGCAGGTGATTCAGATGATAGAAGGTCTACTCATGGGTATCTCTATTATATTGGAGATAAGTTAGTCTCTTGGTGCTCAAAGAAGCAACATACAGTTGCTTTGTCATCCACAGAAGCTGAGTATAAAGGAATGGTAGAGGTTGCAAAAGAAGTGATATGGTTAAAGACCTTGTTGAAAAGTTTTGGAATTGATCAGAGTACTCCAATTATTTTTGGAGACAATATGAGTTCATTGTATTTGGCAGCTAACCTTGTTTTTCATGCCAGCACTAAGCATATAGAGATTCAGTATCATTTCTTGAGGGAAAAGGTATTTGATAAAGAGATTGAAGTGTTGTATACTCCAAAAAAAGAACAAGTTGCAGATATGTTAACAAAAAGCTTGGATGGACTTAAGCTACAGAGATTCAAAGAGATGGCAGGAGTAAAGAAGAATGGAATAATCCCAATTAGTGATTGAGGGGGAGCTGTTGGAACAAAACAATCACAAATTGATGATTACAAAGAGCTTGAAGCAAGTCTATGATCAAATTGAAGTGAAAGAAGTCATTTGAGAAAATGAAGAGATCTCAGAAGTAAAGCTTGTATACATATGTACATTACAGTTGGAAAATCTTGTAATTTAAGTATAGATAATCCTTAGGATGATAAGGAGTAATGTAATAGACACGAGATAATTCTAGAACCATATGTATATAAGTCAATGATGTAAAAAAATACATGAGAGAGTCATTAGAAGACAAGTGTCATAGAGATAGATGTGAAGAGAGTCATCTTCAAAAAATAGCAATGAGTATTTCGTAGATTTCTCTCAGTCTGATTATGTGGATCAGAAATCCTTTTGTATACATCTAATGTAGAAGCTAATGAAGCTATGTTCAAAGTTTCATGGTCTAATTTCTTTCATACTGTGAGTATGATCAATAGGAACATTTGTATGTGAAGCGTGTAGGTAGACCTCTCAGAGTCGCACACTTTTTCGTGTCAATGTTTTGCTTAGATCTCAATGCACAATGTGAGTGAGAATTCAAAATCTAAGTTAGAGGTAAGGCTAATGCTAAAAGAATTTAGCAAAAACGGGACCTGTTCTATGAGAAATCAACCTTAGAAGTTACCTATGCCAAAGTCGCTTGTTCAAGAAGACAGTTCTGACATACTTTTGATCTTAAGGATCAAATTAAAGTTTTAATGATTATTTTGAAGGATTAATGGTTGATATCATTGTGCAAAGGTAGTATGGAGATATGTGTATCATTGTTTTGAAGAAATTTGAAGATATGTGCAGGTAATGAAGTCAGTCTTTAAAGCAGACTATTGAACGATGAAGAATTTCACTCACAGAAGTGATAGTTGAAAGTTTTGGTAAATGAAGATAGCATTTGTGTAAAGTTTGATCCATAACTGATATGGAGGTGATCTTAAATCAGTATAGATCAAACCTTTGGAGATTTAGAGGTCTCCAACAGATGTCAAATGGATGCACACATCTGATGTCATCTAAATAGAGTTTATGGGTGGTCCGTTGAGTATTTACTTATGCATACTCGACCAGATATTCAGTTTGATATCTCAGAGATGAGTAGGTTTATGCATTGCCCAATTGTCAAGCATTGGCAGGAAGTTAAGCGCACCTTTTGCTACTTGAGTGGTACCTGACTACTTGGATTGTTTTATCCCAAGGGGGATCACTACCACCAAATTTGCATGCTTTTTCTAACTCTAACTAGGCTAGTTGCTATGACACTCATGTGTCCCCTAGTGGCCTTTGCTTCATGCTTGGTATCTCATGTATATCTTGGTTGAGGAAGAAATAGCCTATTGTGGCCACTTCTAGTTGTGACGCTGAGTATAGGGCAACCTTCATAGCGATTGTTGAGTGTGTATGGCTTAGATGCCTTATGGCTGATTTGGGTGTTGTTCAATCTTCTACCACCACCATCTCCACTAACAGTCAGACCGCATTGGCAATTGCGAAGAACCCTATGTTCCATACTCACATTAATCACATAAAGGTGAATTATCATAATGTCAGGGAGAGGTTCTCTGTTGGAGAGATCAGCCTGGCATATGTGCCCACGCAGGAGAACATTGCAGAACTTTTCACGAAGGCTCTCACTAGGGAGAGGTTTGAAGCTTTTTGCAAAGCTTTGGGCTTACTTTCTTTTATGGATTGATTCCACATAGCTTGGCACTTCCTTATACATGAGTGCTAGCTCCTTGTTCACAAAATCACCCCTAGGGGGGATTTGTTGATATATTTAGGTAGTGATGTGTGTGAACACACTAGGACCAACGAGGCACTTTTTTCCCTCTTTAGGAGGTTTTTTCCCCCCTAGCTTTTATATACGCCTATTACCCTAATGGGTTACTTATCTTTGTACATTTTAGTGGTAATACATTCAGTATTGTGTGTTGTGATCCAAGCTTCTTCTTCTTCCTTGTGCGATTCACGTGCTTCCGCACACCTCAAACTCCAACATTCACTACACAAACACTAGCCAACAACACCTGCAAGTGTCTATCAACTATGTTCTTTAGGCTGAAAAACCTGCATAGACTTGCGGTGGCTACTCCCACCACAACTAAAACCTTTCAAGAAACCTGTAGATTAACTAGTGTGGCTAAAAACACAACCCCAAAAAATGAACATTCCTTGTCAAAGAAGTACAAAGAACACTATTCTTGATGTTTTTGGACCTCTGTGAAGAGAACTATGCATGAAACTACTCCAAAATGGCTCCAAAAATCACTCCAAAAGTTCTTCAAAAATAGGCTTTCAAAGTAAAGAATGAAGCTTTGAGGGCCCAAAAGTTGTTGAAGATAACGTGAACCTTAGTCTTTCCCTTTCTTCAAGCACCACAATGAGTGTAGCTTAGTGGCAAGAGATTTCCACGGTTAAGCGAGCTCTAGGGGGAACAATACTGGGATGGGTGACCTGCTGAGAAGTATTGGGAACCTCTATCTTCCTTGATCAGTGAGGTCCTCCCTCACACATAGCTAATGGTGCCAATGGTGACTTCATTGACTTGGTTGACAAGGTATGCCAAGGTCTATGCCTTGGTCTATGCCTTAGCCAAAGCCTTGGGTGGGTGCGTGGGTGCTCACTTTGTTTGCACTAAAGGAACAAAGCTTTTGCATTGAAATGCTCTGATACCAATGAAGTATTTTGATGGCGATGCACCACAATGTGCACTCTTTCTCAAGATCTCCATGACAATATCCTCAAGTAGAAAACTCAGCTCCAAGCACAACACATGGTACTCCACACAGAGGCTGCAAAATATGCAAAAAAACACAATACATAGGGAGCACGAACATCGACTTCTTAGGTGTTACAAATGCATTCAAACTTACAGTCTATGACTAACCATGCCACTATGTGTTTTATTAGAGAACATATACAAAAGTGACCATTGGCCATTTGGCCTTTCACATGGACACTAACGATAACACCACAGAGAGTAACAAGGAGAGCAACTGAGATGCAACAAAGGACCATCAAGGAGGTGCTACACATTGACAGAGAGTGACCCTTCCTTCAACCTTATTGGAAGCTTGAGTGCAAGGTGTGCACAAGGGCAAGCTACTAGACAAGGTGGAGGACCGACCTAGAGGAGGTTGGCTGCACTAATCATTGTGGTATTTTGTACATTTGTGTATGTGCTCTTGGGATTAAGTGCTATTTCATAGAGAACATTTTTGTCTCATTCTAGGCAAACATATTGTGTTCTTTATTATTAATCAAGACACAGAGGCTTTCGGTGTAATTTTCTATCTTCTTCTTCTCCGTTCTTCTCCTACAAACACTCAAGCACCTTTCAACTAAAGAATCCCGCAACAAATTGCATCATGCAATTTGGGCTTATTGAGTGGCCTATAAGACATCTTTGTGTGCAAGTCCATTCAACCTATTCTATGGACAACAAACCATACTACCAATAGATTTCCTTGTAACTAATCTGAGTGGCACAAGGATATGAATGGATTGGACATGAACTTTCTTATTTGTTCGATGGTCTAGAAAAGCTCCAAGTGGCATGCTTGAGTGTTGTGGTAGGTATTTATGCATGCTGCAAAGAAGTGACAAGATGCATACTTTTATGCACAAATCAAAGTTGCAGTTGCAATAAAGCAACTTGGTCTAAGTCCATACCTTAAAGCAACATTGAAAGACTAATCCATCTAATCTCACCAATTGGAGTCGTAAACTTGCTTCTTTGGAAGGAGAAGGCATCCCTAATTACATTAGTGGATGTAGAGTCAAACTCTATCATAAAGCTCTTATTGAAGAGATGTTACTAATATTGCAGAAGGAAAAAGATTGAAAGGTAGAAGAGTTGAGTATCCACCGAGAAGCTCAATAAGAGGGTTTAGAACATATCAAGAAGTGGAAATTAATGTGATGACAAGCATGCAAAGACCTACAAGGATAATGAAACATCCATATGGGAATGTGTGAAGTAGAGGATTCTTCCAAAAGAATCATTGATTTAAGACCACATATATGGGCTACCTTAGGACATAGTTCTAATGTACCCTAAAAAATTCTTGTGGAAACAAGAGCGATAAGCAATGTCATACATCTCTCACTAGCATACAAGTTGCAAATTAGTAGTCAAACTAGTAAAATATAATGTGATTTCCATTGGACACACATATATAACATCCTATGGAGAGGCAACCATACCAATCCATATTGCAAAACACAGATCAAGAGCGTCATTCTGAGTGTGTAGTGATGTTTCACTTATAAAGAAGTTTTTCTAAAGGTAAAAGAAATAATGTTGATGGGCACGTTAAACAACCACCTGCCTCACCTACTTCAACTATAAAGATTGAGGAAATTAATGCTATTTTTGATGATGTTGATGTGTTGACACTTTATAGTATTGTGCCTAGTAAGGCTCTTATGCTTGATTCTCTTTCTCACACATGGCTACTAGATTTTGGTGGTTCTTTCCATGTGACACCACATAGAAAATGGTTCTCTAATTATGTAGCAAAGTCTCTTGGTACTGTGAGACTTCGTGACTCTTACTAGTGTGATGTTGTGGGGATTGGAGATGTGGTTGTGTAGTTCATTGATGGTTCAAAATTTACTATGCATAATGTATGTCATGTATGTCAATTATAATGTAGTTTTGATGTCAGTTGGTCAACTTGATGACCCTAGTTACAAGGTTGTTTTCTATGCTTAGTACTTTTGCATATCAAAGGCCGATATGGTTGTTGCAAAAGGAAGCAATGTTGGTTCACTTTATCCTTTATTTGTATCATAGAAAGTACACTTAATATCTGTTACTAAATGACCTATGGCTTGTATTTGGCATGGCCATTTGGGCCACATATCTCGTAGTGGAATGGAAAATCTTTCTCATTCTCACCACTTACATGTGTTATGTTTCTTTGATTTTTCATTTTGTGAGCATTATCAATATCGAAAGAAAACTAGGAATGTGCATAAGATGCACATTGAATCTTCAATTTGGCCTGTATATCTTGTTCATATAGATGTGTGTGGTCCTATGCGCACAAGGCCATTAGGTGTTTCTTTTTACTTTGTCATTTTCATAGATGATGCTACTAGAAAAGTCTGGGTGTATCCTATCAAAGCAAAGGATGAGATATTCCCTACCTTCAGAAAATGGCTTGCTTCAATTGAGACTAAAAAAGGAATTACACTCAAGGCTTTATGCTCAGATAATGGGGGTGAGTATACCTCACATGAATTCAACCTTTTTCGTCCGTCTAGAGTAATTCATAGAGAGTTTACAACTCCTTATACTCCAATGTAGTATGGTGTAGTTGAAAGGATGAATATAACTATTTATGCATCATGCAAACCTTTCATAAGGCTTTTGGGTAGAGGCAATATTGATGTAGTTCATGTGATTAAACTTTCACCTAGTATTGCCAATTAAAGAGGTTGACATGAGAAGAGTGGTGTTTGTGGATACTAGTCCTCCAGCTAACATGCATAAAAATATTGCACATAGGGATGTTCAAGAGAATGTCCAATCAGATCAGTCAACAAATATTCTTGTTTAGTGACCATTAATGAAGTATTTCGATGGCGATGCACCATAGTGCACTATCCTTCTTGGGAGCTCCATGATGATATCCTCAGAGTAGAAAACTGAGTTCTAAGCACTGCACACAGTTCTTTGCACAGAGGCTGCAGAATACACAAAAAAACACAATACATAGCAAGCACGAACATAGACTTCTTAGGTGTTACAAATGCAATCAAACTTACAGTCTATGGCTGACCAAGCCACTATATGTTTTATTAAAGAACATTTACTAAGAAGTGTTCGGTGGCCATTTGGCCTTCCACATTGACACTAACCGTAACAATTTCCCACTAACGGCCAATATGGCCAAAGTAATTATGGGAGAAAAATAAAAAATGATAAAGAATACCTGAGTATAAGTATACAATTTATACCTCCCGCCTAATGGGCATGTTACACAGTATACAAATGACTGTGTAAGATCATGAATCAAGTAGCCCCCATAAAGTGACAATAGTGTCAAAAGCTATCCTGTGGTAGAGCTTTAGGCAAAGGATCTGTAGCATTATCTCAAGTGCGAACCTTCTTAAGATAAATGCACTTAGTGGCTAAGCAATCTCTAATGAAGTGATACCTTACCTCAATGTGTTTGGTCTTTGCATGATAGGCTGGATTCTTAGCCAAAGCAATGGCAGTCTAACTATCATTGAGAAAACAAGGTACATGCTGAGGTAAACCCATATCACAAGCAAGTCGAGAAATCCACAACGCTTCCTTACATGCCTCACTTGCTGCAACATACTCTTCTTCTATGGTGGAAACAACTGTACATTCTTGAAGAGGAGATCTCCAAGAGATATCACCTCTAGCAAAATGAAAAATGTACCCTGATGTAGACTTATGATTGTCTACACAACCAGCATAGTCAAAATTTGTGTAACCAATAATGGATGCTTTCCCTCTACCTAAGCATAGACACTTGTCCTTAGTGCCACTCAGATATCTCAAAATCATCTTGATTGCTTCCCAATGTTTCTTGCCAAGATTAGGCATATATCTGCTCACAATTCCCACTGCAGATGCAATGTTTGGTCTCGTAGCTACCATAACATACATGAGACTACCAACAACAGATTGATAAGGAATTTTGGTCATGAATTCCTTTTCCTCATCTGGTTTAGGGCAATCATCCTTGCTCAATTTCACATAGTACTATGGATATGTACTCACCTTGAGACAAGTATATGCATCTTTTACTCCTATCACGAGTAATGTGCATGCCAAGAATATGTTTTGCATCCCCTAAATCCTTCATATTAAATGTCTGACTCAGATTCTTTTTGAGAATTGACAAGTCATAAGAGGACTCCCCAGCAATCAACATATCATGGACATAAAGTATTAAGCATATCAAGTTGCCATCTGAGCATCTGTTTGTGTAGAGACAATGATCCTCACTGCTTTGAGAATAGCCTTGAGACTTCATAAAAGCATCAAACTTTTGGTGCCATTGGCTAGGGGACTATTTAAGTCCATACAAGCTCTTCTTGAGCTTACAAACTAGGCTTTCCTTGTCAGGAGCTACATAAGTCTCTGGTTGTTCCATATAGATCTCATCTGTAAGATCTCCATGCAAGAAAGGAGTTTTCACATCCATTTCGACTAGCTCTAAGTTCTCCATTGCAACGAATCCAAGCAACATGTGTAGGGGTCATCTTGACCACTGGAGAGAAGATTTCCTTGAAATCAATACCATGTTGCTGCTTAAAACCTTTTGTAACAAGTCGTTCTTTATACTTTGGAGAAGCACTATCTGATGTGAGCTTATATACCCATTTACGTGGTAAAGCTTTCGTGCCCTGTGGCAAAGGTACTAAATCCCAAGTACCATTCTTGTGAATAGAGTCCAACTCACTCTTTGTGGCGCACTCCCACTTGACATGATCCTCTGTCTGCATAGCCTCTTTGTAGCAAGAAGGCTCACCGGCATCTGTTAGCATAACAAAATCTAAACCTGGAACATATATATCAGGTGGACATGAGACACGTGAAGAGGGTCTCAATGGTTGCTGAATAGGGACATTTGCAGACTGATCTGGTTAGAAATTCTCTTGAAGATCCCTATGTGTGGCATTTTTATGCATGCTAACTAGAGGACTAGTATCCTCAAACACCACTCTTCTCACTTCAACCTCCTTAATGGGCTGTTTATGCATGTTAGACTCATTGAAAATGACATCACTACTTCTGATCAATGACCATGTTTTAGGATCCCATAAGCGATATGCAAATTGTCCTTCTCGACCATATCCAAGAAAAATGCATTTCTTTGGCTTATCACCCAACTTTTTTCTAAGATTCTTGGGTATATGAACATATGCTTAACACCCAAAAACTCGAAGATGATCATAATATGGTGGCTTCCCTATCCATAACTCTTGTGCCACTTCACACCTTTGGTAGTACTAGGTGAAAAGTTAATCACATGAACTGTAGTCAATATTGATTCTACCCTAAAGCCTTATGAAAGGTTTGCATGATGCAGCATAGAGACTACTCTATCATGGATAGTTTTATTCATCCTTTCAGCTACACCATTCTGTATTGGGGTATAAGGAGCTGTAAACTCTCTACAAATTCCTCTAGACTAGCAAAAAAGGTTGAATTAATGTGAGGTATACTCACCCCCATTATCTAAATGTAAAGCTTTAAGCTTTAAGCTTAGTTCCTTTTTCAGTCTCAACTAAAGCATGCCATTTTCTGAAAATAGGACCACACACATTTGTATGAATGAGATCTAAAGGCTGAATTGAAGAGTCAATGTGCATTCTATGCACGTTTATGGTTTTCTCTCCATAGCTCACAAAATGAAAAATCAGAGAAAGATAGCACAAGTAAGTAGCCAGAACGAGAAAGATTTTCCATTCCACTGTAAGTTGAAGAAGAGCTTATATGCACTTAAACAGTCCCCCAAACAATGGTACCAAAAATTTGATGCTTTAATGAAGTCTCAAGGCCATTCTCAAAGCAATGAAGATCATTTTCTTTACACAAAGAGATGCTCAGATGGTAGCTTGATATGTTTGATACTTTATGTCGATGATATGTTGATTGCTGAGAAGTCCTCTTATGCGTTGTTATTTCTTAAAAATAAGTCGAGTGATACATTTGATATGAAGGATGTGGGATATGCCAAACATATTCTTGGCATGCACATTACTTTTTGTAGGAGTAAAAGATGCATATACTTGGATCAAATTGAGTACATATCCAAAGTACTTCACAAGTTCAATATGTAGAGTGGAAAGGCATTGAGTACACCTTTACTCAGATATGTGAAATTGACCAAGGATGATTGCCCCAAATCATATGAGGAAAAGGAATTGATGACCAGAATTCCTTATCACTCTACTGTTGGTAGTCTCATGTATGTTATGGTAGCTAGGAGACTAGTCATTGCATTTGTAGTGGGAATTGTGAGCATATATATGTCTAATCTTGGCAAAAAGCATTGGGAAGGAGTCAAGATGATACTGAGATATCTGAGTGGCACTAAGGACAAGTGTCTATGCTTGGATAGAGGGAAAGAATCCATTATTGGCTACACAAATCATGATTATGCTAGTTGTTTATCCAATCAAAAGTCTACATCAGGGTACATTTTTCATTTCACTGGAGGTACTATCTCTTAGAGATCCCATCTTCAAGAATGTACAAATGTTTCCACTACAAAGGTAGAATATGTTGCAACAAGTAAGGCATGTAAGGAAGCATTGTGACTCTCGTGTCTTGCTTGGGATATTGGCCTACCTCAACATGAACCTCGTTTTCTTAGTGATAGTCAGAGTGCCATCGCTTTGGCTGAGAATCTGGTCCATCATGCAAAGACCAACCACATTGAGGTGAGGTATCACTTCATAAGAGATTGCTTAGCCATCGAGCGCATTATTCTTGAGAGGGTTCATACTCGAGATACTGCTATAGATGATTTGGCTAAAGCTATAACACAAGATAGCTTTTGACACTATTGTCACTTGATGCGGGTTTACTTGATTCAAGATCTTACACAATTATGTGTATATTGTGTAACATGCCCATCGGGTGCGAGGTATAGTTTGTATACTTACACTAAGGTACTCTAGTCTTTATCATTCTTCATTTGTCTTCCATAGTCACTTTGGTCATATTGGCCTTTAGTGGGAGATTGTTATCATTAGTGTCCATGTGAAACGCAAAATGGTCATTGAACACTTTTGTATATGTTCTTTAATAAAAACGTATAGTGGCGTGGTCAACCATAGACTAGAAGCTTGATCACATTTGTGACACCTAAGGAATATGAGTTCATGCTCTCTATGTATTGTGTGTTTTTTGTGTATTCTAAAGGTCTGTGCAGAGTATTGTGCATGACATATGGAGATCATATTTCTACTACAAGGGTATCATCGTGGAGCTCTCGAGCAGGGAATCCACTGTGGTGCATCACCATTGCAATACTCCATTTTGGTAGATACACCATGAGATTCCATCTAGCACACATGCTCACATCTCCTAAAGGGTCCATCCTTACCACATGATATGGTATTTCCTACCCCTCGAAAACACTTTCCTTTGTAAAATGTAGATGAAATGTCCATAAGGGTAGAAGAAAGTGTTTTGACTCCCTTGAACCCATGTACTAATAGTACATTTTCATCTTTATGTGTTGTTTCCCCATATTTTCCCATTTAAAATCCTCATAAGTGAAGAATTCAAAGGTGGAAAACCTTCAGTGCCCATTTCCTATCATACATGACTTCCAAAAATATCATGTCCATGATTTATAATATCCTCCAACATCATCAAAATGGCTAAATTTCATATGATGTGTCATCTATGGAGTAATTAATATGAAAGCAACGAATAGAGTGTCAAGTTATATGGGCTTGATCATATCACAATGGAGGTAATAAGCCATGTAAACCTCTGAGCGATAGAAAAAAGTCCTATAAGAAAAATGATTCCAAACCCCTCTAGAACCAAGATAATAGAAGCACTCACGCCACTTGAAGTATTTGTAGCCTTGAGTGTACTCACAAGCAACATTTGTTTACCTAAACTATCATAGTGTTCTATGTTAATAAATCATCCTAGCTCATAGATAAGAATTTCGAGGTAACATAATGAAATTTGTAACCAAGAAGTCTTTGGTTCTTCATCCACATAAGTTTTTGCTAAGTTCTAGTGTAAGAGATAATATTGGCACTCATACAAAATCTAGTATTTTATCTTCCATTTAGTTTTTCGTATGCATGCATAAGAATTCTTTCCTCAGGTTCAAATAATCCATAAGAACCAATCCTCCTATTTGATGGTCAATCGTCATCCTCATGAAAAAGAATTAAGAGATTGAAACTCCAACATTTTAGATTTATCCCTAGTCCTAAAACCCCAAAAGAGAAGATTCATCTCTTGAATCTCAGCCTCTCTAGTGCTAGCAACTAGAACCTCTCGTATAGTCAAAGACTTTAATTGGGACTAACAACTTCTCTCCGAGACTCTTTAAGTGAGACTAAATTTAAACATTGTGACTATGAAATCTCCTATTGTGTTTGATAGGATAGAGTCAATCATATCTAGAAAATCTATAGATAGTGTGTAGTCTCTCTCTATCTCATCTAAGGAAGAGGGCTCTAATAGTGGAATCTTTCCCATTTTCCCTTTCCTTTAAAAGAGAATGTGATGAATCCATTTTCTTTATTTCACAAATGATAAAAATTAAATAGGCTTCCATCTTTTCCTTCATAAAAAATTGGAGAATTAAACTCCTAGGTGAAGGAAAACTATGATGAAAAGTAGAATCAATGTATCCCTAAGCAGAGGCATAGCTCTACTACTCACAAATCAAGTAAGAAATGTTCTCCAAACATCTCTTCTCTGTATCACGGGAATCATATTCTATGGATGGGGAGACTTTTTCTTCTTGATAATACAGGAATTCTCAAAGTGAGATAATCATCATTGTCCCATACTGATGCTTCTCATTTCCAATACATGGAAGCTCAATTTCAATAAACAAGTCATCTATCTAAGTCTAGAACTAAGATCGAACTCTCACATGCCACAACAACATGGATTCTCATGAATCCCTTTTATCTTGTGACTAGAAATAAACTGGTTCAAGTGATCCTTGGAACAACTATCTACCAAGTCTAACTAGTCTAGAAGCACCAACATAGATACTTTCTAGATCCCTCTAATAAAATGGCATTCCATCTTCTTTTCTTGGGATTGAGTGCTCTTCATAAGCTAAGGTGAATCCAAAGACCTTAATGAGTCATGTGAGCATGTTTTGTATGCTCTTTGTGAAACCCATAAGTGATTCCAAATCCTTTAAGTGGTTTCCATCTAAGCTATGCCATCTAGAATAACTAGCCATAATTTGTTAATTGGCTATTTCTCATTGAATTCTTAAAAGTATGACTTGATGTGAGCATTTCTATTAACACCCATAGACTCTACTACTAAGAGACTATCATTGAAGGTTACTTACCTTGACAAAATATGAAATAAAGCATAGGTATCTCCTGAAGATACCCTATCCTTAGGGTTGAAATCGCATAAACTTTCCTAAACTAGTCGATGTGTGAGATATTCCTATCTCCATTAGATAGATAATATCTATCTACCCTAGATGAGTAAATAGAACAATTTCATGTTTACATCCATGTGAAATGGAAATCAAAATGAAACAAGAATCATAATGATGATGCATGAGGGGAAGTCATCCATGCAGACTCACTCATATAGAATAACAGAATATCAAAACATGCAAGTGATATATGAATGATTGCTCTTCATGAAAGGATAAAATCCACAAGTGCATGCATGTGTGCCATCATGTTAACTACAAACATGTGCTTAGCATAACTAAAAGCCAAAAGAATATAGATAAAAGTTTAAGATGCTTACTTGTTTTTTGTTAATGAAGTCTTGAATCACCAAATGCATCAAATTCTTTGAAGAAGTCCATTACCCACTTTTGGAATCCTTGCCAGGTTTGTATCCATGTCTCACTCAATCCTTGGTTACCTAAATAGAGTTAGGAAATACAAAGTGTGCATATACAAGCACTCAAATAGATTCTACACCAGTTATATAGTTTTCAGACATACATTTTGGCTCTTGATAGCTCTTCACCAGTTCATTACGTACAATGATTACCTACTACAAGCAATCTCACTACAATTATATTCCAAGTGGAATCAACTCATTTGGATGTCTAGAGACATGTAAACCATGTTTAATCAACATCCTCTAAACTTGTTTGAAATTTTGATAGCGTGAAAATGTATCAAAAAATGGCCATAGAGCCAAATTGAGAAATTTTACAATCATTAGAATTTTTTCTTAACAAACTTTGTAAAAAATGAAGAATCATTCAAAACAGGTATACAGATTGGACGATATACCCACTTGAAGACAAGTGATGCTATGTTGGCATGCATCAAAGAAAATCTTTGAGCTAAACCTTAGAGAAATCCTCATCAATCCTCGTCAAAAGCTTAGAAACATCAATATATAGCCTTCAACATCCCATTTAAAGCTACAACATACCATTCAAAATACTATGACACACAAAACAGTCCCTAATATAATCTGAGCACTTCCTCACTAGTTATTGCAAATGTACCAAGAGAGTAATTTTTGGCATAGGGTGCAAAATGACATCATAAAAGCCTTTCAAGAATAGCTTTGCAATGGAACAAAAATCACTTCAACTTGAGTCTCAAGCATCAAGTTATGCCTTATCAAAGTTAGGTATGTCAACTTGGGTGGTTGGTGTGGAGATGTGTGAGAAAGCTATCTCATAAATAAGACTTCTGAATGATGTGTGTGCAACTCTCCTCCCATCCATTTATACCCTCTTGTATTCTAAAAATAGCAATGATCTAGAATGGTCTAATGCCACCATGTCTACATCATCCAACACTCATCCCCATTACTATTGAATTGCATGTGTCCTAGCAATTGATTAAGATCAAGAGTAAAGTGATATAACGACAATTCTATGGACAATATGAAAGGCTTCCACTTCTCATCTCCTCTCAAACCTGTAAGTATTTGCCTTACCAACTTATTGTTATGAATTATGGAATTTGTTGAACAAGTAATTGTTGGAGTGTTAAATTATTAATGTATTATGGAAGATGTTGGCCAATGCATTGTTGGATTGAAAAATAAAATAGCCAATGCATTGTTGGATTGAAATATAGAACAGCCAATGCATTGTTGGATTGAAAAATAAAATAGCCAATGCATTGTTGGATTGTCACATGGAATATGTTGAACACTACATTGTTATTGTTAGAGTGTTAACTTATTTTATCAACTGAGGTCAGTTGCTTGTCAACTGAGAGGCATGTTGTATATTATTGAACAATGTATTGTTAAAGTGTTATATTATTAATGTATTAATATGTTTTTGATGTTTCTGTTTTAGCAGCTAAAGGTTCATGAGGAGCGTGCAAGGCGTGAAAGGGCGGACATCAATAATCCGAATAATTATTATTTAGCTTGTAAATAAACCTACGTAGAAGGTTCTATTGTTAGAAAAGTAATGGTTAGAATAAGGGTCGTTGTAGACCGTAGTTTCTGTTATTCAAAGTAATGGCTTTCTGTAAAAGTTACTAACTTTTAGTTTCACGCCTACTTTTTGAAGCCGCCCTCATGTAACCACTATTTTCGACGTAATCAAAAGTCCTATAAATACATGCACTCTGTGGACTGTCGAAACAGAGTGCATGGGGGGAGATTGCACCCAATCTGCGTACTTTCTCGTCTCTTGTTGCCTCTATTTTCTGTATAAGAAAGTGAAAGATGCTTCAGATACTCTTACAACATTATACCAAGCAAGAAATGAGGCTCATGTTTCTTACCTCCAAAAATAGTGGGAGTGAGCATATGAATTAAGAAGATCCAATGGACAAAATTTTCTACAAAGATCAAAGATTTGAAAGAGCAATTGATTTCTATCGATGAAATTTTGCTAGATAATTCACTTGTGCACATCGTTCTTAAAGGTCTTTCATATTCTTTGTGTTGATGATGAAAGGCAATCCAAATCCCTTAATCTTTGAGGAATTGGTCCTATTTTGTTGTAGGAAGATCAGTCTAGCCAGAATAGGTATATTATGCATGTTCTAGATCAAGCTTTCTTAGCTATTCAAAAGGGTAAAGGTAAATGAATCTCATCTACTAGTAAGCAAAAATGTGCTAATGATGTGAAGCCAAATAAGGAAGACCAAGATGACAAGAAAATAGAAAAGCAAAAACAATTTTGCAAGCATTCTAAGGTAAATAATCATGTCATAAAGATTTGTCCTAAATTGGCTTTTGAGGAGGCAAAGAAGAAAGAGGTTGGAATGGTTGTTGCACTAGCCTCTCCACCTAAAACAAAGTTTTCTAATCTTTTTCAAAATGAATAATGGTCATTTACAATTGTTTGGAGCTACAACCCACGATCTTGCCTCACATGCTGCCATTGCAGAACCTCTATACTCAGCCTCTGTACTCCACAAAGCAACAGTGGGTTGCTTCTTGCTACTCCATGTAACAGATGCACTCCCAAGTGAGAATAGAGAACCACCAGTAGATCTTCTTTCTGGAATGCTACCAACCCAATCCACATCGGTGTATCCATAAACCTACAAATCTATACCAGCCTCATAAAACAATGCATAATTCAAAGTAGCACTCACATAACGTAGAGTGCGTCTCAGAGCATCCAAATGTGGCTTCCTAGGAACCTGCATAAACTGACTTTCAAGTCCAACAATATAACTTAGAGCAGGCCTTGTAATTGTGAGATATATAAGACTTCCCACAATTTTCCTATACATAGTAGCATTTTCCAATGCTTCACCTGATGTAGTATCCAACTTCAAATTTTGATCTAATGGCATAGAAATTGGCTTACAATCAGCCATACCATACTTTTGCAGCATATTCAAGGCATATTGCCTTTGCGACATCCATATACCTGTTTCTGTATGTATAAACTCAATGCCCAAGAAATAGCGCGACACACCAAGATCTTTCATGTCAAATTCCTGCATAAGAAGTTGCTTTACCTCTTTGATGTTTCCTTCATTATCACCACCTACAATCACGTCATCAACATAAATAGCCACAATAGTGATGCCATCATCAGCCTTCCTTGCATATAGTGAGTGATCTGCATCACACATAGAAAACCCAATGTTGGTTAAGTAATCAGTAATCCTTGCATGCCATGCACGAGGGGCTTGCTTCAGCCCATACAAAGCCTTTTGCAACCTGCAAACATATTTTGGATGCTTTGAATCTTCATATCCTTGTGGCTAGTCCATATATACTTCTCCATGTAACTCACCATGTAGGAAAGCATTCTTCACATCCATCTGATGCAAAGTCCATCCTTTTCTTGTAGCTAATGCAACAAGTGTTCTGACAGTAGACATTTTAGCTACAGGGCTGAATGTTTCCTCATAATCAATGCCATATGTCTATGCACATCCTTTAGCTACCAATCGTGCTTTATACCTGCTTATGCTACCATTAGCATTATGCTTTACGTTCTAAACCCATTTGCAGCCTATGGGTTTCTTTCCTTTCGGCCATGGAACTAGCTTCCATGTATCATTTCCATAAAGTGCAGCCATCTCCTCATCCATAGCTTTTTCCCAATCTGCAATTCCAATTGCATCTTCAAAGCAAGAAGGTTGAGCATCTTGTATTACCTTTGTCATGTAGGCACAATGACGAGCCATATAATTGTCATACATCAATCGTTGCACTGAATTCCGCATCCTCCCAGATATTCTTGGTCCTGGGTCACTTCTCCTTGTATCATCTGCGTGTGCCCTTCTTACTCCTGGAGTCTTCACATGAGGCAATCCAAGTTCCTGATCAAGACTCTTTTCTAAACCACTTAAATCTCCATCAACGTCTTCAAAACCTGCACATGTTTTATGACCTGCAGAAAGCTTTTCTTTACCTTTCTTGGATGTATTTGATGAATTTGCTGGACTAAAATTTCCACGCAATCTTCCACTCCATGGATTTGAGTTGGAACTATTGCTTCGTGATGCATCTAGTCCACTCAAAACTTGAGATTCTGCACTTGATTTTTCAGCATTTTCTTTGTCATTTGGTTCAAGATTCAGTCATTCTTTGGCATCTACATAAAAGCTTGACATTTCATCAAATACCACATCTCTGCTCACCTTTACCTGTCATGTGAGTGGGTTATAACATTTATATCCCTTTTGCTCAAGGGAGTATCCAATGAAGACACACTTTTTTGCTTTTGGATCAAGCTTCATCCTCAATTCATCTAGGACATGTACATATGCAATATAGACAAAAGCTTTTAGATGTGATAAGTTTGGCTTTTTACCTATAAACTTCTCTTCAGGTGTAACTTGATGTATAGCAACAGTTGGAGTTCTGTTCATGATGTATACAACAGTATGCACAGCTTCTTCCCAATAACAATGAGGCATATTCTTCTCAACCATCAAGGCTCTTGCTCTTTCTGCAATATGTCTATTTTTGCATTCAACAATGCCATTCTGTTGTGGTGTGTATGTGCAAAAAAATTGATGCCAAATTCCATGATTTTTTAGAAAACAGTTGAACTCATTTGACATGTATTCACCTCCTCCATCAGATATTAATGTCTGAATGTACTTCCATGTCTGCTTTTCCACCATAGCTTTAAAATTATGGAAGTGAGTGAACACCTCGCTCTTCTCTTTCATGAAGTATACCCATACTTTGCATGTATGGTCATCAATAAAAGTAACATAAAACATGCAACCGCCCATAGATGTGGTCTTTGCTGGACCCCAAGCATTTGTATGTACTACTTCTAGTACATTCTCACTAACATGCTTGTCATGTGGAAATGATGCTCTTGATTGTTTACCAAATTGACATGCACATACCTTTTGCATTTCTGCAACTTTGAAATTTGGTAGTCCATGGACAATCTCCTTTGACTGCATCAATTTCAGCCTTTGCAAGTTTGCATGTCCAATCCGTTTGTGCCACATCTCTATATCTGCAATAACTCCTGCACCTTTTGCAAACATGGTTGCATTCATTTCAGGAATCTTCACATTTAAGGTGAACATCCTACCCACTTTGTTTCCTTTGGCAACCAATGGTCCATCTTGCTTGTACTCTTCTACATATAATCCATCAGCATTGAACCTGACTTATAATCCCTAGTCAACCATTTGTCTAACAAAAACTAGATTCTCTGTTATGTTTGGAACATGCATCACATCAGCAAGATGTTTTACCTTCCCGTCCTCCATAGACAATGCTATGTTTCCTGTATGCTCGATAGGGTGTGATGTGTTATCACCTGTTTCAACATATCCATGGACAGGAAATTTCTGCAAACTACTAAACCATTCCGCATGACTGGTCATGTGATTTGAAGCACCTGAATCAACATACCAGACATTATCATTCGATTTTGAAACACTAGCAGACATCGTATTCATCATGTGATGTTGAACCATGAATAGCTTCTCAGAATCATCTTCACTTGTGGATGCATAGTTGTTTTGCTGCCTTCTGTTATTTTGATTCTTCAACCTGCAATCACGTTCAAAGTGTCCAGGTTTACCATAATTCCAACATCCTTTACTATCATTACTTGAGTCATTTCCTTGGAAATTTCTGCAACCTCTTTGGCTCCCCCTGCCTCGAAACTGTCCTCTTCCTCCTACATGATTCTGTTGTTGACCTTGGTCTTGGTTACTATTTCCTCTTCCACTTCCAAAACCTCTAGCTCTGCCTCTTCCTCTGCCAGAGTAGAATACCTACTCATAACTGGGCTTTCCTTGGGAGTTTGAATCCTCACCAAGATTCTTTTCTTCAATAATCAGCATAGATACTAGATAAGCAAAATTTGGAATATTTTCTGTGGTCTATATAGAAGTTCTGAACTGCTTATATGCAGCTTCTAAACCACGAAGGCATACTTCCACCTTATCATCATCATCTACATTTACTCCAATAGATGCAAGTGACTCACATATGCTTTTGATTTTCAGGGTATAGTCACTTACCGACGTGCTCTTTTTCTCCAAGGTATGCAACTCGTTCTTAAGTTGCAATTTCCATGCATTTGTATTGGTCTCATACAATGTGACCAAACTGTTCCAAGCCTCTTTCGGAGTCTTGGCATCTTGTATGTGCCCAATCATGCTATCTTGTATACTAATAGATAGCCAATACCTTACCTTTTGTGCTCCTTGATTCCATTCCTCATATGCTCTTAACCGTTCTGGAGTCCGATTCCTCTCTGGTAATTGTGGAGCATTTTCATTCTCTCCTTCGATGTACTTCCAGTAGCTTTTTCCCATCAAGAAATTTGTCATTGCGAATCTCCAAGCATGGAAGTTGTTGTTGTCCAGCTTATCGCTCATACGCTGACTCATTCCATCTATGTTTGCCATTTCTGGAGCAATTCACAACACTGCAAAACACTACAAGCAGCACTTCTACTTGAACACGGTCTCACTATGACATGACAGTTCGATCTAAATAAAACACAATTTTTGTGTATCACCAATAGATGGAATCGCTTGAAATTCTGGATCTGGAATATATGAGTGTTGTTGAACACAACGCAAGTTACTGTTTCTGAAATTGACCTGGTTTTTTTGCGGGCCCCACCTTGCGGGCTCGAAATGGAGGTCGAGATGGCTTCGAAACTTTGATTTGACAAAAACGAGTCACCCTAAAGGCCCCTAAAGGGATAACTCACGAAAATATTTTGAGTTATTCTACCTTCACACCGATTTTGGTAGCAAACGGAGGTCATTTGTGAATCGTGTTTTCTCCACGCCTTGTTGCGTACTCTTCACCGTTGCCTTCTCCACGAGCTCTCTACAACCATGCTGGCTCTGATACCATGTCACGAGGAAGGAGATAAGGAAGAGAGATCACACACACACACACTGTCACTCTCAAGGAGAAGCACACACAAAGATTGAGGCAAGGAAGAATTATCTTCTTCTTCTTCTTCTTCTATTACATAAAAAGGAATGTACATAAATGACCTACAAACAAGAATACAAGTGCAATATATAAAGATCACTACATAAGGAAAAACCTAATGTTCGCGAATGAGTGAGCTGGCAAGGAACAAAATGTGTCATCACTCTCGATAGATAAATCTAATAAATCTCAATGAAGTATCCCTGACATATACCGGCGTGACCACTATACATGTCAGAGAAACGAAAAACTGGTACGTGTTGTCCTGGATCATCAGATGTTGAGCTTGATATCTCAACAAATGTTTGGTACTTTTATTGTGGTGCAACGAGACATATTACCTTGCAATGCAATTTCTTGAATTTTGGAACATCAAGCTTACACTATTCTTGAGGTGGATTTGATCTACATCAAAAGCTATTGCTTGGATTACGTCGAAAGAATATCAATTGGAGAGTTCTTTTACTTATGCTTACTTATTGTATTTTTTAAAACATTTTTCATGGATCTTTTACCATTGTAAACACCTAGAGCTTTATACATGTAAAATTAGGAAAAGAGAGGTAATTTTCCACGAATTCGTGGTGGTAGATTTTCAATCAATAAATCAATCAATCAGCTAAAAGTAGATCAAACTAGATCTTCACTTTTGCTAGATTGTAGGAAAGTGAATTGATTTCCTCCAACAAACTTTATTGCCTTCATTTGAATTCAAAATCTGCTTGTAGAAGTTGTGGAGAACTTCACAAGTCTATATAAAGACTTCAAATCACTTGTACATTACATGGAAGCAATATGCATACATGTGGCCATCATTGTCTTGCTCCATTTTTCTGCATCATCTTCTTATACAACAATAAGCTTGCAGAGGTTGTTGCTCTCTCTATAGAGCTCCAAAGTAGATGAGAGGGGACTCATTTGAAAGATATTAGTATCTATTTTAGGCTTCTACATTTTCAAAGCATTTTGTTTATTAAATTGGGAGAAATCTTAATTCTTTTATCTTGGGTTCAATCTCTATGTATTCTTGAAAAATAGGAGGTACCACTGTTGAGTGTCTGGTTCATGCACATATTGCATGCCTATAAGGTCTATTTGAGTCTCCATAAGCTCAAGGACTGGTCTTGTGCCGGTTGGTTGGACCAAACTTTGTCACTTTGCAACTCACTTTTCTACCTCCTAGAAATTTCTCCAAGTTCTTTTAGTGGTATCAGAGCTAGATCAAGATGGGTGATGGCTTTCCCTCAATGATTTAGAAGCTTGATCGACAAATCTATGTGGCTTGGAAAATCCAAATGGAGGCCTATTTGCAAGGTAGAAATCTTTACGGAATTGTAGTAGGTGATGAAGCTATGCCTATTCCAAGGTCCAAAAGAGGAACTACACAAGAGGAGACAGATAAGCTCACACTTTGGTGCGCAAGCAAGGTCATACATACTAAACTCTATCTTTGACTTTCTATTACCACATATTAGATGATGCAAGACATCTAAAGAGACTTGCGATGCCCTAGAGACTTTCTTTTTTGCTAGTACCAAAGCAAGAAAGAATCATTTTTGGAACAAGTTCAACCAAATGAAGAAGACACCTAAACAAACTATCACAGAGTTTTTTTTCAAGTTCAAGGAGGTTGCAGATCAGTTAGCATCCATTGGAGAGCTGCTTGAAGAAGAGGTTATCATGAGGCAAATCCTCAATGGGATTCAAAGTGATAAGCAATGGCAATCTTTCACCATGGCTTATGATCTCATCATGGATGTGCAAACTCCAGACTTCAATATCTTTCTTGGACAAATCTTCAATCAAGAGGCCAACAATATCATAAAGGAAGGTAACTCCTATCATGGTAATTCAACTAGTGCTCTATATGCAGATAAGAAGGATAAGAAGCTGAAAGGCAAGAAGAAGGAAGAAGATGAAGAAGAGACTTCCCAAGCCAACTTCGCAAGCAAGAGCAAGTGGAAAGGGAAGAAGAAAGGGAAAAAGCATGACAAAGCCAAAGTTTAGAATTTTCAACCTTGTTCCATTTGTGATAAGACCAACCACACCACTTAGAATTGTTGGTTCAATGGGAAGACCCAGAAAGGAAGTACAAGAGGTGGATATGGTAGCAATAGACGTAGAGGTGGACACAACTTCACCAATAACAATAAAGCCTATAATAGAAGGGACCACAACAATTATTCAGAAGATCAACCACATGAAGACTCAATGCTCCTTATAAATCTAAGCCACAAAGAAGGTAAAGAAGATGATCATTTGTTCTACATAGATTTAGGATGTTCAAATCATGTTGTAGGCAACATTGCTCTTCTATCTCATTTGGAAAGTCCAAACCATAGACATGAAGTACAAATAGGGAATGACACAAAGCACAATGTGGAGAAGATTGGTAATGTCAAAGCTTCCAATGGCAAGACAAACATTCTAAGTAAGGTTCTCTATGTACCCACTATCACTAAAAACCTAATAAGTGTAGGCCAAATAGTTGAAAAAGGCTTGCAAGTTAGGTTCACCCAACATGGAGCTTTTGTGGAAGATCCATGTCAAAGCTTCAAGAAGATAGCTAGAGGTGAGAAGCATGGTAGACTCTTTACTTCTGAAGTGGGAGAAACCAAGAACGTAGCTCTATTCACTTTTGGGCCTCAAACCATAAGTGAGCTTGAAGTGTGGCATAAGAGACTTGCTCATGTGAATGAAAGAACCTTGAATGATATATGCAGGGATCAAAGTGTTCTAGGACTTTCGAACATATCAAAGCATCACATGATCAACAGATGTGATGCAATGCACGTAAGATTGGGAAGGCACAAAGAAAACCATTCGAGCACAAAGGCTACATCCACAACAATTTATTGGACTTATTACATATAGATGTATGGGGACCAAGTAAGAACCTTCATTGGTAAGATCAAGGTACTATGTCTCATTTATTGATGACCATACTAGATGGACCATTCTATACTTTATCAAGAGCAAAATGAAGTGTTTGATTGCTTCAAAAAGTATCTAGCACATGTTGAGAATCATACACATAGATCACTCAAGAACCTCAAATCTCATGGAGGGGGAGAATACTTCTCCAAAGATTTTGATGAGTTCTTACAGGATAGAGGTATCAAAAGGGAAGTGACTACCAGGTACTCTCCTCAACTAAATGGAATTGCAGAGAGAAGAAACAAGACATTGGTTGGATCAGCTAGAACAATTCTTGAAGAGAAGTGGTTGCCACATTATCTATGGGCAGAGGGATATTTCAACCGTTGTGTACCTTGTTAATAGACCACCATCCAATCGCTTCAAGGTATGACTTTTTATGAAGCATGGCATGGAAGAAAACCTAGTCTTGGACATTGCAAGGTGTTTGGTTGTTTAGCTTATGTTCATATACCATCACAAATAAGAGGTAAGCTAGATGAAAGGGCAACAAAGGTAGTGTTTATTGGGTATGACTCAACTCATATGGGTTACGCATTCTATAATCCTTCAACCACACAATTCACTACAAGTAGAGAAGTTGTATTAGAAGAACAGAGGTCTTGGTATGATGAAGACAAACAAAAGGTAACTCTACCATATGATCTTGATTCTGATTATCATCAATTAGGAAGCAAGCATGATACACAGGTCCAGGATCCAAGAAGTGATATAGATGATGACCAAGATGAAAGGGAAAAGCATTACAAACTATGGAAGTCAAGAGGCAAAGCAAAGGTGCAGGAGTGTGGAGAATGCTCCAAGCAAGCACCTAGAAGATCAACAAGAGAGAAGAAACAACCAAAAAGGTATGGATATGATTCTAGATTTGTTACAAAGCATTCAATCTACTTGGAAAAAGACCCAATTTTAGAGGAAGGCTCAACCTATGAAGAGGCAAAGGGAAACCCTAATTGGAAAAAGTCCATGAAAGAGGAAATAGATGCATTGAAGGAGGTGGACACTTGGGATTTGGTTCCAATGTCATCGAATCAAAAGGTAATTGGTTACAAATGGGTATATAAAGTTAAAAGAACCTCAAATGGATCTGTAGGTACAAGGAAAGATTAGTTGCCAAAGGATGCTCACAAACTCATGATATAGACTATGAGGGAACATTCTCACCAGTTGCAAAGATGACTATAATCAGAACATTGATAAGTGTAGTTGTTGCAAGGAATTGGAGAATCCTCCAACTTGATGTGAAAAATGCATTTCTAAATGGTTGGATAAGTGAAGAGGTATACATGTCATAACCTCCAGGTTTTGAAAACCCTAATCATGCATCTTATGTTTGTAGACTTAAGAAAGAATTTTATGGATTGAAACAAGCTCCTAGAGCTTGGAATTACAGGTTGGTTACATACCTTCAAGATGAAGGATTCAGACCTAGCAACTCAGATCCTTCTCTATTCATCAAAAGTGATCACAATGAGGTTATCTATCTATGTGCATATGTAGATGATATTATTGTGACAGGTGATGATTTGAATGGCATTCAAAGGATTAAGAGACACATGCAAGCGGAGTTCAAAATCAGTGACTTAGGTGAGCTCACATATTTCCTAGGTATGCAGGTGATATATACAGATGAAGGAAAGTATTTGACTCAGAGAAGATACATTCAGGATCTACTTCTTAAGTTCAAAATGGAGAACACTAAACTTGTAGGTACACCTTTGGAGATGAATCATAAACTTAGTGTTTATGAAGGTGAGAAAATTGAAGACATTAAAGAATATCAAAGCTTGGTAAGTAGCTTGATATATGCTACTCATACAAGGGAAGACATCTCATATAGTGTGGGAGTTCTTAGTCAGATAAGGCACTCACCTAGAAGACCACACATGGATGAGGCTAAGAGAGTACTTAAGTATCTCAAAGGTACAATCAATCAAGGTATATTCTATCCTTACTCTTCAGATTTGGATATCAAACACTACTCAGATGCAGATTGAGCAGGAGCTAAGGATGATAGAAGAAGTACCTCTTGCTACTTAGCATTTGCAAGTTCAAAGCTAGTGTCATGGAGTTCCAAGAAGCAACCTATAGTTACTTTATCCTCAACAGAAGCAGAGTATAGAGATTTGACCATAGCAACTCAAGAGGCAATATGGTTAAAAGCATTGTATACAGATTTGGGACTTGTGAGTTCCAAAGCTCACATATTTGGAGATAATGTAAGTTCCATGCATCTAGCAGCAAACCCTATTTTCCATGCAATAACCAAACACATAGAGGTTCATTACCACTTCATCAAGGAGAAGCTCATGGCAAAGGATATTGACATTTATTTTGTTCCAACTAAAAAGCAAGTAGTAGATATGATGACAAAGGCTCTTGATGGAATAAAGCTTTGTAGATTCAAAGTTATGGCAGGTATTCAACCTATTAGAGAATGAAGACTCAAGCATACTTTAGCTTGAGGTGGAGTTGTTGGAACATCCAGCTTGCACTATGCTTGAGGTGAATTTGATCTACATCAAAAGCTATTGCTTGGATTACCTCAAAAGAATATCCATTGGAGAGTTCTTTTACTTATGCTCACCTGTTGTATTTCTTAAAAAGATGTTTCATGACTTTTTTACCATTGTAAAAGCCTAGAGATTTACACATGAAAAATTATGAAAAGAGAGATAATCTTCCACGAATTTGTGGTGGTTGATTTGCAATCAATCAATCAATCAATCACCTAAAAGTAGATCAAACTAGATCTTCAATTTTCCTAGATTGTAGGAAAGTGAATTGATTCCCTCCAACAACCTTTAGCACATTCATTTGAATTCAAAATCCACTTGTAGAAGTCATGGAGCACTTCACAAGTCTATATAAAGACTTCAAATCACTGGTACATTACATAGAAGCAATATACATACACTTGTGGCCATCATTGTCTTGCTCCTTCATTTTTCTGCATCATCTTCTTCAACAATAGTAAGCTTGCGAAGGCTACTGCTCTCTCTACAGAGCTCCAAATTGGATGAGAAAGGACTCATTGGAAAGGTATTAGTGTCTTGTTTATGAAATGTAAAGTTTCAAAGTATTTGGTTAATTAAGTTGGGAGAAAACGCAGTTTTCCTGTCTCAGGGTCAATCTCCACGTATTCTTGAAAAGTAGGAGGTACCACTGTTGAGTGTCTGGTTCATTCCAAAAGCATATTTTGCTTATTTATTATACTCCTGTGCATTATATAAACTCAATCCTATGTGTATCACTCCCATAAAAGGACTTTTCTAATTGTAATCACGTTAGTTGCTATGAGCATTTGAAGTTCATTGTCTCATCCAAAGATAGTAAGTTTTTGAGCTAGTCAATGCGCAAACCTATCTATTTCATATCGACTTTTTCTCCTTGATGCTCCAAATTACATAGTGCATTTTATTGCTCTTATCACATGCCTATAAGGTCTATTTGATTCTTCATAAGGTCAAGGGCTGGTCTTGTGCCGATTGGTTGGACCAAACTTTGTCGCTTCACAACTCACTTTTCTACCTCCTACAAGCTTCTCCAAGTTCTTTCATTCACTTCACTTGAGTCTTCCCCTATAGGGAATACAGACATATGTGATAACAAATCCTCTTATCTTTTAATGCGAGTTAGAAAGATCATTCAAAATATTGATGATGCTAGTTACTTTACATTATTAGATGCCTTATCTATGCCAAGGATCAAGAAAAGTATATTTATAGTTTTTAACATTAGCCAAGGTTGGCTTGTTTGTCAAACTTGATGATGATGAATGTATAGTTCATGATCTCTCGAATGATGATGTAATTATTGCTTCTGGCATATTATGGCATGGGTTGTATAAGCTCATAGATTATGTGATATATGTGAGTGGTTCAACATATGAAGTTCATGATTCTCAGGCTATCTTAGATGCAAAGCTTTGGCATGCATGCTTTCATCATCTAAATTTTGCTAGTTTCCTTCTCCTACGAAAATCTGAAATGGTTTCCTCTCTACCCAAACTTAAGGCACCTTCTGAACATCTCTATGAAGGTTGTATTTTGGGAAAAATGTAGCATTCCTCCTTAGTTAGAGCTACACATAAATTAGAGCTTTTTCATAGTGATGTTTGTGGTCCTATGTAGACACCTTCCTTTGGGAATTACCTATACTTCATGACTTTCAGTAATGACTTTTTCAAACATGCATCGATTTTTCCATTGAAAGAAAAGTCCAAGGTGTTTATGTGCTTTAAACAGTTCTTGATTAGGGATAAAGATTATCAGCATGTAGAATGGGCACCTTCGATTCTAATCGAGTGGAGGAATGTATGTCTTCTAATTTCAATGCAATTTTTGGTTGGGAATGAGATAAGGCATCAATGTACAATGATGTTTACACCTCAACAAAATGGATTTGCTAAAATGAAGAATGGGTCTATCATGGAAACGGCAAGGTATTTTGTTAAACATTGAGATTTACTGCATAACTTCTAGTTTGAGGTTGTTATGTGTGACATATATGTAGTTAAGTGTTATTATTACTGCCCATGAAAGGCCAAATGGTCACTGGACAATTTTTTATATGTTTTGTAATAAAAGATATAGTGTTCTAGTTAGCCACATGCTATATGTTTGACTGCAATTTGTAAAGCCTAATGCTATCCGTGAACTATGTGGTTTCTTTGTATTCTGCAAGTCTCATGCAAAGTACTAACATCATCCTAAAGCTCTCCCAAAGGGTAACCATCATGGTTCATCGCAATCACACCACTTCATTGATATCAGATCTATTTGAAGCAAAGCAAAGCGAGCACTCACCTATGGCTTTCTCCAAGGCTTACAACTAAGGTGGCAACTAAGGCATAGACCTTGGAATACCTTTTCATTTGATTCATCGAAGTCACCATTGGTATCGTTGGTGTCATTGCTATCATTGGCAATGAAGGACTTCAAAAATCAAGCTAGAAGAAAAAATACTAGCACTTCTCACGAGGTCACCCGTTCCAGTAGTTTTCCCCCCAAGGACTACTTAACAATATGTTCTCCTATCACTAAGACCTAGTTGCTTTCTGATTGTAGGAGTGGACATACTTAAGGTTTAAATTATTTTGGATCTAGCAAAGTTTCTTCTTGGGCTCTCTAAATCAATTTTTTGAGAGTTTATTTGGGTACATGGGGAAAAATAGAAGTTGATTTTGTAGTTTTGGGATAGTTTTGACTGCATATGTGGAAAGATTGGTCCCAAGATCATTCTTGGAGCTAGAGGCACTTGAGGTTGTGTCTCCTTGGTAGTTTCCATTTGGTTTTATTTCTAAATTTTCAGCTTTTGAGTCTTCTTACAAGTTTCTTTGAAGGCTTTCAATTGTGGTGGGAACAACCACTACAAGTTTACACAGGTTTTTTTGTCTAAACAATGGAGTTCTAGAAACTTGTAGGTATTGTTGGCTAGTGTTTGATTTGTAAATTCAGCCCTTCAATGCCATTTTGTTGCATATACTGAGCACATACACACTATGTATGCTTCTGTGGATAATGCTTATGTATGTCCATGTGGTCATTGATATAGTGGTTATTGTTGGAGTTAGATGTTTGCGGAAGCACGCGAACAACACAAGGAAGAAGAAGAAGCTTGGAGCACAACACACAATACTGAATGTATTACCACTAGAATGTACAAAGATAAGTAACCCATTAGGGCTATATGCATATATACAAACCGGGAAAAAAACCTCCTAAAGAGGGGAAAAAGTGCCCCGGTGGTCCTAGTGTGTTCACACACATCACTACCTAAATAAATCAACAAATCCCCCCTAGGAGTGATGCAGTGGACAAGGAGCAGGCACTCATGTATAAGGAAGTGCCAAGCTATGTGGAATCAATCCACAAAAGGAAGTAAGCCCAAAGCTTTGCAGAAAGCTTCAAACTTCTCCCAAGGTAGAGTCTTTGTGAAAAGGTCTGCAATGTTCTCCTGCGTGGGCACATATGCCAAGTTGATCTCTCCAACAGAGAACCTCTCCCTGAGATAATGATAATGCACCTCAATGTGCTTAGTGCGAGCATGGAACACAGGGCTCCTCACAACTTCCGATGCACTTTGACTATTAGTGAAGATGGTGGTGGAAGAAGACTGACCAACACCCAAATCAGCCATAAGGCATCTGAGCCACACACACTCAACAATCGCTATGAAAGTTGCCCTATACTTAGCCTCACAACTCGAAGTGTCCACAGTAGGCTCCTTCTTGCTCAACCGAGATATACATGAGCTACCAAGCATGAAGAAAAACCCACTAGTGGACACAGGAGTGTCATAGCAACCAGCCCAATCAGAGTCAGAAAAAGCATGCAAATATGGTGGTAGTGATCCCCCCTTGGGATAAAACAACCCAAGTAGCCAAGTACCACTCAAATAGCGAAAGATGCGCTTAACCGCCTGCCAATGGTTGACACCTGGGCAATGCATGAATTTGCTCATCTATGAGACAGCAAACTGAATATCTGGCTGAGTAATGCATAAGTAAATCTTGCATCCAACATCTTGCTGATAGAGAACAGCATCAAATGCATCTCCTACATCATGAAGACTCAATCGTAAACTTGTCTCCATAGGAGTGGCAATAGGTTTACAATCTTCAAGGCCAAAATGCTGCAATAATTTGTCAATATAATTTGTTTGATACAAAGCCATTCCACCATCAACATGCATAAATTGAATGCCCAAATAATGATGCAAATGCCCCAAAT
The DNA here is from genome assembly GCA_020310875.1 of Ceratopteris richardii. Lineage (NCBI taxonomy): Eukaryota > Viridiplantae > Streptophyta > Polypodiopsida > Polypodiales > Pteridaceae > Ceratopteris > Ceratopteris richardii. Next base: position 98,462,228 of record CM035444.1, on the reverse strand, counting down.
CAGACATCTGAAATGAGGCATGCAAATCATCCTTAAAATCAATAGTATGCTTCTCATGAGGACTAGTGAGCAGCATGTCATCAACATACACAACAATGATCAGAAGCCAAAGTCACCAGGGGACGGGTCCCAAGGACGATATCTCAAAACCATGTGCAATCAGATAAGCAGGTATCTTTTCATACCAAGCACGTGGTGCTTGTTTCAAACCATATAAAGCCTTTCTTAACTTGCACACCTGGTTTTCATGCCCTTTCTACACAAAGCAATGGGGCTGAAAAACATACACTTCTTCATGCAAGTCACCATTTAGAAATGCAATTTTAATGTCCAACTGATGTACATTCCAACCATGATGAGTTGCAAGTGCACATATGCTACGAACAATAGTCATTCAGCAAGTAGGTGCAAAGGTCTCATCAAAATCAATGTCTCTTTCCTATGCATAATCCTTTGCAACAAACCTAGCCATATACCTGTCAACTGTTCCATCAGCTTACGCTTCAGCTTCTAAACCCACTTAGTGCCGATGGCCTTCTTGCTAGGAGGCAAGTCACATAAGGAACCAAGTATCGTTCTTCATTATAGCAATTTATTTAGATTGCATAGCAACCATCCAATATTCTGAATTTTGTGCTTTATCAAATGAAACAGGCTCATTCTCATCATAGAGACTAGATGCATCCATAGCATAGAAATCTGATGCAAAAGAGGCACTATGAGAGCCTGAATAAGTATGGTATGACAGAGGTGCATCTAATTTGCTATCCTACAAAGTTTGCACCAACCAGTTTGGCATAGTTTTTGCCTGCTCAATATCAGCTCTCTCATCAACAAGTGCATCATGTAGATCTGCATCAGAAATGCAATGATCTGCATCATCACATGAAACCTACAAAGGCTCAGAAGTTGCCTCATTAGGACCAGGACTAGATTGTCCACCTGTAAAAAGAGGTAGCAAAGTATCATACATGTAATTGGAGCTAGCAGATGTCTCCTTAGTACATGAAAGCAATGGTTGAATAGCATCTTCCACAAAAAGAACATCATGGCTAACTAGAATGCATTTAGTCCATGGATGATACAGACGATACCCTTTACTTTTAGAACTATACCCAACAAAAATACATTTTACTGCTTTATCATCCAATTTTCTGCAATGTTGTTTAGGCACTAATGCATATGTCAAACAACCAAAAACATGCAGATGAGCAACAGATGGCTTCCGATCATGCCAAGCCTCATATGGAGTGATAGACTGCAACAATTTAGTGGGACACCTGTTTAGTACATATGCTGCATACATAACAGCCTCAATCTAGAAACTATGTGGTAAGGCCTGGCTCTTGACCATACACCTCGCCATCTCCATGAGTGACATGTTCTTCCCTTCAGTAACTCCATTATGTTGAGGTGTATACCACACTGTACACTGATGTTGTATCCCACATTCAGCCAAAAATGCATTAAGGTCAGAAGACATATATTCCCCCCTGCCTACACAAGCACTGTGATAGTGTGTTCGGAGGCCGAAGCGAGCTCAAATCACGATTTTGGCACCACATAGCGAAGCTGTTTTGATCTATGAAACACCCTGAGTATGCTCACCAAAATTCATGTGATTCTGAGACTGCAACCGAAGAGGTGTCAACGATGCCCTAGATGAAGCGGCAACCTACACTAATACCAATTGTTGGAGTTAGACGTCTGCGAAAGCACGTGAACAGCACAAGGAAGAAGTAGAAGCTTGGAGCACAACACACAATATTGAATGTATTACCACTAGAATGTACAAAGATAAGTAACATGTTAGGGTTATAGACATATATACAAGTCAGGGGAAAAAACCTCCTAAAGAGGAAAAAAAGTGCCCCGGCAGTCCTAGTGTGTTCACACACATCACTACCTAAATATATCAACAATTATGTTTACTCATAAAGCCTTTGACATTGATAAAAAGGGTTGTGGTGAGATTTTCTTAATTGAGAGACATCTAGATTTTGGGAAGACTTACCCAACCTCACCATAGGAGATGTATGCTAGTTGTGCATAGGTGCTCAATAAACCTAGTTGGCTTCTTTTGGTTAAGCGGTTTGAGGTCTTCACTATTCTGGAGGTTCTCGAACTCTTGTGAGAAGAATTGGTAGCACCTCTACACATTTGCACCGTAAGCCAGGTTAGCTTCATATATGAACTCTATGTCTCCCAGGGGTCCTGCATACCCTTGGAACCAATGTGCCTTGCTACTTACTCTTTTTGTTTGTCCTTGAGGAGGGTCTTCAATGGGCATAGGTCTCGTGAAACCCTGGAACTCCGATGGGATTATTGTTGGCAGGCTCTCAAATGGAAGAGCTGAGAAGTCAATGATAGGCCGCCCGAGTGTGGTGCTGGTAGAACCTTCCGCTTGCATGATTGAAAGCTATTGTAGCAAACCTAAGCTAGAGTGAAGAGGAAAACACATTAGCCATGGAAAATAATTAAGATCCCAAGAAGATGAGACCTCCATTCCTTTCCATCATCAACATGCTTCCTGTGGAGTGTGTAATTTTAACAATGTGAGAGGTGAATTGTGAGAAGTGTGTGCTTTGACTGTGAGTGGGAGTGTGTGAAGTGCATGGCTTTACAATTGACTTCGAATGAGTACTGTCGAAAACGTTAGTGTATGTTACAAGGATGGTGGTGATATGAATTTGTTGAACTGGGTCTAAGTGGAGTGGTTAATAAATGCTCTACTTCACTAGGTCGGTGGTCAGAGTGAGTTTGGTTGAGAGTTTTAATGATGAATGAAGGCTTGGGGATCCATTTTTGGACCACACGGGGGTTTAGAAAAGATGAAGTGGAATTAACAAGAGATGGTGTGTAGGGTGTCTTAGTAGTCTCAGAAAAGTTCTTCTTCAAACTGACTAAGGTTGAAGCATAAGCGACACACTTTTTTGGTACCTAGAGCTGGCAAGACTTGGACTGAGCGGTCACCAAAGACTTGGGCACCCAAATCTATCAAATTTGTTGCCTCAATCAAAATTGAAAGGGATACCAAAGGTCTATGAGTGTTTGACTCACTGGAAATTGTCGCTTTGCATATCCACCTCGGTTGTGGGAATGCCTGAGTGGACTGTCTAACGGGCCACTCTGATGTGTGGCACCATTGAGTATGTGGATGATGTGGCCATACTACTTGTCGAGGGTGAGATGTCATCTCTATTATTTTGGAAAAGAAGGGAGATCCAAAGCTATCATGCCCAAAAGTGTTGACGATTCACATCCATCTGAAGATTGAGCCTTATGCCGCCATACTTATGTGGTTCCTATCTATCTACCCACTCTCCTCTCTTGGATGGGTGGTATTTTCTGCTTTTGTTCGATAGGGTTTCTTGACTCATACAATGTTGGAGTGAGACCACACGTAGTGGTAGGGGCTTCTATCATGTCCAACACCTCTCCGCACTAACCTTGGAGGGGTAGTTCATGAAATTGTCTTGCAAGTTCCCACTGAAGCACACTTCTACAAAAATTTAAACTCACCAAGTAATGTTATAACCATTCCTGGCCTAGCATCATAGGTTCTATTAGTTTTTCATCATGGCAAACCACCAGTTTTACTGTCAAGGTCACGTCATCAATGGAAATTGGTAGCTCGACCTCGCCTATGCAAGGGGTTTCTAATCCACCTAATCCTATGAGATAGGCTTCAAGAGGCTTAATTTCATACTCTCTACAAAGAGAGAATCAAATTGCATTCGTTGTTGCACCCGAATCGATTAAAGCCTTACAATGCATGCGCATGGAGTCCTATCTTAGAGTGATATTAATGAATGCCCCCCTATCAATAATACTTGGGATATCTCTTCCACCAAGTTAGCACATAGCTACAGGATATCATGGGGCATCCACCGATTGAGGTTCTCTACCTAGTCCTCTCCTTCGAAGTTTCATTTGCTTAATGCATTCCAACGCTTCTACTTGGGCTTCAGCTCTGATTCATTCCTCCTCTTCCTTTGGCTTCTTGGCAAGAGTTCATCGTTTAAGCATGTCTGCAGTTAAGGGTTCCTGATATAGCTTAACTCTGCATCCGATGATATAGTTAGGTATTACTTCACCTTCAAGAGTAGCTAGTTGAACCGCGTCACTAGTCGATATCCTATGATAATCATGGGTCCGTATCCTCGTTTCTCTAACTTGCAGGCATGTTGTTTCAAGGTGTAGACTGGCACCAAATCTCCTACTCGTAATCCTTTGTCCTTAATATGAGCATCAAAGTAGGCTTTCTATCTCTTCTTAGCGGCATAGATTCCTGCTGCTACTCACAGTCTTGTCTCTCCCAATCATTCTAGTTCAAGTATTCTTGAGAAAAGCTCATGACCCGTCCACTCATACTCCTGAGCGATTTTGAGTGTGGGTATCAGAAATTCTAAGGGCAACACAACATTCGGATCGAACACCATTTGGAATGGTGTGGCACTGAGTACTGTTTTATAGGCTACGCGATAAGCCCACAAGGCGTGGTGTAATTGTTGATCCCAATCCGAACATTGATTGTTCACAATTTTGGTGAGACTGTTGCACAAAATCTTATTAGTACTCTTAGCCTGTCCGTTAGCTTGTGGATGATACAGTGTTGATTTCTTGTGTTCTACCATAAAGTCTTGTAATAAATATTCAATAAATTCATTTAAGAAATGAGTACCCCTATCACTTACAAGCTCGATAGGAAGTCCATATCTTGTGAAGACATTCTCAAACAAAAACTTAGCAGTGGTGTGTGCATCATTTTTCCTTGTGGCCTTGGCTTCTACCCATTTAGTAAGATAGTCAGTGGCAACTATGATGTACTCGGCATGGGAATTCCTTGCAGGGGGGTTAATAGGTCCCACAAAATTCATTCCTCACTTTGAGAATGCATGCCCACCCATCATGGATCATAGGGGCATCACATCCCTTTGTATGGGATACTAAGTCCTTTGACATATGTCACATCGTTTTACGTTGGTGTGGGCATCCATATGCAGAGTGGGCCACCATAATCTTGAAAATAGTATGGCCTTGATAACATGATCAGGTCCAAAATGAACTCCTGCTACACCCTGGTGTGCAACTTCCAAAAGGTTAATATATTCACTTTTGTGCACACATACCCTCAGATAACCATCTCGTCCTCGCTTATACAAATTATCACCAATGAGATTGTAGTCTAGGGCCTCTTGTTCTAGGCTTCGTCTATGTGCTATAGTCATGTCCTCTGGAAAAGTCTTTGTCCTTAGGTAAGTAACTAAAGGTTCACTCTAGTCTGGCATTAGGGTCACTTGGTATAAAGTGGCATGTTCTATTGGGGGTCTATTACAACACTTTAGACATTCGTCACACAGTCCTTAGACATCTTTTTCCATTGATGGCCAATACATACCTAACCTTTTCAAGTTCAATAGCGTTGCTTGTCTAGAATGGTGTTGCTCTAGTGCACCTACATGTGCTAAGTGCAACCAATTGTTATACTCCTGTTCTTCTACACAATAGGCAAGGATATTTTGATGGACTTGCCTATAGATACTTCTTGTGAGGAGTTGGTATCTTTGTGCTCTCACTAGCTCTTTTTCTTGGGTTCTCACTTGAGGGTTCTTAGGTCCATATGTCAGTATTGGAACTAACGACGTGGCCCATAGAGGGACAATCTTGACATTGAAGAGATACGCATATGGTAGCTCATCTACTACCCTAGTAGCTGCTTCTCCAGAAGTTATCCTAGAGAGTTGGTCTGCTCTCAAGTGTGTCTTACCCTTCTTGACTTCTACTTCAAAATCATACTCCATCAATACTAAAAACCAATGTATTAACCTACCTGTGTTGCATGGTTTTTTTACTAAATACAAGAGAGCCTGGTGGTTGGTAAAAAATTTTAATTTATTTGCCAATAAATAATGGCAAAATTTCTTCACCGCATAGACCATTCCTAGCCCCTCTCTCTCAATAGTGGTGTAGTTTCTCTCCGCAATGTTCAACTACCTACTAGCATATGCAATTGGTAAATCTATATTTCCCCTCGTCTGTGGGTTGTGCCAACACCATCCTATGGCATGATTAGAAGCATCTACGTGTACATGAAAAGGTTTATTCCAATCAGGCATAGCTAGAATAGGTGCAGAACACAATCGTTGTTTAAGCTCACTAAAGGAACTCTTGCATTCTTTTGGCCACTCAAAGTTTGTTAGCAATTTGTAGGGTGGTTTAGCGATGATTGCATACATATGTATGAATCATCGGTAATAACCGCAATGGCCCATAAATGCTTGTTCTTCTTTTATGCTCTTAGGCTTGGGTAATTCATTGATTACTCGTACCTTATCTTCATCCATGGAGATTCCATTTTTTGAAACTATATGACCAAGTATCTTGCCTTGCCTAACCATAAAAACACACTTCTCAAGGTTTAAACAGATTTGATATTCCCGACACTTATTGAAGATGCATTCAAGCTTAGGGATATGTTGTGGTCTATGCACTGAGTGAGCACAAAAGTCATCCACATACACTTCTATGTTTTTTCTTAAAAACTCTTTGAACATGTGGCACATCAACCTTTGGAAAGTTGCAAGTGCATTTGTTAGCCCAAAAGGCATTATGCGAAATGCAAAGATACCCCACTCAGTGGCAAATGCCATCTTATGTTGGTCCTCAGGGGCAATGGAAACTTGATTATAGCCTGCGAATCCTTCCAGGAAGCTATACACTTCCTTGCCTGCGACTCTTTCCAAGAGGTGTTCTATAATGGGTAAAGGGTAACTATCCCTAATGGTAGCAACATTGACCTTCTTTAAGTTAATGCACACTCTTAGCTTACTGTTCTTCTTAGGCATGACCACGATGGGTGATACCAATTTGGTGTGTTCTATTTTGTAGATGAATCTGGCTTCTATAAGTTTGTCTATTTCTTCCTTGATTTTCAATGTGTAATTTTCATTATATTTACAGGGCTTTTGCTTAGTGGGTCTTGCCTCGATGGTCATGGGTATCCTATGGGAACATATATCAGGATCTATCCCTTTCACATCTTTGTAACTCCATGCAAATACATCCCTATACCTCTTCAATAGAGCAATCAAACTTTCTTCCTCTTCGTCAGTCAAATAATATCCTATGTGTTGGAGCAAGTCTATGACAAGCCTAAGTATTGGCTTGAGTCCCACAAAGTCATAGAAAAAGCCTTAAAATGAAGACTATGTAAAGTTCACTTGTGAACTACCTCTTGTAACATTTGAAGAGTTTACTTAATGTAAAAGTAAGAGAATCTTAAGTGGTTGAGTCCACATGATCAAGAATGGAAAGAGGAGCCACGAATTCGTGATTTGTGGTAGGTAGAGAATCAAATCAATCATTGATTGATTGGAGAGTGATTGAGGTAAGTTAGCCTCCCAAACTCAACTATAAATAGATGGCAGTTTTAGTCGTGGTTAGAGAGACCTATGTGAAGACCTCCAAGAGCTGAGCTTTATGCCATATCAAGGTGTGATTACAAGGCACACATATGTATCAGTAAGTCATTGTATTGTACAAGAAATATACTTTCATTTTCATGATTATTTGAGTTCATCTTTCCATGTTCTTGTGAAGTGTACTTCTCACTGCCATTACTCTCAGTTTTTCTCAGTCAGCTTGCAGAGATGTTTTCTCTGAGCTTGGTGCATCATTTTCAGTGATTTAACTTGGTAAAGTTAGCTCTATAAGTCTACTATATGCTCATAAATTTTCATGTCATTTGGATGTTGCAATCTTCAGTTATGTTCATTTGAAGTCAACAGGGTCTGTTCATCTTCACCTCTGTGTCAGGTACCCGACTTTTTCACTCATCTTGTCAGAGCCATTGCTCAGTGGTTACTTATCCAAATTCAGTGATTTAAAGCTTTTTGGATTCAGCTTACTGTCTAGTATAACCATACAAATTTTCATAATCATTGGATTCCTACATTTTGAGTTATGTTGATTTGTCTGCTCACTGATCTATTTCTGTAGCAGCCCGTGAAAATCGGGATGATGTCATCACTTGTTAAAACTCATTCTCAGTGTGTGGTTCATTATTTTTTTATGAGATTACTCTTGAAAGTTAGCTCTTTAAGTTGCCTAGACTTCCCCAAGAGGAATTGAGCTAATTGCTGCTGTGATCAGAGAATTATGTAAAACACTGGACAGGTGTATGAACCAAGAATAGCAAGTTTTCACCTCTGAGCTAACTCCAACTTATCTGTTTTGATCTATCTTTTTCAGAGTGATCTTCCAAGGTACATAGGGTTTCTAATACATCCATTGGCAAGCTAAAAGGGCCCACCATATACTCTTGGAGTTCATTTGGCTGGTGTAGATCAAGGATTTTGCAACACCTCTTCATCTTCAAGCACATACCTATCCATCTCTTCACACTATGTACGTGCATCATTCTTCTTTCTTCGATTGCCACTACAACTTTATTGTGGTTTCCTTATTGTCATAGGCTTCTCTTGAGCTTTTGTCTCTTTTTGGCATTCTGATCATGATTTCTTGGTCTTCCACTGCATATTTCCTAAAGTTTTCTAGCACTTCCATCAATGCTTCTTCTTCCTTAGTTTCATGTTCTTTTCCTTCCTCATCTTTTGATTTCATTGACTTGAATTATCCTTTTCCTTCCTAGGGGTGGTGAGGTCTAGGGATGTGGCTTCTACCCAACCTAGAAATTCCTCTTCCAATGAACATTCAGGCCTATCCAAATCTACTTCCCATTCCTCGTCATTCACTTGCTTACTCTATTTCGAGATTTCTCCTTCAAGATTATCCTCTTTTGTTTCTTCATTTACTAGGTTTGCAGTGAAGATGGATATATCATAAGCATCTTCGTCACAATGGGGAGGGGTCCATTGTTCTTGATTAATTGTAATGTCCATAGTCGCTAGAATCTCTGCCCAGCTGTAGGGTTCAAATTCCTCATCTGGAAACACTATCAGAACATATGTTAGGTCCTCAACAGGTCTAGAGGTGTGTCCTACTCCTCACATTCTTGTTGTCGCATGCTCCTCTTCCTTGGCTGCGATTTTACACATCCAAATGTTTGTATCCTCATGTAGCCATGATGAATCTGATGTTAAGGAATGTACCGATTCCTTCTCCTCTTTGTTCCTATGTATCGTATTCCATTGTGAAGGTGGTACATCCCTATGTGAATAGTCTATGAAGTTCACTTTCGTGGTTACTCCTAGGTGTTGTAAGTACAAAGAGTTGGTTCCCCAATCTTGTACTACCTGCAATTGTCACATGAAAGGTCTACCTAAGAGCATCTCGTATGCTTGATTCTTTCCAAAATCACATATTGCAAAGGTGTGATCAAATTCTACTCTACAAGTGGATAGGGTAATTCCTTCCAATAGTCCTAAGGGTCTTTCTATATGTCCATTTTCCATCTGCAACTTCATCCTAGTAGGTCTAAGGGCTAGTTTTCCCCAACATTTCCATAGAGAAGTGGTCACAATAGCTACTCTTGCACTTGTGTCTAGGATGGCTTTGGTAGTGTGACCTTTGTACGTAATGGGCAAATAATCGTTACCTTCCTCTCCTTCACTCGCATCTCCCACCTTAACCAGGGGTATTTCAGGCACCTTTCCTCGTGCACTTGGTCTAGAGGAGGTTGTGGCTATTTTTGGGAACTGATTTGGCACATGTTTCCATAGTTCTAGTTTGATTATCAATAGCTCGTCCAAGGTCAAATGGCATTGCACTTTAGTGTTCCTAATAGCTTCTATGTTCCTAGGGAGAACTGAGTTTTCCCTCCTTACTCAAATAGTGGGGGCTTTCACTTGGATTGAGCAGTCTTCCCACGGGCTTGTGAAGTGAGGTAACTCTTGCAAAGAGTTAGATTCAAAACTAGTGTGCTCACTTGGCCAATCATCCACTTGATCTCCATAAATAGATGGGATGTCTGCAAGGAACTGTTCTCATGCATCATCAATCTCGAGTATAGGTGGTTGTGATTCTTGTTCCTGCCTCCATCTTTCTTCTTGATTTTCTTTCAAGATGGCATGTGAATCCATATAGCCCGTTTGATGATTTTCTAAGTCTGACCTACCCCTTTCGAATAGAGTGGTCTTCAAAGGCTTCTCTAGGCTAGTTTGTGTGCTCGAACTGACTTTTGTGGGGTAAGCTACTACGTGTCCTAGTCTTTCGAGTAGTCCTTGAAAATGTAACTCAAGCCTGGCCATAATTTCCCAATTGAGGTATTGTGATGCTTCAAACATTGCCTGGGCTAATTGTGCAATTCTCATGCACAGCTTAGTTCTCTCAATTCCAAGTCAGCTCTCGGGTAATTCTTGCTAGATTATCCTACTTGTTGTTGTGAATAGAATGAGCTTGTTTCTTGTGATGAAGCAAAGAAAAAAAATTGGATAGTTGTTATGCAATCAGAATATGATGTTATTATGAAGAATGGTTTTCCTCCAAGAACAAAGATCATTGGCACTAAAGGGGTATACAAGCTAAAATGTAAGTGTGATGGAACACTTGATAGGTATAAGGCTAGGCTTGTTTCCAAAGGTTATGCTCAAGAGAGAGGCATTGATTTTGATGAGATATTTTCTCCCACATATTGAATGACCACTATTCTAGTATTTGTACACTTGCAACTCATCATGGTTTAAATGTGCATAAGTTGAATATTAAAACTATATTTTTGAATGGTTATTAACATGAAGAAGTGTATGTATTTTAGCCCCATGGTTTTGTGCAAAAAGTGCATGAAACCAAAGTGTGCAAGTTGAAAAAGGTATTACATGGTTTGAAGAATGCACCACATGCTTCATATGAGAAGATACATGACTACTTGCTAGCACATGGTTTTGAGAACATAACAATTGACAGTACCTTATATGTAAAGCATGTAAATGATGTACTTCTGATCATTGTTATATATGTTGAGTATTCATGATCCTAGAGATGCATTTGATGTTGTTCGTTATCACCAGGCTATTGAATGCATGATTTACTTATTCATAGCCCTGCTTGATATTCAGTTTGTTGTCTCTTAGGTTAGTAGGTTTATGCACTTCCCAAGTGTCAAGCATTGGCAAGTGTTTATGAAAATCTTTTGCTATTTGAGTAATACATAGCTACTTGGATTTTTTATCCCAAGGAAGAATCATTACTATCATATTTACATGCTTTCTTTGAGTTAGACTGGACTAGTTGTTATACGCTCATGTTTCCACTAGTGGTTTTTTATCATGCTTGGTAGCTCATGCATAACTTGGTTGAGCAAGAAGAAGCCTATTGTGGCCACTTCTAATAGGCTGAGTATAGGGTAACTTTCACACTAATTGTTGAGTACGTGTGGCTCATATATGTTTTGGTTGATTTGGGTGTTGTTCTTTCTTCTACCTCCACCATGAAAACACATTGGCCATTGCAAGGAACCCTATGTTCCATGCTCACACAAATCACATTAAGGTGCACTATCATTATATTATCTACTAGAGATATAAATTCCGCTTGTGTTCCCACACAGGATAATGTTGTGGACCTTTTCACAAAGGCTCTGCCTATAAAGAAGTTTGAAGGTTCAAAGTTTTTGGCTTACTTACTTTTGTGGATTGATTTCTTTCCACATAGCTTGGAACTTCCTTATACATGAGTTCCAGCTCCTTGTTCACTGCATCACTCTGAGGGGGGATTTTTTTATATTTTCTGGTAGTGATGTGTGTGAGCACACTTTTGGGGGCTTTTGTTTCCACATGGTTTGGTACTTCCTTATACATGAGTGCCAGCTCATTATTCAGCACATCACTCCTAAGGGGGGATTTGTTCATATATTTTGATAGTGATGTGTGTGAATACACTTTTTTTCTTTCTTTAGGAGGTTTTTTTTCTATCAGCCTTTATATATGCATATAACCCAAATAAACCATTTACCTTTGTAGATTTAGTTCAAAATACATTTAGTGTGTGTTGTTCTTTCATATTCTTCTCATTCTTTGGGTTATTTGTGTGATTCGGAGACCTCAAAATCCAACAAGGTTGTGCTCATTAAGGATTTCAAGGAAAACACAAAAAGGGCTATCATTCCAACAAAGTTAGTTATGGTAGACATAAACCCTAGATATTTAGAATCATACTCAAAGGATAGAGGTGAATATGTAGAAATACTTACTGAGGGTAAATGTCATCAAGAAGAGGCATATTATTGATGGAGAGTGTTAATCTCCAAAAGAACAACCTACTCTTGAATTTAGAACACCTCTCTATCAAGAGTAAGTCAAAACCTTCACCAATTTAAGCTATCAATGATCAATTATCAATTTCTTGACTAAACTGTGAAGAAGGAATTTCCTCAGAAAGTCTGCTGCATAGATCTTGCTCATTGACTGAGTAAATGTGTAAAGTTTTTTATGAAACTTTGCACAAGGTGTCTCCTAAGGATTGTGCACCTTCTCCAAGTTAAATTACTTCAAAAGGTTCAGTAGATATTGAGAAATCTACTTACCAAGTCAGCTATGTCTAAATCTGCACTTCTGAGAAGTCGATTTGGACACCCCTAACTTCTTAACTTCAATTCTCTCAGTATAAAACCCGTTTAAGCAAATGCTTCTAGCCACGAGTAGCTTACCTTCCAACTTAAAGATTAAGTGCTTACTTGCACAAAACTTTAAACTGTGGAGTGAGAAATGATCAAATCATTAAGATCAAAATTTGCGCCTGTTTCAGGAACCAGTGAGTACTTTCTCACATGCAAATGTTCCTACACACAATTCTCTTAGCCTGATCACAATTAGACTCTCAAACTCTAGCCATAGATTGATTAACTATGGACTTAGATATCTCCAAAAGGAATTCACAAAAGATCTATCACACAGAGAGAAAACACAGAAACATCGGGCGCAATTTTTCCTTCTATTTCTCAGAAATTACAACTGAGTGAGGATGGAGAGTTCAACTCACTTCACACATGTCTAATGACATTTTCTACTTCTCAATACACAAATCTCATGATCTCCTATTGTCTCTCCTTGTCTTCTCTCTATTGCCCCAACATTTTCAAAAGTATTTATAGGCAATTATGTACAGACTTATATCAAAGCATAAGTATAAGTAACCTATGTCTTAACTAATGTACATATGTGTACATGTCTTTCACTCTGTGAATGTATCCATCTTCTTTGCTTCAAAACTTGATCTCATCTCCATCCTTTGTCCTTCAAATCTTCAATTGGTGATTGGTCTGCACCAACAGCTCCCCCTCAATCATCAATTGAGGTTTCTCTTATCTTCTTTATACCTGCCATGTCTTTAAACTTCTGTAGCTTTGGTCCATCCAAGCTCTTTGTAAGCATATCAGCTATCTGATCTTTTGTTGAAGTATGTATGACTTCAATCTCCTTATCCATCACCTTCTCTCTTAGGAAGTGATACTGTATCTCAATGTGTTTAGTCCTGGCATGAAAAACAGGATTAGCAGCTAGATATAATGAACTCATGTTATCACCATAAATGATAGGTATGCTCTGTATAGTGTCAAAACTCTTCATTAGAGTCTTGAGCCATATCACTTCTTTTGCAACTTCAACCATGCCTTTGTATTCTGCTTCTGTAGATGACAAAGCAACTGTATGTTGCTTCTTTGAGCACCAAGAGATTAACTTATCTCCCACATAACACATGTATCCATAAGTTGACCTTCTATCATCTGGATTACCTACCCAATCTGCATCACTATAGATCTTGATGTTTGTATCTGATGTGAACCCATAATACAAACCTTCTTTGAGTGTACCCTTAATGTACCTCAACACTCTTTGACCTGCAATCCAATGCTCTTTCCTAGGACAATGCATGAATTGAGACAAAACCCCTACTGCATATGATAAATCAGGTCTAGTTAAAGTAGCATAGATAAGACTACCAACCAAACTCTGATATTGTCTCATGTCCTTGAATTCTTCACCTCCAAATTTACTCAATTTGTGATTCACCTCCATTGGTGTAGGTGCTACCCTGCAATCATCCATTTTAAACTTGATTAACAAGTTCTTCAAGTACCTTTCTTGGGTCACAAATACTCCATGTTGAGTATATGTAATCTCCATGCCCAAGAAGTATGACAAGTCTCCCAAGTCACTTATTTTGAACTCCTTTTCCATTTGCTTCTTTAGTCTTTGTATTCCTTCCTCATCTGTACCTGTAAGGATTATATCATCAACATATATGCACATGTATATGAAACCATTATCACTTGCTTTGACAAGCAAGCTACTATCTGCTTTAGACACTTGAAATCCAAGTTCTTTCAAGAACTTTACAAGTCTATAATTCCATGCCCTTGGGGCCTGCTTCAAGCCATACAAAGCTCTCTTGAGCTTGCACACATGATCTGGATACCTTTTATCTCTGAATCCTTGAGGTTGCTCCATGAACACATCATCTGAAATATAACCATTCAAAAAAGCATTTTTCACATCTAATTGACACAATTTCCAACCTTTACATGCAGCAATTGCTATAAGTGTCCTGATGGTTGTCATCTTTGCCACAGGACTATAAGTCTCATCATAATCAACACCATATGTCTGAGCAAACCCTTTGACAACAAGTCTAGCTTTGTATCTAGACACACTTCCATCTGCAAATCTTTTTGTCTTATAAACCCACTTACATCCAATGATCTTCTGGCTATTTGGTTTTGGAACCAAATCCCATGTTTGATTCTCCAATAATGCATCATATTCTTCCTGCATAGCTTTCTCCCAATTTTCTTTACCTTTTGCCTCCTCATATGTAGAAGGGTCTTCATCTGCTTTAATCATGTAAGCATAATCTTTGGTAGCCAAAAATGAAGTATCATAGCTATACCTTGTAGGTTGCCATTTGTTCCTTGTAGACCTCCTAAGTTCTCCACTTCTTGAGGTTTCTGGTTCTTCATATTCAGGATCAAACCTTGGTGTTTCTTCCACTTCAACCTGCACTTCATTATTCTCTTGCTCATCAAATATCTGAACCTTTGATTTACCTTTCCTTTGGCTCACAATCTCTTCATCATCTGTATTAAGATTGATAGTACATGCATACCAAGTACCTTGTTCATCAAATGTAACATCTTTTGATACAAGAAAATGTTTTGTGGATGGATTCCACAACCTGTATCCCATCTGCTTATCATCATAACCAATAAACACATATTTTTCAGCTTTAGGTTCCAATTTGTGCCTTAATTGTGATGGCACATATGCATAGGCCAAACATCCAAATACTTTGCAATGGTCTAGTGTAGGTCTCTTACCCCACCATGCCTCATAAGGTGTCATTCCCTGCAAAGCTTTACATGGTAACCTATTGACCAAATAAGTAGCTGTATTTACAGCCTCAGCCCACAAATAATTAGGGCAATTTTTCTCTTTCATCATGGACCTTGCAAACTCAACAAGAGTTCTATTTCTCCTTTCTGCTACACCATTTTGTTGAGGAGAGTACCTGCAAGTAACTTCTCTTTTTATACCTGCATCCCACAAGTAATTGTTGAATTCATTAGAGAAATACTCTCCCCCTCCATCTGACCTTAGTCTTTTCAACTTATGACCTGTAATTCTTTCTGCATATGCATGATAGTGTTTAAATGTATTAAACACTTCTGACTTATCTTTGATCACATAAATAGTGATCCATCTAGTAGCATCATCAACATAAATCACATAATACCTTGACCCATTTATACTGAAATCCTTTGATGGTCCCCACACATCTGTATGTACCAACTCAAGCTTCTCTGAGTACATAAAACCATGCTTGGAGTAGGAAAGCTTATGAGCCTTACCTAACTGACATGCCTCACATCTATATGTCATATGTTGACCTACAACATTAGGCAAACCAAGCACTGAACCATTGTTAATCATGTCTTTAATACCTCTTTCATTGAAATGTCCAAGCCTCTTATGCCAAAGATCTAACTCAGAGATCTTATGTCCTCCATATGTGAACATGGCATGACCAATATTACCTTGAATCTTCAATGTGAACAATCTTCCTTCTTTCTTCCCTGAATAAATTTGTTTATACCCATTGCTAGGGTCTTCCACAAACACTCCTTCATTAGTGAACCTTACTTCATAACCTTTTTCCACAATTTTTCCTACACTTATCAAATTCTTAGGAATTGTAGGAACATACAAGACCTTACTCAATAAGGTGCTACCATCCTTGGCCTTCACTGATCCAATTGACTTCACATTGTGCTTTGTGTTGTCACCTGTTTGAACAACATGATTAGATACCTTATTCTCCAAATCAGTCATCAAAGCTATATTACCACTCAGGTGATTGCTACACCCTGAGTCAATGTAGAAGACTCTTTGATCTTCACTCTGCCTTTCACAAGTTGCATTCATTATCAATGTTGAATCTTCCTTTTGATCTGAAGCATAATTGTAGTAGGTGTTGTTATATTGTTGACTTTGGAAACCTCTACCTGCATTTCTTCCAAAGTAACCCCTACTACCTCTGCCTCTGAAATTACCTCTTTGATTTCTGCCTCCTCTTCCTCTTGAATTATAGTTCTGATTATATCCACCATTACTCTGATTATTATGCCAACAATCATTAGCTAAATGATTTGTCTTACCACAAATCCAGCATGCTTTGGCTCCATCTTTGTTGTTCCTGCCTCTTCCTCTACCTTTGCCACCTCCTCTACCTCTTAGGAAGTTGGCTTGATTAGTTGTACCTTCATCTTCACCTACTTGTTGCTTTCCTTTGTTAGCTTTCTTCTTGTCCTTTGAGTACATTGCATGACCTGTACTTTTGTCACCATCTCCTTTAACATCCTGCTCAAATGTTAGCATATGACCTAACAATTGATTTAAATCAGGAGTGAAATGATCAAGTGATAATTCTGTAGACAAAATGAATGGTTTCCATTTGTCATCACCTCTTAAACCTGTAAGGATTTGCCTTACCAATTTATCCTCCTCAATGTCTTCATCCACAGCTCCTAAAGCATCTGCAATATCTTTCATTCTTGTCACATAGTCTGAAATGGATTGAGAAGCCTTTTTCTTAAAGGTGGTAAACTCTGCCCATAAGGATGCCTTCCTTGACTTAGTAGTATTCTGGAAATGCTCCTCCAAAGCATTCCAAATATCAGTTGCACTTTCAAGACCTCGAATATGAGGTAACAAGTAATCATTGACTGCCATATATATAATGCTCCTAGCTTGAGCATCTTTCTTCATCCAATTTTTCAAATCTGCTAACTCTTCCCTAGTTGGAACACTAGGATCTCTGAACTGTGGCTTCTCTTCTTCTCCTGTGATGTAAGCTATTAAATCTTTGCTCATAAGATGAGCTTCCATCCTCATTGACCATGCAGGATAGTTTTCCCTATCCAATTTCTCTATCTGTAGAGAATCTCCCATCTTGTGTCCACCTGTGTATTGAAATCTTCAAGCTTTATGAACAATATATGTACCTTTACTTCAAATTAGAGTCCTTTTGTCTTTCTTGATGTCGTATGGTCTCCTCCTCAAGCTTTGCCTTCAAGCTTTCACCTTTTAGTTCTTCAATTGTTGAATTTCTTGAATCTGCAGCAGTCGGGATCCTCCTTTCCTTGATTTCGATGTTTCCTGCTCTGATACCACTGATGGAGAGTGTTAATCTCCAAAAGAACAACCTACTCTTGAATTTAGAACACCTCTATATCAAGAGTAAGTCAAAACCTTCACCAATTTAAGCTATCAATGATCAATTATCAATTTCTTGACTAAACTGTGAAGAAGGAATTTTCTCAAAAAGTCTGCTGCATAGATCTTGCTCATTGACTGAGTAAATGTGTAAAGTTTTTTATGAAACTTTGCACAAGGTGTCACCTAAGGATTGCGCACCTTCTCCAAGTTAAATTACTTCAAAAGGTTCAGTAGATATTGAGAAATCTACTTACCAAGTCAGCTATGTCTAAATCTGCACTTCTGAGAAGTCGATTTGGACACCCCTAACTTCTTAAATTCAATTCTCTCAGTATAAAACCCGTTTAAGCAAATGCTTCTAGCCACGAGTAGCTTACCTTCCAACTTAAAGATTAAGTGCTTACTTGCACAAAACTTTAAACTGTGGAGTGAGAAATGATCAAATCATTAAGATCGAAATTTGTGCCTGTTTCAGGAACCAGTGAGTACTTTCTCACATGCAAATGTTCCTACACACAATTCTCTTAGCCTGATCACAATTAGACTCTCAAACTCTAGCCATAGATTGATTAACTATGGACTTAGATATCTCCAAAAGGAATTCACAAAAGATCTATCACACAGAGAGAAAACACAGAAACATCGGGCGCAATTTTTCCTTCTATTTCTCAGAAATTACAACTGAGTGAGGATGGAGAGTTCAACTCACTTCACACATGTCTAATGACATTTTCTACTTCTCAATACACAAATCTCATGATCTCCTATTTTCTCTCCTTGTCTTCTCTCTATTGCCCCGACATTTTCAAAAGTATTTATAGGCAATTATGTACAGACTTATATCAAAGCATAAGTATAAGTAACCTATGTCTTAACTAATGTACATATGTGTACATGTCTTTCACTCTGTGAATGTATCCATCTTCTTTGCTTCAAAACTTGATCTCAACTCCATCCTTTGTCCTTCAAATCTTCAATTGGTGATTGGTCTGCACCAACAATTATCCTGCCAGCACTAGTGATGATCCAACTTGGATCGATAAATATATTATAGGAATAATATATTTCTTAGAGAAAGGAGTTGCAATCCAAAGGAACAGTGCAGTAAAGGTGCATCCACTCCTAAAGTTCCACAGATGTTATAAGGTTTCTTTCCCAATGAATCTCCTTCATTTTTTGGTACATAGGAATGAAACTCAAGGTAAACAAAGAAGAAGATGTTGCTAATTTCAAAGGTGAATCCGCATGAGGATATAATACTTGAGTTGACCTACCAAACACATACCCAAGTCTATATCATAATCTCTTTCCATAAGCATAAGCACCATTTGGACTCACAAATGGGTGCCACATGGTGCTCATGTGTGAGTCCACATGTGCTTTCCTCTAAGGGGTGGTTCACACACCCCTTGTATGCTCATGACATAACATATGTGGTGGTAAATGAAAGAACTTGGAGAAGCTTGTAGGAGGTAGAAAAGTGAATTATGAAGCGATGAAGCTTGGTCCAACCAACTAGCACAAGACCAGCCCTTGAACTTATGGAGACTCAAATAGACCTTATAGGCATGCGATAAGTGCAATAAGATGCACTATGTACTTTGGAGCATCAAGGAGAAAGAGTCGATACAAAACAGATAGGTTCGCACATTAACTAGCTCAAAAAACTCACTATATTTGGAAGAGACTATGAACTTCAAATGCTCATAGCAACTAGCATTATTACAATTAGAAAAAATCCTTTTATGGGGCGTGATACACATGGGGTTGAGTGTATAGAATACACAAATAAGGAATAAGCAAAATATGCTATAGGAATGAATCAGACACTCAACGGTGGTACCTCCTATTTTTTAGGAATATGCAGAGATTGATCCTAAGATAGACAAACTCAAATTTCTCCCAATCTACTAAACCAAATGCTATGAAAATTTATAGGCATAAACAAGACAATAATACCTTTCCAAATATCTCGTCAAATTTGGACCTCCTTAGAGAAAGCAGAAGCCTCTGCAAGCTTACTATTGGCAAAGAAGATGATGTAGAGAAATGAAGGAGCAAGACAATGATGGTCACAAGTGTATGTATATTGCCTCCATATATTGTACAAGTGATTTCAAGTCTTTTTAAAGACTCTAGAAGTGTTCCACAAGTTCTACAAGTGGATTTTGAATTCAAATGAAGGTAGGAATGTTTGTTGGAGGGAATCAATTCACTTTCCTATAATCTAGGAAAAGTGAAGATCTAGTTTGATCTACTTTTAGGTGATTGATTGATTGATTGAATGCAAATCAACCACCACAAATTCGTGGAATTTGGGCTCTATCTTTGTACTTTTACGTGTGTAAAGCTCAAGGCTTTTACAATGCTAAAAGATCCATGAAAAATCTTTTTTAAAAAATACAATAAGTGAGCATTAAAAAAAAAACTCTCCAATGGATATTCCTTTGACGTAATCCAAGCCATAGTTTTTGATGTAGATCAAATCCACCTCAAGCATAGTGTAAGCTTCATGTTCTAATAGCTCCCCCTCAAGCTAAAGTATGCTTGAGTCTTCATTCTCTGATAGGTTGAATACCTGCCATAGCTTTGAATCTACAAAGCTTTATTCCGTCAAGTGTCTTCATCAGCATAAATTCTACTTGCTTTTCAGTAGGAACAAAAGAAATGTCAATATCCTTTGCTATGAGCTTCTCCCTGATGAAGTGGTAATGAACCTCTATGTGTTTGGTTCTCGCATGGAAAATAGGGTTTTTCGCTAGATGCATGGAACTTACATTATCTCCAAATATGTGAGGTTTGGAACTCACATCCCAAATCTGTATACAATGCCTTTAACCATATTGCCTCTTGAGTTGCCATGGTCAAGCCTTTTTACTCTGCTTCAACCAAGGATAAAGCAATTGTAGGTTGCTTCTTGGAACTCCATGACACTATCTTTAAACCTAGAAATGCCAAGTAACCAGAAGTACTTCTTCTATCATCCTTAGCTCCTGTCCAAACTCCATACGAATAGATTTTGATATCCAAATCTGAAGAGTAAGGATAGAATATACCTACATTCATTGTACCTTTGAGATACTTAAGTACTCTCTTAGCTGCATTCATGTGTTGTCTACCAAGCTTTGATATTGTTTCATGTCTTCAATTTTCTCACCTTCATAAACACTAAGTTTATGATTCATTTCCAAAGGTGTACTTGTAGGTTTAGTATTCTCCATTTTGAACTTGAGAAGTAGATCCTAAATGTATCTCCTCTTAGTCAAATACATTCCTTCATCTGTGTATATCACCTGCATACCTAGGAAATATGTGAGCTCACCTAAGTCACTGATTTTGAACTCCTCTTGCATGTGTCTCTTGATCCTTTGAATGCCATTTAGATCATCACCTCTCACAATAATATCATCTACATATACACATAGATAGATAACCTCATTGTGATCCCTTTTGATGAATAGAGAAGGATCCGAGTTGCTAGCTTTGAGCCCTTGATCTTGAAGATATAACCAATTTGTAATTCCAAGCTCTAGGAGCTTGTTTCAATCCATACAATGCTTTCTTAAGTCTGCAAACATAAGATGGATGATTAGGTTTTTCAAAACCTATTGGTTGTGACATGTATACCTCTTCACTTATCCAACCATTTAAGAATGCATTTTTCACATCAAGTTGGAGAAGTCCCCAATTCCTTGCAGCAGTTATACTTATCAATGTTCTGATCGTAGTCATCTTTACAACTGGTGAGAATGTTTCCTCATAGTCTATACCATGAGTTTGAGAGCATCTTTTGGCAACTAGTCTTGCCTTGTACCTGCAAATTGATCCATCTGAATTTCTTTTAACTTTATATACCCATCTCCAACCAATTACCATTTGATTTGGAGACATTGGAACCAAATCCCAAGTGTCCATCTCCTTCAATGCATCTATTTCTTCTTTCATGCCCTTTTCCCAATTAGGGTTTCCCTTAGCCTCTTCATACGTTGATGGTTCTTTTGAAATTGAATCTTTTTCCAAGTAGATTGAATTCTTTGTAACAGATGTGGAATCATATCCATACCTTTCTAGTTGTTTCTTCTCTCTTGTTGATCTTCTAGGTGCTTGTTTGGAGCATTCTCCAACCTCTTGCATCTTTGCTTTGCCTCTTGACTTCCATAGTTTGTAATCATTTTCTCTTTCATCTTGGCCATTGTATGTATCACTTCTTGGATCTTGGACTTGTGTATCATGCTTGCTTCCTAATTGATGAGAATCAGAGTCAAGATCATATGGTAGAGTTACCTTTTGTTTGTCTTCATCATACCAAGACCTCTGTTCTTCAAACACAACATATCTACTTGTAGTGAATTGCTTGGTTTAAGGATTATAGAACCTTTAACCTATCTGAGTTGAATCATATCCAATAAACACTGCCTTTTTTGCCCTTTCATCTAGCTTACCTCTTATTTGTGATGGTACATGAAAATAAGCTAAACAACCAAACACCTTTCAATGTCCAACACTAGGTTTTCTTCCATATCATGCTTCATAAGGAGTCATACCTTGAAGTGATTTGGATGGTATTTTATTGACAAGGTACACTACAGTTGAAATTATTTCTGCCCATAGATAATATGGCAACTTCTTCTCTTCAAGCATTGTTCTAGCTGATCCAACCAATGCCTTGTTTCTCCTCTTTGCAATTCCATTTAATTGAGGAGAGTACCTAGTAGTCACTTCCCTTTTGATACCATTTTCCTGCAAGAACTCATCAAACTCTTTGGAGAAGTATTCTCCCCCTCCATCAGATCTAAGCTTCTTGAGTGATCTACCTGTATGATTCTCCACATGTGCTAGATACTTTTTAAAGAAATCAAACACTTCATTCTTACTTTTGATGAAGTATAGAATAGTCCATCTACTATGATCATCAATAAATGAGACATAATACTTGATCTTGCCAATGAAGGTTCTTGACTTGGTCCCCATACATCTGTATGTACTAAGTCCAATAAGTTGTTGTGGATGTAGCTTTTGTGGTTAAATGGTTGCCTTTGTGCCTTCCCAATCTGACATGCATCACACCTGTTGATCATGTGTTGCTTTGATATGTTCACCTAAAACACTTTGATCTTTGCATATATCCTTCAAGGTTCTTTCATTCACATGAGGAAGTCTCTTATGCCACACTTCAAGCTCACTTAGGGTTTGAGACCCAAAAGTGAATAGAGCTATGTTCCTAGTTTCTCCTACTTCAAAATTAAAGATCCTACCATGCTTCTCACCTCTAGCTATCTTCTTGAAGCCTTGACATGGATCTTCCACAAAAGCTCCATGTTGGGTGAACCTAACTTGCAAGCCTTTTTCAAGTATTTGGCCTACACTATTAGGTTTTTAATGATAGTGGGTACATAGGGAACCTTACTCAGAATGTTTTTCCTATCATTGGAAGCTTTGACATTACCAATCTTCTCCACATTGTGCTTTGTGTCATCCCTTGTTTGAACTTCATGTCTATGCTTTGGACTTTCCAAATCAGAGAGAAGAGCAATGTTGCCTACAACATGATTTGAAAATCCGGAATCTATGTAGAACAAATGATCATCTTCTTTACCTTCTTTGTGGCTTAGATTCATAAGAAGCAATGAGTCTTCATGTGGTTGATCTTCAGAATAATTGTTGAAGTCCCTTCTATTATAGCCTCTATTGTTATTGTTGAAGTTGTGTCCACCTCTGCCTCTATTGCTTCCATATCCACCTCTTCCACTTCCTTTCTAGGCCTTCCCATTGAACCAACAATTCTGAGTGGTGTGGTTGGCCTTATCGCAAATGGCACAAGGTTGAATATTTTGACCTTTGGCTTTGTCTTGCTTTGGTCCTTTCTTCTTCCCTTTCCACTTTCTCTTGCTTGCGAAGTTGGCTTGGGAAGTCTCCTCTTCATCTTCTTCCTTCTTCTTGCCTTTCTGCTTCTTATCCTTCTTATCTGCATATAGAGCACTAATTGAATTACCGTGATAGGAGTTACCTTCCTTTATTCTATTGTTGGCATCTTGATTGAAGAGTTTTCCAAGAAAGATGTTGAAGTCTGGAGTTCGCACATCCATGATGAGATCATAAGCCGTCGTGAAAGATTGCCATTGCTTATCACTTCGAATCCCATTGAGAATTTCTCATGATAGCCTCTTCTTCAATCAGCTCTCCAATGGATGATAACTAATCCGCAACCTCCTTGACCTTGGTAACAAACTCCATGATGGTTTGCTTAGGTGTCTTCTTCATTTGGTTGAACTCGTTCCAAAGATGATTCTTTCGTGCTTTGGTACTAGTAGAAAGGAAAGTCTCAAGGGCATCCCAAGTCTCTTGAGATGTCTTGCATCCTCTAATATGTGGTAATAGAAAGTGAGAGATAGAGTTTAGTATGTACAACCTTGCTTGAGCATCCCTTGCACACCAAAGTGTGAGCTTATTTGTCTCCTCTTGTGTAGGTCCTCCTTTGGATCTTGGAATAGGCATAGCTTCATCACCTGCTACAATCCCATAAAGATTTCTACATGGCAAATAGGTCTCCATTGTGATTTTCCAAGTCACATAGTTGTGTTGATCAAGCTTCTTGATCATTGAGGGAAAGCCATCATCCATCTTGATCTAGCTCCAATACCACTGAAAGAACTTGGAGAAGCTTGTAGGAGGTAGAGAAGTGAGTTGTGAAGCGACGAAGTTGGTCCAGCCAACCGGCACAAGACTAGCCCTTGAGCTTATGGAGAATCAAATATACCTTATAGACATGCGATAAGTGCAATAACATGCACTATGTACTTTGGGGCATCAAGGAGAAAGAGTTGGTACAAAATAGATAGGTTTTCGCATCAACTAGCTCAAAAAACTTACTATCTTTGGAAGAGACTATGAACTTCAAATGCTCATAGTGACCAACGTGACTACAATTAGAAAAAATCCTTATAGGGAGTGATACACATAGGTTTGAGTGTATAGAATGCACAAAAGTATAAGGAATAAGAAAAATGTGCTATAGGAATGAATCAGACACTCAACGGTGGTCCTCCTATTTTTCAGGAATATGCAAAGATCGACCCCGAGATAGGAAATCAAATTTCTCCCACCCTACTAAAATAAATGCTATGAAAATTTTTATGCATAAACTAGACACTAATAGTTTTTCAGTGAGACATCTTTCATCAAATTTGGAGCCTTTTAGAGGGTTCAAAAGCCTCTGCAAGATTACTATTGGCGAAGGAGATGATGTAGAGAAATGGAGCAAGACAATGATGGTCATAAGTGTATGTATATTGCTTCCATATATTATACAAGTGATTTCAAGTCTTTATATAGACTTTGGAAGTGTTCTACGAGTTCTAAAATTGGATTTTGAATACAAATGAAGGTGGGAATGTTTGTTGGAGGGAATCAATTCACTTTCCTACAATCTAGGAAAAGTGAAGATCTAGTTTGATCTACTTTTAGGTAATTGATTGATTGATTGAATGCAACTCAACCACCACAAATTCTTGGAATTTGGGCTCTATCTTTTTACTTTTACATGTGTAAAGCTCAAGGCTTTTACAATGGTAAAAGATCCATGAAAAATTGTTTTTTAAAAATACAATGAGCATAAAAAAAACTCTCCAACGGATATTCCTTCGATGTAATCCAAGCCATAGTTTTTTATGTAGATCAAATCCACCTCATGCATAGTGTAAGCTTGATGTTCCAACAGTAAACACTTCTTTAAAGAATATCCTATACTACCTAGAACATTTACCTAAACGATTGAAGGATTTTGTGAGGGCAGTGGGGAGGATCACTTAATTTAAGACTACCCTCATAATCTATAGAGCACCACGCATACACCACTAAAGGTATTGAAAATCATGGAATGTAGTAAGGAATTGGAAGGAAATTTCATCTTCAAGTAGTTACACATGCTCAAGCTAAAAAGCAAGAGGCTAAGAAATCAAATGAGGAAGAAAATTCTTCACCTTGTCAATGTTTGAATCAAGAATCAACTGGGGAAAAGAAAAAGAAGAAGAGAAACTTGAATTAGAGGCAATATAAGGAGCATATTAGTCAAAAACGGGAGAAGAAAGCGATAAGTTTGGAAACGAGCTCTAAGATTCACTTATTGAGGCTTCTTAGGGAAAAGTATTCGCTTATAAGAATAAGAAAGCTTCTAGGAAAAAGAAATCAGATTTTGTGCTTGTATATCCACTCCTTGAGGATCCAAAAATGATGTTCAAGGCATATGAGACTTAGGTTAAAAACAATCATAATGCGGGAACACATCATTAGTGTTAGCTTGATGCCCAATTGGAGAAAGAGAGGCTTAGCATGTGCAAAAATCTCATTGAATATCAAGGAGGAAGTCCTAAGTTCAAATCGTGGTTGGACATATCCATGACTTCCCAAAGTTGGGTGTCCATGAAGTTCCCCTAGATGGGTGCCTCTACCTTACGAGGTTGGGTGTGTGTGTCTTTCCAATTCATTGTACTATCAAAAAAAAAAAATCATTGAGTTGTCATGAAAGACTCTCAAAGAAGCCAGCCTACTTAGAGAGAAAAGGAACATTGTGGTAGTTGGAAATCCCATCCTCACTTCTATGATGGACTAAGAGCTACACATACCTCATGTAGAACTTAGCAAAGAGACAGAGAGAGCATGAAAAGAAAAGAAATCTTCTTGAGAATTGAGTTATGCATATTCAATTGAATATTTGGCACAAGATCTATTGTTGATATGGAAGAGAACACAACTGATGAAGAGGTAGATCTTTGTTTGGTGATATCAAAAGTTGAAGACAAATGGTCAGAATATCTACAAGACCAATTCCAACAAGCTAGATGAGAGAGAGAGAGAAAGGATAGATAGGAACCTCCACTGAAACCAAATGATATGGAAATTGATATGTGATAAGTAGAAAAACCATGCTACCTATTCCAAGAGGAATCACATCAAATGAATGAGTATACGTAGAGAACTTTATTGATCAAAATCGCTAAAATGAAGACTTTCCAACAGACAATATAGTACACAAGGAATGACTTGCACTAAATAAATCAAATTTATGTAATTATGAAAGTATAATACAAGGGAGATGATGTAGGCTTACTCATACATATGTGGGCTTAGTGTAGCCACAATCTTGAAGCTCAATGACTCCTTCTTCTTTGCTCATACCCACGACTAAAGGTGATGTACTTTTATAGTCATAGAGTGAGTTTGAGTTTGAATCTTCCACCTAAAAGTTTTCCTACCTTTTTGGTAGTGATTGATTTGATTCTAACCACTTAGGTGGGTGTGACTTGCAACTCATAAAGCTACGAGATTTCTCTAGTCAATCTATTTTACTTTTATCTCAATAGTTAAACTCTATGCTTTTACAAGAGGTGTTCACATATGCTCTATGAGTGATCAAAAACTTATGTGAGATAAACCTTTGATGTTTGGTTAAGCACCACGGCTTTCCAAATGTACCAATAGAGGATTCTTTTGCACAAATGATAGTATTCGTATTCCTTGTATGGCTAGACTCAACTGAAGTGAAGAAACTATGTTGCATGGTAATATGTTTGGTTACACCACTATCAAAATACAAAACATTGGATTCTATTACAAAATACATTGCAAATGAGAAGATGGGTCATAGCTAGAAGGTTAGAATACACAATTTTAGGTTTAGATGTCTTTGTAGCAACCATTCTAGCCTCTTTCATCTTTGCCTCTTTTGCATCTAGCTTAGGAAAGCTCATAATGACATGATCATGTTGATATATTTAGGTAGTGATGTGTGTGAGAACACACTAAGACCATCGGGGCACTTTTTTTCCTCTTTAGGAGGATTTTTTCCCCCGGCTTGTATATACGCCTATTGCCCTAATGGGCTACTCATCTTTGTACATTCTCTAGTAATACATTCAGTATTGTGTGTTATGCTCCAAGCTTCTTCTTCTTCCTTGTGTTTTTTGCATGCTTTCGCAGACGTCTAACTCCAACCATTGGTATCAAAGTAGGTCGTCGCTTCATCTAGGGCACCGTCGACACTCCTCCGGTTGCAGTCTTAGAATTGCACAAATTTTGGTGAGCATACTCAGCGTGTTTTCAAGATCAAAACGGCTTCGCTTTGTGGTGTCAAAATCGTGATATGAGCTCGTTTCGGCCTCTGAATGCACTATCACAGTGCTTATGCAGACTATTTCATCTTTTTGTGCCAAAGGTATATACTAGTTTCTATTCGCTAGTATAAGCGTCTCGAAGTCTGCTACAAGTCTACTGGAATTTGTCTCGGCAGTTCTGTTCAGCTTTTTGAGATACAGTCAATTTTCTGCATCAAGGTATTTTAGTCACCAGCCATGGTTGAAAGCGGTGATGTATTCCATATGTTGGTTGTTGAGGATAAATTGGATGGTACCAACTACCCATTATGGGCTTATATGATGCGACATGTGTTGGTTGCAAAAGGACTGTGGAACATTGTGCAAGGTGTCAAAAAACGTCCTATCACACCTACAACTGTTGCAACTACAGGTACTGAAGTTGAGGCAGAAGGTGTCGAAGATGATGATATTCTGCATATTCCTGTTCGTGTTGCGGTTTCTGTTGCACCTACTACATAGCAGATTCGCCATGATGGCAGAGATGCCCAAGCACATGCATTGATAGCTTTGTCTATCAAACGTGCCATTATTCCTCACATTCACCCTTGCAGAACAGCTAAGGATGCTTGGGATACACTTACCACATTGTACCAAGCTAGGAATGAGGCTCGTGTTTCTTACCTCCGAAAACAGTTGGAGAGTGAGCACATGAATGAAGGTGATTCTATGGACAGTTTCCTAACAAAGATCAAAGACTTGAAGGAATGTTGATTTGGTCTTTATGTGACTTGGTACTTGGTCTTTATGTGACTTGTCGCCTGGCAAGAAGGCCATTGGCAATAAGTGGGTATATAAGATGAAGAATAAACCGGATGAACCGCTATAATGAAGAATGGTACTTGGTCTTTATGTGACTTGTCGCCTGGCAAGAAGGCCATTGGCAATAAGTGGGTATATAAGATGAAGCATAAACCGGATGGTACAGTTGACAGGTATAAGGCTAGGCTTGTTGCAAAGGGTTATGCACAGGAAAGAGGCATTGATTTTGATGAGACCTTTGTGCCTACATGCCGTATGACTACTGTTCGGAGCATCTATGCACTTGCAGCTCATCATGGTTGGAATGTACATCAGTTGGACATTAAAATAGCATTTCTGAATGGTGACTTGCATGAAGAAGTGTATGTTTTTCAGCCCCGTGGCTTTGTGCAGAAAGGTCATGAAAACCAGGTGTGCAGGTTAAAGAAGGCATTATATGGTTTAAAGCAAGCACCAGGTGCTTGGTATGAGAAGATACATGCCTATCTGATTGCACATGGTTTGGAGAACAATTCAACTGAAAGCACCTTATATATTAAGCGTGCTAATGATGTGCTTCTGATCATTGTTGTCTATGTTGACGACATGCTGCTCATTGGTCCTATTGAGAAGCATATTGCTGATTTTAAGGCTGATTTGCATGCCTCATTTGAGATGTCTGATTTGGGGCATTTGCATCACTATTTGGGCATTCAGTTTATGCAAGTTGATGGTGGAATGGATTTGTGTCAAACGAAATATATTGACACATTATTGTAGCATTTTGGCTTTAAAGACTGTAAGCCTATTGCCACTCCTATGGAGATAGGTTTATGATTGAGTCTTCATGATGCTGGAGATGCATTTGATGTTGTTCTCTATCAGCAGGCTGTTGGATGCTTGATTTACTTATGCATTACTCGGCCAAATATTCAGTTTGCTATCTCACAAATGAGCAGTTTTATGCATTGCCCAGGATTCAAGCATTGGCAGGCAGTTAAGCGCATCTTTCGCTATTTGAGTGGTACTTGGCTACTTAAGTTGTTTTATCCCAAGGGGGGATCACTACCACCAGATTTGCATGCTTTTTTTGACTCTGATTGGGCTGGTTGCTATGACACTCATCTGTCCACTAGTGGCTTTTGCTTCATGCTTGGTAGCTCATGTATATCTCGGTTGAGCAAGAAGGAGCCTACTGTGGCCACTTCCAGTTGTGAGGCTAAGTATAGGGTAGCTTTCACAGTGGCTGTTGAGTGTGTGTGGCTCAGATGCCTTATGGCTGATTTGGGTGTTGGTCAGATTTCTGCCACCACCATCTTCACTGAAAGTGAGAGCACATTGGTAGTTTGCGAGGAACCCTGTGTTCCATGCTCGCACTAAGCGCATTGAGGTGCATTATCACTATGTCAGGGAGAGGTTCTCTGCTGGGGAGATCAACTTGGCATATGTGCCAATGCAGGAGAACATTGCAGACCTTTTCATGAAGGCTCTACCTCGTGAGAAGTTTGAAGCTTTCCGCAAAGCTTTGGGCTTACTTCCTTTTGTGGAGTGATTTCCACATAGCTTGGCACTTCCTTATACATGAGTGCCAGCTCCTTGTTCACCGCATCACTCCCAGGTGGGATTTGTTGATATATTGAGGTAGTGATGTGTGTGAACACACTAGGACTATCGGGGCACTTTTTTCCCTCTTTAGGAGGTTTTTTCCCACGGCTTGTATATACGCCTATCGCCCTAATGGGCTACTCATCTTTGTAAATTCTCTAGTAATACATTCAGTATTGTGTGTTGTGCTCCAAGCTTCTTCTTCTTCCTTGTGTTGTTCGCGTGCTTCTGCAGATGTTTAACTCTAATAGATCATTCACCATAAAATACTTACTAAACTTATTTCTCTTTTCTATTTTGTTATCCTTATCTTCATTCTTTGATTGTGCAACATTAGCAAGATTTTACTTACTAGTAGACAAGCTCCATCTACCTTTGCTCATCTAATCAACAAAGAAATCTTGATCTGCATTGTGCATAATTGACCTATTTTTTGTTGGTGTAGACCAATCACCAATTGAAGATTTGAAGGACAAAGGATGGAGATGAGATCAAGTTTTGAAGCAAAGAAGATGGATACATTCACAGAGTGAAAGACATGTACACATATGTACATTAGTTAAGACATAGGTTACTTATACTTATGCTTTGATATAAGTCTGTACATAATTGCCTATAAATACTTTTGAAAATGTCGGGGCAATAGAGAGAAGACAAGGAGAGACAATAGGAGATCATGAGATTTGTGTATTGAGAAGTAGAAAATGTCATTAGACATGTGTGAAGTGAGTTGAACTCTCCATCCTCACTCAGTTGTAATTTCTGAGAAATAGAAGGAAAAATTGCGCCCGATGTTTCTGTGTTTTCTCTCTGTGTGATAGATCTTTTGTGAATTCCTTTTGGAGATATCTAAGTCCATAGTTAATCAATCTATGGCTAGAGTTTGAGAGTCTAATTGTGATCAGGCTAAGAGAATTGTGTGTAGGAACATTTGCATGTGAGAAAGTACTCACTGGTTCCTGAAACAGGCGCAAATTTTGATCTTAATGATTTGATCATTTCTCACTCCACAGTTTAAAGTTTTGTGCAAGTAAGCACTTAATCTTTAAGTTGGAAGGTAAGCTACTCGTGGCTAGAAGCATTTGCTTAAACGGGTTTTATACTGAGAGAATTGAAGTTAAGAAGTTAGGGGTGTCCAAATCGACTTCTTAGAAGTGCAGATTTAGACATAGCTGACTTGGTAAGTAGATTTCTCAATATCTACTGAACCTTTTGAAGTAATTTAACTTGGAGAACGTGCGCAATCTTTAGGCGACACCTTGTGCAAAGTTTCATCAAAAACTTTACACATTTACTCAGTTAATGAGCAAGATCTATGCAGCAGACTTTCTGAGGAAATTCCTTCTTCACAGTTTAGTCAAGAAATTGATAATTGATCATTGATAGCTTAAATTGGTGAAGGTTTTGACTTACTCTTGATATAGAGGTGTTCTAAATTCAAGAGTAGGTTGTTCTTTTGGAGATTAACACTCTCCATCAGTGGTATCAGAGCAGGAAACATCAAAATCAAGGAAAGGAGGATCCCGACTGCTGCAGATTCAAGAAATTCAACAATTGAAGAACTAAAAGAAGGTGAAAGCTTGAAGGCAAAGCTTGAGGAGGAGACCATACGACATCAAGAAAGACAAAAGGACTCTAATTTGAAGTAAAGGTACATATATTGTTCATAAAGCTTGAAGATTTCAATACACAGGTGGACACAAGATGGGAGATTCTCTACAGATAGAGAAATTGGATAGGGAAAACTATCCTGCATGGTCAATGAGGATGGAAGCTCATCTTATGAGCAAAGATTTAATAGCTTACATCACAGGAGAAGAAGAGAAGCCACAGTTCAGAGATCCTAGTGTTCCAACTAGGGAAGAGTTAGCAGATTTGAAAAATTGGATGAAGAAAGATGCTCAAGCTAGGAGCATTATATATATGGCAGTCAATGATTACTTGTTACCTCATATTCGAGGTCTTGAAAGTGCAACTGATATTTGGAATGCTTTGGTCAAGGAAGGCATCCTTATGGGCAGAGTTTACCACCTTTAAGAAAAAGGCTTCTCAATCCATTTCAGACTATGTGACAAGAATGAAAGATATTGCAGATGCTTTAGGAGCTGTGGATGAAGACATTGAGGAGGATAAATTGGTAAGGCAAATCCTTACAGGTTTAAGAGGTGATGACAAATGGAAACCATTCATTTTGTCTACAGAATTATCACTTGATCATTTCACTCCTGATTTAAATCAGTTGTTAGGTCATATGCTAACATTTGAGCAGGATGTTAAAGGAGATGGTGACAAAAGTACAGGTCATGCAATGTACTCAAAGGACAAGAAGAAAGCTAACAAAGGAAAGCAACAAGCAGGTGAAGATGAAGGTACAACTAATCAAGCCAACTTCCTAAGAGGTAGAGGAGGTGGCAAAGGTAGAGGAAGAGGCAGGAACAACAAAGATGGAGCCAAAGCATGCTGGATTTGTGGTAAGACAAATCATTTAGCTAATGATTGTTGGCATAATAATCAGAGTAATGGTGCATATAATCAGAACTATAATTCAAGAGGAAGAGGAGGAAGAAATCAAAGAGGTAATTTCAGAGGCAGAGGTAGTAGGGTTACTTTGGAAGAAATGCAGGTAGAGGTTTCCAAAGTCAACAATATAACAACACCTACTACAATTATGCTTCAGATCAAAAGGAAGATTCAACATTGATAATGAATGCAACTTGTGAAAGGCAGAGTGAAGATCAAAGAGTCTTCTACATTGACTCAGGGTGTAGCAATCACCTGAGTGGTAATATAGCTTTGATGACTGATTTGGAGAATAAGGTAACTAATCATGTTGTTCAAACAGGTGACAACACAAAGCACAATGTGAAGTCAATTGGATCAGTGAAGGCCAAGGATGGTAGCACCTTATTGTGTAAGGTCTTGTATGTTCCTACAATTCCTAAGAATTTGATAAGTGTAGGACAAATTGTGGAAAAAGGTTATGAAGTAAGGTTCACTAATGAAGGAGTGTTTGTGGAAGACCCTAGCAATGGGTATAAACAAATTGTTTCAGGGAAGAAAGAAGGAAGATTGTTCACATTGAAGATTCAAGGTAATATTGGTCATGCCATGTTCACATATGGAGGACATAAGATCTCTGAGTTAGATCTTTGGCATAAGAGGCTTGGACATTTCAATGAAAGAGGTATTAAAGACATGATTAACAATGGTTCAGTGCTCGGTTTGCCTAATGTTGCAGGTCAACATATGACATACAGATGTGAGGCATGTCAGTTAGGTAAGGCTCATAAGCTTTCCTACTCCAAGCATGGTTTTATGTACTCAGAGAAGCTTGAGTTGGTACATACAGATGTGTGGGGACCATCAAAGATTTCAGTATAAATGGGTCAAGGTATTATGTGATTTATGTTGATGATGCTACTAGATGGATCACTATTTATGTGATCAAAGATAAGTCAGAAGTGTTTAATACATTTAAACACTATCATGCATATGCAGAAAGAATTACAGATCATAAGTTGAAAAGACTAAGGTCAGATGGAGGGGGAGAGTATTTCTCTAATGAATTCAGCAATTACTTGTGGGATGCAGGTATAAAAAGAGAAGTTACTTGCAGGTACTCTCCTCAACAAAATGGTGTAGCAGAAAGGAGAAATAGAACTCTTGTTGAGTTTGCAAGGTCCATGATGAAAGAGAAAAATTGCCCTAATTATTTGTGGGCTGAGGCTGTAAATACAGCTACTTATTTGGTCAATAGGTTACCATGTAAAGCTTTGCAGGGAATGACACCTTATGAGGCATGGTGGGGTAAGAGACCTACACTAGACCATTGCAAAGTATTTGGATGTTTGGCCTATGCATATGTGCCATCACAATTAAGGCACAAATTGGAACCTAAAGCTGAAAAATATGTGTTTATTGGTTATGATGATAAGCAGATGGGATACAGGTTGTGGAATCCATCCACAAAACATTTTCTTGTATCAAAAGATGTTACATTTGATGAACAAGGTACTTGGTATGCAGGTACTATCAATCTTAATACAGATGATGAAGAGATTGTGAGCCAAAGGAAAGGTAAATCAAAGGTTCAGATATTTGATGAGCAAGAGAATAATGAAGTGCAGGTTGAAGTGGAAGAAACACCAAGGTTTGATTCTGAATATGAAGAACCAGAAACCTCAAGAAGTGGAGAACTTAGGAGGTCTACAAGGAACAAATGGCAACCTACAAGGTATAGCTATGATACTTCATTTTTGGCTACCAAAGATTATGCTTACATGATTAAAGCAGATGAAGACCCTTCTACATATGAAGAGGCAAAAGGTAAAGAAAATTGGGAGAAAGCTATGCAGGAAGAATATGATGCATTATTGGAGAATCAAACATGGGATTTGGTTCCAAAACCGAATAGCCAGAAGATCATTGGATGTAAGTGGGTTTATAAGACAAAAAGATTTGTAGATGGAAGTGTGTCTAGATACAAAGCTAGACTTGTTGTCAAAGGGTTTGCTCAGACATATGGTGTTGATTATGATAAGACTTATATTCCTGTGGCAAAGATGACAACCATCAGGACACTTATAGAAATTGCTGCATGTAAAGGTTGGAAATTGTGTCAATTAGATGTGAAAAATGCTTTTTTGAATGGTTATATTTCAGATGATGTGTTCATGGAGCAACCTCAAGGATTCAGAGATAAAAGGTATCCAGATCATGTGTGCAAGCTCAAGAGAGCTTTGTATGGCTTGAAGCAGGCCCCAAGGGCATGGAATTATAGACTTGTAAAGTTCTTGAAAGAACTTGGATTTCAGGTGTCTAAAGCAGATAGTAGCTCGCTTGTCAAAGCAAGTGATAATGGTTTCATATACATGTGCATATATGTTGATGATATAATCCTTACAGGTACAGATGAGGAAGGAATACAAAGACTAAAGAAGCAAATGGAAAAGGAGTTCAAAATAAGTGACTTGGGAGACTTGTCATACTTCTTGGGCATGGAGATTACATATACTCAACATGGAGTATTTGTGACCCAAGAAAGGTACTTGAAGAACTTGTTAATCAAGTTTAAAATGGATGATTGTAGGGTAGCACCTACACCAATGGAGGTGAATCACAAATTGAGTAAATTTGGAGGTGAAGAATTCAAGGACATGAGACAATATCAGAGTTTGGTTGGTAGTCTTATCTATGCTACTTTAACTAGACCTAATTTATCATATGCAGTAGGGGTTTTGTCTCAATTCATGCATTGTCCTAGGAAAGAGCATTGGATTGCAGGTCAAAGAGTGTTGAGGTACATTAAGGGTACACTCAAAGAAGGTTTGTATTATGGGTTCACATCAGATACAAACATCAAGATCTATAGTGATGCAGATTGGGTAGGTAATCCAGATGATAGAAGGTCAACTTATGGATACATGTGTTATGTGGGAGATAAGTTAATCTCTTGGTGCTCAAAGAAGCAACATACAGTTGCTTTGTCATCTGCAGAAGCAGAATACAAAGGCATGGTTGAAGCTGCAAAAGAAGTGATATGGCTCAAGACTCTAATGAAGAGTTTTGACACTATACAGAGCATACCTATCATTTATGGTGATAACATGAGTTCATTATATCTAGCTGCTAATCCTGTTTTTCATGCCAGGACTAAACACATTGAGATACAGTATCACTTCCTAAGAGAGAAGGTGATGGATAAGGAGATTGAAGTCATACATACTTCAACAAAAGATCAGATAGCTGATATGCTTACAAAGAGCTTGGATGGACCAAAGCTACAGAAGTTTAAAGACATGGCAAGTATAAAGAAGATAAGAGAAACCTCAATTGATGATTGAGGGGGAGCTGTTGGTGCAGACCAATCACCAATTGAAGATTTGAAGGACAAAGGATGGAGATGAGATCAAGTTTTGAAGCAAAGAAGATGGATACATTCACAGAGTGAAAGACATGTACACATATGTACATTAGTTAAGACATAGGTTACTTATACTTATGCTTTGATATAAGTCTGTACATAATTGCCTATAAATACTTTTGAAAATGTCGGGGCAATAGAGAGAAGACAAGGAGAGACAATAGGAGATCATGAGATTTGTGTATTGAGAAGTAGAAAATGTCATTAGACATGTGTGAAGTGAGTTGAACTCTCCATCCTCACTCAGTTGTAATTTCTGAGAAATAGAAGGAAAAATTGCGCCCGATGTTTCTGTGTTTTCTCTCTGTGTGATAGATCTTTTGTGAATTCCTTTTGGAGATATCTAATTCCATAGTTAATCAATCTATGGCTAGAGTTTGAGAGTCAAATTGTGATCAGGCTAAGAGAATTGTGTGTAGGAACATTTGCATGTGAGAAAGTACTCACTGGTTCGTGAAACAGGCGCAAATTTTGATCTTAATGATTTGATCATTTCTCACTCCACAGTTTAAAGTTTTGTGCAAGTAAGCACTTAATCTTTAAGTTGGAAGGTAAGCTACTCATGGCTAGAAGCATTTGCTTAAACGGGTTTTATACTGAGAGAATTGAAGTTAAGAAGTTAGGGGTGTCCAAATCGACTTCTTAGAAGTGCAGATTTAGACATAGCTGACTTGGTAAGTAGATTTCTCAATATCTACTGAACCTTTTGAAGTAATTTAACTTGAAGAAGGTGCGCAATCTTTAGGCGACACCTTGTGCAAAGTTTCATAAAAAACTTTACACATTTACTCAGTCAATGAGCAAGATCTATGCAACAGACTTTCTGAGGAAATTCCTTCTTCACAGTTTAGTCAAGAAATTGATAATTGATCATTGATAGCTTAAATTGGTGAAGGTTTTGACTTACTCTTGATATAGAGGTGTTCTAAATTCAAGAGTAGGTTGTTCTTTTGGAGATTAACACTCTCCATCATTTTTTTCTATATTATTCTTCTTGCATCAAAACAAAGACTAAATCCTCAAAAGCTAAGGCATTTGTATTGCCTTTTATCATCAGATAAAGAGTAGAAGAAAACCTATGATAAGAATAAGGAAGACCATTAACAATAATTTGCACAATTGAACTTTTTGGCTTTCTTCATGTAAGTCACCATTCCAAAATGTAGTTTTAATGTCCAAATGATGTAAATTCCAACCATGATGAGTGCAAGTGCACAAATTCTATGAATGTTGGTCTTCATAATGTGGGAGCAAATGTCTCACCAAAATCAGTGCCTCTCTCTTGAGCATAACCTTTGGCAATAAGTGTTGCCTTGTATCAGTCAATTGTTCCATTAGGCTTATGTTTCAACTTGTATACCCATTTGGTGCCAATGGACTTTTGCCTTGGGAAAATCACATAAAGACCAAGTACTATTCTTCACTATAACATTATATTTTGTTTGCATAGTAGCCATCCAATTTTTTTACTTGTGATTCATTGAAAAGAAACAGGCTCATTATCATCACAAAAACTAGAGATAGCCATCAATCAGATGCAAAGGAAGCAATATAGGATCATGAACGAGTATGATATGTCAATGTTGAGTCTAGTTTGCTATCTCTCAAGGTCTACACTAACCACTTAGGCATGTAGTGGCTTTGTGGCTTATACTAGCTTGGGCCTCCAAGTTTTACAAATAAGGTGGCAACCAAGGCATAGACTTTGGCATATCTTATCATCCAAGTCACCAAAGTCACCTTTGGTTGCGCATGAGGAAGGAATTCAATGATCAAGAAGACTAAGTATTAGCACATCCGGGGAGGTCACCCATTCCAACAGTGTTCCCCTCAAGGACCACTTAAGAGTAGCTTTTCATATCACTAGGCCCTAGTTGCTTACTGATTTTAAGATTGAAGATACTTAAGGTTAACATCATTTTGGAGCCTTCAAAGTGTCTTCTTAGGCTCTCTACATCAATTTTTTGAGAATTTATTTGGATGCAAAACTAGGGAAATGTGGAAGCTGATTTTGCAATTTTGGGACAGTTTCAACTACACATCCAGAAAGATTGAACCAAAGATCAATTTTGGAGCAAAAGCACTTGAGATTATGTCTCCTTGGTAGTTTATATTCAACTTTATTGCTGAATTTTCAGCTTGTGAGTCTGCTTACACATTTCTTGGAAGGCTTTTAGTTGTCATGGCAGCAACCATTGCAAGTTTATGGAAGTGTTTTGGGCCTAAAGAACGGAGTTGATAGACACTTACAAGTGTTTTGTGGCTAGATTTTAGGCTTTAAATTCAGCCTTTTAGTGCCATTTTATTGCATATACTAAGCACACACACAAAATGTACACCTCTGTGGATACCACTTACGTATGTCCATGTGATCATTAATATAGATGTTATGCTTTTTGCATAAATCCTTTGATGTTGATAAAGAGCATCATGGTGAGGCTTTCTTAACTACAGGACACCCAAATGTCAATGTCTCTTTGGTGATGTATGTTGGTGCATGACAATCATCAATTGAAGGATTATGGAGAAATGAAGTCAAGGAGTCAAGAAGAAAACAAAGTCAGATGGTTGAAGGAAGGACATATTCAGAAAACCCAAAGATATGTACACATATGTACATTAGCTGACTTATACCTTTGTTTAAGTCATACACTTGTATATATTCATCTATAAATATGTTGGAAAATGTCGGGCAAATAGAGGAGAAGAAGATTTGAGAATAGAGAGAGAGAAATTAGTGTCATTAGGCACATGAAGAGTGAGTGAATTGTTCATCCTCACTCAGATGTAAGTTTTCTGAGAAATAGAAAAATTTTGCGCCCGATATTTTGCTGTCTGCTCCTTCTATGTTTAATCTTTTGAAGAATCCTTTTGCACGTATCTAAGTCCATAGCTAATCTATCTATGGCTAGAATTTGAGAGGTTAATTTCAATCAGGTTGAGAGAATTTTGATTAGGAACATTCATATGTAAGAATGTTCTAAGAGTCGTAAAATCTGGCGCACATTTCATCTTCAATGAAATGATCATTGCTCAGTCCACAGTGTAAAGTTTTACACAAATGAGGGCTAAAATTTAAGTTGGAAGGTAAGCCATCTATGGCTAGAAGATCTTGATTAAACGGGTTCAGAGTTGGGAGAACCAATGCTAAGAAGTTGCAGGTGTCAAAGTCGCCATTGCAGAGAAGCACTTTCAGACATAGGTAAAGTGTTTCACACATTTCTCAGTGTGTACTTAATCTTTTTGAGAGATTTAACTTGGCAAAGTTGCGCAACCTTAAGGCGAAGTGTTGTGCAAAGTTTTATCAAAAACTTTACAGGATTGATTAGTCAATGAGTGACTAATCTGCAGCAGACTTTTCTGAAGAAACTGAATTTTTCAGAATAATCAATTTCCTGATAATTTGGTGAAGATTCTCTAAATTAGGTGGAGTCTAAAGTTGATCTTGATATAGAGGTGATCTAAATTCAAGGTCAACTTGTTCTTTTGGAGATTAACACTCTCCATCAGTGGTATCAGAGCAGGTTGTGTCAAAATTGAGAAGAAGAAGACTCCGACTATTGCAGAAGTACAAAACTTTACATTTTGAAGGTGCAAAAGGTCAAAGTGTGAAGAAAGATTAAAGGAAGACATACAAAGAGCATCAAAAGGATCAGAAGGAGCAACATTCGAAGTAAAGGTACATTTATTATCTGTAAAGGTTAAAGATTTGAAGCTACAGGTGAAGTAAAGATGGGAGATAGTCTCCAAATTGAAAAGTTGGATAGAGAGAACTATCCTGCATGGTCTATGAGGATGGAAGCTCACCTTATGAGCAAAGATCTGATAGGATACATCACAGGAGATGAAGAAAAGCCAGAATTCAGAGATCCTAGTGTTCCAACTAGGGAGGAGCTTGCAGACTTGAAGAATTGGATGAAGAAGGATGCTCAAGCAAGAAGCATCATCTACAGAACTTTCATTAGATCACTTTACTCCTGATTTGAATCAATTGTTAGGTCATATGCTAACTTTTGAGAATGATGTCAAAGGAGATGTTGATAAGAGTGCAGGTCATGCAATGTATTCTAAAGACAAGAAGAAAGCCAACAAAGGGAAGCAACAATCAGGTGAAGAAGAAGGTACATCAAACCAAGCAAACTTCATAAGAGGAAGAGGAAATGGCAGAAGTAGAGGAAGAGGCAGAAACAACAAAGATAATGCAAGAGCTTGTTGGATATGTGGTAAGACCAATCATCTATCTCATGATTGTTGGCACAATAATCAAAACAATGGTAATTATCAGAACTTTAATCAAAGAGCAAGAGGTGGTAGATTTCAGAGAGGAAATTTCAGAGGTAGAGGTGGTAGGAATTCTTTTGGAAGAGGTGGTGGAAGAAACTTCCAAAATCAATCCTATAATAACACCTACTACAACTATGCATCAGATCAAAAGGAGGATTCGACTCTCATTATGAATACATGTGAAACCTCACATGAGGACATGAGAGTGTTCTATATTGATTCAGGATGTAGTAATCATTTAAGTGGAAATATTGCTTTGATGACTGATCTAGATCATAATGCAATTAATCATACAGTTCAGACAGGTGATAATACAAAGCATAAGGTAAAGTCAATTGGTTCAGTCAAGGCTAAGGATGGGAGCACTCTTCTGAGTAAGGTACTTTATGTTCCCACAATTCCAAAGAATTTGATCAGTGTAGGTCAAATTGTGGAAAAAGGTTATGAGGTAAGGTTTACAAATGATGGAGTTTATGTTGAAGACCCTAGTCAAGGGTATAAACAAGTTATTGCAGGAAAGAAAGAAGGAAGGCTTTTCACATTGAAGGTACAAGGAAATGTTGGACATGCTATGTTCACATATGGAGAGCAGAAGGTGTCAGAATTGGATCTTTGGCACAAAAGACTTGGACACTTTAATGAAAGAGGTATCAAAGAAATGATTAACAATGATTCAGTGCTTGGAATGCCTAACATTGCAGGTCAACACATGACATACAGATGTGAGGCATGTCAATTAGGTAAGGCTCATAAGCAATCCTATTCCAAGCATGGATTTATGTATTCAGAAAGACTTGAATTGGTGCATACAGATGTGTGGGGTCCTTCAAAGGACTTTAGTATAAATGGTTCAAGATATTATGTCATATATGTTGATGATGCTACCAGGTGGATCACAATTTATGTGATTAAGGAAAAGTCAGAAGTGTTTAATACATTTAAACACTATCATGCATATGCAGAAAGGATTTCAGGTCAAAAATTGAAGAGACTAAGGTCAGATGGAGGGGGAGAGTATTTTTCAAATGAATTCAATGATTATTTGTGGAATGCAGGTATAAAGAGAGAAGTTACTTGCAGGTACTCTCCTCAACAAAATGGGGTAGCAGAAAGAAGAAATAGGACTCTTGTTGAATTTGCAAGGTCCATGATGAAAGAGAAGAATTGTCCAAATTATTTGTGGGCTGAGGCTGTTAATACAGCTACATACTTGGTTAATAGATTGCCTTGTAAAGCTTTGCAGGGTATGACACCATATGAAGCTTGGTGGGGTAAGAAACCTACCTTGGATCATTGCAGAATATTTGGATGCTTGGCATATGCATATGTGCCATCTCAATTGAGGCATAAGTTGGAGCCTAAGTCAGAAAAGTATGTATTCATTGGTTATGATGATAAGCAAATGGGATACAGGTTGTGGAGTCCATCCACAAAGCAATTTATTGTATCCAAGGATGTTACATTTGATGAGCAAGGTACTTGGTATGCAGGTAAATATAATGTACATGCAGATGATGAAGAAGTAGTGGATCAAAGAAAAGGTAAAGCAAAGATTCAATTACTTGATGAAAGTGAGAACAATGAAGTGCAGGTTGAAGTTGAAGAGAGGCCAAGGTTTGATCCAGAATGTGATGAACCAGAAACTTCAAAAAGTGCAGAAGTTAGGAGGTCATCTAGGCACAAATGGCAACCTACAAGGTATAGCTATGACACTTCATTCCTAACTACTAAAGATTATGCTTATTTGGTAAAAGCAGATGAAGACCCTTCTACATATGAAGAGGCCAAAGGGAAGAAGAATTGGGAAGATGCTATGCAAGAGGAGTATGATGCATTGATAGAGAATCAAACATGGGATTTGGTTCCTAAACCTAATAGTCAGAAGATCATTGGATGTAAGTGGGTTTACAAAACAAAGAGATTTGCAGATGGAAGTGTGTCTAGGTATAAAGCTAGACTTGTTGTGAAAGGGTATGCACAGACATATGGAGTGGACTATGATGAGACCTATAGTCCTGTGGCAAAGATGACAACCATCAGGACACTCATAGCAATTGCTGCTTGTAAAGGTTGGAAGTTGTCTCAATTAGATGTTAAAAATGCTTTCTTGAATGGTTACATTTCAGATGAAGTCTACATGGAGCAACCAGATGGGTTCAAAGATCAAGTGAGTCCAAATTATGTGTGTAAGCTCAAGAGAGCTTTGTATGGGTTGAAGCAGGCCCCAAGGGCTTGGAATTATAGGCTTGTGAAATTCTTGAATGATCTTGGATTTCAAGCATCAAAGGCAGATAGTAGCTTGCTAGTCAAAGCAAGTGAAGATGGTTTCATTTATGTTTGTATTTATGTTGATGACATAATACTTACAGGAACAGATGATAAGGGAATACAAATGATCAAGAAGCAGATGGAGAAAGAGTTCAAAATCAGTGATTTAGGGAACCTATCATTCTTCTTGGGAATGGAGATTTC
This sequence comes from Ceratopteris richardii, assembly GCA_020310875.1. Classification (NCBI taxonomy): domain Eukaryota; kingdom Viridiplantae; phylum Streptophyta; class Polypodiopsida; order Polypodiales; family Pteridaceae; genus Ceratopteris; species Ceratopteris richardii. The sequence goes on along the minus strand of CM035444.1, from coordinate 98,419,383 downwards.
TTATACTCAACATGGAGTATATGTGACCCAAGAAAGGTATCTTAAAAATTTGCTAACCAAATTTAAAATGGAAGATTGCAGGGTTGCACCTACACCTTTGGAAGTGAACCATAAATTGTCTAGGTTTGGAGGAGAAGAGTTCAGAGATATGAAACTCTATCAAAGTTTGGTTGGTAGCTTGATTTATGCTACATTGACAAGGCCTGACTTGTCATATGCAGTTGGTGTGCTTTCACAATTCATGCATTGTCCTAGAAAGGAACATTGGATTGCAGGACAAAGAGTACTTAGGTACATCAAGGGTACACTCAAAGAAGGGTTGTACTATGGGTTTACTTCAGATACAAGAATCAAGATATATAGTGATGCAGATTGGGCAGGTAATGTGGATGATAGAAGATCAACACATGGATACTTGTGCTATGTAGGAGACAAATTGATTTCATGGTGTTCTAAGAAGCAACATACAGTTGCTTTGTCATCCACAGAGGCAGAATATAAAGGTATGGTGGAAGCTGCAAAAGAGGTAATATGGCTAAAGACACTTTTGAAAGTTTTTGATGTGATTCAGAGTACTCCTATTATTTGTGGAGACAATATGAGTTCATTATACTTGGCAGCTAATCCTGTATTTCATGCTAGAACTAAGCATATTGAAATACAATATCATTTTCTGAGAGAGAAGGTCATTGAGAAAGAGATTGAAGTCATACACACTCCCACAAAAGATCAAGTTGCAGATATGATGACTAAAAGTCTAGATGGACCAAAACTACAAAGATTCAAGGATATGGCTAGAGTAAAGAAGATAGAAAAGAACCTCAATTAATGATTGAGGGGGAGCTATTGGTGCATGACAATCATCAATTGAAGGATTATGGAGAAATGAAGTCAAGGAGTCAAGAAGAAAACAAAGTCAGATGGTTGAAGGAAGGACATATTCAGAAAACCCAAAGATATGTACACATATGTACATTAGCTGACTTATACCTTTGTTTAAGTCATACACTTGTATATATTCATCTATAAATATGTTGGAAAATGTCGGGCAAATAGAGGAGAAGAAGATTTGAGAATAGAGAGAGAGAAATTAGTGTCATTAGGCACATGAAGAGTGAGTGAATTGTTCATCCTCACTCAGATGTAAGTTTTCTGAGAAATAGAAAAATTTTGCGCCCGATATTTTGCTGTCTGCTCCTTCTATGTTTAATCTTTTGAAGAATCCTTTTGCACGTATCTAAGTCCATAGCTAATCTATCTATGGCTAGAATTTGAGAGGTTAATTTCAATCAGGTTGAGAGAATTTTGATTAGGAACATTCATATGTAAGAATGTTCTAAGAGTCGTAAAATCTGGCGCACATTTCATCTTCAATGAAATGATCATTGCTCAGTCCACAGTGTAAAGTTTTACACAAATGAGGGCTTAAAATTTAAGTTGGAAGGTAAGCCATCTATGGCTAGAAGATCTTGATTAAACGGGTTCAGAGTTGGGAGAACCAATGCTAAGAAGTTGCAGGTGTCAAAGTCGCCATTGCAGAGAAGCACTTTCAGACATAGGTAAAGTGTTTCACACATTTCTCAGTGTGTACTTAATCTTTTTGAGAGATTTAACTTGGCAAAGTTGCGCAACCTTAAGGCAAAGTGTTGTGCAAAGTTTTATCAAAAACTTTACAGGATTGATTAGTCAATGAGTGACTAATCTGCAGCAGACTTTTCTGAAGAAACTGAATTTTTCAGAATAATCAATTTCCTGATAATTTGGTGAAGATTCTCTAAATTAGGTGGAGTCTAAAGTTGATCTTGATATAGAGGTGATCTAAATTCAAGGTCAACTTGTTCTTTTGGAGATTAACACTCTCCATCAATGTAGGTGGAAGACTTACCAAACCTCGTCATAGGAGATGTATGCTTGTTGAGGGATTCTTGTGCAAAAACAGACTTGAGTGTTTGTAGGAGAAGGAAGAAGGATAAGAAGAGAAATACAGACACCAAAAGCTTCTGTGGATTGATTATAAAGAGAAAAGTACAATGATGATGTATAGCACAAATCCAAATGCTCCCTATGCAAAATCCCAAAGAGTACACAATCAAGCAAGGTTACAAAATACCCAAGGTTCTTTCTGTCGTCGACCTTCTCTACACCAGAACTCCACCTTCTCCAAGAGCTTGCACTTGTTCACACCTTGCACTAAAGCTTCCAATAGGGGAGGAGGGATTGACACCTTTTGTCGATGCACACATAGCTTCAATGGGACCTTGCGACCCTTGATTGCCTTGCTTAGAACTCCTCTGCACACACCTAAGTTATACTTCTTGCACACCTTGCACTTTCTTCTCTGTGTTACATACTCTCTCTGTATGTCTCTTGCTCTCTCTCTCTAGTGTGGACTATGCCCACTTTGCTTAGTCTAACCAAGAATAATGCATGCCTTGATTTGAGTGTCGGTTCACGTACATACACTCCTAACTGATAGAGTATCTTCGAGCTCGCTTTTATGTCCCAAGATTGTCTCCAATTGTGCATAGCCAATGAATCCTTGTTTTGTCCTACAATGACTTTCGGACTAAAAACAAAATTTTAAATGGGGGGCCTAACTTTCACTTTTGTGTATGATTCCTCTTCACATGACTTCACATTTTTCCCTTCAATTCTTCAATTGTGTACCTAAGCCAAGGTTCACCTGAACCTTCCAAACACTTTGAAAACCCTTTGAACCTTAGAGAAATTATAGAAAGACAATCTACAACCTGCCTCCAACTTTCTGCAAAACATAAGCTTTGTGAACAATTAATTGTGCACTACATGTGCACCTTGACAACTAAACTTTGAACCCTTTGGCGTTGACCATGTTGACTCTTGACCACTTTGACTTTGACTATTTTGAATTTGATCATGTTAACTTTGACCGATATGACTGTGACGGGCTCAATAGTTGCCCACCACCTAATGGGATCTCTGTCCCGGAGAGCTAATAGCCAAAACTCTAAGCAGATATGCCACCATGATTCCTGTTTTGCAAGATCTTCAAAAGGACAATTGAGCAACTACCAAGTCCACTAGGAGTAGTAAAGAAGAAGCATCAGAGAAGAACCAAAAGTGGAAATTGTGCATTGAAGAGTAGATCATGGAGAATGGGGGGTAGGAAGGATAGGTTATGGAGGATTGAATGGCTGAGAGGGAGAGGGAAAAGAGGATAATGGTGGGGTGGGGTAGAAGGATAAGGGGAGGGGCAGGGAGGAGGTATAAGGGCTCTGGAGAGGGCCAAAAGCATAAAAAATGAAAGTTACAGGGGTGCATAGGGAAAAATGTGAAAGATATGGTAAAATAAATTGAGAATAGAGCATGTGGACCATGCATAAAATAAAAAACACATGAAAATGTGCATAAAACATGATGGTTTGGACTAAAAAGAGAAGTAAAGGCTAGATTTTGGCAAAACTAATTCCAAAATTGAGTTGACCAGGTTCTACACACATGGAAACGACCCCAAACTTGAAAAAAATGGCCATCTGAGGTGCAATCTAGACATCAGAAGCTTCTGTAGATTGATTATAAAGAGAAAAGTACAATGATGATGTATAGCACAAAGCCAAATGCTCTCTGTGTGAAATCCCAAAGAGTACACAATCAAGAAAGGTTACAAAATATCCAAGGTTCTTTCTACCGCCGACCTTCTCTGCACCATACCTCCACCTTCTCCAAGAGCTTGCACTCAAGCTTCCTATAGGGGAGTAGGGATGGACACCTTCTGTAAATGCTCACACAACTTCAATGGGGCCATGTGACCCTTGATTGCCTTGCTTAGCACTCCTCTACACACACCTAAGTTACACCTTGCACACGTTGCACTTGCTTCTCTGCGTCGCACACTCTCTCTGTATGTCTCTTGCTCTCTCTCTCTCTCTCTCTCTCTCTCTCTCTCTCTCTCTCTCTCTCTCTCTCTCTCTCTCTCTCTCTCTCTCTCTCTCTCTCTCTCTCTCTCTCTCTCTCTCTCTCTCTCTCTCTCTCTCTCTCTCTCTCTCTCTCTCTCTGTCCCCTAGTGTGGACTATGCCCACCTTACTTAGTCTAAACAAGAATAATGCAAGAATAATGCATGCCTTGAGTTGAGTGTCGGTTCACGCACGTACGCTCCTAATTGATATAGTATCTTGGAGCTCACTTTTATGCCCCAAGATTGCCTCCAATCGTGCACAGACAACGAATCCCTATTTTGTCCTGTAGTGACTTTAGGACTAAAAACAAAATTTTAAATGGGGGGCCAAACTTTCACTTTTGCGCATGATTCCTCTTCACATGACTTCACATTTTTTCCATTCAGTTCTTCAATTGTGTACCCAAGGGATGGTTCACCTTAACCTTCCAAACACTTTGAAAACCCTTTGAACCTTAGAGAAATTACAGGAAGACTATCTGCAACCTGCCTCCAACTTTCTGCAAAACATAACCTTTGTGAACAATTAATTGTGCACTACCTGTGCACCTTGACAACTGAACTTTGAACCCTTTGGCTTTGACCATGTTTAACCTTGGCCACTTTGGCTTTGATTGTTTTGACTTTGACTATTTTGACTTTGACCATATCGACTTTGACCAATATGACTTTGATGGGCTCAACAATGCTAGCTATCCATAGGTGCTTGATAAGCCTAGTTGGCTTCTTTCGATTAATTGGTATTCTCATTTTGCACAGGAGGCTCTGGAAAAAATTTTCAAGTTTTAATTTTTCAACTATACAATGGTTGAATTTTCTCCTTAATACACTGATTATTGTGAGCACATATATTGAAGCTATTTTTGATGATGTTGATGTGTTGACACTTGACAATAATGTGCCCATTGAGGCTCTTCTGGCACATTCTCTTTCTCACATATGTTTGCTAGATTTTGGTGCTTCTTTCCATGTGACACCACATAGAGAATGGTTCTCTAATTATGCATTAAAGCCTCTTGGTATCGTCATACTTGGTGACGCTTACAAGTGTGATGTTGTCAAGATTAGAGATGTGATTGTGTAGTTCACTGATGGTTCCAAATTCACCATGCATAATGTATGCCATGCACCTCGGTTATCATGCAGTTTAATGTTAGGTGTTTGACTTGATGACCTTCGTTGTAAAGTGGTCTTCTATGCTCAATCCTTTTTCATATCAAAGGGCAATATGGTTATTGAAAAGGGAAGCAAAGTTGGCTCACTTTATCCTTTATTTGTATCATAGAAAGAATACTTTTTAGCTATTACTGAACAACCTATGGCTTGTATTGGGCATGGCCATATGGGCCACATATCTCATAGTCAAATGGAAAAACTTTTCGATTTTGGCTACTTACCTGTGTTATCTTTCTTTGATTTTCATTTTTTGAGGATTGTCAATATAGAAAGCAAACTAGGAATGTTCATAAGATGCACATTGGTTCTTTGATTCAACCTTCAAATCTTGTTCATACAGATGTATGTAGTCTTATGCCCACAAGGTCAAGGATGAGGTGTTCCCTACTTCTAAAAAGTGAATTTCTTCAGTTGAGAGTGAAAAAGTCACGAAGCTCAAGGGTTTAGATTCAAATAATGGAGGTGAGTATAGTTCACATGAGTTCAACCTTTTCTATCAGCCTAGAGGAATTTGCAGAGAGTTTACATCTCCTTATAACCCAGTACAAACCCAGTACAGAATGGTACACTTGAGAAGATGAATACAACTATTTAGGATAGAATAGTTTCTATGTTGCACCATACAAAAGTTTCACAAGGCTTTTGGGCAAAAGCAATGTGTAATGTAGTTAGTCTGGATTGTTCGTGATACTTTCGCTTTGGTACCACTGATGGTGGTCGTCACGGAAAAGGCTTGAACCTTGTTAAGCCTGCAGAATTTGCCGTGCCACCAAAAGAATGCTAAGCTAGAGCAATATTAGAACACCTCTGTAATCAGCAGTAGATCAGCACAATTACTGTTACTCAACATATAAGACTGCGTTTTGAATTCACTGAAAAATTCACTGGAACTTCACCAGACTGTCACCGTACTTATACCGGATTCTTACCAGAATCAACTCCTATTCTGTTTGTAATTACTTCAAGTGAATATACATGAAGTAAGGAAGTGATGCGTGAACTTCCTTCACTGAATGAACACTTTCTAAAATTTAAGAAAACTTCACCAGTTCAGAATGCCTCTTTCCGGTTAGACTTTATACTGTGTGTACACATCCATTTCACCAAAAACTTTGACGAACTGATAGTAGAGATGTCTAGCTATAAGATAAGCTATCTCTCATACAAAACCTTAATTTACTCTGCGAGATATACTTCGTTGTTCTAACGGAAAACACGTTTACTGAGAAAACTATAACTGACCGAAATATTTGTTTACTGAGAGAATACCGAGGGACACGTTTACTAACAAACTGTAATTGTTAACGGTTAACGAACTTTCTATCGTAACATGAAAATACTCAGATTTCTTCACATACGAACAGTACGCGCAAACTTCCACATGAACATGTGTTTTCTATTAGAGAAGATGTGTACAACTAGCTTGGCCTCTTCTTGCTCAAGCTATGGAAACTCTCCTACACTGAGTAGTTTCTCTTTACCATCTCTCTCAGATGAATACCTGACATTTCAGGTTTCTGTTATTCATATGTACATACGCGATCTCTGGCGTCTTCTGAGAACTTCTCTCTCTCTCTCTTCTCTCTGCTCTGCACTATTATGCACAATTCTGCACTATTCTACACATATTCTGCACTTCCGCGATCTCTGGCGTCTTCTATTTAAACTGCGCGCTCTTCTCACGCACGTTCTAGCTCGCACTTCCCTCTCTTTACTTATGCACGTTCTCTCTTTATATACAATTTGATTCGGTGTAACGAACTCTATCAATTCTGATTGTGCAAGATTCTATGTTGTACATAACGGTCGTGAATTTGTCCCTTCACTAAGGCTTTTGATTTTCTGAAGATTCTGCTTTTTATCTTTCTTTGTTTGTACGTCAAATTCGTGAGTGATCTTCAACAGCTCCCCCTCAATCACTAATTTGACTCTTCCTGTCTTTCATATATTTTTCTTTCTTTTATACCTGCCATTGTTTTGAATCTGCTTGTCTTTGTTCCATCCAAGCTCTTTGTCAGTATATCTGCAATCTGATCTTTTGTCGGAGTGTATAGAATTTCTATCTCCTTCTCCATTACCTTTTCCCTCAGGAAATGATACTTAATTTCTATGTGCTTTGTTCTTGCATGAAATACTGGATTTGCTACAAGATACAGCGAGCTCATATTATCTCCATGTATGATAGGTATACCCTGATCAATACCCATGCTTTTGAACAAGGTCTGCATCCATATTACTTCTTTAACTGCTTCTACAATTCCTTTATATTCTGCTTCTGTTGACGATAAAGCCACTGTGTGTTGTTTCTTCGAACACCAGCTCACTAGCTTATCTCCTAGGTATACCATATACCCATGTGTTGATCTTCTATCATCTTGACTTCCTGCCCAGTCTGAGTCACTGTATGCTCTTAGCTTTATATCAGACGTAAAAGGATAATATAATCCTTCCTTTATTGTTTTTTTTATATATCTAAGAACTCTTTGTCCTGCAACCCAATGTTGATCCTTCGGACAATCCATGAACTGTGAAAGAACTCCCACTGCATAGCTAAGATCCGGTCTTGTTAGTGTAGCATAAATTAAGCTTCCCACTAACGACTGATATTTCCTCATATCTTTAAACTCTGCACCACTATATTTACTGAGTTTATGGTTTACTTCAAGCGGTGTTGAAGCTTCTCTGCAATTCTCCATATTAAACTTCTTCAGCAAGTTTAGGAGATACTTTTCTTGCAAAACATATATACCATGATTTGTATATGTGATTTCCATTCCAAGAAAGTATGATAACTTTCCTAGATCACTGATCTAAAACTCCTTTTCAAGCAATCTCTTTACTTCTTTAATTCCTTCATCTGATGTACTTGTGATTATGATGTCATCTACATAAATGCAAATGTAGATCATACCTTCTTCTGTTCTCTTGATGAGTAGACTTGCATCTGCCTTCGAACTTTGGTATCCAAGTTCATTGAGATATTTTACAAGTCTGTAATTCCAAGCTCTTAGAGCTTGCTTCAGTCCTCTGTAGACAAAATTTGGGTATCTCGAACTTACAAACCCTTCAAGTTGTTCCATGTAGACTTCATCTGATATGTATCCATTCAGAAAAGCATTCTTTATATCTAGCTGACTAAGCTTCCATCCTTTTGATGCTGCTATAGCAATTACTGTCCTTATGGTTGACATTTTTGCCACCGGACTAAACGTCTCATCGTAATCTATGCCATGCATCTGAGCATAGCCCTTGATAACCAGTCTAGCTTTGTATCTGGCTATCCTTCCATCTGCAAGCTTCTTGACTTTGAAAACCCATTTATTTCCTATTACTTTCTTACCATTTGGTTTCGGAACAAGTTCCCATGTCTTGTTCTCCTCCAGTGCGCTGAACTCTTCCTTCATTGCTTCTTCCCATTGCTTCTTACCTTTAGCTTCATCATAGTTCTGAGGTTCTTCATCATCTTTGACCATATATGCATAATTTTTCTGAGTTATATACGAGGTATTGTAAGAATACCTCTCTGGTTGTCTTCTAGTCCTGCTTGACCTTCTTGGCTCATAATCTTCATAAGTGTCTGAATACACTTCTTCATCTTCATTTCTCATACCTGATCCGATCCTGGACGTACTTGCTTGCATATAGTCTTCGTCTCTATTTACCTGCACAATTGATTTCCCTTTCTCTTTTCTTCTTACCTCTTCTTCAAATTCTTCTGTTGTATGAATTTGATCTGTATACCAGCTTTTCTGTTCATCAAATGTAACATCTCTGGAAACAATAAATTGTTTCGTTAGAGGACTCCATAACCTGTAACCCATCTGCTTTTCATCATATCCGACGAACACATATTTCTCTGCTTTTGGTTCAAGCTTATGTCTTAGTTGTGATGCTACACAAGCATAAGCTACTGATCCAAACACTTTGCAATGATCGTGTTGGTTTCTTTCCCCACCAAGCGTCATAAGGGGTCATTCCATCTAAAGTTGTACATGGTAATTTGTTTACCAGGTATGTAGCTATATTTATAGCTTCAGCCCAAAGATAATTTGGACAATCCTTTTCCTTTAGCATAGCTCGTGCAAACTCAACTAGAGTTTGGTTCCTTCTTTCTGCTACACCATTTTGTTGTGGTGTATACCTGCAGGTTATTTCTCTCTTAATACCTGCATTCCAAAGATAATCATTGAACTCTCGAGAGAAGTATTCTCCCCCTCCATCAGACCTCAGTCTCTTAAGCTTTCGACCTGTGAGTCTTTCAGCATATGCATGAAAATGCTTGAAAGCTCCAAACACTTCTGATTTCTCTTTCAAAACATAAAGAGTTGTCCATCTTGTTGCGTCATCAATAAATAGAACATAATACCTTGATCCGCTGATAGATCCTTCCTTTGTTGGACCCCATACATCTGTATGAATGAGTTCAAGTACTCCATCATGTTTGAATCCTTTCTTCTGGAAAGGTAACCTGTGGGCTTTTCCCATCTGACATGCTTCGCACTTATGAATCATGTGTTGATTCTGTACGTTTGGTAATCCTAGTACTGACTGATTTGAAATCATAGTTTTTATTCCTTTTTCATTGAAATGACCTAATCTCTTATGCCAGAGATCAAGTTCTGTAATCACCTTTTCACCATGTGTGAGCAACGCTTGGCCAATGTTCCCTTGTACTCTTAAAGTAAAGAGTCTACCTTCTTTCTTACCAGAGACGATATGATTATATCGTCCTGGTAAAGCTGACCTGAAAACCTTTCTCAACTATCTGTCCTACGCTAATTAAATTTTTCGGTATTGTCGGAACATACAAAACATTGGTTAGCAAATCTGCTCCACTCTTACACTTCACTTTTCCAATTGAATGTACACTGTGTCTTGTATTGTCACCTGTTTGAACAGTGTGACTGGAACTACCTTTTTCCAATTCTGACATTAGTTCTATATTTCCTGACAAGTGATTAAAACATCCAGAATCAATGTAAAATACCTTTAGGTCTTCGTTATCTAATGTACTGATTGAGTTCATCATCAATGATGTATGACTTTCATTTTGAGTGTCATTTGCGTAGTTGTTGTAGGTGGTGTTGTAGGATTGATTCTGTCCCCAACTTCTTGCTCCACCTCTACCATAGCCTCCTCTTTGATTTTGTCTACCTCTTGAAAGTTACTCTGATATCTTCCGCTTCTGCCTCTGCTATTACTGTTCTGATTTTGATTTGATCCTTGTTGATTGTACCAGCAATCATGGGCCAGATGATTACTTAATCCACAAATCCAGCAAGCCTTCTTGTTGTTAGTCTGACTACCTCTTCCTTTTCCAAAGCCTCTTGCTCTTCCTCTACCAGTGCCTTTACCTCTTGCGTAATAAGCCTGAGAGCTCGACTCTTCTTCATCTTTTGACTTACCTTTATCTCCCTTCTTCTTGTTCTTCATGTACATTACAGAACTTTGTCCTTTATCTGCATCTCCTTTCAGGTCTTGCTCATATGTGAGCATCAAACCAAGCAGTTGATTTAAATCTGGTACAAAATGATTTAAAGAAAGTTCAGTTGAGAGTACGAAAGGTTTCCACCTTTCATCTCCTCTCAAACCTGTGAGCACTTGCGCTATCAATCTATGATCTTCGACATCTTCATTTATGGATCCTAGACTATCTGCTAGATCCTTCATCTTAGTAACATAGTCACTAATACTTTGACTCGGCTTCTTTTTGAACGTTGTGAACTCGGACCATAAGCTAGCCTTCCTAGCTTTCGTAGTATTTTGGAAGTGATCTTCCAACGCACTCCATATGTCCTCCGCTTTCTCCAGACCTCTAATGTGCGGTAGTAGATGGTCTGTAACAGTACTATAAATGTAAGCTCTTGCCGTTGCATCTTTCTTCTGCCACAACTTCAGGGCTTCTAATTCCTCTTTTTCTGGTTGACTATCATCTTTGAAAGTCAGCTTCTTTTCTTCTCCGGTCACATACATCATTAAGTCCTTACTCATAAGCAAGGCTTCCATGCGCATCACCCATGCGGGATAATTATCTCTATCCAATTTATCAATTTGGACATGATCTGCCATGATCTTCTTGTTTCTGTTACTTCCAGTGAGTGTAATGTTAAAGGGTTTTACCTTTTGTAAACCTTTACCTTGAGACTGACTTTGGAATGTTTCTTGACATCGTTTGCTGTTGATCTCTTCAGCTTCCCCTTTCTTTACGAAAGTTTTTCGAATTCTTTTGTATCTTCACTTCCAATTGCCTTTTGAGAATCTTTCTGCTCTTCAGAATCTTTCTCATTCTGGTTCCACTTGTGTGGTTAACCGGCTCTAATATCAATTATGGTGAATGCTCTGGCTCTGATACCAAAATTGTTAGTGATACTTTCGCTCTGGTACCACTGATGGTGGTCGTCACGGCAAAGGCTTGAACCTTGTTAAGCCTGCGGAATTTGCCGTGCCACCAAAAGAATGCTAAGCTAGAGTGATATTAGAACACCTCTGTAATCGGCAGTAGCTAAGCACAGTTACTGTTACTCAACATATAAGATTGCATTTTGAATTCACTGAAAAATTCACTTGAACTTCACCAGACTGTCACTAGACTGTCACCAGACTGTCATCGTACTTATACCGGATTCTTACCGGAATCAACTCCTATTCTGTTTGTAATTACTTCAAGTGAATATACATGAAGTAAGGAAGTGATGCGTGAACTTCCTTCACTAAATGAACACTTTCTGAAGTTTAAGAAAAACTTCACCAGTTCAGAATGCCTCTTTCCGGTTAGACTTTGTACTGTGTGTACATATCCATTTCACCGAAAACGTTGACGAACTGATAGTAGAGATGTCTAGCTATAAGATAAGCTATCTCTCATACAAAACCTTAATTTACTCTGCGAGATATACTTCGTTGTTCTACCGAAAAACACGTTTACTGAGAAAACTGTAACTGACCGAAATATTCGTTTACTGAGAGAATACCGAGGGACACGTTTACTAACAAACTAACTGTTAACGGTTAACGAACTTTCTACCGTAACATGAAAATACTCAGAGTTCTTCACATACGAACAGTACGTGCAAACTTCCACATGAACATGTGTTTTCTTAGAGAAGATGTGTACAACTAGCTTGGCCTCTTCTTGCTCAAGCTATGGAAACTCTCCTACACTGAGTAGTTTCTCTTTACCATCTCTCTCAGATGAATACCTGACATTTCAGGTTTATGTTATTCATCTGTACATACGCGATCTCTGGCGTCTTCTGAGAACTCTCTCTCTCTCTCTCTCTCTCTCTCTCTCTCTCTCTCTCTCTCTCTCTCTCTCTCTCTCTCTCTCTCTCTCTCTCTCTCTCTCTCTCTCTCTCTCTCTCTCTCTCTCTCTCTCTCTCTCTCTCTCTCTCTTCTCTCTGCTCTGCACTATTCTGCACATATTCTGCACTTACGCGATCTCTGGCGTCTTCTATTTAAACTGCACGCTCTTCTCACACACGTTCTAGCTCGCACTTCCCTCTCTTTATTCTTATGCACGTTCTCTCTTTATATACAATTTGATTCAGTGTAACGAACTCTATCAATTCTGATTCTACAAGATTCTATGCTCTACATAATGGTCGTGAATTTGCCCCTTCACTAAGGCTTTTGATTTTCTGAAGATTCTGCTTTTTATCTTTCTTTGTCTATACGTCAAATTCATGAGTGATTCTTCAACATGGATAACCTTTCATCTATCACTACTAAAGGTCAAAAAGTGGCACAAGAGCTACGGACAAGGAAGCCACCATATTATGATTATCTTAGAGTTCTTGGATTTTGATTGTGAAGCTTGTGTTCATATACCCAAGAATCTTAGAAAATAGTTGGACTCTAAGTCAAAGAAATGCATTTTTCTTTGATATGGTGAAGACAATCAATTTCGATATCACTTATGGGATTCTAAAACATGATCAGTGATCAGAACTAGTAATGTCATTTTTAATGAGTCTAAGATGCATAGAAAACCCATTAAGGATGTTGAAGTTAGAAGAGTGGTTTTTTAGGATATTGGTCCTCCAATTCGCATGCATAAGAATGGTATGCATAGGGATATCCAGGTAATGTCCAATCATATCAATTTGCAAATGTTCCTCTTTAGAAACCATTGAGATTTTCCACACGTCTCACATCCACCTGATAGATATGTTCAAGGTTTGGATTTTTATATGTAGCCTTCTTGCTACAAAGAGGCTATGCATACAAAGGTTCGTGTCAAGTGGGATCACGCCATGAAGAGTCAATTGGATTCCCTTCACAAGAATGGTACTTGGGATTTGATACCCTCACCAAAGGGAAGGAAAGCTTTATCATGTAAATGGGTATATAAGTTGAAATTCAACTCAGATAGTGCTTCTCCAAAGTATAAAACAAGAGTACTTGCAAAGGGTTTTAAGCAATAGCATGGTATCGATTTTGAGGAAATCTTCTCTCCAATAGTCAAGATGACTACATTATGCATGTTGCTTTGATTCCTTGCAATGGAGGACTTAGATCTATTCCAAATAGATGTGAAAACTACTTTCTTGCTTAGAGATCTTACACATGAGATCATTAAATGGAACAATCATAAGGTAATGTATTTCATGGCAAAGAGATTCTACTTTGTAAGTTGAAGCAGATCTTATATGGATTTAAACATTCCCCTAGACAATGGTACCAAAAGTTTGATGCTATTATGAAGTCTCAAGGCTACTCTCAAAGCAATAAGGATCATTGTCTTTACACAAAGAGATGCTCAGGTAGCAGTTTGATATGCTTGATACTTTATGTTGATGTTGATTGCTCGGAAGTTCTCTGATGAGTTTTCATTGCTCAAAAGGAAGTTCAATGAGACATTTGATATGAAGTATTTGGAGGCTTCCAAACATATTCTTAGCATGTGTGTTACTCATGAAGGGAGTAAAAGATGCATATACTTGTCTCAAAATGAGTACATATCCAAAGTACTTCACAGGTTCAATATGCAAGGTGGCACGGCATTGAGTACACCTTTACCTACATATGTGAAATTGAGAAAGCATGATTGCCCCAAATTAGACAAGGAAAAGGAATTCATGAACAAAATTCCTTATGCATCTATTATTGCAAGTCTCATATATGCTATGATAGATACAAGAACAGATATTACATTTGTAGTCAGAGTTGTAATCCTGGCAAGAAGCATTGGGAAGCTGACAAGATGATTTTGAGATATCTGAGTGGCACTAAGAACAAATGTCTATGTTTGGATAGAGGAGAGGCATCTATTATTGGTTACACATATTTTGATTATGCTAGTTGTGTAGACAATCAAAAGTCTACATCAAGGTATATTTTTCACTTTGTTGGAGGAACTATCTCTTGGAGAACTTGTCTTCAAGAATGTACAGTTGTTTCCACCATAGAGGTAGAGTATGTTGTAGCAAGTGAAGCATGTAAGGAAGAATTATGGCTTTCTCTTCTTGCTTATGATTAGGGTCTATCTTAGCATGTACCCCTTTTTCTTAGTGACAGTCAGAGTGCCATTGCTTTGGCTAAGAATCCATTGTATCATGCAATAATCAAGCAAGGTGAGGTATCACTTCATAAGAGACTGCTTAGCCATTGAATGCATTATTCTTGAGAAGGTTCATACTAGAGATAAGGTTGCAGATGATTTGATGAAAGCTCTACCATAGGATAGCTTTTGAGACTGTTGTCTACTGATATATTTAGGTAGTGATGTGTGTGAACACACTGGGATCACTAGGGCAATTTTTTCCCTCTTTATGAGGTTTTTTCCCCCGGCTTGTGTATATGCCTATAACCCTAACGGGGCACTCATCCTTGTACATTCTCTTGGTAATACATTCAGTATTGTGTGTTGTGCTCCAAGCTTCTTCTTCTTCATTGTGCTATTCACATGCTTCTGCAAACCTCAAACATCAATTGGTATCAAAGCAAGTCGTTGCTTCATCTAGGGCATCATCAACACCTTTTCGGTCACAATCTCATAATCGCATGAAGTTTGCTTAGCATACTCAAAAGGAGTTCAAAAAAGCTTTGCTATGTGGTGTCGAAATCATGATTTGAGCTTGTTTCGACCTCCAAATGCACTATCGCAATGCGTATGTAGGGAATTTCATCTTTTTGTGCCAAAAATATATATAGGTTTTTGGTTCGTCAATATAAGCTCTTCAAAGTTTGCTACAGGTTTAGCAAAACTCGACAGGGCAATTTTGTTCAACTTTTTGAAATACAATCATTTTTCCGCATCAGGGTATTTTAGTCAATGGCCATGGTTGAGGAGTGATGTGTTCCGTATGTTGGCTATTAAAGATAAGTTGGATGGTAGAGATTACCCATTTTGGGCTTATATGATGTCATGTATTGGTTGCAAAAGGACTATGGAATATTGTGTAGAGTGTTGAAAATGTCCTATTACACCTGCAAACACAGTTTTTGAAGGTGATATAGATGGCGTTGAAGATGGTGATGTTCCTTAAGTTCTTGCTTCTGTTGTAGTTCCTATTGTACCTACTCTAGAGCAACTTTGTTGGGATGGCAGAGATGCTTAGGCACATGCATTGATAGCCTTTTCTATCAAACGTGCCATGATTCCTCGGATTTGCTCCTGTAAAACAGCAAATGATGCTTGGGATACAATTATTCGTTTATACCAGGCAAGGAATGAGGCTCTTATTGCTTACCTCAAAAAACAATTGGAGCCTAAGCAAATGAATGAAGGAGATTCCATAGATAGTTTTTTTATGAAGATCGAAGATTTGAAAGAGCAGTTGATTTATACTGATGAAGTCTTGCTTGATATTTCACTTGTGCAGACTCTTCTAAATGGTCTTCCAAATTCATATCAGAGTTTGTTTCTACTCTTTGATTGATGATGAAAGGCAATCCAAATGCCTGAACATTTAAGGAGTTAGTCTCTATTTCGTTACAGGAAGACTAGTCTAGGGAGAACAAGTTCATTATGCATGTTGCAGATCAAGCTTTCATGGCTAGTTAGAAGGGCAAAGGTAAATGGAGCTCATCTAGTAGTAAGAAGAAATCCGTTAAATCTACACAATCAAAGAAGGATGAAAGAGACTAGAAGAAAACAGAAAAGCAAAAAATGTTTTGCAAATACTATAAAGGAAATGATCATGTCACAAACAGTTGTCCAAAACTAGCTGCAAAAAAGGCAAAGAAAAAAGATGTTGGAATGGTTGTTGCAGAAGCGTCTACATCCAAATCAGAGTCTGCAAATCTTATGCAGAATGAAGAATGTGCATTTACTACTATTTGCAATGATGACCCATCTTCTCATGAAAAGTGTATGTCTGTAGTAGAATCAGATGTTTGGTAATTCCAAGTGGGGTAACCAAACATATTACCTCACAATACAATTTCTTCACTTCAATTGAGTGTGCCCCTATAGGGAATACTGTCACATGCGCCAACAACTCCTTTTATCCTGTCATGGGAGTTGGTAAGATCATTCTTGCTATTGCGGATGGTAGTTCTTTTACATTGTTGGATGCTTTATTTATGCCAGGGATCAAGAAAAATCTATTATGAGTTTCAATATTAGTCAAGATGGGCTTGGTTATGAAATTTGTTGATATTTGATGTACAATTCATGATCAGTCAAATGGAAACATCATTATTGCTTTTAGCATTTAATCTTGTTGGCTATATAAGCTCATAGATTATTCAAAAATTGTGAATGATTAAGCATGTACAATTCAAAATTCTTAGGCTACGTCAGATGCAAAGATTTGCATGCATGCTTTGGTCATCGAAATGTTATTAGTTTGCTACACTTGCAAAAATCGGAAATGGCATCCTCTTTGCCCAAACTTGAGCCACCTAGTAAACTTGTCTGTGAAAGCTTATGTTTTGGGCAAAATGTAGTGTTCCTCCTTCCCAAAAAATGGTTTAGTATGAGCTACTCAGAAATTGCAGCTTGTTCAATTCGATGTTTATGGGCCTATGCAAACACCTTCTTTTGGGGACTATCTTTACTTCCTAACTTTCATTGATGATTTTTCCATGCATACATAAGTATATCCATTGAAAAAAAGTCAAAAGTGTTTATGTGCTTCAAAAACAATTTTTGGTTTTGGCTGAAAATTTATCAGCATGTAAAATGGGCACTCTCCATTCTGATCGAGGGGTATGTTTTCTGATTTTAATGCATTTCTAGCCGAAGGTGGGATAGGACATCAATGTACAGATCCGTATCCACCTCAACAAAATGGAGTTGCTAAAAGGAAGAATAGCTCATTCATGGAGATGGCATGGTGTATGGTCAAGAGGTCAGGCTTTACCACATAGTTTCTGGCTTGAGGTTGTTATGTGTGCAACATATTACTAAATAGGTGTCCCACTAAAGCATTGCAATTTATCACTCCATATGAGGCTTAGCATAGTCACAAGACATTTTTTTCTCATCTGTGTGTCTTTGGTTGTCTAGCATATGCATTAGTGCTTGAACAACAATGCAAAAAATTGGATGATAAAGTAGTGAGTTTTTTTTTTTTTGGGTACAGTTATGAAAGAAAAGTCTATTGTCTGTATCATCCACATACTAAAAGCATTTTGGTTGGTCGTGATGTTGTTTTTGTGGAACATGCTATTCATTTATTACTTTCATGTATTAAGGAGACATCAACTAGCTCCAAAGATGTGTATGACAGTTTGCTGCGTCTTTTTACAGGTGGACAGTTTAGTGTTGGTCCAAATGAGGCAATTTCTCAACATTTATAGGTTTCACATGATGATGCAGATCATTCCATTTCTGATGCAAATTTACATGATACACTTATTGATGAGAGAATTGATATAGAGGAGGCAAAAACTATGCCTAAATGGTTGGTGCAAACTTTGCGAGATAGCAAATTAGATGCACTTATCTCATATCATACTAGTTCATGCTCTCATAGTGCTTCTTTTGCATCAAATTCCATTTAGGCAAAAACTATGCCTAAATGGTTGGTGCAGACTTTCCGAGATAGCAAATTAGATGCACCTATCTCATATCATACTAGTTCACGCTCTCATAGTGTGCAAGTAGAAAATGGCATTATATGGTTTGAAGCAAGCACAACTTGCTTGGTATGAAAAGATACATGTCTACCTCATTGCACATGGTTTTGAGAACAGCCCAATTGAGAGCACCTTATATGTTAAGCATGCAAATGATGTGCTTCTAATCATTTTTACCTATGTTGATGACATGCTACTCATTGGTCCTCATGAGAAGTTAATTGCTGACTTTAATGCTGATTCGCATCCCCATTTGAGATGTCAAATTCGGGGCATTTACATCATTACTTGGGCATTCAGTTTATGCAAGTTGATGCCAGAATAGCTTTGTGTCAAGCAAAATATATTGACACATTATTGCAACATTTTGACCTTGAAGATTGCAAACCTATTGCCACTCCTATGGAAACACATTTACCGTTGAGTCTTCATGATGCTAAAGGTGCATTTGATGTTGTTCTCTATCAGCAGGTTGTTGGATGCTTGATTTACTTATGCATCGCTTGGCCATATATTCAATTTGTTGTCTCATAGATGAGCAGCTTTATGCATTGCCCAGGTGTCAAGAATTGGTAGACGGTTAAGCACATCTTTCGCTACTTGAGTGGTACCCAGCTGCTTGGATTGTTTTGTCCCAAGGAGGATCACTACTGATAGATTTACATGCTTTTTATGACTATGATTGGGTTGTTTGCTATGACACTAGTGTGTCTACCAATGAATTTTGCTTCATAATTGATAGCTCATGCATATCTTGGTTGAGCTAGAAGCAACCTACTTTGGCTACTTCTAGTTGTGAGGCTAAGTATAAGGCAGCTTTCACAATGGTTGTTGAGTATGTGTGGCTCAGACACCTTATGGTTGATTTGGGTGTTGGACAATCTTCTGCCACCACCATCTTCACTGAAAGTCAAAGCACATTGGTAGTTGCGAGGAACCCTATGATCCATGCTCACACTAAGCACATTGAGTTGCACAATCATTATGTCAGCGAGAGGTTCTCTATTGAAGAGATCACTTTGGCATATGTTCCCACATAGGAGAAAATTGGAGACCTTTTCACAAAGGCTCTGCCTAGGGAGAAGTTTGAAGCTTTTCGCAAAGTTTTGGGTTTACTTCCTTTTGTGGATTGATTCCACATAGCTTGGAACTTCCTTATACATGAGTATAAGCTCCTTGTTCACCGCATCACTCCAAGGGGGTATTTGTTGATATATTTAGGTAGTTATGTGTGTGAACACACTAGGACCTTCGAGGTGCTTTTTTCCCTCTTTAGGAGGTTTTTTTCCCTTGACTTATATATATGCCTATAACCCTCACAGGTCACCCATCTTTGTACATTCTCTTGGTAATACATTCAATATTGTGTGTTGTGCTCCAAGCTTCTTCTTCTTCTTCCTTGTGTTATTCTTATGCTTCCTCAGACCTCAACATTGTCACTTGATGGCGATTACTCGACTCACGATCTTGCATGGTTACTTGTACACTATGTAAGATGCCCATCAGGTGGGAGGTATAGTTTATATACTTACACTCAAGTATTCTTTATCATTCTTTATGGGCCATATCGGCATTTAGTGGGAGATTATTATCGTTATTGTGCATGTGAAAGGTGAAATGGCCATCGGACACTTTTGTATATATTCTTTAATAAGACATATGGCGGTCTAGTGAGCTGCAGATTTGAATTTTGACCACATTTGTAAAACCTAGGAAATCTAAGTTTGTGTTCCCTAGATCTTGCTTAGTTCTATGTATTCTATATATCTATATGGAACATTATTCTTTTTGGCCAGAGCTTGCTTGTCTATTGTGATAGCATAGTCATAGAGCTCTCTCAAAGGAGGATCCACTGTGGTACATCACCGTCACCCCATTTCACTTAGGACCATGCCAAGATTTATATGGAGTGATCAATATAATTCTTTGGTGGGACACTGTTAAATACATAAGTTGCACACAAAACAACCTCAATCCAGAAGCTATGTGGTACATCTTGGATTTCGACTATACACATATCCATTTCCAAAAGCTATGTGGTAAAGCTTGACTTTCGACCATACACCTTGCCATTTCCATGAGAGACGTGTTCTTTCTTTTAACAACTCCATTTTGTTGAGATTTATATGGCACTCTACACTAATTTTTTCCCATGCTCAACTAAAAATGCATTAAAATTAGAAAAGATATATTCCTCCCCTCAATCAAAAAAGAGGGTGCCCGATTTCCATGCTGACAAATTTTTAGCCATAATCGAGAATTTTTTGAAGCACACAAACATTTCGGACTTTGTTTTCAATTGGTATACCCATGCATGCCTAGAAAAGTCATCAATAAAAGTCACAAAAGTCACAAAAGTCACAAAGTAAAGGTAGCTCCCAAATGAAGGTATCTGCATAGGATCCTAGACATCACTATGAACAAGATGCAATTTATGAGCACCTCAAACAGACAACAACATAAAATGCTAAAAGCAATAATAACATCACTATTTGATGCTAAAACTAACAACTAATTTTTCTTAATCCCTGGCATATATAAAGCATTTGCCAATGTGAAAGAACTACCATCAGCAATCATCTTACCAACACCCACTACAGGATAAGAGTTGTAGCATATTTGACAATATTCCATATAGGGAAACTGCATTACGAGGTAATATGTTTGGTTGCCCCACTATCAAAGTACCAAAAATTTGAGTTTGTTGATATATTTAGGTAGTGATGTGTGTGAACATACTAATTATGGTAAAGTGTGAGGTTCTAGATATTTACAAGAAGCTTTGTTCTCTATAGAGGTTTTCAAGTTGTACGACACCTTGAGGCACTACCATGTTAGGGACCAACCCATCTTGGTAGCAACTTTCTCTTGCACTTCTTTTAAAATAGTCTTGATTGTTACATAAGAACAAGTGAACCTTCCATAATCCTTGGATCCTGCAAATGTTGATCATGTTGTTCCTTATGTTCTTAGTTGAATAGAATAAAGATTGTCTACTCCCCTCAATCTCTACTCCTCTAGAGATTGTATTCTTAGAGATGTGCCCACTCCACAGCCTATGGATTCATGCAATTATCCCTAAAGGAGCTTGAAAAAAATTCCAAAAGATCCACTACTTCCAGACCACACACTAACTCAAAGGGAGTTTGAAAAGTGGTTGGTTTGAAGGTCTAGAATATGATCACAAGTTTCCTAGGTATATTTTCTCCAGAAATAAATAATTTGCAAATATATTCTCTTAAATAACATAAATTATAGTTTGTTATTGCTTTCTACTTTCCCATTTGCTCCTATGTATTAGGCACAAGTCCTTCAATGAGAGATTTTATGTTTTTTGAATATCATGATTAGTAGTTTAATGAAACAATGTGCATCTTGATCACTAGTGGCCCCTAGTGGATAGTATGTGCACTCAATTCTATTCCAATACAAGATTCTTGGTGTTATCTTTTTTGCCTACCTTTGCTTAATCCTAGCTTGTGCCATGACCATCCAATATCTTGCATTGTCTTCCATGTGGAAACACCCTTACTTAGAGGACCTTCAACAGACATGTACTAGCTCATGTCACATCATCATGATGCTTTTTAAACACATGTTATGTCATCACTACATCATCAATGACGTTATCATGAAAACATTCTAAGAAAACACCTAACCATCTTCCGAATTCTATAAAAGAGGGACTCATAATAGACCTCCTAAATCTATCCAGTACTTTTATTGGGAGCTCAAAGAGTTGCAACCTCCAAGTATGTACTTTCTTATTCTAATCCTTCTCAGTTAGTTCTAGATTTGAGTTCTATCTACTCTAGATTCTGTTGTTTTTGTCTTGGTGTATTGTAATTTTGTAGTACAATATCTTTCTAGTCTTTTCTTGTATCTTATCCATCTGCAGAGGAGAAAACATTGATATTCAACAATTGTGTTCTATACCTAGGATCCCAGGTTGCAGGATACCTATAGAATTACAAAATTTTGTTTAGTCTTTTCTTTTATCTTGTCCATATTCATAAGAGAAAATCTTGTGATTCTAAAATTGTGTTATATACCTAGGATCCCAAGTTGTGGGATCTCGAGTTGTGGGACTCCTATCTAGGCATGTTATCTATCCCTAGAATCCCACATTATGATATCCTTTTTACAATCTCTGATTCTATTACATAGACACATTAGTCTTAGGTTGTGGGACTCCTTGTGGTGGTTCAATATCTTGGTATACATTTCCCTCCATGAGTTATCTTGTAATCACAATCCATTATGATAATTTCGCATCGAGCATATTCTCAATGAAAAAAAAAATATAATGCTCCCTTAATTTTGTGGCATGACTAACAAAGCCAAGGAGATGAATCATGATGATATTTTTTTTTTTTTAAGTTATTCAACAACATATTCAAGAGATACAAGGTAACAAAGAAAGAATTCAACACCATAATATTCATGATGTTGTCAAGGAGCTACAAAGCCAAATCCGAGAGTTGGAAATCATAATGAATCAATCTTTCCCAAAATCCCCAAAGACATCCTAATGAATTTTATGATTGTGTTGGCCCAAAAGCTTCTCTCACTCAAGCCTTTACTTTTCTAGCAGGACCTACATATTAGCACCAATATATTCTTTGCTCAAGTGCTAACTAAGAATCTCAAAGATAAATATATTTGAGAACTTTGATGCAATCAAATCAAAGTTTTCAGTATTTTTACATAAAGTCAAGCTCTTCATAGAATGTGACTACATAGGTATCCAAATGATGCTTCGCAAGTAGGGCTCATATTAACTCTTAATGTAATATGGAGATATCATTCCAAGGCCTTTGTCTGAGAATTTAG
Organism: Ceratopteris richardii; assembly: GCA_020310875.1. Taxonomy (NCBI): domain Eukaryota; kingdom Viridiplantae; phylum Streptophyta; class Polypodiopsida; order Polypodiales; family Pteridaceae; genus Ceratopteris; species Ceratopteris richardii. The sequence continues at coordinate 98,396,413 of CM035444.1, read as the reverse complement.
CTCTTCATATGGACAATCACTCTAAATTTCAACTTAGAGCAATGAGGTTTGCCTCACTCACTTCTTTTACTACCTCTACTTATTTAGGATTTATCAAATATAGTTTTTCTCATATTGGTTTTCCTTCCTCGGTCAATGATCTAGTGTGAACCCAATTTTCTATGTATCCCTTCAAGACCATGGTAACTCCAAGCAAAGACATCAATAAAAATTAGCATAAAAGATGTTACCTCTCTTAGTAATGGGGATAATCACAAAGTCAAGACTTGAAGAGAATTACCTTTTGAAATTCCAAGGTACCCAAATTCATCTCTTTGACTAGTTATCAATCCATGACCATTATGGCTCCACCATCTTT
>CM035444.1:98346756-98356756 GCA_020310875.1 Ceratopteris richardii | reverse complement strand
GACCATCCACTCCTTAGTTCGAATTAGATGATTACACATAGGCCAAAGAGGTGCTCAAAAGTTCATGCTCTGGGCTAACATGCCACTCTAGAACTAAACAACATCAATACAAGGGATTCTTCCAATCCGTACAATGGAAACAACTAGATGCAGACTAGCACTGATCAATACAAAGTATGAAGACTAGCCCTAAGGGAAAGAGCACGAAATACTAATGACTCACACTGAATGACAAAACCAAGCCACTCTCTTCACACTATTATGCTATTAGCCCTCCACTAGGAAGCCCACGCTTTGTATCCTCACCACAGAGTGACTTCCTACAGTAGGCTTAAAGCCACAAGGTGCAAAGAGAGGACCTCTGTACGTACGTATGTAAATGTGTGTATCTCAAATGTATATATGAATTCTATCCCAAATCAACACAAATCCATTGCTTTTATAGGCTCCAATAGGCCAAGAGGGCCTTGCCGATTCCTCATGTCCACTGATCACGCGTCGGTTGATTGCCCAAGTTTGAAGGGGTAGATCAAATATTCCACTTGATTTGAATTGGATCCTCAAAAATAGGCACTCGTCATGAATGGTTGGCGGCAACACTCATTTCTCCACTTTTACTTTTACCTCTTACACCTTTACTATCACTTTTGAATGCAAGCTGAGATCCTCATTTTGTGCCGCTCGTGATATTTGATTAACCCTGAGAAGCACATCCTTTGTAGTAGCTTTTGATCCTTCATATTAAGTGAGCGGTGTGGAAGGTGAGTTGTGGGGAGTTGAGAGAGATTATGGGGTTTGTGGAGGGCTGTGGAGTTGCGTGGAGTTTGTGGGTTGGGTGGGAATAAGGGGTGAGTTATGGGGAGTTGTGGGGGTTTTTGGGTGTGGTCAAAAATTGATACAAGATTTCAAAGTTATTATTGCACCATTGAAAAGTACTCGTCGAGAGCTTTCCAACGATATATAACACTATAGGGTTTGGTTGAAAAATGATCCTCCAAATGTCCATCCAAACTATATGAGAGCCTTATGTAACGTCGTGGAAAAATGTGGGATTTGTGGGGTTTGTGGGGGGTGGTGGTGTGGTGGAGGGCTGTGGGGTGGTGGTGGTGTGGTGGAGGGCTGTGGGGTGGTGGTGTGGTGGAGGGCTGTGGGGTGGTGGTGGTGTGGTGGAGGGCTGTGGGGTGGTGGTGGTGGTGTGGTGGAGGGCTGTGGGGTGGTGTGGAGTGGTGGAGGGCCGTGGGGTGGTGGAGGGTTGTGGGGTGGTGGTGTGGAGTGGTGGAGGGCTATGGGGTGGTGGTGGTGTGGAGTGGTGGAGGGTTGTGGGGTGGTGGTGGTTTGGTGGAGGGCTGTGGGGTGGTGTGGAGTGGTGGAGGGTTGTGGGGTGGTCGTGGTGTGGAGTGGTGGAGGGTTGTGGGGTGGTGGTGGTGTGGAGTGGTGGAGGGCTGTAGGGTGGTGGTGTGGAGTGGTGGAGGGCTGAGGGATGGTGGTGGTGTGGAGTGGTGGAGGGTTGTGGGGTGGTGGTGGTGTGGTGGAGGGCTGTGGGGTGGTGGTGGTGTGGAGTGGTGGAGGGCTATGGGGTGGTGGTGGTGTGGTGGAGGGCTGTGGGGTGGTGGTGTGGAGTCGTGGAGGGCTGTGGGGTGGTGGTGGTGGTGTGGAGTGGTGGAGGGCTGTGGGGTGGTGGAGGGCTATGGGGTGGTGGTGGTGTGGTGGAGGGCTGTGGGGTGGTGGTGGTGTGGAGTGGTGGAGGGATGTGGGGTGGTGGTGTGGTGGAGGGCTGTGGGGTGGTGGTGGTGTGGAGTGGTGGAGGGATGTGGGGTGGTGGTGGTTTGGAGTGGTCGCTGTGGGGTGGTGGTGTGGAGTGGTGGAGGGTTGTGGGGTGGTGGTGGTGTGGTGTGGTGGAGGGCTGTGGGGTGGTGGTGTGGAGTGGTGGAGGGTCGTGGGGTGGTGGTGGTGTGGTGGAGGGCTGTGGGGTGGTGGTGGTGTGGAGTGGTGGAGGGCTGTGGGGTGGTGGTGGTGTGGTGGAGGGCTGTGGGGTGGTGGTGGTGTGGAGTGGTGGAGGGTTGTGGGGTGGTGGTGGTGTGGAGTGGTGGAGGGCTGTGGGGTGGTGGTGGTGTGGTGGAGGGCTATGGAGTTGTTTGGAGTGGTGGAGGGCGGTGGGGTGGTGGTGGTGTGGAGTGGTGGAGGGCTGTGGGGTGGTGGTGGTGTGGTGGAGGGCTGTGTGGTGGTGGTGGTGTGGTGGAGGGCTCTTGGGGTGGTGGTGGTGTGGAGTGGTGGAGGGCTGAGGGGTGGTGGTGGTGTGGAGTGGTGGAGGGCTGTGGGGTGGTGGTGGTGTGGAGTGGTGGAGGGCTGTGGGGTGGTGGTGGTGTGGTGGAGGGGTATGGGGTGGTGGTGGTATGGAGTGGTGGAGGGTTGTGGGGTGGTGGTGGTGTGGTGGAGGGTTGTGGGGTGGTGTGGAGTGGTGGAGGGCGGAGGGGTGGTGTTGAAGGGGGTCGGGGTGATGGTGGGAGCCGCAGGGGTGGTGGGGGAAAAGAGGAGGGGACAGTGGGGTTGGAGGGGGTCGAGGTGATGGTGGGGGCCGCGAGGGTGGTGGGGGAAAAGAGGAGGGGTTCGTGGGGTTGGAGGGGGTCGGGGTGAGGGTGGGGCTGCAGGGGTGGTGGGGGAAAAGAAGAGGGCTGGTGGAGTTGGAGGCGGTCGAGGTGATGGTGGGGGCCACGAGGGTGGTGGGGGAAAAGAGGAGGGGACAGTGGGGTTGGAGGGGGTCGGGGTGAGGGTGGGGCCGTAGGGGTGGTGGGGGAAAAGAAGAGGGCTGGTGGAGTTGGAGGGGGTCGAGGTGATGGTGGGGGTCGCGAGGGTGGTGGGGGAAAAGAGGATGGGACAGTGGGGTTGGAGGGGGTCGGGATGAGGGTGGGGCCGCAGGGGTGGTGGGGGAAAAGAAGAGGGCTGATGGAGTTGGAGGGGTCGAGGTGATGGTGGGGGTCGCGGGCCGCGGGGGTGGTGGGGGAAAAGAGGAGGGGACGGTGGGGTTGGAGGGGGTCAGGGAAGAGAGAGAGAGAGAGGGAAATGCCGCGATACAGACCCCCATATCAAGTCTTTGCACAGTCCCGGTGCAATTCCCGAAGCTGAAAACAAGTTAGTGAAGGAAGTTCTTCTCCTTGACTTAACTCAGATAATCCTTCACCCTGGAGAAATAAATAAATAAAAATAAAAATAATTTTAAATTTTTTATTATTATTATTATTTTTTTTCCCTCACACTTTTATTTTATTTTATTTTTTATTTTTGTATAATAAACTGCAATCACTGAATGAAATAGGGTAGGTACGCTGAATGAAATGCTTCCAATTTACCTTAATTCAGGTACTTCTTCACCCTAGAAATATTGACCAGGGGTATCCCCTTACCCTGCAAATCCTCTAGATGTACTGCTCCATGAGGTAATACCTTTACCACCGTGTAAGGTCCTATCCATTTGGGTGCCAGTTTGGTTGGAGTTGTTGGGACCTGATGCACTAAAACCATGGATCCTTCCTGAACTTCATTAGACCTCAGATACCTGTCATGCAGTCTTTTGTGATCTTCTTGTGTTACCTGAAGTTTTTGCATTGCTCCTTCTCTGTATTCTTCTAATGCCACCAATCTCTCAATGGGAGGTTCAATTCCAATGGTTTTGGTTCCCATTTCCTTTTTGATAATGAATTCAAATGGGGCCAATGCCTCTTTTCCATATACTAAACGAAATGGACTCTCAACAGTGGTTCCCCTTCTTGTAGTTCTGAAAGCCCAAATTGCACCGATCAATGCTTGTGGCCAAAAGCTTTGATGATCAAAAGATAATTTGCGCAGCAATCCGATCAAAATCTTATTGGAGCTCTCTGCTTGCCCATTTGCCCTTGGATAGTAGGCACAAGATTTTTTATGGAAGACCTTGTACCTGTCAAATATAAATTGGAGCAGTTGATTTACAAAATGTGTTCCCCTATCACTAGTGATTTCCAGTGGGCAACCAAATCTTGAGAAAATACGTTTATACAAGTACTTAGCTATTGTTAACGCCGTGCAGTCCACAGTAGCTTTAGCCTCTATCCATTTAGTTGCATAACATGTGGCCATCAAAATATACTTCTTACCTCCAGGTTGGCCAGTTGGACTGATTGGTCCTATGAAATCAAGACCCCAACGTTCAAATGGGAGCCATCCTGTAGATATGACTAATGGTTGGAAATTCAATTTGGTTGGCGTAGGAGCATACCTCTGGCAGATGTGGCATTCTTTAGCAAACTTGATCGCATCCTTGTAAATATGAGGCCACCATAGTCCCTTGTGGATGATTCTGTGAGCCAATTCTTCCCCCTTTAGATGCCCTTCACCATGTGCTGCCTCAAGCAAAGGGGTTACCTCCTCTGGAAAAACACACTTTCTCAAGATACCATCCTGACAGTATTTATATAAATTTCCATTTATAAGTGAATATGCTTTGGTTTTCAGGAGCAATCTTCTCTTTTCTATAGGTGTCAAGTGTTCTGGGAGTTTTCCAGTAGTGAGAAAATGGAGAATTCCATCATACCAATCAGTCTGAATTGCCAATAGGAAGAGATTACTATCCAGCAATTCATCATTAATACCTGTTGCCTTCTCGCTCATTGTAGTCCTGGACACTTGATCTGCCATGTAGTGCTCTCTTCCTAGCTTAATATGAATATCAAAGTTGAATTCTTGAAAGAGGAGTAACCATCTCCAAATCCTTCCAGCTACTCTAGGCTTGTTTATCAAGTACTTCAAGGGCTGATGGTCGGATATGACTATAAAATGTACACCGAGAAGGTAATGCTGAAACTTCTGAAGAGCAAATACAATAGCCAAGCCTTCCCTTTCGGTCGAAATGTAGTTCCTTTCTGCTTGGGTGAGTAGTTTGCTTGCATAGGAGATAGGTCTATCAACCTTGTGTGATGATGGTTGAGCTAGAACTGCACCAACAGCATGAAGACTAGCATCTGTATGCACATGAAATTCTAATGACCAGTTAGGAACACTTAAAAGTGGAGCAGTGCATAACCTCAATTTTAGTTCACAAAATGCTTTCTCAGCTTCAGCACTCCATGAGAAAGGGACCTTTTTACTGGTAAGCCTTGATAAGGGCTTAGCTATTTCTAAATACATTCGTATGAATCTTCTATGATATCCTGCATGGCCCAAAAAACTTTGCACTTCCTTTGGGCTTTGTGGAATAGGCATGGATAGAATAGCAGTAACCTTTGCGGGGTCAACCGTTATCCCTTCAGCAGATACTATGTGACCGAGAAGAGTGCCCTTGGTGACCAAAAAATGACATTTAGTAGGATTTAACTTCAAACCTGTTTTGAGACATTGCTCAAAGATTTCCTTTAGATTTTCCAAATGATCATGGAAATCTTGAACTACTACTCTTCTATATGTGCCTGAAAACACTGAAAAGTCATCCATGAAAATGCAGAGAAAGGTTGTTAACCACTTGCCCAATATCAGATACATTGTTCTATTAAATGAAGCTGGTGCATTCTTCAAACCAAAAGCCATGCGAGTATAGAAATAAGTGCCCCATGGAGTAACAAAGGCTATTTTATCCCTATCATCAGGATGGATCACTATCTGATTGTAGCCACTAAAACCATCCAAGAAGCTATACAAAGTGTGATCGGCTACTTCCTCAAGTACTTGTTCTGAAAAGGGCTGAGGAAATCCATCTTGAACAATCACTTTATTTAAGGCACGAAAATCAACGCAAACTCTTATTTTTCCACTATTTTTCTTGGGTACAATAACCATAGAAGAAAGCCACGTGAAATGTTCTACTGGAACAATTATACCTGCTTCTTCTAGTTTTGTAACTTCCAACTTTACCGCCTCTGCATATTTTGGATTGAGTCGATACCGCCTACTTCTTGCAGGCGCGGCTCCCTCAACTAAGGGTATTCTGTGTAATCCAAGCTCCTCTGGTATCCCTGTTAGATCTTTGTAGGACCATGCGAAGACATTTTTATAAGCAAAAAGTAAAGAAGTTACCTTCTACAGTAAAGGAGGATAATGCCATAGCCAAGAGGCTAAGTGGACTACTTGAGGGTTCTCTTCATCCCCTAGATTTACTTCTTGAACCAGTGTTTCAGGACTAGTCTTGTTTGAGAAATCATCTCCACTGTATGCAGGTGTGGACTTTAACTTATATTCTGCAATAGTTCTCTGATCCATCCTTGAGGTATATCCGAAAAAAAGGGGAGATCCTCTCTGCATTCAGGCTCATAACTTTCCTGTTCTGAAACCTCTATAGTTGTTGCCCTTTCAACATTCGTAATCTCCTGCAAGCTCTCATTCTTCAACTCCTTGTGAACCTCATGGCCTTTTCCTGCAACTCCTTCATCTGCAACTTCTTCCTCTATTTCATTGATTTCCATCGTGCAACACTCTGCACTTTCCATCATCCAATTCAATAATGTATCTTCTTCTTGGGGTAGAGAGGGCATTACCTGAGTGTCCACAGTATACCCAGTAGTTTTCCCTGAGTCAAATCCTTCTTCCAAATGTAGTTGCAGCTGGCTATTGGTGCTTGTTGAAATCCATAGTTTGTTTTTCCCCCAATCTTGCAAAGCTTTTGCTTGCCTTAGCCAAGGTCTCCCCAGGAGTAAAGGGTAAGAAGTCTCCTGTGGAAGTGCAATAACAACAAAATCTAGAACAAAGTGGCAACCCTGTACTATCATCACTACCTTTTCAATAATGCCAAGAGGCGCAACCCGATGTTGATCTGCTAGTGTAACTGTGAATGGTGCCATCTTGGTGGGGTTCAAATTCAGTTTCTTCATTGTGAAATCTGGCATCAAATTGATACCAGAGCCTCCATCTATGATCACACCTGTGAGAGCTTCATCCTTTATACAAACAGATAATCTTGAGCTTTGGTAGTCTGCTAAGGGTGCAGGGGGAAAATCAACCATGAAACCATCTATACTGGGTGATTGGACCAAGTGAGCAGAGTGTATAATCTTCAATAAGTCACTTCTTATTTTTGAATCCATCCTTATAAGTTCGTATAGACTAACCTTGTGATGAATACCTTTCAAGATCTATTCAATGTTTACCTCATAAGTGTCTTCTTGCAGAGTTGTTGGTTGGTCCCTTAGAGAAGTAGCCATCCTTTCATAAGCTCCTTCAATTTCTGCTTGGCCCTTCCACCCAGACTTCTTTTCCTCTTCTTTATCCTGGACTCCCTCTTGTTCCTCTCTATGGGTTGCTGCCGCTTGTCTGGCTCTAGTCATCATGGGCATTGAAGAAGATGAAACAACATAAGACCGAGTGGTCATACCTTCTTCTTGTGGAGAGACTGCAATCATGTGGATTGGAGCAGGACGGCTTCTTGGGCAGTCTTTGGTATAGTGATCCTTAGCCTCTGGACAATGTTGACAAGGAGGTGTATCTTCTGGAAGGGAACGCCTATTTTGCATATGGCCATACTCACCACATCGATAACACATCAATGGCCTATTATATCTAGTCTTTGTAGACCGATTCTCCTCCCTATTAGGTGCATTTGAAGTACTAGCATAATACGAATCCAAAGCTTGAGGGTTACCTCGTTGCTGTGTACCCTTGAGGTAGTAACAGTCTCTAGCTTCATGACCATCCTTCCCACAAAATTGACAGCTTACCTTGTTAGGGCAATTAGCATTGGAATGTCCATTGTTGTTACATATTGTACACCAAATCTGCCTTTTTATATCCTGAGTGGTCCGCAAATCTTCTAACTCACGGGGAAGTTGGGATACTTCATCATCAGTGCGACGTAGTGGTGGCAAGACCTTCTCTTTATGTTGATTTTGTTGCATTTTCAATGCCTCGAGTTCCTTCCTCAGTTGCCCAATAGGGTCTAGTTCTGCAGCATAATTTGATTGTGTATCCCCTTCAAAATGTTGCCTTGCTTCTTCAATGCGTGATGCTGCTGCAACAAAATCATTGAGGGTTGCATCCAATCTAAGAGACTCACGTAGCTTCTGCTGAGATGACCTGGGCTGAGCTTTTTCTATCCATTTTTTAACCAAGAAGTCACCTGGAGCATGTGGTAGACGTGCAACAAGTGCTTTTGTTCTAGTGTGAAGTTCATGAAAGGATTCACCTGATCTTAGCCTTAGATTCTCGAGTTGGTCTAGAGCTCTTTCCGAGGAGTCACTAGGTCGAAATGTTTGTGAGAATGCCGTCTTCAGAGCCTCCCATGTAGCAAAATGGCCATCTGCATATTGACTGTACCATTTGTCAGCAAGGCCTTCCAATGTGGATGGGAAGAGTACCAGCATTGCATCCTCTCTATTCTGCAGACCTCGTCCACGGCATAAGGAGATGAACCTCCTCACATGATCATCAGCATCCTCATAAGCTTGTCCCTTGAAGGTAGGAAACTTAATATTGAGTCTAGAGAGTAAATGAGAGAGATCCTCCATTTGCACTGGTGTTTCTTCTGATGTATCTGAGGAGAAGTCTAATGTTCTACTATGCTTCTCCTTTGATAGTGGTGTCGCACCGAATTCAATAGATAAATTCAAACAGGGTAGAGGGGAGGTAGGTTCACTAGTTGAAGATATAGCTGACTTGTTAAGGCTCCTTCGTATACCAAGAGGCTCCTTATCTGCTCGCGTATGGGTCATGTACCTACTTGCAAATGCAATAGGGCAAAAATACTGAAAAAGAGGACTATTTACTATCCTCAGGGCCTCTCACAGAATGCAAGTGTCCCACCGTGCGTGCCAAACTGTAGAGGAGGTACTGGGGTATCTACTTTTAACAGGAGCATGCAACAAGCACTCCAGTACTTCACCTACTCAAGGGAGGTTCTCCTTAAGGAAATATACCCTTTAACACTTCTGTGAGCAGGCAAATATCAATAATGGCACAGAGTTGTGAATACTCAAGAAAATATTAATGACAAAATGACATTAATGGAAGACCATCCACTCCTTAGTTTGAATCAGATGATTACACATAGGCCAAAGAGGTGCTCAAAAGTTCATGCTCTGGGCTAACATGCCACTCTAGAACTAAACAACATCAATACAAGGGATTCTTCCAATCTGTACAATGGACATAACTAGATGCAGACTAGCACTGATCAATACAAAGTATGAAGACTAGCCCTAAGGGAAAGAGCACGAAATACCAATGACTCACACTGAATGACAAAACCAAGCCACTCTCTTCACACTATTGTGCTATTAGCCCTCCACTGGGAAGCCTACGCTCTGTATCCTCACCACAGAGTGACTTCCTACAGTAGGCTTGAAGCCACAAGGTGCAAAGAGAGGACCTCTGTACGTATGTATGTAAATGTGTGTATCTCAAATGTATATATGAATTCTATCCCAAATCAACACAAATCCATTGCTTTTATAGGATCCAATAGGCCAAGAGGGCCTTGCCAATTCCTCACGTCCACTGATCACGCGTCGGTTGATTGCCCAAGATTGGAGGGGTAGATCAAATATTCCACTTGATTTGAATTGGATCCTCAAAAATAGGCAGTCGTCATGAATGGTTGGCGGCAACACTCATTTCTCCACTTTTACTTTTACCTCTTACACGTTTACTGTCACTTTTGAATGCAAGCTGAGATCCTCATTTTGTGCCGCTCGTGATATTTGATTAACCCTAAGAAGCACATCCTTTGTAGTAGCTTTTGATCCTTCATATTAAGTGAGCGGTGTGGAAGGTGAGTTGTGGGGAGTTGAGAGAGATTATGGGGTTTGTGGAGGGTTATGGAGGGGTGTGGAGTTGTGTGGGGTTTGTGGGGTTTGTGGGTTGGGTGGGAATAGGGGGTGAGTTATGGGGAGTTGTGGGGGTTTTTGGGGTGTGGTCAAAAATTGATACAAGATTTCAAAGTTATTATTGCACCTCGTCGAGAGCTTTCCAACGATATATAACACTATAGGGTTTGGTTGAGAAATGATCCTCTAAATGTCCATCCAAACTGTATGAGAGCCTTATGTAA
>CM035444.1:98316756-98336756 GCA_020310875.1 Ceratopteris richardii | reverse complement strand
GTCTTTTTGTCTGTTTGTTTGTCTATCTCTATATCTGTCTATTTGTCTATGTCTTAATCTCTTTATCTGTCTATCTTTTATCTCTCTATCTATCTGTCTATCTATCGATCTATCTATATATCTATCTATCTATCTATCTATGTATCTATCTATCTATCTGTCTATCTATCTATGTATCTTGTTGGAGACCTCTTAATCTCCAAAGGTTTGATCTGTACTGATTTAAGGATTGTTCTATACAAGTCATAGACCAAACTTTACATGAATGTTACCTTGATTTACAAAATCATTCACTGGTACTTCTCTGAGTGAAGTTTCTTCTTCTTTAAAAGTTTGCTTCAGTGTTTAACTTTATTACCTGCATATAACTTCAAATTTCTAATCCAATGATATACATACCTCCATGTTATTGTTGTGCAATCATATCATCCATTAGATCTTCAAAGAATCATTAGAAATTTTATTTGATCATTAAGATCAAGGATATATCAGAAACTATCTTCCTAAACAATCAACTTAGACGTAGGCAACTTCTAAGGTTGATTTCTCACAGTGCACGTCCTGTTTTGTTAAATGCTTTTAGCCATAGCTGCCTTACCTTCCAACTTAGATTTTTAATGCTCAATCATAGAAAAATTTACACTTTGAAACTGAGATCCAAGCAAAACATTGACACGAAGAAGTGCGCAACTTAGAGAGTTCTATCTGCAGACAGTACATATACATGTTCCTATTGATCATACACACAATCTGAGAAGAATTAGACCATGAAACTTTGAACATAGCTTGATTAGCTTCTACATTATATGTGTACAAAAGATTTCCTGATCCACTTGATCAGGCCGAGAGAAATCAGAGAAAGACTCGATGCTAACTCATGGAGATGACTCTCTACACATCTACCTCATGGACACTTTGCTTCTAATGACTCTCTCGCCTATTTATTTTCATTCTTGACTTATATACATATGATTCTAGACTTATCTTGGATCTATTACATTACTCCTTATCATTCTAATGATCATCCATACTCATAGTACAAGAATTTCCATCTGTAATGTACATATGTATACATGCTACATTTTTGAGATCTCTTCACTTTCTCAATGACTTCTTTGGCTTCATTTTGATTCCTGACTTGCTTCAAGTTCTTTATAATCACCAATTATAGATTTCTTTGCTCCAACAATTCCCCCTCAATCACTAATTGTGATTATATCATTCTTCTTTATTCTTGCCATCTCTTTGAACTTTTGTAGCTTATGTCCATCTAAGCTTTTTGTCAACATATCTACAACTTGCTCTTTTGTTGGTGTATACAATACTCCAATCTCTTTGTCAAGTACCTTTTCTCTCAAGAAATGATACTGAATCTCTATGTGTTTAGTCCTAGCATGAAAAACAGGATTACCTGCCAAATATAATGAACTCATGTTGTCTCCAACAATAATTGGAGTACTCTGATCAGTTCCAAAACTCTTTAATAAATTCTTCACCCATATCACTTCCTTTGTAGCCTCTACCATTCCTTTATACTCAGCTTCTGTGGATGACAAAGCAACTATATGTTGCTTCTTTGAGCACCAAGAAACTAACTTATCTCCAATGTAACAAAGATAACAATGAGTAGACCTTCTATCATCTAAATTACCTGCCCAATCTGCATCACTAAACACTTTGATTCTGTGTCAGAAGTAAAACCATAATACAAACCTTCACTTAGGGTTCCCTTGATATATCTTAGTACCCTTTGAGCTGCAATCCAATGAGTTTTCTTTGGCAATGCATAAATTGTGATAAGCAACCAACTGCATATGATAGGTCTAGTCTTGTCAAGGTAGCATAGATCAAACTACCTACCAAACTCTGATATTTCTTCATGTCATTAAATTCTTCTCCTCCATATCTACTCAATTTATGATTTACCTCCAATGGTGTGATTGAAGGCTTGCAATCTTCCTTGTTGAACTTGACCAAAAGATTCTTCAAGTATCTCTCTTGTGTAACATATACTCCATGTTGAGTATACACAATCTGCATTCCTAAAAAATAAGACAAGTTTCCCAAATCAGTTATCTTAAACTCCTTTTCTATTTGCTTCTCGAGCTCCTTGGTTCCTTGAGCATCTGTACCTGTGACAATAATATCATCAACATAAATACACATGTATATATACCCATCTTCACTTGTGTAGCTCAGTGATGAGTAGCACCTCCTTTAATGTCAATCCGGGAAGACACGAGGATGGTATGATGACCTCGAGCAAGTGAAGGCACAAGTGCGTGAGTGCGAAGCACACCAACATGCACACACATACACACACACACGCGCACACACAAGGCAAGACAAAGAGTGAGAAGCAATGGAGTTCTTTAGATTACTTTCAAAAAGCTCATACAAGTTCAAATCAATTACAAGCTAACCTCAAAAATGAGCTCTCTAGCTCTATTTATAGTTTTTGACTAGGTTTTGGCCTTGTCCAGACCTAGTGTCCGGCCTAGTTAAAAATTAGGTTCTCTGCCCTATTTGGAGGTTCAAACGGAGTCTAAAAAATGTGAAAATTGATAGGGAGGTACTTCTAAAGCTCCTCAAGCTCAAGGACTCCTTGACTTGCACAAAATGGAGCTACAAAAATATGAAATGGTATTTACAATGGTTTTTAGTGATGAAAATCACTATTTTTGTAGGGATTTCTTCTAACATTTTGACATACATTTCTTGGAGCTCCCTACTTGCTCCTTCTTGTGTGCCCAACTCCTTGATGCATGAAAAATTTAAATGGCCTACTTGCCAGATCTTCTTTGACTACTGTGTCTGCTTGTGCTTTCTCTTCGCTCCGACTCCCTTCGTAGGCTTCCTTGTCTTGTGAGTCCTTCAGTTCCTTGACTACTGCCAACACCCCACCCTCTCTCGCGTCTGTTGTCTCTGACAGACCCTTGCCTAGCTGTGCGTTGGATGTAATATTGCACCACATCGGAAGCAAGGTGGTGTTCTTCTAATCGTAGCCCCCGTGCTAGGTCTGTTAACAATGCATCCCAATCGACTGGACCTGGGACGTCTGGATGGGGCACCCGCAATTGATCTGAGTAGATGGTCCTCTCCACAGCGAATAGTTGGAGGAGATGTGAGGGCTTGGGTACAAATATTTCTGAGTGATATTCCTAGAACCCTGTGATGAACATCTCCTCGAAGGTCTGCTTGAATCATGCTGGGAGGTATTTTATTCTTGCGTGCCAGGAATATACTACCTTTATTGAGGGGGTAGTGCTCATATCATATACCAGATCTTGGTTGCCTGCAGTGAAGCCAGCTCCTGAAAAGTGGGGGTCCTTGATGTTCTTGAATGTCCTGAATGTGATGAGCATTAATTCGAAGATCTTCATGCACATCTGTGCCATCACATCAGGGGTGTTCCGTAGTCGAATGCTCCAGTGACGGATTGTAGAAAGCATGTAAGCAACAGTAGGAGGTCCTTGTGGAGGTGCTAGATAGACATAATTTAACCACTTTGCACAACCTTTGACGTTCTTTACAGCAATGGTAAATTCGGGCCAGGTGCGTCTGCGGAAGACTGGAACATAACAGGGATTATATTTAATAAAGAGTGGCATGTTAGTCCAAGTACGAACCATCTCGGGATAGGTCTCAAGAAGACGGATCCTCCAGGCGGGTTGATGAATGGATCCTTTTTTAGCACTCTCCGGAATATCATCGGGCCCAAATTGTGTGGCAAAGGTTGGAGCCTTGCCACATCGTCGTTGGATCTCTGCGTTGTAATCTGCCAGGAGTACACAGTATGGCACATACTGATCGTCATTGGTGCCTATCCATCTATGATGAGACATACTGCGGAAATATTCTGACTTTATGATGGTGTCTTCTAATTTGGCCATTGATTGGATTTGGATTGCCACTCGGTCTTCATGGGTTTTCGTTGTCTTTTCAAGTGTCTAGAGCCATTCTGGTACTTCGACTTCCAAGGTGTCCATTCCTTCTGAGGTTTGCTGACCTCCTGGCATAGGCATAGGAACATATGGTTCCTCATACATTTCGTCCACCTCAATGGGTACCAATTCATCTGGCTCTGGTTCTACAACTGGAGAGGGCTGTCTTTCATATTCCAGTAACTTCTTCTGCAAATTTGCCACCCGCTCTGTTAATGCCTTTACTTCCTCTGAAGTCGTGGTTGTTTCTATAACTTTGGGTTGTGCCTCCTGTTCCCTGAGTTTTCCAAATCGTTATGTGCTTCTAATAGATCTGCATAGCTTTCCAAGATTGTCTTCATTGTGTCTGAGGGGACTGCTTTGAATTGTTCTGGGTTGATTTCCTGGGGAGAGCCTTCCATGGCAGCTTCCAGGTTTTCTTCGTTTTGCTTCTACAGACGCCTGTTTTCTTCAAGGGCTGTAGCCATGTGTTTTCTGAGTAGAGTCAAATTTCACCGGACTCTCAGATTATCTGTCTGGTAGACTTCCAGTAAAGCTTCGAGTTGTTTGACACCTGGCGCTTGTGATGGTTGGGGTGTCTCTAGGAGGGTTTGATGAGCTTGCTCGAGTGTGGTGTAACGTTGATTGAGGTCTGCATTTTCTTCTTCTATAATTGTAAGCCATCTCTGTAGTTGTTGATGATTCGTAGTTAGTTGATGATGACGTTCTTTGAGAGCCTGATACTCACTCTGAAGTTGATACACACATTGATGTAATGCCATGAATATACTATTTACATTAAACGATGCAGGGAAAGATGAAGATGCAGGGGGAATGGGGAAGGGGAAGGGAGTTGTGAATGCTCTGGAGTCAAGTGGTGAGGTAGGTGGAGGGGGTACGGGAGATTGAGGCTGCGTGGGGGGAGGGAGTGGTGTTGTGGCTGGTGATGTTTCCATTGTGTCGAACGTGTGTGTGACTGTGTAGATGGGAACAGTGGGTGGGGTGGATGTGATATTTGTGAAGAGTGTTGTGAAAGTGGGCATGGTAACTCCTCCAAATTGGATGCCGGGAGAGAGAGGAATTCCCATGACGACTGTGATAATGGCAGAAATAGGCGTGGTAGTGCCAGGTGGTGAGGTGACTTGTGTAGTGAGAGGTGAGGTGGGTGGTGAGAGTGGTTCGGCCTGATGTGCTTCTGTTTGTGTGTTACCTCTTGGTTCTGATACATTGATGTGGATTTGTTTGCCAGATCGCATGGGGCAAGTAGGCACTCGTTTCTCGAATCGATGAATATAAGCCATGGCTGCATGAACAGCCTCATCTAAACCTACCACGTCAATGTGCAGGTTCATTGATTCAATAAACATGTCATCCACACCTTCCTTGGCTAACATTTGGCTCATGATCATCTTTCCTGTCTCGAGCGATAGTTTGTGTTGTTCTTGTACTTGCTTCATGGTTTCGTATAATCTTTTTATTTGGGCCGAGTATGCCGGGGCACTTGCTAGTTCTGAAAGTTCTTCATATCCTTGATCATACTCCTCGTTTGCTTCTTCTTCTTCTGTCTCTTCTTCATCCTCTTCTACTTCTACTACTCCCGGTTGGGTCGGGGCTGAAGTTGTAGTCGTGGGTTGTTGTCCTTGGGTCTGCTCTGCTTCTGTCTCCAGGTTAGACTCATTGATCAAACGGGCAATTTCTTCATCTGTCAAATCAGCAAGGGTGTAACCTTGTGGGAACTCCAAGTCCGATGGAATAGGAGGGAACACCAGATTGGGTCCTTTGGCGCTTGGTCTGGGTAGGTGAATGGTGAATGGTCGGACACGTCGTGTTTGTGGAGGGGCACCTCTGGTGTGGTGGTGGCTCCCCTTGCTTGGGCACATGGTAATTGAACTCCCCCTCTCATCTTCTTCGATGGAGGACCTGCCGTTGACAGTCGTCTTTGGAATTCTTGGGCCCTGGACCATACTAGTGCTCTTTGAATGGGCACGTCGTACGCTAAGCACCTGTAAATTATTCTCGTCAGAGCACAACACCCATGAAGCACATTCTTCTGTTTCTTATTCCATCGTTGATGGGCTAGATGGATTTGATCGATGATCCAGTGTGGCAGATTGATGGTGAGATTCTCTGCCTCTGCCAAGTACAAGCTGAACCATATCTTTTTAGGTGGCATTGTGAAGCGTTCTTGGGCGGGGAAAGCGAAGTGCTGCATGATTGTTCGTAGGTGGAGAGCGATGGTTGGTGTCATTGCTACCATGTCCTTTAATTTGTTGAGATCCTTGTGC
The DNA here is from genome assembly GCA_020310875.1 of Ceratopteris richardii. Taxonomy (NCBI): domain Eukaryota; kingdom Viridiplantae; phylum Streptophyta; class Polypodiopsida; order Polypodiales; family Pteridaceae; genus Ceratopteris; species Ceratopteris richardii. The sequence goes on along the minus strand of CM035444.1, from coordinate 98,330,548 downwards.
TTCATCCTTCCTGGAATCATTGTTTCCTTCTCAGTGGGAATATGCATACCTTGCATCTTCAATGCTTCTCGTACTAGGTTGAGGGTCATTTTGAATCTCTTGAGTTCGTGGCCTGGCATCAGTGAAGGTAGCACAAAAGTACTATCGCCTCCCTTGGCCCTGCTAGGGGTGATGGTACTGATAAAATAGGAACAGCGCAGGAAATCTAGCTTAGGTAAATGTCCCTGGAAATAGTCATCCAAGCCCGCTTTGGTCCATACGGATCGCATCACTTCTGCATTCTGATATTGCTCAAATTCGTAGGTGAAGAAATGATATCGTCCCCATTTGCCATTGAACTCAAGTTCTGCCTCCCAAAAGTAGGTGCCGTCTCCCAATGGCCCTGCAACATCACTGAACCAATGTGCATGCTTCCCCACTTGAGAAGTGTGTCCCTGAGGAGGGTCCTGAATAGGGAGCACATGCACCGCTTGAAGTTCTTGAGGCCTCTCAGTGAGTTGGGGTTCAAGGAGGAGGGTTTCTATGTCCACAATCTGTGCGCTAGACCCTGCCTGGGAACTGGGGTTGGGGGGTTTGTTACAAGTTTTAGGCTGCCAAACGTAATGGATGGCTTTTGGTTTTGGCTTTGTGGAGACTCTGGAGGGCTTTATGAGTATGTCCGCTTGGAAATGAGGCTTTTTAGGGACCCATTTGCAAGTGATTCCGCCCGTGCTCATGTGTAAATGTGCGTTTCTGTTTGTTGAATGAGAGTGGGCATCAGCTCTTTGAGTGAGTGAACTCTGTCGTGTGTGCTGTGATTTGTGTGTAACTAGTTGAGCCCGCAAGCAAGCCTTAGGCAGCCAAATTTGTCTTGATTGTGGACCAGCCTTCATCGACTTCTTGGGTACCCAGATAGTTTTCACTTTCACAAAAGAATTTTTGGGATTCTTCTTATTAGTATCATGTCGTTGATTACTAATAGGAAGTTGAGATAGTTGTTGTGGCTTGACCGCAATAGGCCGCTCGCCTTTTCGCACCCACAATTGTTTCAATGGCTGAGTCATTCTGCTTCGAACGTTCTTTTGGCCTCCAGCATAGGTAGTCTTCAGTAATTGATCTGCCTTTGGTTGCTGCCTCCCTCTAGCCTTTGGAAAAGAAGGGAGTTCCGTTGAGTCCTTGACTTCTTTATTGAGATCATCATTCCTCTGCATCACATAGCTTTGGACAAGAACAGCATGGTCAACTTCATGTGTACCCCTGGAAGGACCAAGAGTCTGTGCCTTTCCTAGTTCCTTGAGTGTTCCATTATCTAACTCAATCGTAATTCGACTCTGATTTATCCATACCTGAAGAAGTCCACTTCTTAAGTTTAAGTTGATTGCATGGTCATAGATCCAATCTTGACCCAAGACCAGAGGCTCAGTGAGATCCTCATCTTGACACACTAGTACTTTAACTGTCATTAGAACATCTTGAATGGAGAGGGGAAGTTCCACCTCGCCCATGCAAGGGGTTTCCACACCTCCCAATCCTATGAGATATGCCTCTATAGGATTGACTTTTAATTTCAATTCTCGACAGTAAGAAAGTTTAACGGCACTAGTGGCTGCACCTGAGTCAATCAAGGCCTGTGCAGTCCTTGCACTCTTCCCTTGTCCTATCTCCAAGGTTACAAAAGGATGTCAGTCAACTATTCTATGGGGGCTTACACTTGAGACTTCACACATAGCCATATGATATCCTGGGTTCGCATAGTCATCTATCCTTGGCTGATCTCGTCCTTGTCTTCTCATCTTCATTTTTCGGATGCGTTCCAAGGCTTCTGCCTCTGCTTCTTCTCGAACTTGTTTTTCCTCTTCCTTACGTTTCTTGGCAGTGTTGAGTCGATTGAGCATTTCCTCAGTGAGAGGTTCCTGATATAACTTGACTCTGCATCCGCTTATGTAGCTAGGGAGAATATCGCCTTTGAGTGTGGCTAATTGGATTGCTCCACTAGTCGAGATCCTATTTATGATCATAGGTCCATAGCCTCTCTTCTCTAGTTTTCTCGCATGTTGCTTCAAAGTGTAGACTAACACTAAGTCGCCTGCTTTCAATCCTTTATCCTTCACATGGGCATCAAAGTATGCCTTCTGCCTTTTCTTAGCTGCATATATTCCTGCTGCAGCTCTTAGTCTCGTTTCACCTAATCGTTCGAGGTCAAAAATTCTCGAAGAGAGTTCATGGCCCGTCCACTCATGCTCCCATGCTACTCTCAATGTGGGAATCAAGAAGTCCAGAGGTAGCACCGCATTTTGGCCAAATACCATTTGAAAGGGTGTGGCTTGGAGTACCGTTTTATAGGCCACTCGGTATGCCCAAACAGCATAGTGTAGCTGTTTGTCCCAATCAGAACGTTTATTATTTACCAATTTAGTCAACACATTGCATAGGATCTTATTTGTGCTCTCAGCCTGGCCATTAGCTTGTGGGTGATAGGGGGCAGACTTCTTGTGTACAACCAAGAACTCTTGGAGCAGATTTTCAATAACTTCATTCAAGAAGTGAGTGCCTCTATCACTTACCAGCTCTATAGGTAGCCCGTATCTTGTGAACACATTCTTAAATAGGAACTTAGCAGTTGTCTGAGCATCATTCTTTGTTGTAGCTTTTACCTCTACCCACTTTGTTAGATAGTCGGTGGCAACAATGATGTATTCAGCATGTGAACCCTTAGCCGAGGGATTAATAGGACCTACGAAGTCTATTCCCCACTTAGAGAATGCACGTCCACCCATCATGGGTTTCAGTGGCATCTCATCCTTGCGTATAGGGTACTGAGTTCTCTGACAGACATCACACTGTTTCACATAGGTATGTGCATCCATGTGAAGGGTCGGCCACCAGAAGCCCGCAAATAGTATTGCCTTGATCACCCGATCTGGTCCAAAATGTCCTCCTGCTACACCTTGGTGAGCTGCTTCCAAGATCTTGAGATATTCGCTCTCATGGACACATAGTCTCAGGTAACCATCTTTACCACGCTTGTATAGATTATCACCAATGAGTGTTCTAGGGCTTCTTGTTCTAGACTTCTTCGTCTGGCCATTGTCATATCTTGAGGGAATGTTCTCGTCCTCAGGAAATCTACTAATGGTTCACTCCAATCTGGCACTATGGACACTTGATATAGAGTGGCATGTTCCACAGGTGGTTTAGTGCAGCAGACTGGGCATTCCTTGCACAACTTATGGACATCAGAATCCATAGTAGGCCAATGCACTCCGAATCTCCTAAGTGTCTGTAAAGTTCTTTGCTTTGAGTAGTGTTGCTCTAATGCACCTACATGTGCTAATTGCAACCATTTTGCGTACTTGTCCTCTTCCACACAACAGGCCAATATCCCTTGATCTGTTAGTTTGTACATGCTTCCTGCCATGATATGGTACTTCTGGGCTTTTACTACCTCTCTATCTTGAGTGTTTGTGACTGGGTGATTAGGCCCGTATGTCAATACTGGCACTAATGGCTTAGCCCACTCAGGTACAACTTCCAAATTAAACAAGTAAGCATCAGGAAGGTCATCTGATACTCCTTGTGCGGCTTCTCCAGATGTGAGCCTAGAGAGATGGTCTGCTCTCAAGTGAGTCTTCCCTTTCCTCACCACAACTTCAAAGTCGTATTCCATTAGTAAGAGAAACCATCTTACCAATCTACCTGTATTGCATGGCTTGTTTACCAAGTACAACAGTGCTTGATGATCAGTAAAAAATTTGAACTTATTTGCAAGCAAGTAGTGTCTAAACTTTTTAACTGCATATACCATGCCTAATCCTTCTCGTTCAGTGGTGGTATAGTTTCATTCAGCTGCATTCAATTGTCTACTAGCATAGGCAATTGGAAGATCCATGTTACCTTCGCCCGTAGGTTGTGCAAGCACACATCCAATAGCATAATTGGATGCATCCACATGAACATGAAAAGGCTTATTCCAATCTAGTGTGGTCAAGATTGGTGCTGAACACAATCTTCTTTTGAGCTCGTTGAAAGAGTTTTCACATTCATCAGTCCACTCAAAGTTAGTCAGAAGTCCATACAGAGGCTTTGCTATGATGGCATACATGTGTATAAACCGTCGGTAATAACCACAATGCCCCATGAAAGCTTGTACTTCCTTGACATTTTTTGGCCTCGGTAGCTCTGCGATGGCTCTTACTTTTTCTTCATTAGTGGATATGCCGTTCTTTGACACTATGTGTCCTAGAATCTTGCCTTGCCTGACCATGAAAACACACTTTTCTAGGTTCAAGCAGACTTGATATTCTCTGCATTTGTCAAAGATTTGCCTGAGTTCAGGTATATGTGTTTGTCTAATGTTGGAATGAGCACAGAGATCATCAACATAGACCTCCAAATTCTTCCTCAAGAACTCTTTAAACACGTGACACATCAATCTTTGGAAAGTTGCAGGAGCATTGGTAAGCCCAAATGGCATTACCCTAAAGGCAAATATGCCCCATTCTATAGCAAACGCTGTTTTATGTTGGTCCTCGGGAGCAATGGCTACCTGATTATAGCCAGAAAACCCATCAAGGAAGCTGTACACTTCCTTGCCTGCTACTCTTTCTAAGAGATGTTCCATGATAGGAAGCGGATAGTTATCTTGAATGGTGGCTGCATTAACCTTCTTCAAGTTAATGCACACACGTAGCTTTCCATTCCTCTTGGGCACCACTACGATGGGGGATACCCACTCAGTGTGCTCAATTTCATAGATGAATCCAGCTTCTACCAGTCTATCTATCTCTTCTTTGATCTTAGCAGCATAATTATCGTTATATGTATATGGCTTCTGTTTCGAGGGTTTCGCGTCTGAGGTCATGGGAATTGTATGTGAGCATATGTCTGGATCAACACCCTTCAGGTCCTTGTAGCTCCAAGCGAATACATCTGTGTATTCTCTTAGCAAGGCTATCAATTCGTGCTCTTCTTCTTCCGTCAGGTCATGTCCTATGTAAGTGCATCTCTCCTCTCCTTCTTCCAGAGCTACCACTATTTTCTTGGTGGTTTCTTTGTTATCATAGGCCTCTCCTGATTGTGCCTCTTGTTTAGGCATTCTGATCATGACTCTCCTGTCATCTATCTCATACTTTTTAAAATTTTCCGGGACCTCAAACAAAGATTCTTCCTCTTCTGGTGTGACTTCTCTCTTCTTTCCCTAATCCTTAGGGGTCACTTGTGTGGCTAGTCTCACATCATTTGTAAGCTCTCCATGTCTCTGGGGCTGAAATTCTACTTCATAGAAGTATTCTTCATCTGATGCAAAAGGTGGGTCCATAATGATTGAGTCTAGATCGGAGTTACTTGCATCCTCAAATGCATCAGGGCTAGGTTCGCACTCTTCTAAAACTGCATCTCCCATGATTGGCTCTATGGAGAAAACTGATATGTCATAGCCATCCTCATCACAGTGTGGTGTCCATTGTTCTTCATTGATGGCTACATCCATGGTTGCTAGGATCTCTGCCCAGCCGTGGGGTTCAAATTCTTCATCAGGAAATACTACAGGTGCATAGGCTGGGTCTTGAATGGATCTATGGGTTTCTTTTGCACCTATCTCTCTGGCCTTTTCTCTCTTCTCTTCTTCCGCTGCCACTTTACACACCCATAAGTGAGTGTCTTCATGCATCCATGAGGATCCTGATCCTATGGAGTGCACAGACTCCGTGTCATCCTTGGCTCTATGGATGGGATTCCATTGAATAGGCCGTACATCTCTATGAGAGTAATCCTTGAGATTGACTTTGGTTGTAACACCTAAGTGTTGCAAGTACAAGGAATTGGTTCCCCAATCCTGGACCACTTGCAACTGTCGCATAAATGGTCTTCCCAAAATCATTTCATAGGCATGGTTCTTGCTGAAATCACATATGGCAAAAGTATGCTCAAACTCAACACCGCATGTAGTGAGAGTTATTCCTTCCAGCAAGCCTAAGGGTCTTTCTATGTGGCCATCAGCCATCTGCAATTTCATCCTCATGGGCCTGAGTGCTGGCTTGCCCCATCGTTTCCATAGAGAAGTGGTGGCAATAGCAACTCCTGCACATGAGTCTAGAATTGCCTTGGTTGTGTACCCCTGATGGGTAATGGGAAGATAGGTGTTTCCTTTTTCACCTTCACTCATATCTCCTATCTTGTTTAGAGGAATTTCTGGCATTGTTCTATGAGAACCTACCTAGGAACGGGGTTTCACTACTTCTGGCACTTGGTTAGCTACATGTTTCCATAATTCTGGCCTAACTTTGAGTAGCTCTTCTAAAGTGAGGTTGCACTGCACCTTAGTGTTTTTCACTACCTCCGTATTCCTAGGTATGACCGAGTCTTCATTCCTTACCACTACCATGGGTGCTCTCATACACGTAGACGTGGCTTCCCATGGGCCTGTGAAATGGGGTAGTTCCTGTATAGAATTAGATTCGAAATCTAATCTCTCCTGAGATTGAGTGCTCTCCTGCTCCCCATAAATGGAGGGAATATCTTGTGGGAATTGATCATGTGCATCATCCACAAGTTCAATGGGAGGAGGGACTTCACTTTCTTTACCCCATTTGTCTTCTTGAATCTCTGGTAGGAATTCTGGTGTGAACCGATTCATAGAAGAAGAGGTGTCTGGCTCCGTGGAGTTAGGCACATAAGCTTCCTGTGGGGGAAGGCTTATTCTTTTACTTGCCTCATCTTTTCCTTGATTTTTTTCTTCCTTGGCAGATCTTGCAAGTATGCTCTCTAACTTCTCTAGGAGTCCATCCAAGTGCAGTTGTGTCTTAGCTGAGCCAGAGTAGTTGAAGAGGCGACTGGCTTCAAACATGGTCTGAGCCAACGCGACCATTTTCGCGCACAGCTTGGTTCTTTCTATCTCTAGGTCAGCTCTAGGGTAGCACTTGTCATGATCCGTCACATTTGGCCTTTCTTGGATTCTGGCCTGATATGCCTTAAGCATCATATCTATGTCTTCAAGAGTGGGGTCAGCTAATACTGATCCTACTCTAGGGGGTGGTGGGATGGTCTGAGGTGGGTGGACAGATGGTGGGTTAGATGGTGATGGAAATGAGGGTGGTGGTGGTATGTGAGAGTTCGTTTGAGAGGTGAGTTCAACAATTTTGGCTTTTGTTTCTCTTATGCTTTCTTCTAAGTCGCTCATCTTTTTAGACCATTGTCTTTTCATTCTCTCTCGGCTATCCCTTCAGGCTCTCGATCGTTTCTTGGCTATGCTCTTGGTTTCACTAACCTCTGCACTCTTCTCTTGACCTATTCCTGGGTTCTGTTGCAAAGCCTGGGCTCTAGTGACCATTTGCACTGGTGCGGTGGAAGTGACACTTCCTATTGAGTCTACAACTAACCCAATAACATTAATTGGAGTTATTTTTGGCATATTATTGGGATTCTTTGGGCAATCTCGTAAGAGATGTTCCTTCCCGCAATCTTGACAAAATCCCTGAATTGTTACTGATTGGGATTGTGTAGATGCAGGCATTGGGCAATCACGAATGAGGTGATCTCCTTGACATCTATAGCATGGTCCTCTAGGGAATGGGGGTCTTATCTGTCTAGGTTGAGTTCTAGTGTTGGGATTTGCGTACATGACATTTGTGTAATCAGGCTCCCAACTAGGTTCAGTCGGTTCTTCACTATAGTAAGACTCACCATGTTCAGGTGACTGCATGTAGTAAGTCTGAGGACTATCGATGTGAGTGGAATCAAAACTATGATCACTTGGGTCACTTTCTGATAGAAATGGTGTTACTGGCACTATGGCTCTATTCAGGTTCTCTTCTGCAGCTGCATACTTTACGGGAATCACATTAGCCGAAGTTGGAGGTTGTTGAGCTAACACAGGTTGAGGCCTTTGTTGGCTTTGGTAGGGTTGTTGATAGGATTGCTGTGGTCTACCATATTGCTGTGGAGGGTACTGGTTTTGGTATCTTCCCTGTTGTGGATAGGGCTGAGGGTAGGGTTGCTTAACTGCTTGCTTATTGTATGGGCAGTCTGGTGCTGTGTGATTTGTGTATCTCCATTCTATGGTGCAATATTGGCTGCTAGGGTTCTCTTGGGGTTGAGCCATGATGGGACATACATTCGCCATATGGTCACCACCGCAAGTATAACACCTCTTGACTGGGGCAAATCTAGGAATTTGTTTACTAGAGACACCTAGTTTTTGAGCTACTTTCTCAGCGAGTTCCTCAATTGATGTAGATTGCGAGGAAGAGAGGCTAGAGGCGCTATCTGAATCCTTGTAGATTTTGGAAAGCTCTAACTCCTCCCCTAGGTTATCCTCGATGTCGATGCACATGCGTACACACTCTTCTATCGTCCTAGGGTCCTTCAAGTACACATATGACCTCAATGTGGTACTTAGCAATCCATCCAAGAATAAAGCCACTTGTTTGGCTGGTGTGGGTAACTCAGGAACAGGGCATCTCTCAAGATATTGCCTAAATCTTCTTCCTGCAAGTCTCACGATCTCTTGAGGGGTCTGCTTGAAGCTGTGTATCAATGAGGAAGTATTATGCCTTATGCCACTTTTAGAGAATTCGGTGATGAAAGCCTCTAAGAGTTGGTCTATGCTCCTGAACTGTCTCTCATTCAATGGTTGAAACCACGTAAGGGCTGTGTTCCTAAGTGTTAGACCAAAGGCATTATATTGCGTGAATAGGTCCTCAACTTGTTCAGCTCTCAAGACTTGCCTAAACTCGGCCACATGATCATATGGGTCTCTTGTGCCATCGAAGTAATTCTTCATGGACTTAACTAACTGAGTCGGTCTCAAAATCCTGGTGTGTTCCCTAGGCCTTGGCAGAGGGAAATCATCAGCATTCCTTTGGTTCCTTGGGGCTCTAAGTCCCTCAGGTTCCACTCTATTTGTTTCAGTTCTCGTTCTTTCTCTTCCCACTGGGTTGGCAAAGCTTACCTTCGGTCTATCTCTATGTCTGTCTCTTTGAGTTCCATGAGCATGGGATGTTCCAGCTCCGGGGTGACCAAAGGACACATTCGATCTTGGTTGGGGGAAAATAAATTCACCTTTCCAAGTGTAAGCATGCCTATCATTTTTTGTAACCACAAAGACCCTCTCTGAAGCGTGATCTAAGTAGGTCACTCTGCCTGGGCTATTAGGATCTTTGAACTCATATATCATGATTGTTTCTACCTCATTCGGTTGATCAGATCTATACCTCCAAAAGGCTTCATCAGTCTCTCGGTTTAGGAGTAGATCTATGCTCCTATTGTCTTGGGGAATCCACTCTGGTGTGATAATCCTAGTGAGAACAGATTTGCCTCGGGGGGTTCTAGGTTCTACACCCATGTTTCCTTGCTCCAGGTCACCTAAGTCCGTTTCTGGGATCACATTCCCAAATTCATCTGTCCGGTCTGGGTGACTAGTGACTACATATATTGTCCCTTCTTTGTCCAAGTATGCTCCATTTTCAAACTTGACTGCTGGATGTTCCAGTTCAATGGATTGGTCAGGGTTTTTAATTTGGACCACAGATCTTCCTAGGCCGTCTTCATAGATGCTAGCCCCTAATCGGTTGGTCCTAAGGTATTCGAGTTGCGTCTTGTAAGGGCCTTCTACCCTATGTAAATATGGCACTCCAGAGCTTCCTGTAGGTCTCTCCATACCGTGGGACATATCAGACTCGCTAGTCTCAGAGCTAGGGTAGTACGAATGATGGCTCAACTGTTGGGCCCAAGACCTAGCAGTATGATTGACACTAGCCTCTGAAGATCTAAGACTTTGTCTATCTCTCCCTAGGTGTCGTCCTGATCTAAGGTTCATATGCTTAGCTGAGCAATCCCAATTTTTACCCAAGGTACAACCTCGTTGCTGAGTTCTTTTGTATCAGTTACTTGTTCTTTTTTAATTGCTCTTAGGGTGTCACTTCTTGTCCAATTAATCTTCGTCGCAAGGAACACTTAAGTTTTAACGTACTTTGAGTGCGGTCGTCCGATTTAAATCCTTTTCCCTTAGGTTGTTTCGCAGATGTAATCTCCTAACACTTGCACTTGAGTGATTAGAGTTCTTGGACTTGGTCGTTCTTAACGTATCCCTGCTTAATTACAACCTCTATCCGTACTTAGCCTATGCTAGGGATTGACAGAGGAAGTTGAGAACTTCCAACCTTGAGTTTCTTTCCCTGTGTGTTGCCCTCGTGTGCCCAGGAAGCGTGTTCCCAAGCTTGCACTTACTCTTGCTTCGAGTACCCTTTGATGCTCTCAAAGAACCTGAAAAAGTCCACAATTAGTTCAAGAATAGAATTTAGTTGACAGATAGATCACTTTCATGCATGTAATTCACTAACCAAATTGCCAAAAATTAGACCCCTATTTTTGTCCTAAAAAATTTGGCCGAATTTGCCCATCAATCGCATTCGCAAGCTCTGTCAATCACGATTGATAGGTCAATCGCGATCGACGTGTCGGTCACGATTGACTGGTCCGTCGTGGCTGTCCGTCGTGATTGATGGGTCAATCGCGATTGACACGTAGCCCGGATTTTCAGTCGATCGTGGTCAAAGAATCGTTGACTCTACCGGTCGCGATCGATGGGTCGATCGCAATTGACAGGTCCATCGTGAGGGTCTGTCGGTCGTGGTCAAGCAATTATTGACCGGGTCGGTCGCGATTGACAGGTCCGTCGGGGCTATCAGTCATGATTGATTGGTCAGTCGCGATTGATGGCTCGATCACAATTGACACGTGTCACGCGTAGGTTTTGTCAGTCGTGGTCAGTCGGTCGTTGACTCTGTCGGTCGCAATTGATGTGTCGATCGCGATTGACAGATCAGTCGACAAGTGTCCGTCGTGGTTTGTCGATCGCGATTGACAGGTCGATCGTGATTGACAAAAAACTGAGGAATTTTAAAATTTCAAGCACACATTTAGGATGCCCTAGGCCTACACATCATGGTTATACACTTTGTTTTGCAAAATGGTCAACTTTTCTGTCGGTTGTGATTGACAGAGGTCAATGCCTCGGTACCTGCACAGTCAAATTTTTTACCTGCTGAAGCTGGTGCAGCTGCTGGGGATGCTGATTCCTGCAGAAATTCTCAAAAAACACAGAAAATCACAAGTACACAAACACTCTCTCGCTCTCTCTCACAAGTGAAATGAGGGGAATGGTATGGGTGGGGTGATATGACCAAAAATTGAAATTTTTTGTGATGATGCAGATGGATGTGGGAGATGGTGAGGATGATGATGGTGATGAGAAAAACAAAAGAAGATAGATAAAAGTGAAGAAAATACCTATGACTCCAATGCCTCAACTCTACATCTTACCATCACACGCTCGTCCTCAAAGCTCGGTCCCCAGCAATGGCGCCAAAATTTGGTGTAGCTCAGTGATGAGTAGCACCTCCTTTAATGTCAATCCGGGAGGACGCGAGGATGGTATGATGACCTCGAGCAAGTGAAGGCACAAGTGCGTGAGTGCGAAGCACACCAACATGCACACACATACACACACATGCGCACAAAAGGCAAGACAAAGATTGAGAAGCAATGGAGTTCTTTAGATTACTTTCAAAAAGCTCATACAAGTTCAAATCAATTACAAGCTAACCTCAAAAATGAGCTCTCTAGGTCTATTTATAGTTTTTGACTAGGTTTTGGCCTTGTCCAGACCTAGTGTCCGGCCTAGTTAAAAATTAGGTTCTCTGCCCTATTTGGAGGTTCAAACGGAGTCTAAAAAATGTGAAAACTGATAGGGAGGTACTTCTAAAGCTCCTCAAGCTCAAGGACTCCTTGGCTTGCACAAAATGGAGCTACAAAAATATTAAATGGTATTTACAATGGTTTTCTTCTAACATTTTGACATACATTTCCTGGAGCTCCCTACTTGCTCCTTCTTCTTGTGTGCCCAACTCCTTGATGCATGAAAAATTTAAATGTCCTACTTGCCAGATCTTCTTTGACTACTGTGTCTGCTTGTGCTTTCTCTTCGCTCCGACTCCCTTCGTAGGCTTCCTTGTCTTGTGAGTCCTTTAGTTCCTTGACTACTGCCAACAACTTGCCTTCACTAGCAAGCTACTATCCACTTTTGAAGCTTGATATCCACATTCATTCAAGAACTTAACAAGCCTGTAATTCCATGCTCTTGGAGCCTGCTTCAAACCATACAAAGCTCTCTTGAGTTACACACATAATCTGATCCAATTGAATCCATGAAACCCTCTGGTTGCTCCATGTACACTTCATCTGCAATATATCCATTCAGAAATGCATTCTTCACATCTAATTGTGAGAGCTTTCATCCTTTACAAGCAACAATAGCAATTAGAGTTCTAGTTGTAGACATCTTAGCAACTGGACTAAAGGTTTCATCATAATCTACCCCATAAGTTTGGGCATAACCTTTAACCACAAGTCTAGCTTTGTATCTAGACACCTCACCATTTGCAAACCTCTTTGTCTTATACACCCACTTACATCCAATTACCTTCTGATTCTTTGGTCTTGGCACCAATTCCCATGTCTCATTCTCAAGTAGAGCATCATACTCTTCTTGCATTGCCTTCTCCCAATTCTGTTTACCTTTAGCTTCTTCATATGTGGTTGGATCGTCTTCTGTCTTCACAATATAAGCATAATCTTTTGTTGTTAAGAAAGATGTATCATAGCTATACCTGATAGGTTCTTTTCTTTCTCTCAAAGTTCTTCTGACCTCTGCACTTCTTGAAGTCTCAACCACATTTGATTCTGGATCAAATCTTGGCCTATCTTCATCATTGCCCTGCAATTTACTTTTACAATTATCATCATCAATATCTTCTTCATACACCTTTACTTTTTTCTTCTCTTTCCTTTGTATTTCTTCAACATCTGCATGATCATTAGTTGACCCTATATACCATGTGCTTTGCTCATCAAATGTAACATCTTTTGTAACAAGAAATTGTTTTGTAGATGGACTCCACAATCTGTAACCCATCTGTCTATCAATCATACCCAATGAACACATACTTTTCTGCTTTGGGTTCTAGCTTATGTCTTAATTGAGAAGGAACATAAGCATATGCCAAACATCCAAATACTTTACAATGACCAAGAGTAGGTTTCTTACCCCACCATGCTTCATAAGGTGTTCTACCATCCAAAGCTTTGCAAGGTAACCTATTCACAAGGTATGTTGGAGTATTGATAGCTTCTGCCCATAAGTAGTTTGGACAATTCTTCTCTTTCATCATTGATCTTGCAAACTCTACAGGAGTTCTATTTCTTCTTTTTGCAATTCCATTTTGTTGAGGGGAATACCTGCAAGTTACTTCTCTTTTTATACCTGCATTCCACAAATAATCATCAAACTCTTTAGAAAAATACTCTCCCCCTCCATCTGATCTCAACCTCTTGAGCTTTTGTCCTGTAACCCTTTTTGCATAACCATGATAATTCTTGAATGTCTTGAACGCTTTAGATTTGTCCTTGATTACATAAAGTGTAATCCATCTTATTGCATCATCAACAGACAATACATAATATATGGATCCATTTATGCTATATTCCCTTGAAGGGCCCCACACATCTGTATGAACCAACTCAAGCATGTTTGAATACTTGTATCCTAATTTATTGTATGAACTTTTGTGTGCTTTAACTAATTGACAAGCTTCACACTTGTATACCATGTGTTGACATTCAACATTTGGCAATCCAAGCACTACATCATTCTTTGACATTTCTTTTATGGCTCTCTCATTGAAATGACCTAACCTTTTATGCCAAAGGTCTAACTTAGACATCTTTTGACTTCCATAAGTAAACAATGCATGTCCCA
>CM035444.1:98309256-98311756 GCA_020310875.1 Ceratopteris richardii | reverse complement strand
CTAATTTAATATGTCCAGAAGGAATTAGATCAATTGTAAGTGTGCTGGTCACACTGAGTGAAAGACTGAGCAGGTGTCACTACAGAAATAGAAAGTTTTTCTTGATTGTTGAGGTGCCAAGTTATCTGTTTTGATTTGATCATTTCACATATCACTTGCAAAGTACATATATGCTTTCTTGGTATCATTTGAAAGCTTAAGGAGTCTACTAAGCATATCTAAATCAAAGGAGGGCTGAAGCAAAGCAGGTCTAGCAGCTTCAACTCAATCTCTTGAGTGCATCCAACCATCACTCCCAACAGTGGTACCAGAGCAAATAAGGTAAACATGGGAGATGGTTTTCCTTCATTCATTGACAAATTGGACAGGAACAACTACCAAGCTTGGTCTCTGAGGATGAAGACCTATCTACAAGGAAGGAGCTTATTTGGATACATATCAGGAGATGAGGAATTGCCCTCATTTAAAACTAGAGGACTACCCACCAAGGATGAACATGAGAAGCTCAACCAATGGTGTGCAAAAGATGCTTTGGCAAGGTCTTACCTTCTTAACTCTATATCTGACTTTCTTTTACCTCATGTAAGGAATTGTAAGACTTCCCAAGAGACTTGGGAAACCTTGTCAACATATTTCTCTTCCAACACAAGAGCTAGGAAGAATCAACTGTGGATTGAATTCACAACCCTTAGGAAGCAGCCCAAGCAATCAGTTTCAGAGTATGTGACAAAGATTAAAGATGTGGCAAACCAATTAGCAAGCATTGGAGAGGAGATTGAAGAGGAGCAAATAGTCAGGCAAGTAACAAATGGACTCAAGGCTGATGATAAGTGGGAAAGTTTCACCACTGCAATGGACCTCTACATGGACATGCATACCCCAGATCTCACAACACTCATGGGCCAACTATTTACACATGAAGCAAAGTTTACAAAGACAGGAGATCAATCAAAAGGTAACAACCCCTCTGCTCTCTATACTGATAAGAAAATTAAGGATAAAGGTAAAGGGAAGAAACAGGATGAAGAAGGCTCTACCTCCCAAGCTAATTATGCAGGGAGAGGTAGATCATCAAGAGGCAGGGGCAGAGGAGGTAAGTCAGGTAGGGGGAGACCCTACAACTCATCACCATGCAACATTTGTGGATTGTCCAATCATACCACAGATGAATGCTACAAGAACTACAAGAATCAGAGAGGAAGAGGCTACTCAAGAGGTGGATACTCTCAAGGAAGAGGCAGATTCAACCAACATCAAAGCTACAATGGATACAACAATCAATACAACAACAATTACAACAACAACCACAATGGAAATTACCAAGGTGGATTCAGAAATAGAAGAGACTACAACAATTACACAGAGGAGCAAGATGACTCCCTATTGATCATGAATATGACCTCTAAGGCAGGTACAAATGATGATCATTTATTTTATATTGACTCAGGATGTTCTAACCATGTAGCTGGCAATGTGGCATTACTTTCTGATTTGGAAGAACCCAAGGGAAAACATCAGGTACAAACAGGTGATGACACTAAAGATTCTATTGTTAAGATTGGAAATGTAAAGACATGTGATGGTAACCAGAACCTATTGAGCAGGGTACTCTATGTACCAACCATCACCAAAAATTTAATGAGTGTTGGTCAGATTGTGGAGAAAGGTTTGCAGGTCAGATTCACACAACATGGAGCATATGTGGAGGACCCAAGACATGGATTCAGAAGGATAGCCAAAGGGGAGAAATCAGGTAGATTGTTTACTTTTGAGCTAGAAGACACCAAGAATATTGCTTTGTATAATTACAAGGATCAAACACTTTCAGAGTTAGAAATATGGCACAAGAGGTTAGGTCACATAGGTGAAAGAACCCTAAAGCAAATGTGCAGGGATCAATGTGTGCTTGGGATACCTAATGTATCCAAGCAACACATGATTTATAAGTGTGGAGCATGTCAGTTTGGTAAGTCTCATAGGTTGCCCTATTCAAGGAAAGGTTTCATGCATGAAGACTACCTAGACTTGGTACACACAGATGTTTGGGGACCTAGCAAGGACCCTTCCATTTCAGGTTCAAGGTATTATGTGTCCTTCATTGATGATTATAGCAGATGGACCATCTTATACTTTATGAAACATAAAGATGAAGTGTTTAATTGTTTCAAGAGGTATCTTGCACTTGTTGAAAACCAAACAGGAAGAAGCTTGAAGAGGCTAAGGTCAGATGGTGGAGGAGAATACTTCTCCAATGAGTTTGAAGATTTCTTGCAGGAAAGAGGCATCAAGAGGGAGATTACTACAAGGTACTCACCTGAACAAAATGGGGTAGCTGAAAGAAGGAATAGACTCATTGTAGAAACAGCTAGGTCTATGCTTAATGAAAAGAAGTTACCAAATTATCTTTGGGCAGAAAGTGTATCCACTGCCACCTATCTCATAAACAGGTTGCCATCCAAATCACTTGATGGCATGACACCATATGAAGCTTGGCATGGTA
>CM035444.1:97921756-98296756 GCA_020310875.1 Ceratopteris richardii | reverse complement strand
TCTAATCAAGCCTAAGGTACTCAACCTTAGAGAGATTAATCTTAGTTGAACACCATTCAAATAGGGGTAAATATCCAATAAATCCCAATGGTTTCAAACCAAGAAACTCAAGGGTTCTACCCCTTAGATCCATGTAATTACACAACATTACTTGAAGAAGAATCGAGAAATTATATGCTAATTGTCAATCAAATGTATAAAAAAAGGAAATGAGGATTGGAAAACAGATTCTCTTTGCATGATTTTGGTGATCAACTCTCCACATGGATGGAGGAAGGTTTGTGAAGCAACATGGCATAGGTCAACAAGCAAAATATTCTTTCAAGAAGGAACAAATGCCACTTAGGCATATGATGATTACGTGTGCTTTCTCCAAATGGGGAATTGCTTTTGTTGGAGCTGTTAGCCCCCTAGAAAAAGACTCATATGAAAAATACATCATTGTGTCTACAGACAATTTTTCAAGATGGGTTGAAGTGCGAGCTACAAGAAGATGTGATGCTCATATGATTACCAAATTTCTGTTTGAAGAAATTTACACCATATGAGCTTGCCATAGAGTTACTAAGAAATAGGGGCATCCATTTCTATCTATCTATCTATCTATCTATCTATCTATCTATCTATCTATCTATCTATCTATCTATCTATCTATCTATCTATCTATCTATCTATCTATCTATCTATCTATCTATCTATCTATCTATCTATCTATGGATGCCAAAAGCATCATGTGTGACTCCAGAGAAAAAAAGAGGGAAGCCAAAATCAAAGCTCAAGCATGAGTATCGCCAACAAACAACAAAACACACTCCAAATCAACAAAATCGCAAAACGTTCAAGCAATGGATCCCCATAAAACTGGTCAAACGACCTTCACTTGATCAACCAAGCATCAAATCATTCGAGGATCCATTAGTCTCTTCAGCTAACATAGTTAGATTAAAAAGCCTCAACATGTAAAAATCATGTGCTTAATGCACAACCTTCCTTTTTAACATTCACATCATAAATTGTGAGTCTCATTCATATGAAGCACACTTTATCATATGTATCATGAAAAAATATGCCCAATTCTAACAACAAGTCAAATTGTATAATAAGTTTCTCATCAATGCATAATTTCAAATCCAAAAGATCAAACAAATACGAGGCATGTTATGAATTATGGAATGTGTTGAGCAAGGAATTGTTGGAGTGTTAATTTATTAATTCATTAATGAGTTTTGGTGTTTTGATATAGCAGATGAAGGTTCGTGAGGGCATGAAAGGCATGAAAGGATGGGACATCAATAATCAAATTTATGTTTTATGTAGTTTATAAATAAACCCACATAGAGGGTTCTATTTTTACATAGTAAAATTAGTGGTTAGGATAGTTATCACTATAGACCACGATTTTTGTTATTAAAACCAAAGGCTCTCTACAAAAGAGACCAAATTTTACTTTCACACGTGCTTTCCCGAAGCCGCTCTCATGTAACCACTATTTTCGACATAATAAAAAATCTTATACATACATGCACTTTGTGGACTATCAATATAGAGTGCATGGGGGGAGATTGCAACCAATACTGCGTTCTATCTTGTCTCCTTGTATATCTATTTTTTCTGAGTGTTTTTAGCATTCATAACCTTTGTGTGCGCACGAATTAGGATCTTGATAGCAGTGGTATCAGAGCTCTATGTGCATCACTATGGAGCAGTCTATTTTTGTTCATTTTGGTGTTTGATCTCTGTTTCACTATTCCCTGTTCCCTGTTCTCTGTTCATGATTCTGATTTTGTTTCCATTCTGATTCTGTCTTCCTCTCTGTCTCCACTTCTATTTTAGTTTTAGTTTCGGTTCCAAAATCATAACCTACGTTTACACGTATGTTTACACCTATGTTTACTCCAAAGTGTTGACTAATGCATAGAACTTAAGCATAACTAAGGCATTACTTTGGCATCTTTGGTCATGGGCTCTCTTGGAAACCATTGGAAGCCTTTGGCTACGTGTGAACCATTTTTAATTTATGCGTGGCAATAAGGAGTTTTATATCCACCAAGGAGGGAGGATTTGAACCCACAAACTCACCCTCACAAGGGAAGTGTTTTACCACTACACTATCTCTTTGTGTTGTCACTCTAGTTCTCTTTTCTCATATTTAACACAACTTGCATCTCTTTCTTACTTTTTCAATTCCCAAGAACAACCCTTCCTTTTACATTTTAATTCAAGCAATCTCAAATTTGTTTTTACATATCTAGCATGAGGGTTTTGTTCTCTACATACACATGGATGCTAGGAACACCATGGAGGATTTCTGTGAGTCACCTCTACCTGAGGTAACACTCGAGCAATAGCTCGAGGTCCTTTGTTATGAACTTCGAGGTGCTCTTTTATACTAATGAAACATATGATGAAAGTGAAAAAGTCAAATTTGCGACTAACTATTAAGTAGGAAAAGCTGAGCTGGAATGTCTTGTGTCATAGCAGAGATCATCCAACAACATGGAAGGCTTTCCAAGATAAAGTGAAGGATACTTTTCTTCTTCCTCGATATCATTTACATGCTTGACATGCATGGACAACCTTTACATGGAAGGAGGGTGATAGTGTCATTACCTACACAGAGTAGTTCTTGCAAAATTTATTATTGGTTTGAATGCTCAAAGATGTATCGGAGGATATCTTGTAGTGGAAATACAAAGATGGATTAGAGATGGGAATCCAAGCCAAGCTTCACACCCTATGGCCTATAACCTTCAACGAGGCTATATCTTTTGCATATGATGCAAAAATGAATTCCAGTCCATAATCAAGTCGATACGACTACAAAAACCACGTCAACGACCACTTTTTGTTAAACCAACTTTTCCTATGAAATGTAATTTTAATGCCCCATCTTACTCTAGTTTTCTTTGTCCTCTGCAATCCAACTCCTCAAGTACACCTGTTGCTTCTTCTCTCCAACCTACCAAACCACCTTCCTTCTAAACTTCAACGATAGATGCCCAACACAAGTGACCACATATCACCTGCTGGAATTGTGGTAAACATGGACATACAAAGATGAAGTGCTAATTGTGACCTCTTCACATAAAACCAGCTGTAGCTCAATTGCATAACATGGAGGCCCATAGTGAAGAAATTACTCTTGTTTGGATAGAGGAAGCATTGGACGAGGACTTAAGTACCTTGGGTAATGATATCTCTATTCATTCTTTACTTTGCATGCAAGGTACTATCAATAACAAACTGGTTAATACTTTACATGAAGATGGTAGTTCACATGATTTCATTTCACATTTATTAGTACAACAACTTAAATTAAAAACATTTATTTCCTTGTATAAAGTGAAAACTGCATTTCAAGGTAGTCGTTATAATGTAACATGAGAAGTGCAAGATGTTAAGATTAGCATAGGCCCATATGTAGATGCATGAACATTTTTAATTGCACCTTTGCAATCTTATGATGTTATAATCGGTATGCCTTTTTGTCATCATTATAACCCACACATTGACTACCATACATATACCTTTACTTTTGAATTTAAAGGTCAAATCATTACTTTGACTGCATGGCATGATTTCTAGCCATTTCCATTGATTAATCATACTCAAGTAAAATGTGAATTCAGAAAAGGATACAATTTATGCATTGTTTTTGTCAATGTCATAAATTATTATACTCATACACTTTTCGATGCACATAAACCTTTCCTTGACTACTTATAAGGATTGTTTTATGTCTGCATATCCCTTTGAACTACCACCATCTCGAGTATCCTTTGACCATAGCATAGACTTAATTCCTAGTAATTCTCCTCCTCATGAAGCACCTTATAGGCATGGCCCACTACACCAAAAGGAAATAGAAAACCAAGTGAAAGACTTACTCCACAAAGGACTTATCAAGCCTATTTGTTCCCCATTCGGAGCACCCATTCTCTTAGTAGAGAAGAGTAATAAAACTTATTGAATGTGCATTGATTATGGAGCCCTTAACAAGATCACAATAAAGAATAGATACCCTATTCCTCGAATAGATGATCTCTTAGATAAATTATGAGGAGATCGTGTCTTTAGTAAAATTGATATGAAATCGGGTTACCATCAGATTCGTATGACACAAAGTGATATTTTTAAGACTACATTTAGAAAACTCAAACCATCCATTATGAATTTATGGTAATGCCCTTTGGACTTACTAATGCTCCTGCTACATTTGCACGAATGATGAACAACATTTTTCTTGATTACCAAGCTTTTGTTCTTGTATTCTTCGACGATATACTTGTTTACAGTCAGAATGATAGTGAGCATGAGAAGCATCTTAAAACAATTTTTCATTTGCTTCGAGAGAACACACTTTACGCTAATCTTGAAAAGAGTTACTTCTTTCAACGTAAGCTAGAATATCTAGGACATATTATTTCAAGTGAAGGCATGCATGTGGATCCAAAAAAAAGATTAAAGTTATAGTAGAATGGCCTAGAACACAATCAGTCAATGATGTTCATTCTTTTCTTGGGTTGGCTAGTTTCTATAGGACGTTTGTTCAAAATTTTTCTTATTTAGCATTGCCTCTTACTTTGTTATTGAAAAAGAAAATAAAATTTGCATGGGGACTTACCCAACAAAAATCCTTTGAAAAACTCAAACATGCACTTTCACATGCACCAGTTTTATAGTTACCTGGTTTTTCACAACCATTTCATGTCATTATTGATGCTAGTGGTTTAGGAATAGGTCTTGTTTTAATGCAAAATGATCACCCCATTGCATTTGAGAGTAGGAAGCTTAAGCCCTCAAAAAGGAATTATAGTACATATGATAAAGAATTGTTAGCAATTGTGCATGCATTGAGAATTTGGAAACACTATCTTATGGGATCTGAGGCCTTAATCAAAATTGATCAACAGGCTATTAAGAATTTATTAAATCAGCCCTTAATCTCTGATCAAATTTTAAATGGGCTTCATTCATTCAAAATTTCTAGCCCATGATTTAATATCAATCTTGATAAAGCTAATGTCGTAGCCAATGCTCTTAGCCATTTTCCTTCACATTATGTTGTTTTGCATAATATTTTTGCAATCCAAATTCATTCCTTTCAAGAAATGATTTCCACTTATGCATCTGATTTGTATTTCTCATGTGCATGGCATGAATTCAACAATGGTGCACCTTTAACTGATGAACATTATACATTTCATCATGGGTTACTTTATTTTCAACATATTATGCATAACCCAAGATTTTAAAGATTTTGTCATCAAAGAAATGCATGAACCATGTTATATGGGTCATAGAGGCATACAAAGCAACTTTTTCGCTTGCAAAGATTTCTTCTTTTGGCCCCACATGGAAAAAGATATTGCACATTATGTTTCTCAATGCATTGTATGTCAGTGTGTAAAATGTCATCATGGTAACCATTTGGATTATTAATGCCACTTCCCATTCCAAACGAACCATGGGAACAAAATTCTATGGATTTTATCACAAGTCTTCCTATCACTTCATCACATAACGATATGATTTGTGACAATAGTTGATAGGTTTATTAAATATGCATATTTCATTCCTTGTAGAAAAACTTTGTCTGCACCTCAGGCTACAAAATTATTCGTTAAATGCATTTTCTCACATCATGGATTTCCTAAAGTAATTTTATCTGATCATGATGTTAGATTTTGTAATCATTTTTGGGTTGTCTTATTTCAACATTTTGGTTCTAAAATAGATTTTAACTTTGCATTTCATCCTGAAAGTAATAGACAAAGTGAGGCTACAAACAGTACTATTCTTGATGTATTGCATTGTTATTCATTAGATAGTCCCACTAATTGGGATGAAAAGTTGCCATTGCTTCAATTTGCTTACAATAACACCACATACACCACTACTATTCATGCACCTTTTGAAATTGTTTATGGTAAAAAGCTTCCCACTCCCATGTCACTCACTCAAAGGTTGATTCTATTGTTGAAGATCACACTTCTATACTTCTTGATGTTCACGAGCACATTAGGAAAAGTCAAGGATGTTATACACATAATATCAATACAAAACAATTAGCCAAGTAATTCAAGGAAAATGATTGCTGAGGTTGTAGCAAGAGAAGACCAAAACCCTCACCACCTTGCATGGAAGCAAGAAGGAAAGCTCAAGAGTGACTCTCCTTTCATCCACACCTACCTCCAACATGTTCAAGCCATTGGCATCAGACACATGCTATGCCACATGCTTGAAAACAAGGAGAATAGGGAATCAAGGATCCTAGTCCATGAGGAAAATATGAGCAATGCAACTACTCTACTCACACAAAGGAGAGACATGCATAGGCACACACACACCACTCTCACACACTCACAAAGAAACAATACATAAAATGTAAATAGTCTTGGAGTAAAAGAGAGCCTTCTTCCATTCATAAGAGATATTACATGAGAGCATGTCGACCAAAAGCCCCCCTCTTTACAAAAATGAGCTTCTATATATAGGCTAAGCTCTATTCCCCATGTGCTCTTTTGAAAAGTCAAAAAGTGAATCTCTCTCTAACTAACATATCTTCTAGGATATTCCAAGATCAAGTTTGTAACAAACAAATCCCAATGAAGGGCATGCGTGGATTTTTATGTGGGGAGTTTCTAGAAGAGCCAAAAAAGTGAGAGATTCTCAAGTCTCCTATACTATGGTATGAGGAGATATCAAAAAGTGCTTTTAGGAGAGTGTTCACATGTGACACTCAAGTATAGATTCTCAAGTCTCCTATACTATGGTATGAGGAAATATCAAAAAGTGCTTTTAGGAGAGTGTTCACATGTGACACTCAAGTATATACAAGGAGGGTTTTGCACAATTGAGGATATGTGCATACCCTCCAACCCAACACTCTCCCCCCTCTAGTCTTTGTCATCCTCGGCAAAGCTAAAGAAGAAGAGCATACATAACTGAACTATTCCAAGTTGGAGTCTTTAATTCTGAAAAGCTTCAGATCTTCAAACCTGCAATTCTTCAGTCTGCAAAGCTTCAGGCTGCAAGTCTTCAGTCTTTACTTCAATCTGCAAATTCTTCAGTCTTTAGAGCTAGGCGACACAATCCCCATGGGGGCAGTCAATCCAACATCCATCCCCTTGTGTAGTCCTAGGTAGGATTGAGGGAGCCTTCCTAGGGAGCTCCCAAACTTGAAATTAAAACATACACAATAAGTAGACTGTTTCTGAAAAAGAGATAGACAATAACTTTTAGTCTAACTTTAGTTTCCACTTTAGGGAACATCCATTCTTATAAGACTCTCTACTAGAGATAAGTCATTATGAAGATTTGTCAGAGTTTGAAAAATTAATATGGTTTAGCTAGAAGTGCTCCATATCCCTGCAAGTCAACAAAAATTAGCTCCAAGGAGCTCATACACAACACCCTAGTGTCTAACCATATTTCCATGATCTTAAGTATGTCATAATTGATGCTGATGTGTTATCAAACAGGTGCAAGTGTGACACGTTGTATTGAAAAATATGAGATAAATGTTGCCCTTTTAGTGCCTCAAATGAGTGTGCAATGGCCTATTTTCAACCAAATAATGCAATCATCATTTCCTTGTAGTATATGAAGATGAAAATAGAGTGACCATGCATATCGTAAACATGTGATTCTTCCCCAACCACAAATGTCAAAAAGTGCATCCAATCACAACAACTTCAACCCAACTATACTAAACTACTAGGCAAAAGTATGAATTCTAATGCCTGCAAACATACTTGCAGCTTGTGAAGCCTATCTAAGATGAGATTTTTATGTACCCAAACCATGAGTTTTACTAGAACTAGCTGCTACACAGATCGTAAACAGCCCAAGTATTCCTTAAATGCAATTACTTATAGAAAAATAGAGTTCCTTCACGGTGTAGTTTTGTCCATCCTCCCAAATGACCAATCACAAGGTCTGGAAACCAAGTTTAATGAGCCACAACTTATTGACCCAAACACACCCAATAGTATGCCTCCAAGTTGAGGAGAAATGCCTTCCATCAAGCCATATCTGTCTCTTCTGTGAATCTGTCATGAAGAGTAACCAAGCATTATCTCATTCCATCATAAAATTTAGAGGAAAATAAAATTGCAGAGAGTTGTACACATTAAGCCCTTTGGTTGTGTAGTGTTCTTGAGATATGAATATCTAATGAGCTGGGAATGAGGGAATTATGAATATCGAAAGATATTGATAAATAGTTTATCTCACATTCATACAAAGATGACAGACACGAGGAATATGCCCCCCCCCCCAAGATGGGGCAGTTGCAGGAAACTCCATATCCACCACAAAAGCATACCAACCCAAAATTGCCAAACACAACGGCAAAGAGCAATTGAAAACATGAAAGAACTCAACCAGATTATAGATATCTTCAGAGAGTATAACATCATTGATCTTGTCATTATTTGTAAGCAACATTCCTATATTCATATTAAAAGTCATCCGTTGCATAAGAGAGGTTGTAGTTCATGCAACTGTGTGTTTGGTCAGGGAGACAACTAAGTTCAAGGATCCAGAGATCAAAGCCTCCCTAAAGTAAGCATGATTCCATATGGACAATCGTGCAAAGTTCTCCTAGCCTAGTCAATGAAGAACATTAAGTCCCAAGAAAGAAGCCATAACTATCTCCAAGTTATGAGGAAGTGATCATTAAGGTATAAAACACAATCCCAAGTTTATGGGCAGTCACCAAAGCCTCAATATATGTCCTTCAAGTGTAACACTTGAAGAATGCCACTATGCGAATTCTTTCTAAGTCAAACAATGTGTATCAGATAGAAATGAGACCCTCATGTGTGAAAAAGGATAGGCCTCATCCCAAAAAATCTCATGATTGATCATGCAGGCACGGGCCAAGAAAAAGGTCAAGGGCTAGCGATAGGTGGGGAAATAGTTATGGAGTTCAACCTTCTGAGATCTTTGATGAAATGTAGCCCATAGCTGTGATGAGGAGAATAGATAATACCTGTAGCCATGGCATGACCGTTCCTAATTGCAATACTCAAGTTTTGTAAATATCAAAGAGAGAATATCACCCTAAAATTTGATTGACCCTGCCCAATAGTCCCAGGTCACCACCTGCTAGTGAATGATGATGTGACACATATGATAGCATCATGAATGCACTTGCAAGTCATTACCACCATCGAAAGATCAGCTAGTGTTGATGCGTAACTCAAATATTATCCATCTATAGCAAAATAAAACCAAGCACATTCCCAATAGTACCAACATCAGTCACAACTACGAGATAAGTCGACATATGGTAGGTCATAGATAGAGTTGTAGCATAGAATAACATAGTTTATTTTGTGCAAAGCTTACATCATAATATGTTTAGAATCATGAATACAACATGTTAAGTGCTTTCTAGATGCTTAAAGCTTACCTGAACCTCCTGGTAATAAGGCACATAATTCATTCCTACTTAGAGTTGTGTTTGATGGTTGTTTGAGCATGAACCAAACATATCTGAGATGGGCTATCATAAATGAGCATCACACAAAAAATATTGGCTTCATATTCCAAGCATAGAGAACATGCGCCTACAAGGATGTTCCTTGGTCAAATCTCTGAGATCTAAGAGCTCAACTATGTTCCAAGCTCCATAACATCTATGTTCATGGATGACTCCTGAAAACCGTTTCGTGCAAGTTTCTAGCAAAGGAACACCAAAGTGTGAAGCATTTGGAAATGAAAAATCCTCTTTAGAAATAGCTATTAGATGGGCACCAACACAAAAAATTCATAGTCAAAATTACAAGAAGATTGATCTCCCAAGGTAGCAATCTGGCCCACATCATAATGGTGGAAAGAAAACAACAAGATCCAAATCAGCATAGGAAATAAAATAATCTTTTGCAAGAAGGATGAGTGATGGAATCTTGGTTGTGGCAATGCTCAGGCACCATACTCATAAACATGCACAGAGTCTTCAGTACTTCAAATGAGCAGATTAGAGGGAATCGGATTTCCAATTTGGAGGTCACACTAGAGAAGGAAGGGGGATTGGAGCTTGACCCCAAAGAGAGGGAGCAAAACTTACCTCAACATAGTAACAATGAGCAAGAAAGGTGGGCCCCACTTGGGAGAATAGAAGTTCAACCCCTTCATCAAGGGTGGATGAGAAGATGATGGGGGCATGCAATTGATTCCTGGGCAAAGAAGAAAGGGAAGAAGATACTCAACCCTTGCGCTGTAGAAAGGGTAAAAGGAGCACACAAAAAAAAATTGATACAAATTGGTGATTGCTATGACAAGACGTCAAACTAAATTAGACAGTAAGTCTTCAAAATTTATGTTAAATCATTCTACATCTTGCATAATCAACATAACGATCCCTTTTGGATTTGCACAGAATTGAGCACCTCATCTTCTAATCAGTCCCGACACTCTTAGAATAGTACATCCACAGCGCTTTTATAATTTTTGCAGTCCCTTCTGAAATTTATACTTATCTGATCAAGATGGATTGGTGATCTTACTATCACTGATCATAGACATACGTAGTACCATTAAAACTAGCCAGTCCGGATTCATCATCCTGACCATAGTGTCCATAACATAAATCACACCACGGGGGTATGAGCCATCAGGGAGCCTCTCTCAACCCACAGAGAAACACCCAACATAGAGATGGTATGCAAGCAATAGTCTGACCCTTGGCGTATCATAGATATGGAGCAGAACTCAACTAAGGGCCTATCAATCCCTGGGAGAGCATGCGTACACACCCACTCACTCCCCAAAGTGGATGATAGAACATAGGTAGCTCGAGGGAGCTCATCCTTACAGTAGAAGCCATCAAAATGTGCATGACAAGGAGCTTGGTTATTCCAAATCCATGCCCCAAATGGTAGGCCTCACCACACACAGTAGGAACAGATGGGGAAGCCGAACTCAACCTTGAACATGGAGGAGCACGAGGCTCACCCCTTAAGCCTTGATGAAGCATCTGTAGGTATGTGCAAGACCGGACCTGATAAAGTCAAATCCAAGAGGAAGAGCGATAGGGGAAGTTGATCACTCACAACCCGCCAAGAACATAGAGTGAGCATCTCAAAGATGTTATGAATGTGGGGTGCACAACCTCAATCCTGCCATGAAAACTCCTCAAGGATGGGGGAGCCAGAAGATGCTCGACCCTAATGTGACCTAAGGAGGAGGATGAGTGGAGTGACCCGCCATAGAGCTCCTTCAGCCTCGCAAATGCAAGGGAGAACTCGGGAAAACAATGTATACTATTCATAGCCTGCCAAGCAGCCTGCCTTCAACAGAATGATAGGAGCGAGAAGAGGCATGAACAGAACAGGTAGGTGGGGCTCGACTGGGTAGTGTGTGATGATGGGAAGCTAGCGATAGTTCGACCTTGACAGAGGTTGGAGAAGGGGCACTCTACTGCCATCAGAGCTCTGCCCAACAATAGACGCCACCGAGATGCATGCCAACCAAAAGTGTCGATTAATACAAATGCAGGTATTGAGAGGTAACCCCTGCCACACAGTAGGAACATATGGGGGAAGTTTTTCTCAACCACAACACGTTGTTGAAAGAGCACGGGCATAGCTCAGCATGGAGCATAGCTCAACATGCAAAGGGAATGGCAAGGAGCTCAACACACAAGAAAAGAAAAGTAAAAGGCTAAGCACAAATGGTTAGTGCACACCATATCGCAACAATCAATAGACCTCTCCCACCCTCATAATGGAGAAAGGACGGAAGTAGTTGCATCCCATCCCCCCTCGATGCCATAAAGAAGATTTCAAGGGACAATTGTGAAGGGGAGATGATCCAAGCCCATTCTCCGAGATTCATGCATAATAGTAGGGAGTCCCTAAGTCAGAGTGCCTGCATCCATCTGCTATGTCAGAAGTATCCAATGGGCCTTCAAGATCGATCAACGACTTGGGGCGCATGAGTTTTTTTTTTCTCTCTTTTCTTTTTTGAATTGAAGAGAGGGAAGGGCTACAGAGAAAGTATTTCCCATTCCTCTGTCCAAGGCTACCATGGAAAATCATGATGTCACTACTGCACGCACAGGTACTCAGTATCATTGATATTTAGTTAAATACAAAAATCACTCTATTGAAGATTGTCAATGGATACATAAAACACAATTAACACCCCGTTATGATCACTTAATTTTTGCATATCATACACATACACATTGTTGTAACTCCTCCATGAACATTTCCATGCATGTGTTTTTACATCAAACATGCTTATTTTCGTTCAGTGATGGAACATGTGATTGGATATCCATGTTTACTTTTATTTTATCAATTGCGATCAATTGCTTTTTCAACTGAGAGGCATGTTATGAATTATGGAAGGTGTTGAACAAGGAATTGTTGGAGTGTTAATTAATTTAATGTATTAATGTGTTTTGATGTTTTGATATAATAGCTGAAGGTTCATGAGCTTGTGAAAGGCATGAAAGGACGGACATCAATAATCAGATTTATATTTTATATAGTTTGTAAGTAAACCCACATAGAGGGTTCTATTTTTACACAGTTAGTAAAATTAGTGGTTAGTATAGTTATCACTATAGACCGTGATTTCTGTTATTAAAAGCAAAGGCTCTCTACAAAAGAGACCAACTTTTACTTTCACGCATGCTTTTCGAAGCCGCTCTCATGTACCACTAGTTTTGACATAATAAAAAATTGTATAAATATATGCACTTTGTGGACTGTCGAAATAGAGTGCACGGGGGGAGATTGCACCCAATACTACATCCTATCTCGTCTCCTTGTGTATCTATTTTTTTTAGTGTTTTCAGCATTCATAACCTCTGTGTGTGCATGAATTAGAATCCTGATAACAAGGCAAACAACATATTAGGTCCAAAATCTCAATCTTCTTAGATAGAAAAGCTCGTCATTAGCATGCCTTTGAGCATTTCACTCATGGCCCACCTCTTTGCACTATATTTTTTTTCAATGCATTCTAGGGTATGTGTGCATAGGGCTACATTACAATGCCATGCACAAGGCACATTTTTATTAACCCATGCAATGCACCCTTAGTCCCTCAAATCATTTGGACTAGAAAAAGTTAGCATGTTGTTTTTTGAAATACTCTTGATTTTTGGACTAGAAAAAGTTAGCATGTTGTTTTTTGAAATACTCTTTGAATAGTAAGGGAGCACCCATGTTTCAAATACAACTCCTCACAAAGGTAAATCAAGAGCATGCCGGTATGAAGATCCAAGGCAACAAGTGTTTTGAAACATTACTCTACTTCGAATTCATCACGAAGATGAATATACATGGCTCCAAAATGCACAAAGATGCTTGATGCTTCAATGAAAACACCATGCCAAACGGAGTATGACACATACACGAATCAATGGTCAATTAAGAGAGCAACGCTCAATGCCTCACCAAAAGACTCAACATCTAGCTTTGAAGCAAAGACTTGACAAGACCATCCTACTTCGACAAGTATCAAGATTCTTATCAAGGACAAAGATCTAGGTGGGGGAAGTGTTACAATTAGTGGCAGTGACAAAAGCGTTTTCACAAATTTTTCTGCAAATTTTGTAGCATTTCAAGAGTTGTAAATATATTCAGGAATAGTTTATGTAGAGATGGGAAGCGTCTTCTTGAGAAAAGCTACAAGAGAAGAGCTAGATTTGAGTGTATTTGTGTATTTTTGGGCCCATTTACATCTTATGTAAAGTGATAGGTGAGAGGGTTAGTATAAAAAGTCCAAGCTCACATGTATAGACTTTTTGTTAGTGTGAGTAGGGATCTCTCTTCTTGCAAATTTTGTGGATGAGCTTTCTTGCTTCTTTCTTGTGTGATTTCCACATTTTTTTGGCTTGGATGCTTGATCTTTGCCTCTTTATGTTTTTTCTACCTTGATACTACTCATTTATGGAGATTTCTCACAATTTCAAGCTTACTTCTTTGCAAATTGCTTGTGGTTATGGACAACACACAATTATTTTTTCTCTATGTAGTAGTGTAAGTGACTTTTTCCTTTCACATATTCATTCTTGTAGATCTTTTGTTAGATTCTTTTGAGCCACCTTGCACTTGATTTGATTGAGTAACAAGGGAGATATGGCCATTTTTGCTAGACCTGTTTCCTTCACTTGATCGATTGTGAACATGGCCTTCAACTTGGTCATGATGATGAATATGTCCAGCCTGGGGCTTGAACCCTGGATCTTGATCACCAATCATGGATGACCTTGATTGTCAATCATGGAATGATCTTTAGGATCGATCATGGACGATCTTGATCACCAATCATGGGTAGCTTTTGGAGATGATCTTGGCCGTCAATAGTATGCAAATTGGCATGATAATGTGCATTGGTGATCAAACACTTGACAAGCTTGATAAGAGGCCTATCCATTGCATCTACTTATATTCTCCGATTACAACTAGATTGAGTCTATTCTTCACAGATTTTGATTGAAGATATACAATGGTGCCCTCATATGCATGTCTATAATGTTTTTTGAAAATTTGAGAATTCAAGTTCTTTGTCTCTTAGTTTGTGTTATTCTCATCTAATATGTTGCATGGTGTTTATTCTTACACACTCATCCTTCATCAAGGTGGTCAATAAAAGCTCCAGTACACGAGCTAGAACTTGAGCTAGAATTGATGCACTTTACTACTTTTTGCACTGTGTTATCCAAACTAAAAAGTAAAAAAAAAAAGCTCCATAGATATCAAACTCTAAACTATTGTTGATTTTTGATAGGCTGCCCTATCCTTCAAATTCAAATTTGAACATTATGTGAAGTTAACAATTTTATTTTAGTCCAAGCCTCCGTAGCCAAGTGGTTTGATGCCTTGAGTTTTTGGGAGGAAGTCCTGAGTGAAGTCTTGGCTAAACATGTATCTATGAGTTCCTCAGAGATAGATGCCTCTACCTTATGAGGTTGGGTGTGTGAATGTGTTTTCAATTCATTGTACTCTCAAAAAAAACCAGCAACTTTATTTTGAGCTTTTAGTTAAAATTTTGATGGCTTATAAAAAAATTGCATCACAAACACAAAAAACAGTCAATACAGCCATCAAAAGTCAACCACGTTCAAAACCTTCCGTTCACAAATGCAATGAGTTAGAACTTAGAAGTTAAAAGCACTCGACTGTGCTTGCTCGACAGAAGTCTCTCCCGTCTCTTTTGGCACAACAGGAAAAGTTATCTTGTATCCACCTCATGCCTTGGGGGACATGCATGTTCCAGAAGTTGAGCTAAGATTGTTTCTCTTAGTCATAAGTAGCTGCTTCGCCTCCCACCCTTTACAGTGATCCCTTTCTCTGCTCTTCCGTTCTTACCGAGAAGACCCCTCAGCTATGAATCCGATGTGGGTGCAATTCATGGTTCTGAAGAAACGTTGCCATCGTTTTCTTGGTGTGAACGCAGCCGTATAATTATTAAAATATCCGCGTCGTGTCATACACAGACCGCGATCGGGGTGGAAGCATTACCGTGCCGGGTGAAGCAGCAGATGACCGAGGATCGAGGAATAGCATGTGAAGGTTCTGGGATCACGTAATAGAGCACTCGGATCTTACAGAGGAGTTCTATACATCTTTTTAGATGAGCAAGTGAAAGCCAGGACGCGTAATCTCTGTTCTTGGAAATCGCATTAGAGCACTGGAACTCAATAATTCAATTATTATAAAGACGCCCTACACAGACCTATAAATTGTTTCTTTTATTCATGCATAGTAATGGAATTTGGATTAATATGGTACGGATAGCGTGAGGAATATTTATGTCCCTTTTTTCGATTTATGCAAACATCACCAAGGGTATTGGGTGAAGCTGCAGCTCTGCAACGGAAAATTGTTCAAGGATCTCCTCTGTTCCAAGATGAAGTGCTTTCACTCCTTCAGGTTTCTGCAAAAGAGACACAGCGAACTTCTCTCAATATATTACATTCTCTTGCAATCAATGCCCATCTCGATTCAATCTCCATCGTCGGTGATCATTTCATTCGAGCATTCACACTACCGTTTGGACTGTTTGCATGTTGTTTGGCTTTCTGTAGAGTTTCTGATCCTAGCCCTTACACTTATAATGCCATTATTTCTGCTCTTGTACGCCATGGAGACAATCACCAAGCTCTCATTCTTTACCATACAGAATACCCTTATGGTAGGTCTAATGTAAGAAAAAATGTTTTCCCTTGCATTCTTAAGGCATGTACAGGCATCGCCAGTTTATCAGAGGGAAACATGATTCATAATGAGATTGTGCTTCAGAACATTGAATATGATATGGTCATTGGGAGTAGCCTCATCAGTATGTACACAAAACTTGGACTTGTTCATGATGCATATAAAGTTTTTAACAGTTTTCCCCATCGAAATGTGGTTCTGTGGAATAACATGTTGGAAGCAGTTATTGAGGATTCTAATTCTCTTCCACAGTCCAGCTTTTTTATGAAAATGCAGCAAGAAGGCGTACATCCAGACAAGGTCATGTACATATCCATTCTTAAAGCATGTGAAAAATTGGGCTTGTTAAAGGAAGGGAGACTAATACATGGACGTATCATAATCAGCATTAATGAAGTGGATTCTGTTCTCGGAAGTACTCTGATAAGCATGTACTCACGATGTGGAAGTTTAGATGATGCTGGCAAAGTTTATGAGGATCTTGCATGCAGAGATTTGGTTATACTGGGTGCCATGATTGCTGCATATGTGGAAGAAGGGTTTGATCAATGTGCATTGGAATTATTTATACAAATGTTAAAGATCACAGATAGGCCAGATAAAGGTACTGTTTTCTATGTTTTGAGAGCATGCAGTAATTTGAAAGCTCTACAGTATGTCCAACTCTTGCATGATCAGATGATTAGAGCAAGGTTAGAATCTGACTCTGTGCTTACTAATACACTGGTTGATTCATATTGCAAATGTGAGGACCTTGTAGATGCATGTCAGGTTTTCGGGGTTTCCAAAAAATGTGATGTAGTATCTTTTGGTATCATGATGGCAGGCTATATCCAGCATGGATTCAACACTAAGTCCCTTGAACTCTTTCTGAAAATGGTTCTGACGGGGCTGAGGCCAGATGAGTCTACATACATTTCCAGTTTGAAAGCAAGCTGCAACATCAACACGTTGGAAACGAATCATTGCATTCATTATCTCATCGTGCATGATGGTTGGGAGTTCAATCCTGCAGTTGGGAAGGCCCTTATTGAAACATATTCCAAGTTGAAGTGTTTAGAGGAATCTTATAATGTTTTCAGAAGATTGTTGGATCAAAAGGTAGCATTGTGGTCTGCAATGATGACAAGCTATGTGGAGCAGGGATATGAGCATGAAGCGATCGGTATATTTGATAGGATGCAAAAGGAATTGGTAGTGCTAGATTCATGCTCATTGATGCAAGCATTAAAGGCATGTACAATGTTAAAAGATTCAGGAGAAGGAAAGATTGTGCATAGCATTATAATGATACATGGGTTTGATGAAGATGAAGCTTTTCAGAGTTCTGTGATAAATATGTATTTGAGTTGTAATAAAGTACATGAAGGTCTGAAGGTTTTTGAGAGTTCACCTCAACAGAATGTTGTGACTTGGAGTGTATTGATTTCCAGATATGCTGAGTCAGGTTGCAGCTTGTTGGCCTTTGAATTGTTCAATAATATGCTTCAGAAAGGTTTACAACCAGATAGAGTTATCTTTCTTAGCATTTTGAAAGCGTGCACGACCTCTGGCACCATCATCCATGGTAAGTTTGTACATCATCAGATAATAAAGCATGGACTCTTCTCTGATGTGTTGGGAAACGCTCTTATTGACATGTATGGGAAAAATAGAAGCCCTATGGAAGCACAGAATGTGTTTGACAGGTTGCATATGCCAAACATTATATCTTGGACCTCCATAGTCGCAGCTCATGCAGATGGTGGTAACTTGCATGGTGCGCTTAGTTCTTTCGAGACTATGCAGAAGGAGGGCATGGAGATCAATGTTGTAACTTTTTTGTGTACAATCAAAGCATGCTCTAATGCATCAGTTTTGCAAGAGGGCAGACTTTTACACAGTTCATGTTTAGAATTTGAGCTTCATGATGTAGATGCCATTGCCAGTGCCTTGATCAATATGTATGCAAAGTGTGACATTGTGGAGGATGCATATGCCATTTTCAATCATCTATCCAATCCTGATGTTGTTACCTGGGGCTCTATGATAACCGCTCTTGTACAGCATGGACGTGAATTTTCTGCTTTCAAGCTTTTCAACAGGATGCAAGCGATGGATGTGAACTCAAGCACAGCTATATTCCTATGTGTTCTGAAAGCGTGCAGCAATGTTGGGGCCATAGTTCAGGGACGGTGGGTACATGATCAGATATTAAGGAGTGAATACCATTCAGACTCATACCTCGGTAATGCCTTGGTATCCATGTATGCAAGCTTCGGAAGTATGGATGAAGCTCACAATGTTTTTTCAAAGTTATTGGCACAAGACAATTTTGCATGGCAAGCAATGATCTCTGGATTCTCTAAACAGGGAGATGCTGAGTCTGTCAGCAACTTCTTGGAACAAATGCAGAGATCAGGGCTACATCCTCTTGAGACAACTTACTCCAGCATACTGGCTTGTTGTAGTCATAGTGGTCATATAGAGAAAGGACCCTTCTATTTCAATCAAATCAGAAACGTTAGCTGGATTTCAGCTGAACAACATTTTAACTGCATGATTGACCTTTTTGGACGTACAGGAAACTTGAAAGCAGCAAATGAATTGCTTTTGAGCATGCCTGGCAATCCTGATCCAGTTGGATGGATATCACTACTCTGTGCCTCCAATGCACATGGTAATTTAGGTGTAGGAAAGTTGTGTTTCGGGAATACCATCCAGTGTTTGCCGGAGTTTGGAGGTGGGTATGTATTTATGTCCAATTTATATGTTGATAGTGTGTTGTGGAAAGATGAGCAGGCATTAATGGAGCAAAGAAAGAGCGTGGAACCAGGGAATAAGCCTACCGAAACGTACAATAAAATGAATGATGCATACCATTTGTTCAGAATAGGGGATACTGGAAGCCTTGCTAGACATAAGCTACATGCTTCCTTTGACAGAATCAACTGGTCAATAGAGAGAGCAGGATATGTCCCTCATGCATGGACTTTTTGTAAAGCTTTATCAGTGGTTGACGAGAATACACATCAAGAGATCTCACAGGCTGAGGATGCGCCATTGTTCCTGGAATACACTACTGAAAAAGCAAATTAATTGTACAGAGAAGCAAAAAACGAAAGACAACCCATAAGAACTTTGGTGATAAAATCTTTGGACCACATTTAGGCACTCTTTCCTTACAAGAACACAAGGTAAACTGGTGGAGTTCATGGGATGATTCTTGAGCAACCACAAGGGACTTTCCTTCGTATTTTTTCACTTACAATTGTTAGATACTTTCTTAAAACCATAAATATTTTTGTTGATCGTACACAAGAATTTCCTTGTTACAAATCTCTTGCGTCATATACACTTTTTCAATAAGATCTCAATGTAAGAATAATGACTTCATATCTATTTGGAAATTTTCAATATTTTATTTGGTAACTATAGTAAGAACACATTACAAAGTGGTTTTTTTACTATAATTTTTTTCATTAAGATCTCAAAGTAAGAGTAATTATTTTATTTCATTTGAAAATGTCCATTAATTTCTTTTGTAACTATAATAAGAACATTGTAATTCTCATGTTGTAGTCCAAGAGCACACAATAAGAAGAATGTCATATCCGTGGAGTGACCAATTGATAGGTATGAAGACCTACATGCGATGAGATAAATGCACACACATCTAGAACAAGAGCAACACAAGCATGCACATGGGCACACACATACATCCACTCACACACTCTCTCTCTCTCTCTCTCTCTCACGAGTAGGTAGGAGATAGGATCCTCCAAGAATCTCATTGTATCGCAAAATTCTACTACAAAAGCTCACATGATTTTTCTGCTCTCTAAGCTCACTCCAAAGAAGTAACTTTAACTGAGTAACCCTAACAAATGAGAGCTCTTCACTTATATAGACTTTTTAGAGGGCTTTGTCCACACTTTAGTCTCCATCCTAATCTTAAAAATAGTATCTAGAGGCTATTTGGAAACCAAAACAATATCAAAAAATTATGAAAATTGGTATGGTTAATCTACTCATGCCCATAAAGCTTGAGTACTAGTCAACTTTTACAATGTCGGCCTAATTAATACGAAAAATAAGATTTTATGCCAAAAATAGGCATTTGGTAAAAAATGGGAAGAAACCTGATCTGAAGAGGGGATTGAGATGGAAAAAATTAGTAGACTCCTTCCTTTACTTTCATGCTTGTGCTTCCCTTTTACCGTATTCTTCATCCTTTGATTGAACTTTGACGGCTTTGATTAGCAATTTTCAGGCCAATGTTTGAGCTTCCTCCAACACTCCCCCCTTCCTACTTTATGTCATCCGTGACAGATGTCTTTGTGGCATCTAGGATGAGCATGGGTGTTTGATTCATAAATGTCAGGTGTTGAATATTGACATCATAGTACAATAGTTGGCACTTGCAAAACCTCTTAAACAAGTAGATTAAAACTTTTTGAGTTTTTACTATCTTTTATGCGTACCCTCAAAAAATAAAATAAACGAGGTGCTAAAAGAAAATAAAGGACTATGGAATGAGGGTGTGCGTGAGTGATATGTGACGCTTCACAAACAAAATAAAAGATGGATGGAAAATAAAAGTAAGCTAGATCAGAATTGAAGTGTTATGCATGTTGTGATAAATAAAAATAAAATAAAGCTACTTCCATGACTTGAAAATAAAATAAAAGAATTATTATAGATAGATTGTGGAAGTAGTGATAGGGGGACTACTTAGTGCAGTGCAAGGTATCAAGAAGTTGTGTCTGATGCACGACCTTATAGGGTGGCCCTATGAAATGAACTTTAGGTGCACTTATTAAAGAATATGTGAAAGATGAGGGTCTTAAGGAATGTGCCCAAGGGTTATCCGAGGATGAGGATGCCTAAACTATGAGGATGGGAATTATTTTCTTGCTTTTTCTCCCCCCCCCCCCCCCCTCTGTTGCATAAGCCTTGATAAGTTCCTAGATTGAAAGGCGGGGAACATAAGAGTTGATTGCTTGTTTAATAATCCTTGACCATCATGATGGGATGTATATGTAGGTCCATCGTACTCCACCACATGGGTTCTAGAGACCATCACAAAGGTTTGTGAGGGCCTTTATTGGGTGGAACCTATTCTACACATTTGTGAAATCTACACTAAGAAGATAATGCCAAAACAGGGGCTCAATTGATTAATCATTTCTCACAATTTCTTCCTATTCGGTCTCTTCTTATTAACTGTGTTCTCCATTGTATTGTACTTTCATGTATGTCTTCTAAAACATAACATGCAAATGATGGAGAGCTTCAATAACCGGCTGTGTGAAAACATTGTCATGGTATGGCAAGGAGATGAGTGATTGTAGCCAATGAGGTTGGCGTGATGATTTACTCTTAGTAAGTATGTAATTAGCATTTGTGGTTGGAGACAACTACTTGATAGTTTCTTGAAAGGAATATGTGAGTACTAAGGAAATATACGTGTGTTTATTTCTCACATACAAAGGCTCACTTTTGTGCATAGGCTTAGAACAACAATGTCTCATGCAAGGACATGTAATATATCCCTATGTTTGATGCATATTTTTAGTGCAATTGACCTGAATAGTGCAAGAGATAGGGTTGTGAATTTAGGAACATGGTTGATAGGGATCTTGCCAATAGGGTACTCCTATTACAAGGCCCTAAACTTTTCGTCACACATACTATATTATCCACACTTCAATCACACAATCCATGCTTAGACACTCAGAATTGTATCTTTCGTATTCCTTAAACATTTATAGAATTTCATCATACCAAGCTCTTACGACTAACCACTTCTCAACAGAGTCAACAAGAATATAATAACTTAAAAATAGTAACATGACAAAGCACAAATCAACACCCATATATAACCAAAACTTTGTGTTTTGTGCTCGAAGCACCACTTGCAAATACCCACTCTATGTTTGTGTCTCATCACTACGCAGATCTTTATATTAATCTTGATGCTTTGAAGGGGTCGTATCCCTATTTACAGTGTTTCAAGTATATTTTTGACTATATATATTTTATCTAGACTTAAAACCCTCAAAGATCCTATAATGAAGGAGAAAAATGCAATCTTATAGTCTCTCCATCTAAGAAAACTCTTATTAATTTGAACGCTAACACTGGCACGCTAGAAGAACCTAAACCCTACAGTAGGAGATTCAATATCTTCATCATCCAAGGGAGCCAAATCATCCTGCAGAGCGGCCTTAAATAAATCTCGTGCTTCTTCAAAAGTGTGTCGCAGACGCTTTTGAGCTATCTTTAAAAAGGATCGAGAAGTATTTTGATCCAGCAAGTCAACATCCAGTGCGTGCGAACTTGCAATTTGACTATCTTACAACAATGATTTCTCTTGAGCCTCATCAATTTGTTGGCCGATTTCCTCTTGCACTTAAAAATCATGTAGAAGAGAAGCGCGACTACTATGGTTGGCAATTATTAAATTAGCGTGAGTGGAGTGGAGTGCATTAGTAGCTTCTTGATGAAGTTGGTATGTAGTCTTGACAACATAATTGAGACGAGTCACTTCCCCAAAAGGCATAGCATTATTAAATTGCATATCCTAGAAATGACTGTGCAGGGCATCCCACCCTTACTGTGCCTATTTCAATTGATAGGTGGACTCATTAAGCATAGCTTGTAGACCTTCATTTTTCTTGAGGACCTCTACAAGGTTAGCTTATGGTGATCATTGGTGTCTCGTAAATTATACACACAATGCAATGCTTCCTCCCACTCAAAAATGGTATGTTAAAATTTTTTTTTTAAAAGTTTCATGTTCCATTGTTCCTGGTCGTACAACTGGGGCAAATTTTCACATGCATCGACACGGTCAAACAAATGAGCTTCTAGCTCATAGACGTGGTCATGCAAATGATGGATTTTTGTTACCGACGATTGATTGCACTACCTACAAAATGAATATGGTGGGAAAACATTTAATGGGCATGCATGAGGAAAGAGCCAATGCCTACTAGGTCATGAAAGTTAAATTCATCATTAACACCAAAGGACAGGGAGGTTTTTTTTGGGTGAGAAAAGGTAAGGTACCATCAGGTAGCCGATCATGGAGGAGTGGCCCAAGGATGGGTTGAAGGAGATGTTGGCAACATAGGACTTGAGCCTACGATGGGGGATGTTGCTGAGGAGGAGAGTGAGAAGGGGGAACTGCAAGAGGAGAACGCAATGGAGAGGGAGGAGAGGGTTGAACAAGAGCTCTCGCAAGTTGCGAGTGCTCAATGTCAGTTAGCATTGGACAATTCTCAACAGCCATAGGGATAGAACGATCCTCAACCTTAATAGGGCAAGAAAGAGCCTCACCAGTGTTGATATATTTAGGTAGTGATGTGTGTGAACACACTAGGACTGTCGGGGCACTTTTTTCTCTCTTTAGGAGCTTTTTTTCCCTAGGCTTGTATATATCCCTATAGTTCTAACAGGTTACTTATCTTTGTACATTCTAGTGGTAATACATTCAGTATTGTGTGTCGTGCTCCAAGCTTCTTCTTCTTCCTTGTGTTGTTCGCATGCTTCCGCATACGTCTATCTCCAACAATTGGTATCAGAGTAGGTGGCCGCTTCATCTAGGTCGTCGTCATCGACACCTCTACGATCACAGTTTCAAAATCGCATGAAATTTGGTATGTATACTCAGGTTGATTAGAAGACCAAAATAGCTTTGCTATGTGGTGTTGAAATCGCAATCTGGGCTCGTTTCGGCCTCCGAATGCACTATCATAGTGCTTGTGCATGCTATTTTGTCTTTTTGTGCCAAAGATATATACAGGTTTCGGCTCGCCAATATAAGCGTCTCGAAGTCTGCTACAGGTTTAGCAGAACATGTTAGGGTAGTTTTATTCAACGTTTTCAAATACAATCATTTTTTTGCATCAGGGTATTTAAGCCAGTGGCCATGGCTGAAAGCAGTGATGTATTCCGTTTGTTGGCTATTGAGGATAAGTTGGATGGTACCAATTACCCATTGTGGGCTTATATGATGTGACATGCATTGGTTGCAAAAGGACTATGGAACATTGTGCAGGGTGTTAAAAGATGTCATATTACACCTGCAAGTATAGGTACTAATGCTGATGCAGATGGCGTTGAAGATACAGATATTCTTCAGATTCCTATTCGTGTTGTGGTTTTTGTTGCATCTACTATAGAGCAAATTTGTTGGGATGGCAGAGATGCTAAGGCACACACATTGATAGCCTTGTCTATCAAACGTGCCATTATTCCTCACATTCACTCTTGCAAAACAACTAAGGATGCTTGGGACACACTTACCACATTGTACCAGGCTAGGAATGAGGCTCGTGCTGCTTATCTTCGAAAATAGTTGGAGAGTGAGCACATGAATGAAGGTGATTTTATGGATAGTTTTTTGACAAAGATCAAGGATTTGAAGGAACAATTGATTTCTGCTGATGAAGCCCTTCCTGAGAGTTTTGTGTAGACTGATCTAAATGGTCTTCCTGACTCATATCAGAATTTGGTTTCTACTCTTCGTTTGATGATGAAAGGCAACCCAAAAGCCTTAACATTTGAAGAGTTAGTTTCTGTTCTATTGCAGGAAGATCAGTACAGGTAGAACAGGTCTATTATGTGATGGAGGCTTCTATATCTCCAAATGCTTGATTTATACTGATTTAAGAACACTTCTATATCTATCATAGACCAAAATTTTGCACAAATGTTACCATGATTTTCAAAATCATTCACAAACACTTCTCTGTGTGAAGTATCTTCTTCTTTAGAGAGTCTGCTTCAGAGATTAACTTCATTACCTGCAAACATCTTCAAATTTCTTCAATCTAATGATGCACATACCTCCACCCTACTTTGCACAATCATAACATTCATTAGATCTTCAAAAGAATCATTAAAATTGTGTTTTGATCATTAAGATCAAATGTATGTCAGAAATTGTTTCTCTGAACAAGTGACTTTGACATAATCAACTTCTCAAGTTGATTTCTCACAGCACAAGTCCCCTTTTGCTAAATGCATTTAGCCATAGCTTCCTTACCTTCTAAATTAGATTTTGAATGCTCAGTTATCAAAAACTTTACATTGTGCATCGAGATCTAAGCAAAACTCTGACACGTAAAAGTGCACAATTCTGAGAGCTTTATCTGCAGACTTTACATATACATGTTCCTATTGATCATACATACAAACTAAAAAAAATTAGACCATGAAGCTTT
This sequence comes from Ceratopteris richardii, assembly GCA_020310875.1. Classification (NCBI taxonomy): domain Eukaryota; kingdom Viridiplantae; phylum Streptophyta; class Polypodiopsida; order Polypodiales; family Pteridaceae; genus Ceratopteris; species Ceratopteris richardii. The sequence continues at coordinate 98,271,357 of CM035444.1, read as the reverse complement.
GAACATAGCTTGATTAGCTTCTAAATTAGATGTGTACAAAAGATTTCTTGATCCACTTGATCAGGCTGAGAGAAATCAGAGAAAGACTCAATGCTAACTCAGGAAGATAACTCTCTACACATCTATCACATGAACTCTTGACTTCTAATGACTCTCTCTTTTATTTCTTTACATTATTGACTTATATACATATGATTCTAGACTCATCCTGCATCTATTACATTATTCCTTTATCATTCTAATGATCATCTATACCTATTGTACAAGGATTTTCATCTATAATGTACATATGTATACAAGCTACATTTATGAGGTCTCTTCTCTTCCTTCAATGACTTCTAACTTGCTTCAAGCACTTCATAATCATCAATTGCTGATTGCTTTGTTCCAACATTATGCATGTTGCAGCTCAAGCTTTCCTGGCTAGTCAAAAGGGCAAAGGAATATGGAGCTCATCTGCTAGCAAGCAGGAATCTGCCAATTCTACACAATCAAAGAAGGAAGAGAAAGATGAGAAGAAATCAGAAAAACACAAATTGTTTTGCAAATATTGTAAAGCAAATGATCATGCCATTAAGAGCTGTTCAAAATTGGTTGCTAAAGAGGGGAAGAAGAAAGAGGCCGGAATGGTTGTTGCAAAGGCCTCTACATAAAAAACAAAGTCTGCTAATCTTGTGCAGGATGAAGAATGGGTGTTTACTATTGTGTGCAATTTTGACCCATCTTCTCATGTGTAGTGCATGTCTACAGTAGACTCAGATGTTTGGTACTTTGATAGTGGAGTGATCTAACATATTACCTCACAACGCAGTTTCTTCTCTTCACTCGAGCTTGCCCCTACAAGGAATACTGTTACATGCACCAACAAATCCTCTTATCCTATCATGGGAGTTAGTAAGATGATTATGACTATTGTTGATGATAGTTCTTTCACTTTATCTGATGCTTTATTTGTGCCAAGGACCAAGAAAAATCTGTTATCAATTTCTGCATTAGCCAAGATTAGCTTGGTTGTGAAATTTATTGATGACAGATGTACGGTTCATGATATGTCAAATGGTGACATGATTATTGCTTCTAGAATTTTATGTCGTGGGCTATATAAGCTCATAGACTATGAAAAATCTATGAATGATTTAACATGTGGAGTACATGATTCTCAGGCTATGTCAGATGCAAAGCTTTGGCATGCATGCCTTGGTCATCCGAATTTTGCTAGTTTGTTATGCCTGTAGAAATCTGAAATGGTGTCCTCTTTGCCCAAAATTGAGGCACCTGGTAAACATGTATGTGAAGGCTGTAGTTTGGGCAAAATGCATCATTCCTCCTTTCGAAAAGATGGTTCAGTTTGGGCTACTCAGAAATTGTAACTTGTACATAGTGATGTCTGTGGTCCTATGTAGACACCTTCTTTTGGAAACTATCTTTACTTCGTGACTTTGATTGATGATTTTTCCAGGCATGCATGGGTATATCCACTCAAAGAAAAGTTTGAAGTGTTCATGTGCTTCAAACAGTTTTGGTTTTGGTTGAAAATCTATCAGCATGTAAACTGAGCACCCTCCATTCTAATCGAGGGGGAGTATATGTCTTCTGACTTTAAGCATTTTTGGCTGAACATGGGATACACATGTACAGAGAAGTTTCCAAAACAAGTGTCTATCTAGTTAGCTCATACTCTATGAATAGATCAAGTTATCTGTCTTGTTGCAACTGCTTGAGGCATCCTCTAGTGTCCAAATGGAGTGCGTTTACTCTCATTTGAAATATCTCAAAGTCTAGCTTAAGCCTGCAAAGTTTCATTTTTCAGTCTCTACATGTACTCAAAGAAACTCAAAAAATAGAGAGCCTATGTCTGAAACATTTTAGGATCCTAGGAGGGCTCATTATCTTTTGTTGTGCACATAGGAGTGTTTATCCTCCAATAGTGGTATTAGAGATATAAGTGGAGTATCAAAGAGAGAAGGAGCTACTAAAGTGAAATAAATGATGGAGAGTGTTAATCTCCAAAAGAACAACCTACTCTTGAATTTAGAACACCTCTATATCAAGAGTAAGTCAAAACCTTCACCAATTTAAGCTATCAATGACCAAATATCAATTTCTTGACTAAACTGTAAAGAAGGAAATTCCTCAGAAAGTCTGCTGCATAGATCTTGCTCATTGACTGAGTAAATGTGTAAAGTTTTTTATGAAACTTTGCACAAGGTGTCGCGTAAAGATTGCGCACCTTCTCCAAGTCGAATTACTTCAAAAGGTTCAGTAGATCTTGAGAAATCTGCTTACCAAGTCAGCTATGTCTAAATCTACACTTCTGAGAAGTCGATTTGGACACCCCTAACTTCTTAACTTTAATTCTCTCAGTATAAAACCTGTTTAAGCAAATGCTTTTAGCCACGAGTAGCTTACCTTCCAACTTAAAGATTAAGTGCTTACTTGCACAAAAATTTAAACTGTGGAGTGAGAAATGATCAAATCATTAAGATCAAAATTTGCGCCTGTTTCAGGAACCAGTGAGTACTTTCTCACATGTAAATGTTCCTACACACAATTCTCTTAGCCTGATCACAATTAGACTCTCAAACTCTAGCCATAGATTGATTAACTATGGACTTAGATATCTCCAAAAGGAATTCACAAAAGATCTATCACACAGGGAGAAAACACAGAAACATCGGGCACAATTTTTCCTTCTATTTCTCAGAAATTTACAACTGAGTGAGGATGGAGAGTTCAACTCACTTCACACATGTCTAATGACATTTTCTACTACTCAATACACTAATCTCATGATCTCCTATTGTCTCTCCTTGTCTTCTCTCTTTGCCCCGACATTTTCAAAAGTATTTATAGGCAATTATGTACAGACTTATATCAAAGCATAAGTATAAGTAACCTATGTCTTAACTAATGTACATATGTGTACATGTCTTTCACTCTGTGAATGTATCCATCTTCTTTGCTACAAAACTTGATCTCATCTCCATCCTTTGTTCTTCAAATCTTCAATTGGTGATTGATCTGCACCAACAGCTCCCCCTCAATCATCAATTGAGGTTTCTCTTATCTTCTTTATACCTGCCATGTCTTTAAACTTCTGTAGCTTTGGTCCATCCAAGCTCTTTGTAAGCATATCAGCTATCTGATCTTTTGTTGAAGTATGTATGACTTCAATCTCCTTATCCATCACCTTCTCTCTTAGAAAGTGATACTGTATCTCAATGTGTTTAGTCCTGGCATGAAAAACAGGATTAGCAGCTAGATATAATGAACTCATGTTATCACCATAAATGATAGGTATGTTCTGTATAGTGTCAAAACTCTTCATTAGAGTCTTAAGCCATATCACTTCTTTTGCAGCTTCAACCATGCCTTTGTATTCTGCTTCTGTAGATGACAAAGCAACTGTATGTTGCTTCTTTGAGCACCAGGAGATTAACTTATCTCCCACATAACACATGTATCCATAGGTTGATCTTCTATCATCTGGATTACCTGCCCAATCTGCATCACTATAGATCTTGATGTTTGTATCTGATGTAAACCCATAATACAAACCTTCTTTGAGTGTACCCTTAATGTACCTCAACACTCTTTGACCTGCAATCCAATGCTCTTTCCTAGGACAATGCATGAATTGAGACAAAACCCCTACTGCATATGATAAATCAGGTCTAGTTAAAGTAGCATAGATAAGACTACCAACCAAACTCTGATATTGTCTCATGTCCTTGAATTCTTCACCTCCAAATTTACTCAATTTGTGATTCACCTCCATTGGTGTAGGTGCTATCCTGCAATCATCCATTTTAAACTTGATTAACAAGTTCTTCAAATACCTTTCTTGGTTCACAAATACTCCATGTTGAGTATATGTAATCTCCATGCCCAAGAAGTATGACAAGTCTCCCAAGTCACTTATTTTGAACTCCTTTTCCATTTGCTTCTTTAGTCTTTGTATTCCTTCCTCATCTGTACCTGTAAGGATTATATCATCAACATATATGCACATGTATATGAAACCATTATCACTTGCTTTGACAAGCAAGCTACTATCTGCTTTAGACACCTGAAATCCAAGTTCTTTCAAGAACTTTACAAGTCTATAATTCCATGCCCTTGGGGCCTGCTTCAAGCCATACAAAGCTCTCTTGAGCTTGCACACATGATCTGAATACCTTTTATCTCTGAACCCTTGAGGTTGCTCCATGAATACATCATCTGAAATATAACCATTCAAAAAAGCATTTTTCACATCCAATTGACACAATTTCCAACCTTTACATGCAGCAATTGCTATAAGTGTCCTGATGGTTGTCATCTTTGCCACAGGACTATAAGTCTCATCATAGTCAACACCATATGTCTGAGCAAACCCTTTGACAACAAGTCTAGCTTTGTACCTAGACACACTTCCATATGCAAATCTTTTTGTCTTATAAACCCACTTACATCCAATGATCTTCTGGCTATTTGGTTTTGGAACCAAATCCCATGTTTGATTCTCCAATAATGCATCATATTCTTCCTGCATAGCTTTCTCCCAATTTTCTTTACCTTTTGCCTCTTCATATGTAGAAGGGTCTTCATCTGTTTTAATCATGTAAGCATAATCTTTGGTAGCCAGAAATGAAGTATCATAGCTATACCTTGTAGGTTGCCATTTGTTCCTTGTAGACCTCCTAAGTTCTCCACTTCTTGAGGTTTCTGGTTCTTCATATTCAGGATCAAACCTAGGTGTTTCTTCCACTTCAACCTGCACTTCATTATTCTCTTCTTCATCAATTATTTGATCCTTTGATTTACCTTTCCTTTGGCTCACAACCTCTTCATCATCTGTATTAATATTGATAGTACCTGCATACCAAGTACCTTGCTCATCAAATGTAACATCTTTTGATACAAGAAAATGTTTTGTGGATGGATTCCACAACCTGTATCCCATCTGCTTATCATCATAACCAATAAACACATATTTTTCAGCTTTAGGTTCCAATTTGTGCCTTAACTGTGATGGCACATATGCATAGGCCAAACATCCAAATACTTTGCAATGGTCTAGTGTAGGTCTCTTACCCCACCATGCCTCATAAGGTGTCATTCCCTGCAAAGCTTTACATGGTAACCTATTGACCAAATAAGTAGTTGTATTTACAACCTCAGCCCACAAATAATTAGGGTAATTTTTCTCCTTCATCATGGACCTTGCAAACTCAACAAGAGTTCTATTTCTCCTTTCTGCTACACCATCTTGTTGAGGAGAGTACCTGCAAGTAACTTCCCTTTTTATACCTGCATCCCACAAGTAATTACTGAATTCATTAGAGAAATACTCTCCCCCTCCATCTGACCTTAGTCTTTTCAACTTATGTCCTGTAATTCTTTCTGCATATGCATGATAGTGTTTAAATGTATTAAACACTTCTGACTTATCTTTGATCACATAAATAGTGATCCATCTAGTAGCATCATCAACATAAATCACATAATATCTTGACCCATTTATACTGAAATCCTTTGATGGTCCCCACACATCTGTATGTACCAACTCAAGCTTCTCTGAGTACATAAAACCATGCTTGGAGTAGGAATGCTTATGAGTCTTACCTAATTGACATGCCTCACATCTATATGTCATATGTTGACCTGCAACATTAGGCAAACCAAGCACTGAACCATTGTTAATCATGTCTTTAATACCTCTTTCATTGAAATGTCCAAGCCTCTTGTGCCAAAGATCTAACTCAGAGATCTTATGTCCTCCATATGTGAACATGGCATGACCAATATTACCTTGAATCTTCAATGTGAACAATCTTCCTTCTTTCTTCCCTGAAACAATTTGTTTATACCCATTGCTAGGGTCTTCCACAAACACTCCTTCATTAGTGAACCTTACTTCATAACCTTTTTCCACAATTTGTCCTACACTTATCAAATTCTTAGGAATTGTAGGAACATACAAGACCTTACTCAATAAGGTGCTTCCATCCTTGGCCTTCACTGATCCAATTGACTTCACATTGTGCTTTGTGTTGTCACCTGTTTGAACAACATGATTAGATACCTTATTCTCCAAATCAGTCATCAAGGCTATATTACCACTCAGGTGATTGCTACACCCTGAATCAATGTAGAAGACTCTTTGATCTTCATTCTGCCTTTCACAAGTTGCATTCATTATGAATGTTGAATCTTCCTTTTGATCTGAAGCATAATTGTAGTAGGTGTTGTTATATTGTTGACTTTGGAAACCTCTACCTGCATTTCTTCCAAAGTAACCCCTACTACCTCTGCCTCTGAAATTACCTCTTTGATTTCTGCCACCTCTTCCTCTTGTATTATAGTTCTGATTATATCCACCATTACTCTGATTATTATGCCAACAATCATTAGCTAAATGATTTGTCTTACCACAAATCCAACAAGCTTTGCCTCCATCTTTGTTGTTTCTGCCTCTTCCTCTACCTTTGCCACCTCCTCTACCTCTTAGGAAGTTGGCTTGACTAGTTGTACCTTCATCTTCACCTGCTTGTTGCTTTCCTTTGTTAGCTTTCTTCTTGTCCTTTGAGTACATTGCATGACCTGTACTTTTGTCACCATCTCCTTTAACATCCTGCTCAAATGTTAGCATATGACCTAGCAACTAATTTAAATCAGGAGTGAAATGATCAAGTGATAATTCTGTAGACAAAATGAATGGCTTCCATTTTTCATCACCTCTTAAACCTGTAAGAATTTGCCTTACCAATTTATCCTCCTCAATGTCTTCATCAACAGCTCCTAAAGCATCTGCAATATCTTTCATTCTTGTCACATAGTCTGAAATGGATTGAGAAGCCTTCTTCTTAAAGGTGGCAAACTCTGCCCATAAGGATGCCTTCCTTGACTTAGTAGTATTCTGAAAATGCTCCTCCAAAGCATTCCAAATATCAGTTGCACTTTCAAGACCTCGAATATGAGGTAACAAGTAATCATTGACTGCCATATATATAATGCTCCTAGCTTGAGCATCTTTCTTCATCCAATTTTTCAAATCTGCTAACTCTTCCCTAGTTGGAACACTAGGATCTCTGAACTGTGGCTTCTCTTCTTCTCCTGTGATGTAAGCTATTAAATCTTTGCTCATAAGATGAGCTTCCATCCTCATTGACCATGCAGGATAGTTTTCCCTATCCAATTTCTCTATCTGTAGAGAATCTCCCATCTTCTGTCCACCTGTGTATTGAAATCTTCAAGCTTTATGAATAATATATGTACCTTTACTTAAAATTAGAGTCCTTTTGTCTTTCTTGATGTCGTATGGTCTCCTCCTCAAGCTTTGCCTTCAAGCTTTCACCTTTTAGTTCTTCAGTTGTTGAATTTCTTGAATCTGCAGCAGTCGGGATCCTCTTTTCCTTGATTTTGATGTTTCTTGCTCTGATACCACTGATGGAGAGTGTTAATCTCCAAAAGAAAAACCTACTCTTGAATTTAGAACACCTCTATATCAAGAGTAAGTCAAAACCTTCACCAATTTAAGCTATCAATGACCAAATATCAATTTCTGGACTAAACTGTGAAGAAGGAAATTCCTCAGAAAGTCTGCTGCATAGATCTTGCTCATTGACTAAGTAAATGTGTAAAGTTTTTTATGAAACTTTGCACAAGGTGTCGCCTAAAGATTGCGCACCTTCTCCAAGTCGAATTACTTCAAAAGGTTCAGTAGATCTTGAGAAATCTACTTACCAAGTTAGCTATGTCTAAATCTGCACTTCTGAGAATTCGATTTGGACACCCCTAACTTCTTAACTTTAATTCTCTCAGTATAAAACCCGTTTAAGCAAATGCTTTTAGCCACGAGTAGCTTACCTTCCAACTTAAAGATTAAGTGCTTATTTGCACAAAACTTTAAACTGTGGAGTGAGAAATGATCAAATCATTAAGATCAAAATTTGCGCCTGTTTCAGGAACCAGTGAGTACTTTCTCACATGTAAATGTTCCTACACAGAATTCTCTTAGCCTGATCACAATTAGACTCTCAAACTCTAGCCATAGATTGATTAACTATGGACTCAGATATCTCCAAAAGGAATTCACAAAAGATCTATCACACAGGGAGAAAACACAGAAACATCGGGCGCAATTTTTCCTTCTATTTCTCAGAAATTTACAACTGAGTGAGGATGGAGAGTTCAACTCACTTCACACATGTCTAATGACATTTTCTACTACTCAATACACTAATCTCATGATCTCCTATTGTCTCTCCTTGTCTTCTCTCTTTGCCCCGACATTTTCAAAAGTATTTATAGGCAATTATGTACAGACTTATATCAAAGCATAAGTATAAGTAACCTATGTCTTAACTAATGTACATATGTGTACATGTCTTTCACTCTGTGAATGTATCCATCTTCTTTGCTACAAAACTTGATCTCATCTCCATCCTTTGTTCTTCAAATCTTCAATTGGTGATTGGTCTGCACCAACAATAAAGAGATGTTTTTCGACACCCTGCACAATGTTCCACAGTCCTTTTGCAACCAACACATGTTGCATCATATAAGCCCATAATGGGTAGTTGGTACCATCCAACTTATCCTCAACAGCAAGCATACGGAATACATCACTCCTTTCAGCCATGGCTGCTGACTAAAATACTTTGATGCAAAAAAATTGATTGTATCTCAAAAAGTTGAACAGAACTGCCTAGACGAATTCCACTAGACCTGTAGCAAACTTCTAGGCGCTTATACTGGCGAATAGAAACTATTATATACCTTTGGCACAAAAAGACGAAATAGCCTACACAAGCGCTGTGATAGTGCATTCGGAGACCGAAACGAGCTCAGATTGCAATTTCGGCACCACAGAGTGAAGCCGTTTTGATCTCGAAAACACGCTGAGTATGATCACCAAAATTCGTGCGATTCTGAGACTACAAACAGAGGAGTGTCGACGGCGCCCTAGATGAAGCGACGACCTGCTTTGATACCAATTGTTGGCGATACACGTCTGCGGAAGCACGCGAACAGCACAAGGAAGAAGAAGAAGCTTGGAGCACAACACACAATACTGAATGTATTACTAGAGAATGTACAAAGATAAGTAGCCCATTAGGGCAATAGGCGTATATACAAGCCGGGGGAAAAAAACCTCCTAAAGAGGGAAAAAAGTGCCCTGACGGTCCTAGAGTGTTCACACACATCACTACCTAAATATATCAACAAGAAGGCCATTGGCACTAAGTGGGTATACAAGCTGAAGCGTAAACCTGATGGTACAGTTAACAGGTATAAGGCTAGGCTTGTTGCAAAGGGTTATGTGCAGGAAAGAGGCATTGATTTTGATGAGACCTTTGCACCTACATGCCGTATGACTATTGTTCAAAGCATTTGTGCACTTGCAGCCCATCACGATTGGAATGTACATCAGTTGGACATTAAAACTGCATTTCTGAATGGTGACTTGCATGAAGAAGTATATGTTTTTCGGCCCTGTGGCTTTGTGCAGAAAGGGCATGAAAACCAGGTGTGCAGGTTAAAGAAGGCATTATATGGTTTAAAGTAAGCACCACGTACTTGGTATGAGAAGTTACATGCCTATTTGATTGCACATGGTTTTGTGAACAGTCCAACTAAAAGCACCTTATATGTTAAGCGTGCTAATGATGTGCTTCTGATCATTGTTGTCTATGTTGACGAGATGCTGCTCACTGGTCCTATTGAGAACCATATTGCTGATTTTAAGGCTGATTTGCATGCCTCATTTGAGATGTCTGATTTGGGGCATTTGCATCACTATTTGGGCATTCAGTTTATGCAAGTTGATGGTGGAATGGCTTTGCGTCAAATGAAATATATTGACACATTATTGCAGCGTTTTGGGTTTGACTGTAAGCCTATCGCCACTCCTATGGAGACGGATTTACGTTTGAGTCTTCATGATGCTGGAGATGCATTTGATGATGTTCCCTATCAGCAGATTGTTGGATGCTTGATTTACTTATGCATTACTCAGCCAGATATTCAGTTTGCTATCTCACAGATGAGCAGGTTTATGCATTGCCCAGGAGTCAAGCCTTGACAGGAGGTTAAGCGCATCTTTTGCTACTTGAGTGGTACTCGGCTACTTGGGTTGTTTTATCCCAAGGGGGGATCACTACCGCCAGATTTGCATGCTTTTTCTGAATCTGATTGGGCTGGTTGCTATGACACTCGTGTGTCCACTAGTGGCTTTTGCTTCATGCTTGGTAGCTCATGTATATCTTGGTTGAGCAAGAAGCAGCCTACTGTGGCCACTTCCAGTTGTGAAGCTGAGTATAGGGCAGCTTTCACAGCTACTGTTGAGTGTGTGTGGCTTAGATGCCTTATGGCTGATTTGGGTGTTGGTTAGAATTCTGCCACCACCATCTTCACTGATAGTCAGAGCGCATTGGTAGTTGCGAGGAACCATGTGTTCCATGCTCGCACTAAGCACATTGAGATGCATTATCACTATGTCAGGGAGAGGTTCTCTGCTGGGGAGATCAGCTTGGCATATGTGCCCACACAGGAGAACATTGCAGACCTTTTCACGAAGGCTCTGCCCAGGGAGAAGTTTGAAGCTTTCCGCAAAGCTTTGGGCTTACTTCCTTTTGTGGAGTGATTTCCACATAGCTTGGCACTTCCTTATACATGAGTGCCAGCTACTTGTTCACCGCATCAATCCCAGGGGGGATTTGTTGATATATTTAGGTAGTGATGTGTGTGAACACTCTAGGACTGCTAGGGCACTTTTTTCCCTCTTTAGGAGGTTTTTTCCCCCTGGCTTGTATATACGCCTATTGCCCTAATGGGCTACTTATCTTTGTACATTCTCTAGTAATACATTCAGTATTGTGTGTTGTGCTCCTAGCTTCTTCTCCTTCCTTGTGATGTTCGTGTGCTTCCACAGAGGTCTATCTCCAACAATGAGGACGAGTGAGCATCATGTCATCAAGATACACCACAATGATCAGAAGCACAACATTAGCACGCTTAACATATAAGGTGCTTCAATTGGACTGTTCTCAAAAGCATGTACAATCAGATAGGCATGTATCTTTTCATACCAAGCACGTGGTGCTTGCTTTAAACCATATAATGTCATCTTTATCAATTTTGAAGGAAGGAAGCAAAGAACGGGAATATAAAAACAAGGGGAAGAAAATATATCATCGAATCAAAGAAGAAACCATCAAGAGGAGTAGCTCTATTTTTTGAGGTAAAATCCATCTTTTTCAACTTCATTGCATCAAGGGGGAGGTTCAAAAGAGCTAGGAGGCACCATGGCTGATCTCAATGCTCAGATTGAGAAGCTAGAAAAGGGAAACTACCAACCATGGTGATTTAGAATAAGCAAATTTTTTATGGGGAAAGGTTTGTGGGGATTTGTGACTGGTGGAGAGCCAAAACCCTACATAGATGAGGTAAATCCAACCAATGGCCAGACAAGAGCAGTAAGAGAGTGGGATGAAAGGGACAAAAGAGTCATTTTTATTTTATCTCAGCATATTGGCAACTCCATGATAGGACACATTCAAGATTTGGATACATCGAAGAAGGTGTGGGAGTGCGTAGAGAGATTGTACTCAACCTTCACAAAGGCTAGAAAAATTCAGCTCAACAATGAGCTAAATAATCTTAGGAAAAGCTCCTCTCAAGGTGCTAATGATTACATATTAAAGGTTAAAGAGCTTGCAGATGCACTAGGGTCAATCAATTTTGCCCTAAAGGATGATGATCTTGTTGCCCACACCCTAATGGACTGAGGGATGATGATAAATGGAGGGCCTTCACAACTTCATTGTATATAAGGGACTCTCTTCCTGATTTTGATCAACAAATCACTCTCATGGTGATAGAGAAGATGAACCTTGGTGGTCATAATGCAAAAAATAGCTAAGGGCAATTGTTGTATGCAAGTAAAGGAAGATGAAGACATAACCCAAGTGCTACAACAAGAAGAGGAAGATATCAAAGTAACTAGGTCAAGGACAACAAGAAAATGTAGGTCAAAGAGGTGGAAGAGCCACAAAACAAAGGAAGAGGATGGCACCACACCAAAAGGAAGTGAAAGAAGGTCTTCAAGAGTAAGATATCCAGTTCAAAGGTTAATATATGATAATTTCATTGCAAAGCATTATGAATACATGACTTAGGTAATCAAGGACAAAGAACCAACTAGTTATGAAGAAGCTAACTATTGCAAGGAATGGAAGGAGGCAATGAAGGAAGAGCTCAAAGCACTTGATGATAACCATACCTGGAGCTTCGTACCAGCTCAAGAAGGATGAAGGTGATAGGTAATAAGTGGGTTTACAAAATTAAAAGAAATTCAGATGGTTCCATTGCTAGGTACAAAGCAAGGTTGGTGGCGAAAGGCTTCTCCCAAAGCTATGGGATAGATTATGATGAAAGTTTCAGCCATGTAGCCAAGATGCCAACAATTAGGACTTTGATTGCAGTGGCCACATCAAGGAAATGGAGCTTATATCAGTTGGATGTAAAGAATGCCTTCCTCAATGGAGAGCTTGAAGAAGTAGTCTACATGAGCCAACCTCAAGGGTTTGCTAGTATGAGGTACCTAAATCATGTTTGCAAGATAAGGAAAGCATTATATGGACTAAAGCAAGCCCCAAGGGCCTATAATCAGAGGTTACTAGATTATTTATCAATTTGTGGATATAAAACAAGTGTTGCAGATCCATCACTTTACATGAAGAAGCAAGGAGACAAGACGTTATACATATGCATCTATGTGGATGATTTGATCATCACAGGAAGTGATATTGCAGGTACTAAAGATATCAAATCAAAGCTAGGAAATCAGTTCAAGATATCTAATCTTGGAACACTAAAGTACTTCTTGGGAATAGGGTAATCTATGCACACAATGGCATCTTCTTGATTCAAAGAAAATACTTGTTGGATGTGCTATATAGGTTTGGTATGAGTGGTTGTAAGCCACTTTCTCAACCCATGGAGCCCAATACAAAGTTGGTTTCATGTCAAGCAGAGGCTATATAAGATATTACACTATATAGAAGCATAATTGATTCATTAATTTATGCTACATTCACTAGACCTGATCTTGCATATGTAGTAGGTGTTCTCTCTCATTTTTTGCATGCACCCACTCATGATCATCTTATGGTAGCAAGAAAGGTGCTTAGATACATCAAGCACTCCATCAATCAAGGTCTATTTTACACATATTATGATGTCTAAGTGTCAAAGGATATAGTGATGCTGATTGGGTAGGTAGCAAGGATGATCGAAGGAGTACATTGGGTTATGTTTTCAATGATGAGGAATAAGGAGATTGCATAAGAACCAAAACAAAGAACTTAGGTATATGAATGAATCTAAGACATGACCAATTCAAGCGATTAGGCTCATCAAAAAATCTTGGATGGGCATAATCACTTGAATTTTTCATGTCTCAAAGATGAGTCATAAATGAAAGGGAAATGATTTTGAACACACCTTAACCTCATACTCATCCTAAAGCAATTCTTCAGCATCAATTATTATTGTTCTTTTGTCATGAACAACTTCCTTTTCTTCAATTTTCTCACTAGATGAATGATCAAGCCATATCAAAAATCCCATATTAAATGGATGTAAACAACAACCACTTTCATGGTGTGGGAAAAAATCCATCCTCCCAGTCAAGGGGGAAGCCTTTCTACACTTTCTAGTAATTTTGGCCCTATCCAAAGGATCCTCCCCAAAGATTCTTGGGTGAATATATTTCATGCCAAAGATTACCATTTCCTATCCATTGACTATTCTCATAAAACTATTCCACTCATCCTTAAGAGATGGCTTAGTTTTGTGTACAAGGACTTCAAAATCAAAGGAGGGGTTGAACATCTTCATTGCATCTGGAAACTGATTGAGTTGCAAACACACTTGAACCATAAAATCGAGTAATTTCTCACATGGAGAGATTGAGAATTGCATTTTTATCCTCCATTTTTGGATCTTTGAGGGGCTTTGAGTCTAGATGCAAGGGACAAGCAATGCAATCAAATAGAGGCAATCAAAGATGGTAAAAAAATTGATATCGCTCGAATTGGCTGTGTATAAAATTCAGGCATAGGAGTTCTCAATATGGGTACACAAAATTGTTAAAGGTAGAAAATGAGCAAAAGCTAAGGGACTTTATATTTACGAGGGAAAAGAGATATTGGAGAATCCACATGGACCAATGAGAGCATGCCATGTGGCAAGGTCTCAAGAATCCCAATGGTCAAATGATATGAAAGAATGAAATTATGACACACGACAAGTTGGACCTTCATATCCAAAATGGTCAAATGAAATGGGCCAATGAAAATATGCCACATGGTAATGTACTTAAGGATTTGCAATGGTTTGATGACATAGACCAATTAGAAGGCACCATGTGGCATCAATGATCAATAGATTGTAGAGACTCTATATAAGCTCCTCATATGTGGCATTTTCCATCTGCTCTCTCTAGTCTCACTCAACTCCCCATATTCTTCATCATATTTGTTTTTCGACTCTTTTTGTAAGAAACAACCTCAGCTCATTGCTTGTTGAAGTCTCTTGGTGTGCAATATGAGACATGCATTTCTTTGCTTTTTGAAGTGTTTTTTTTAAGTTGTTCTATATATAGCATTCATTCATATAGCTAAAAATATGACACTTCTTTGGACATGACTGATTCAAGCAATTAGGGCCGTCAAAAATTTTTGGATGGCCGTAATCGCTTGAACTGGCCATGTCCAAAGAGAACAAGTATATGATGCTTATTTTCTTTTCCTCATTATAAAGAGTGTTTCTTCATTTGATTATGTAATGAATTTCACATCTCACAAATTATTGATGGAGAAACAAGACACAACCAATTCAAGTGATTAGAGCCATTGGAGAACCATGGATGGTCCTAATCAGTTGAATCGGTCATCTACATTGAAACCAATTTTTTAATGTATATTTGCTTTTTTTTTTTAGTATTATAAATGTCTTACCATTGGTTTACATTATGAAATACACATAAATCACTTGAGGACTTTCATTATTCAACACGATTGATTCAAGTGACTAAGAATAGCCAGAGTACTTTGGATGGACCTAATCGCTTCAATTGTTCGTCTCCATTTAAAACTTTCATTTGATGTATATTTGCCTATTTGAATGTAAGACATGTATGATCATGGATTTTTGTCAGGAAATACACAAGAAACCACTTAATGGCTTTCCTTTTTGGACATGACTGATTCAAGAGATATGGGCAATCAGACAAGTTTGGGTGGCACTTAGTCGTGTCTTCAATCCCTCCATTTTCTTACTTTTTTTCTTTCATATCTGTAAGGATTCTTTTATTTGCTTCCTAAAGACAACAAGACATTGAGAAATTTCAATGTTGAAATCTCTCAAACATTGTCAACATAGCTCTGAGGTATTATCTATAGGCCATAATATGCTCATCATTTATTTGGAAATTGAAAGCCTCCTTGATACATTTGGTCTGGATTTTAGCTTGTGGGGTCCTATTGCATAAGTGTGAAGAGGTTCTTTCAAGAAAGGTCTTTGTCTTCGATCCACTTGTGACTCAGTGTATACTTTTCAAGCATGGAGAAATTGGTCACTTTCTCAAGAATTTAATAAGGATATAGATGAAAGAAAAGTTGGAGAAGCTTGGAGAGGCATGGAAAGTTGAGTTGTTAAGTGGTGAAGTTTGTCTAGCAAACTAGCACATGACCAGCCCTAACTCTTTGGATATGTAAATTAGACCTTTTAGACTTGTGGTTAGTGTAATAAAACCCAATAGGTACTTTGAGACATCAACAAGAACAAGTCAATGCAAAACAAATAACTTGCACCTTCACTAGCACACAAAAACCTTCTAAAAATGGATGGAAGTTGTGGCTTCAAACACTAAGAGGAGCCATCACACTAACAATTGGAAAAATTCCTCTTAATTTAGTACATAGAGTTGGCTTGCTATAATGCATAAAATCCCTAATTTATGACAACTATAGAAGGAGCAATCACCTTAGCACTGAATTGGTGTCATCTCGATTTTTGAGGGAGTTGCGGAGAATGACCCCGAGACTGAAAAACTTGAATTCTTTGCAACTAATGAACCAAATGATCTAGAAATTTGTACACATAAACTAAATAGTTTTAAATTTCCAATGAGTGCTTATACACTTGATTTGGAGATCTATAGAGAGAGCAACACTCTCTGTAAGTTGAGTGAATATGAAGAAGAAGGAACAGAGAATAGAAATGGCATCAAGCAATGATCAAAGAGTATATGTATTGCTTCAAATCAACAATCTCTTTAATGTAAAAATGTTTTGGAATCTTTATATAGACTCTTGAGGATATGTCCATGCCTTTTCTCCATGAATTTGAATTCGAAATGAGGCTTGTTTGTTAGTTTAGATTGATTGACATCTTTTCCTACAATCTAGGAAAAGAGAAAGTTGAAGTCATGTCTACTTCTTGCTTGATTGATTGAGAATCAATCTCAACCACTTCAAACTCGTGGCCTTTAGGCCTTTTACTCTTTCCTTTTACAAAGGTAAATACCTTGACCCTTACAAGAAATGATCATAAGTGATCAACCAATTAATACAAAGAAAATATATGCACATAAGTGCTATTCTTCAAGGCATATATATGGAACCATCCAAATGATAAATTTGATGAACATGTCCTCCTCAAGCATAATGAAAGATTTTTGTTCCAATATCTCCCACTCAAGCTAAAGTATACTTGATTCTCCTTGATAGGTTGAATACCTGCCATAGCTTCTCAGTAGGGACACATAAAATGTCAATTTATTTTGCCATAAGCTTCTCTCTTACAAAGTGTTCATGGAATTCTATGTGCTTTGTCCTTGCATGAAAAATTGGATTTACAGCTAGATGCATGGAACTTACATTATGTCCAAGTAAGTGAGGTTTCAAAATTACAAGTCCCAAATCTGAGTACAACTCCTTGATCCATATTGCTTCTTGAGTTGCAATAGTTAGAACTCTATATTCTGCTTTAGTTGAAGATAAAGCAATTGTTGGTTGCTTCTTGGACCTTCATGACACCAATTTTGAACCTACAAGTGCTAAGTATCTAGAGGTACTTCTTTTATCATCCTTTGCTCCTGCCCAATCTATATCTAAATAGATTTTGATATCTAAATCTGAAGAGTAAGGATAGTAGATACCTCTGTAATTGTTCCTTTGAGGTACTTGAGTACTCTCTTTGTAGCATCCATGTGCATGAATTGGCTAAGCACTCCCACACTTTATGATATGTTTGGTCTTCTGTGATTAGCATATATCAAGCTAGCAACTAAGCTTTGATACTCTTTAGGATCATCAACTTGCTCACCTTCATAAACACTTAGTTTATGGGTCAACTCCAAAGGTGTACTTGCAATCTTTGTGTTCTCCATTTTGAACTTGAGAAGTAGGTCTTCAATATATCTTCTTTGAGTTAGATACATCCCTTCATTTTTATAAATCACTTGCATACCTAGGAAATATGTGAGCTCACCTAAGTCACTGATTTTGAACTCCTCTTGCATGTGTCTCTTGATCCTGTGAATGCCATTCAGATTATCACCTATCACAATAATATCATCTACATATACACATAGATAGATAACCTCATTGTGATCCCTTCTGATAAAGAAGGATCTGAGTTGCTAGGTTTGAGCCCTTGATCTTGAAGGTATGTAAGCAACCTGTAATTCCAAGCTCTAGGAGCTTGTTTCAATCCATAAAATGCTTTCTTAAGTCTGCAAACATAGGATGTTTGATTAGGATTTTCAAAACTAGGTGGTTGTGACATGTATACCTCTTCACTTATCCAACCATTTAAGAATTATTTTCATATCAAGTTGGAAGAGTCTCTAAGTTCTTGCAGCAACCACACTTATCAATGTTCTGATTGTAGTCATCTTTGCAACTGGTGAGAATGTTTCCTCATAGTCTATACCATGAGTTTGTGAGCAGCCTTTGGTAACTAATCTTGCCTTGTACCTAAAAACTAATCCATCTGAGTTTCTTTTAACTTTATATGCCCATCTGCAACCATTACCTTTTGATTGGATGACATTGGAACCAAATCCCAAGTGTCCATCTCCTTCAATGCATCTATTTCTTCTTTCATGGCCTTTTCCCAATTAGGGTTTCCTATTGCCTCTTCATAGGTTGAGGGTTCCTCTAAAACTAAATCCTTTGCCAAGTAGATTGAATGCTTTGTAACAAATGTGTAATTATCCATACCTTTCTAGTTGTCTTCTCTCCCTTGTTCTTGGAGCATTCTCCACACTCTTGCATCTTTGCTTTGCCTCTTGACTTCCATAGCTTGTAATCATTTTCCTTTTCATCTTATAATATCACATTAGCTTAGTTCTTGTGGTGTTTCACACATCAACAAGTGGTATAAGAGCAAAAAGGTCCTAGAGAACAAAGAAGGAGTTGCAAACATACAAAGTCTTGGAAGTTCTCATTGAGAAGCTGGAGGTTGAAGCATTCAACATCAAAAGCATCAGATGATTACTTCAAAATGATTCTTGAGTGTAAATATCTATAAAAGATAACACTCTTTAAACCTTAAACATACAGGTTGCAATAGCAAGGATTTCATAGCAAATCATATATCGATTGATAAATTGGATAGAGATAATTATCTTGCTTGGGTAATGATAATGGAGGCTTTACTTATGAGTAAGGATATCATGGTTTATGTAATAGGCGAGGAAGAAAATCCTATGTTTTGTTGATATATTTTGGTATTGATGTGTGTGAAGACACTTAGGACTCACGGCACACTTTTTTCCCTCTTTAGGAGGTTTTTCCCCCCAACTTGTATATATGCCTATAAGCCTAATGAGTCACTTACTCTTGTACATTCACTTGGTAATTCATTAAGTGTTGTGTTCTACTTCAAGCTTTTTCTTCTTCCTTGTGTTGTTTGTGTGCTTGCACAAACCTTGAATTCAAACACTTGGTATTAGAGTAGGTCACCGCTTCATCTAGGGCATCATCAAAACCCCTCTGACCACAATCCCAAAATCGCACAAAAATTGGTGAGCATATTAAGGGAAATTAGGAGTTCAAAATAACTTCACAATATGGTGACAAAATTTTGATATGAGGTCATTTCGACCTTTGAATGCACTATCATAGTGCTTGTGCAAGAAATTTTGTCCTTTTGTGCCAAACATATATAGAGTTTTTTATTTGCTAGGACAAGTATCTCAAAGCCCCCTACATCTTTGGTAGAGCTCAATACAATGATTCTATTCAACTTTTTGAGATATAGTCATTTTTTTGCATCAAGGTATCTAGACTATGGCCATGGATAAAAGTATTGATGTATTCTATATGTTGTTGAGGACAAATTGGATGGTACCAATTACCTGTTATGTGCATATATGATTTTCATGTATTGGTAGCAAAAGGATTGTGGAATATTGTGCATGGTATTGAAAATTGCCCTATTATACCTATGAATATAGTAATTGAAGGTGATTTAGATGGCATTGAAGATGATGATCTTTAGATTCATGTTCATATTGTGGTTCCTACTACAACTATTATAGAGCAACTTTGTTGGGATGGCAAAGATGCCTAGGCACATGCATTGATAGTCTTGTCCATCAAACATGCCATTATCCCTCATATTCACTCTTGCAAAATAGCAAAGGATCCTTGGGATACACTTGCCACTTTATACCAGGCAAGAAATGAGGCTCATGTTGCTTACCTATGAAAACATTTGGAGAGTGAGCATATGAATGAAGTAGACTCTATGGATAGTTTTTTGACAAAGATCAAAGATTTGAAGGAATAGTTGATTTTTGTTGATGGTCCTACTAGATAGTCCGCTTATGCAAACTAATCTAAATTGTCTTCTATATTCATATAAGAATTTTTCTTCTACTCTTTGATTGATGATGAAAGGCAATCCAAATGCCTTAAAATTTAAGGAGTTAGTCTCTGTTTTGTTGCAAGAAAATCAATCTAGGTAGAACATGCCTATTATGTTTGTTGCAGATTAACCTTTCTTAGCTATTCAAAAGGGCAAGAGTAAATGGAGCTCATCTATTAGTAAGCAAAAATCTGCTAGTACTGCATAGTCAAAGAAGGAAGATAAAGATGAGAAGAAAACCAAAAAGTATAAACAATTTTGCAAATACAGTAAAGGAAATGATGATGCAATAAAGAGTTGTCCAAAACTAGTTTCAAAAGAGCCAAATAAGAAAGAGGTTAGAATGGTTATTGCAAATGCCTCTACACCAAAAATAGAGTCTGTTAATTGTGTAGAATGAAAAATGGGTGTTTGCTACTTTATGCAATTATGAACCATCTTCTCATGAGCAGTGCATGTCTACAGTAGACTCAGATGTTTGGTACTTTGATAGTGGGGCAACCAAACATATTACCTTGTAGCATAGTTTCTTCATTTCACTTGATCCTGCCCCTGCACAGAATACTATCACATGCGCAAACAACTCCTCATATCCTGTAATGAGAGTTGGAACGATCATATCCTGTAATGTGCAAAAAACTCCTCATATCCTCATATCTTATAATGGGAGTTTGACTATTGTTGATGGTAGTTATTTCACAATGTTAGATGCATTCTATGTGCCAGGAATCAAGAAATGTCTATTGTCAATTTCAACATTATCGAAGATTGTCTTAGCTGTCAAATTTGTTGATGATAGGTGTATAGATCATGATCTTTCAAATGGTGATGCCGTCATTGCTTCTGGCATTTTATGCCATGGACTATATAAGCTCATAAACAATGCAAATCTATGAATGATTCAGCATGTGTAGTTCAATATTCTCAACCTATCTCATATGCAAAGCTTTGGCATGCATGCTTTGGGCATCTTAATTATTCTAGTTTACTATGCCTGCGAAAATTTGATATGGTTTCCTCTCTACCAAAAATTGAGGAACCTTGTAAACATGTATGTGAAGGTTCTATTTTGGGCAAAATGCAGCATTCTTCCTTCCTTAAAGATGGTTTAGTTAGAGATACTTATAAATTGCAGCTTGTTCATAGTGATGTATGTGGTCCTATGCAGACACCATCTTTTGGGAACTACCTTTACTTCGTGACTTTCATTGATGATTTTTCCAAGCATGCATGGGTGTATCCATTGAAAACAAAGTCCGAAGTGTTTATGTGCTTCAACTAGTTTTTGGTTTTAGTTGAAAATTTGTTAGCACATAAAAATGGAAACCCTCCGTTCTAATTGGGGGGCATATATGTCTTCTAGTTTTAATGCATTTCTGGCTGAACATGGGATAAAACATTAATGTACAGTCCTGTATACACCTCAACAACATGAATTTGTTGAAGAAAAGAGCAAATCACTCATGGAGATGGTGAGGTGTATGGTCAAAAGTCAAGATTTACCACATATATTTTGGCTTAAGGTTGTTATGTGTGCAACATATGTAATTAGCATGTGTCCCACTAAAGCACTTCAATCGATCACTCCATTTGAGTCTGGGCATGGTCGCAAGCCATCTATTTCTCATTTGCATGTCTTTGGTTGTCTGGCATATGCATTAGGGCCTAAACAACAATGCAAAAAATTGGATGATAAAGGAGTGAAATGTATTTTTGTTGCGTACAATCATGAAAGCAAAGGCTTGTTGATATACTTAGGTAATGATATGTGAACACACTAGGACTGCCAAGGCACTTTTTTCCCTCTTTAGGAAGGTTTTTTTCACCTGACTTGTATATATGCGTATAGCCCTAACATATTACTTACCTTTGTACATTCTAGTGGTAATACATTCAGTATTGTGTGTTGTCCTCCAAGCTTCTTCTTCTTCTTCTTCCTTGTGTTGTTTGCATGCTTCCACAGACGTCTAACTCCAAAAATTGGTATCAGAGCAGGTCGTTGCTTCATCTAGGATGTTTTCAACACTCCTTTGTTCACATTCTCAGAATCGCATGAAATTTGGTGAGCATACTCAAGGTGATTACAAGATCAAAATAGCTTTGTTGTGTGGTGCCAAAATCGCATTATAAGCTCGTTTCGGCCTCCAAACGCACTATTGCAGCGCTTGCATAGGCTATTTCATGTTTTTGTGTCGAAGATATATATAGGCTTTGGTTCACCAATATGATCATCTCAAAATCTACTACAAGTCTAGCAAAACTCATCAAGGTAGTTATGTTTGTTGGGAGAGATGGATGGGTACCACAAGAAATGAGTTGGTACTGCCAAACCTTGCTTAGTACCTGCCCTATTTTACTTCAGAGATGTGTTGTAGGAACTTTTAGCTTGCAAATGACACAAATAAAGTACCTATGTACTTTAGAGATGATGCTTCAGACAATTGAATCAAAACAGATAACTTGGCAACTAGCTTGTGATAAAAAACTTGCTAATTTGGTCTTGTCACCTCTTGGATGTTCTGCTTAGTGCTCACAGTACAGTAGCAATTAGGAAAATTCCTTTTGGGTGAATCGAATTAGCTTAGAGAGATAATGATTCCAAGTGGAATCACTTAAAATGATGCACTATGTACTGAGCAAGCAATTTAACAATCAACAGCTTACCTCAGATTTTTGAGGAGCTATGCAGAGAATGACCAGTGACCATTTCAACACAGATTTCTCCCAATTGGCTTAATCAAATTGCTTTAAACTTTTTTAGATTGTAGTAAACTTGGAGCTGGTTCCAAAAAGCTATATAACTTGGAAAATGATGGAGAAGTGACTGAGATATGAGCATTCAAAAGTTACTATACTTAGTGGACATAGCAGAGAAATCAACATAGATACTCAATGATGTGTATTATGAAACATGATTTTACAAATTCATTGGCAAATAAATGGTGCCAAATGATAGTGGGATGAGTGAGTTATATATTTCTCTACTCAATCCCTACTAATGATCAACGAAGTGCTCTCAAAGGGAGTGTGTTTGGCCGCGAGATTTCCAAGCCTTTTTATAAGTGTTGTCTTCAAATTTGAATTTTAATTGAAATCTGGCTCTCACTAAAAAGTGATCCATTGATCTAGGAGATATTCTCTCAATCCAAATCCATAACTCATGCTTTATCTAACTCCATGATTTTGTAGCCATTTACAAGATTCTCCACATGTGAGACCTTTTACAATGGTAAATCATCAAGCTAACACAAGGTATGGTTCATATGAGCCATCAAAATCTTTTTCAAGGTCTAGCCAAATGTGAAGGCTTGGATTTGCACCAATAGCTCCCCCTCAAGCCAAACATGTTGGCTTGATCTTCTTTATCAATACTCTTGAATGTCCTGCAATTCAATCACTGCTTTAAACCTGCAAAGTTTAGTACCATCAATTGCTTTGGTCAATAAATCTACACATTGCATATTAGTGGACACATATGCTAATTGAATTTCCTTGCTCAATAGTTTCTCTCTCACATAGTGGTAGTGAACTTCTATATGCTTAGTCCTTGCATGATAGATAGGATTTGCTGCAAGATGCAAGGAACTTGTATTGTCACCAAAAATCATAGGTGAGCTAGAGTGTAGTCCCAAATCTAAATATAGCAATCTAATCCAAATTGCTTCTTGAGTAGTATTGGCTAATCCCCTGTATTCAGCCTTTGTTGAAGATAAAGCAACAATAGGTTGCTTCTTGGAAGACCATGAAATGGGCTTATCACCTGCAAAAGAGAGATAACGAGAAGTACTCCTCCTGTCATCCTTACAACCTGGCCAATCTGCATTTGAGTAAAGTTTGATGTCCAAATCTAATGTGTATGGAAAGTATAAACCTTGATTTTGAGTACCCTTGAGGTACTTCAAAATCCTCTTGGCAGCTTCCAACCGAGGTGCTCTAGGTTTGTGCATGAATTGACTTAATACACTTACCCCATAAGCAATATCAATCCTTGTCAATGTTGCATGGTTTTGGCTTCCTACTATGCTTTGATAACCTGCAATGTCTTCAAGCAAATCACCTTCATGAGCACTCAATTTTTGGTTTATCTCCATAGGAGTGCTAGCTATCTTGGCATTCTCCAAGTGGAACTTCTTCAACATGTCTTGCACATACTTTCTTTGAGTAATATAAATTCCAGAATTTTTGTAGACCAATTCAAGTCCAAGAAAATACTTTAGAAACCCTAGGTCACTAATTTTGAACTCTTGCATCATTTGGTTCTTGATTTGTTTTATGCCATTGGCATCACTACCTGTAAGTATGATATCATCAACATACACACATAGGTATATCAATTTTGAGTTTCTTATCTTTACAAACAGAGAAGAATCTACCTTTCTCATGATGAATCCTTGATCTTGAAGATAGGTAGTTAACCTATGATTCCATGCCCTAGGTGTCTGCTTCAAACCATAAAGATCTTTGTTCAATTTGCACACATAATCCCTTACTTGGGTCTTCATAGCCAGGAGGTTGAGCCATGTAAACCTCCTCTGAAATCCAGCCATTAAGGGAAGCATTTTTTACATCCAATTGGTACATATTCCAATTCCTTGATGCAACCACACTTAACAATACTCTGATGGTTGGGATTTTGGCCACAAGTCAGAAGGTAACTTCATAATCAACTCCTTGGGTTTGAGCAAAACCCTGTAAGTCCATCGGAATATTATTTAGCCGAATCCTTGTAATTAGAAAAGTTGCACACCGAAAGGGTGTAGCGCAAACGTTGTATCTTTTCTTTCTAATCAATAGAATATGCACGAAAGAGATGATAGAGAATTGCCGACCTGTTCGGTCTCGGTGATGCGCTGGAGTCGATTCTGGTTTGAAGTTATATTAATTGCAGAATTGTCTGTATGAATCTGTATTCGAAGTTGAGGTAAATCAGGTACTGTGTTAATGGTATTGCGTTAATGTTACTGTGTAAAGAAGAAGTGAAAGTGCTGCGTATAAGATTGCGGTAATCGTTAAGATTGTTATGCGTCGAAGGGTAATCACATCTTTTATAATTGTTCGGGATGAATCAATGAAATTGATAGTCAAAAATTAAGTAGTGAATTGGGAAAATACATATAGGGCCTCTGAATTATCAGACCCTTGACCATCCCAAGAACCCTCGAGTAAGAATAACTGTAACAATTTAACAACCCTTAGCCACAAGTCTAGCTTTATACCTATTTATGGATCCATCTAAGTTTTTCTTGATTTTGTAAATCCATCTAGTGCCAATTACCTTCATTGATGCCTTCCTTGGTACTAACTCCCAAGTATCATTCTCCTGGAGTGCTTTTATTTCTTCATCCATAGCTTCCTTCCATTTTGCCTTGGTCTTTGCCTCTTCATATGAAGTTGGTTCTTCAAGTAATAAATCCTTAGCAAGATAAATGGAATTCTTAGTAACTAATGAAGTGTCATACCTGTATCTGATTGGCTTCTTGCTCTCCCTTTGTGATCTCCTTAGAGCTTGGTTGGATGATTCAGGTAAGCCTTCCAATCTCTTCATCTTGGTCTTGCCCTTTGACTTCCATGCCTTGAATTCTTCTAGGTTGATGATGTCTTCATCATTTGATTTGATGTCTTCAATTTGGCTTGGCCCCTCCTTAGTGAGGCTTGGAAACTCTTACTCCAAGTCATATGGCAACTTGACCTTCCTGCATTCACTCTAAAACCAAGAGTCATTCTCATCAAACACAACATCTCTACTGACCATAAAACCCTTGTTGGATGGATTATAAAACCTATATCCTTTCTAATTTAAATCATACCCTATGAAGATGCACTTCTCTGCCTTAGGGTCTAGCTTACCTCTGATTTGAGATGGAACATGCACATAAGCAACACATCCAAAGATTCTGCAATGATCAAGTGATGGCCTCCTACCATGCCATGCTTCATATGGGGTCATCCCATCAATGGATTTGGATGATAACATGTTAATAAGATAAGTGGCAGTAGATACACTTTTTGCCCATAAATAATTAGGTAATCTTTTTTCATTAAGCATTGATCTAGTTGTTTCCACAATTAACCTATTTCTCCTCTCTGCTACCCGATTTTGCTCAGGGGTGTACCTTGTTATGAATTCTCTTTTAATTCCTCTATCCTACAAGAATGCATCAAATTCATTTGAGAAGTACTCATCTCCTCCATTTGACCTTAGTCTCTTTAGACTTCTTCATGTTTGGTTTTCCACAAGTGCAAGATACTTCTTAAAGCAACTGAACACTTCATCTTTATGCTTCATAAAATACAAGATATTCCACCTACTGAAATCATCAATGAAGGACACATAGTACCTTGAGCCTGAAATTGAAGAGTCCTTGCTTGGTCCCCACACATCTGTGTGGACAGGTTCCAAGTAATCCTCATGCATGTAGCCTTTCTTTGTGAAGGGAAACCTGTGTGATTTGCCAAACTGACATGCACCACATTTATGGATCATGTGTTGCTTAGATACATTAGGTATCCCAAGCACACATTGATCTCTACATATTTGCTTTAAGGTTCTCTCACCAATATGCCCTAATATTTTATGCCAAATCTCAAGCTCTAATAATGTTTGATCCTTGTAATTGTAAAGTGCAATATTTCTAGTGTCCTCAAGTTCAAATGTAAATAATCTACCTATTTTTTCTCCCTTGGCAATTCTCTTGAATCCATGTTGGGGGTCCTCCAAAAAGCTCCATATTTATTGAACCTAGCCTACAAACCCTTTTCTACAATCTGTCCAACACTCATCAAATTCTTGGTGATTGTAGGTACATATAGAACCCTGCTCAATAGATTTCTATTCCCATCAGAAGTTTTGATATTTCCTACCTTGACCACTGAATGATTGGTGTCATCACTTGTCTGTACTTGGTGCTTTCACTTGGGTTCCTCAATATCAGAAAGAAGAGCTACATTGCCTGCTACATATGGAGAATGAGTTCTCCTATGCACAACGGAAATGTGTAGTGAACCACCCTTGTATGTCCATCACTTGGACAAATAGCTGCACATTAGATAGCTTGCTGCTCTTAATACAAAACTCAAATGGACTTGAGCCTTAAGTCAATCAAAGTAGACAAGAAGAGCTTTCTAACAAGCTATAAATAACTTAAAATTTTGGACAACTTTTGATTAGGAAACACAACTGACAAAGATGAACTACCTGTCCACACAGGTATGCTAAAGAACTAAGCTTCACTCTCGGACTGATATTTTTCTGAGTATATATCTTTTTAGAAAGATATTTGTTATAAAGAAAGTAGACACAAATAGCTTTCCAACAAGCTAAAAAACAAGTAATTTGGATGAGTTTGGGTCATGGAACTCAACTAACCAAATCAGACCACCTGCACACATAAGTACACTATAACACTGGACTTTACTCTCTGACAGATATCTCATAGAATATAAACGATCTCAATAAGATATTTTGGATAGTGAAAGTAGATGTCAAGAGCTTTCCAACAAGACAAAAAACACGGAATTTGGATATGTTTTGGTTGAGAAACTTAACCGACCAAAATAGACTACCTATCTACACAGATATACTAAAAAACTAGACTTCACTCTTTCACTGATATCTCACAAACTACATAAGCTTTCAAAGCGATATTTGATATGCAGAAAGAACACGAGATAAAATTTCCAATGAATGTTTAAATGCACAAAATGAATACATATGCACTGAGATATGAACTCTGCAACAGAGCTGTGTACAAACTCACGTGCGGCTGGAAGGAGTCTAAGGGAAGACAAAATGACAAAATGGCTAGATCCGACTACTAAGAGCTGTTGCCTCTTTCTCTCCTTGTTGTGAATGTGCTCCCACTTCACTTTTATAACCAATGACCATGTGAAGAAGTTTGTGCCTCCTTCTTAACTCACCACTTTCTCCACTACATGCTACTAACTACAAGGCAAGATATTGTATCTCTTACTCATCATGAACTTTGACTAGACTTTTTCTTTTATTATTTTTTCCTTTTTTCCTCCACTTTTCCTTTATCTTTATATTTGGTAAATTTATCCAAGCATGGCTCATATGAAAATGAGCTTGTACATTTATCTTCAACACTCCCCCTCAAGCTCATTTGGGAGTTATCTTCATCCATGTCCTGCAAATTTATCACATCCTTGAAGCCTTTGAGTTTAGAAGCATCCAAGAACTTTGTAAACATATCTGCAACCTACTCTTTGGTTCTAATGAACTTTATCTCCACATCTTTGCTCAGCACCTTCTCCCTTACATAATGGTAGTGGACCTCTATGTGCTTGCTCCTTGCATGAAACATAGGATTGCTTGCCAAGTAGATACTTGACATGTTATCACCATATATAGGGATGGTTCCAACTTGCACTCCAAGATCAACCAAAAGCTTTTTAATCCACATTGTTTCACATGTGGCAAATGCTAATCCTCTATATTCAGCCTCCATAGATGAAAGTGCAACAGTAGGTTGTTTCTTTGAGCTCCACGTGATAGGTTTGCTTCCTATCATGAACACATAACCTGAGGTTGATCTTCTATCTTCCTTTGAGCCAGCCCAATCAGCATCACTAAAGCCTTTGACCTGCAATTCTTCATCAAACTTGTAAAACAAAGCATGATTAATTGTATGCTTTATGTATCTGAACACTCTCTTGGCTGAATTTAAGTGTTCACTTGTCGGAGCTTGCATAAACTGAGAAAGTACACCAACAACATAAGACAAATCAGGTCTTGAATGTTTGCATAGATCAATGATCCTACAATGCTTCTGTATGTCGTTACATCTTCCAATGGTTCTCCATCATTTGAACAAATCTTTGTATTTGTGTCCATGGGTTGAGTGAGTGGTTTGCATTCACTCATTCCAAATCTGAAAAGAACATTCAACAAGTACTTCCTTTGCATAAAGTAGATGCCAGTCTTTCCATAAACAACTTCAATTCCTAAAAAATATTTCAGCTCTCCAAGATCTGAAATTTTAAACTCCTTACCAAGCTTCCTTTTGATATCTTTAATCCCTGTAACATAATTTCCTGTTATGATGAGGTCATCGATGTATATGCAAATATATACCTCTCTATTTTCTTCCTTCTTCATGTATAACGAAGGATCTGCACTACTTGGGTTGTATCCACACTTAGTTAGATACTCTACCAATCTCTGATTCCATGCTCTTGGTGCTTTCTTCAAGCCATAAAGTGCCTTCTTCAACCTGCAAACAAAATCTGGATGGTTTTCATCTTCAAATCCAACCGGTTGACTCATGTATACCTCTTCTTGTAGTTCTCCATTGAGAAATGCATTTTTGATGTCGAGTTGATATAATGGCCATCTCCTTGAAGCACCAATTGCTATTAAGGTTCTGATAGTTCCCATCTTTGCAACGGGGCTAAATACTTCATCATAATCTATGCCTTGTGTTTGTTTAAATCCTTTGGCAACTAATCTAGCTTTATATCTAGCTAGTGAACCATCAACATTCCTCTTTACTTTAAACACCCGTTTGTTTGGAACAATCTTCATACCTTCTTTCTTTAGCACTAGCTCCCATGTGTGATTATCTTTGAGAGCTTTGATCTCCTCTTTCATAGCTTGCTTCCATTCCTTTTGTGTGCAAGCTTCTTCATATGTCTCAGGCTTTTTATCTTTGATAACCTGCATCATGTATGCAAAATGTGTTGCCATAAAACTATCATAACTCAACCTTTGAGTTGGATACCTTGTCCTTGAAGATCTTCTTTCATCGCCTTTAGAAAGTTGCTTCTCTAACCTATTCAATTTTACCATCGGAGTGATTACCTCTTCATATTCTTCTTCACTTGCATCTACCCCACTGTTTGGAGTAGCACTTGCTTCTTCAACTCTACTATGAGCTGAATTTGGAGACAAAGAATGACTCCCCCTCCATGTTGAACATTCTTCATCTGATGTAGATACCTCTGGACCTGAAAGTTTTGTGCTTGATTGTTGAACTTCTCTTTGATTTGTTCCTGCATAATCATCACAATCTTCTTCAAGAATCTTTTCCTTTCCTTTATCTTCATACCATGGTCTTATTTCATCAAAGACCACATCTCGCGAGACTCTTAATTCCTTTGTTCTAGGGTTGTAACATTTGTATCCTTTTTGCTCCGTCGAGTAGCCGATGAAAATGCATTTTTCTGATCTTGGTTCCATCTTTGTTCTAACTTCTTGTGGAATATGAACAAAGCAAACACATACAAACACTTTGAGGTGTGTAAGATCAGGTTTCTTACCGGAATGTACCTCTTCTAGAGTCAAGTGATGTATTCCTGATGTTGTGCACCTATTCATCAAGTAAATGGCAGTTGTGGTAGCTTCAGCCCAATAGTACAATGGTACCTTCATCTCGTTGAGCATGCATCTTGCAATTTCAGCAATTTGCCTATTTTTCCTCTCAGCTACTCCATTTTGTTGTGGTGTATACCTACAAGTGAATTGCCTTTTGATCCCATTCTCTTGTAGAAAATCTGAAAATTCTTTGGAGAAGTATTCTCCTCCACCATCGGACCTTAAGGTTTTGATAGACCTTCCTATTTCCTTTTCAACTTCAGCTTTGAATCTTTTGAATATAGAAAACACCTCTGATTTTTGCTTCATACAAAACAGCCATACCTTTCTTGAGTGATCATCAATGAAGGTGACAAAAAATCTATTACTAGCCATTTATGCCTTTTGGGTTGCTCCCCATACATTCGTATGTATCAAGTCCAAGACATTTGGAGCCACATAACTGCTCCTTTTGAATGGTTGCCTCGTTTGCTTTCCTAGTTGACAAGCTTCACATAACTCATGTAGTCCAATGCTATTAAATTCTGGAAGACCTCTTACCACTTCATGTTTGCTCATGTCCAGCTTTGGAATGTTGATGTGTCCTATTCTTTTGTGCCATAAGTCCAGCTCTGAAATCTTCTTGTTCCCACATTGAATGTACATGACCTTTCCATGTGGATGTTGGACATCCAAAGTGAACATCCTTCCTTCTCTTCTACCTCGAGCAATGACCTTGAAGCCTTCTTTTGGATTCTTTATGAAGCACCCATTCTCATTGAATATGACATGATAACCCTTCTCTACCATTTGTCCTACTGAAATCAAGTTCTTTGAAATCGTAGGAACATGAAGAACATTAGATAGTACCTTTGCTCTGCTTGTATCTCCAAGCCTTATATCTCCAATGTGTTCAATCATGTGTTGAGTATCATCACCTGTTTCAACACATCCTTTTCCACTTGGTACCTGTAGATTAGTGAACAAACTTCCTTGGCATGACATATGGTTACTACAACCTGAATCAATGTACCATTTTTTTGTCATCTTCACAAGAGCTTCTATACTCATGTCTCATTGCAAGTAGTGTGTCCTTGCTTCCTTCACTTGAGGTGCTTGCATAGTTGCTTTGGTTCCTTTGATTGCCTCCATTTGGTCTTCCATTCTTCAGCCAACAATCACTAGCATAGTGTCCTACTTCACCACAATGATAGCATGTTATACCTTTATGAGAATTGTAGGAGCTTCGGCCTCTTCCTCTACTTCTACCTCGACCTCTTCCTTGTGTGTTGGCATTTGATGCATCCTTGTTGTCTTCCGAATTGTTTTGATTGTAGTTGGAGTGGTTGTGACCTCTTCCTTTTCCTCTTGAGCCTCCTCTTGAGTTTCTTCCTTTACCTCGACCTGCATATAACATTTGGTTGTGGTTGTCCTTTCCTTTGGGACCACTGAAGCTAAGCTCTTTTGTGACAAGATGAGGGATTAGTTGTTCAAAACCTCGATATACATCTTTCAAGTTAATGGAAGTTATAAAAGGCTTCCATCTTTCATCTTCTCTCAAGCCATTGAGAGTATAACACACGATATCTTTGTCTTCAGCCGTTTTGCCAATAGAAGCTAAAGCATCGCTTAGCTCCTTAATCTTCAAAGTATATTCAGCTATGGATTGACTCGAACTTTTCTTGATTGTGTTCAACTCATAATTGATTGAAGTTTCCTAGCTTTGGTATTTGTTGAATACATCCTTTCAAGAGCTTCCCAAGCATCCTTAGCTTTCTCTAGATGTTGAATATGATCTACCATTGCATTAGTAATGACTTGCGAAATGAGGAACATGACTCTCCTATTCCTCTCTTCCCATTCTTTTGCTTGCCTCCTTTGGACTTCGGTGGCCATAGCTTGATTGATTTGAGGTTGAGCATCATCGCCACTCACAATACCCAATAAGCCTTTGCCCATTAGGTAGTTGGTCATTCTAAACCTCCACACGGGATAGTTATCCTTATCCAACTTCTCTACTTGTTGACCCAAGTCAGCCATTGACGAGTATCAAAGACTTTGAGAGTTACCTCGAATACTTATAGTCCTTTGCTCTTATGTTTGTGAAGCTCCCTCTTGTTTTGTAGCTCCTCTTTTGCTTTGCTTCAACTCCAGCTCTGATGATGAAGCTTCAGCACCGAGTTCGCTCTGATACCAACTGTGGAGAATGAGTTCTCCTATGTGCAACGGAAATGTGTAGTGAACCACCCTTGTATGTCCAGCACTTAGACAAATAGCTGCACCTTAGATAGCTTGCTGCTCTTAATACAAAACTCAAATGGACTTGCACCTTTAGTCAATCAAAGTAGACAAAAAGAGCTTTCTAAAAAGCTTTAAATAACTTAATTTGGATAAGTTTTGATTAGGAAACACAACTAACAAAGATGAACTACCTCTCCACATAGGTATGCTGAAGAACTAAGCTTCACTCTCGGACTTATAACTCTCTGAGTATATATCCTTTGAGAAAGATATTTGGTATAAAAAAATAGACACAAATAGCTTTCCAACAAGCTAAAAAACAAGTAATTTGGATGAGTTTTGATCAGGGAACTCAACTGACCAAATCAGACCACTTGCACACATAAGTACATTATAAAACTAGCCTTTACTCTCTGATAGATATCTCACAGAATATAAATGATCTCAATAAGATATTTGGGACAGTGAAAGTAGATGTCAAAAGCTTTCCAACAAGACAAAAATCATGCAATTTCGATATGTTTTGGTTGGGAAACTTAACCGACCAAAATAGACTACCTATCTACATAGGTATACTGAAAAACTGGACTTCACTCTTTCACTAATATCTCACAAATTACATAAGATTTCAATGAGATATCTGATATCCATAAAGAACACAAGATAAGCTTTCCAATGAATGTTTAAACGCACAAATTGGATACATATGCATTGAGATATGAGCTCTGCAATAAAGTTGTGTACAAACTAACGTGCGGTTGGAAGGAGTTTAAGGGAAGACAAAATGACAAAATGGCTAGATCCGACTACTGGGAGCTCTTGCCTCTTTCTCTCCTTGTTTTGAATGTGCTCCCACTTCACTTTTATAACCAATGAGCATGTGAAGAAGTTTGTGCCTCCTTCTTAACTCACCACTTTCTCCACTACATGCTACTAACTACAAGGCAAGATATTGTGTCTCTTACTCATCATGAACTTTGACTAGACTTTTTCTTTTATTATTTTTTCCTTTTTTCCTCCACTTTTCCTTTATCTTTATATTTGGTAAATTTATCCAAGCATGGCTCATATGAAAATGATCTTGTACATTTATCTTCAACACTACATGGTTTGAACATCCTGAGTCAATATAGAAGAGGTGTTCATCATTGATACCTTATTTGAAGTCATGTTCATAATCAAAAGGGAATCCTCTTGATCCTCTGTGTAATTGTTGAAGTCTTTCCTTGATTTGTAACCTCCTTGGTAGTTGTTTTTATAGTTGTTGTTGTAGTTTTTATTGTAGTTGTTGTTGTAGCCTTGAGTATGATTGAATCTTCCTCTTGAATGTGAGTAGCCACCTCTTTGATGTTCTCTTCCTCTCTGATTCTTGTAGTTCCTATAGCACTCATTTGTAGTGTGATTAGACAATCCACATATGTTGCATGGGGAAGTGTTGAAAGGTCTTCCCCTACCTTGCTTACCTCCTCTGCCCCTTCCTCTTGAGTTCCTACCTCTTCCTGCATAGTTAGCTTGAGAAGTAGTACCTTCGTCCTCTACTTTCTTGTGTTTCCCTTTCTCTTTAGCTTTGCCTTTATCTATGCATAGGAGAGGAGAGTTATTACCTCTTGATGGTTCTCCATTTTTGTTGAGCTTAGCTTCATGGGTAAAGAGTTTTCCCATGAGTGTGGTAAGATATGGAATCTGCATATCCATGTATAAGTCCATGGCAATTGTGAAGGCTTTCCATTTGTCATCTTCCTTGATGCCATCGATCACTTGTCTCTATATTTGCTCCTCTTCAATCTCCTCTCCTATGCTTGCCAATTGGTCAGCCACATCTTTGACTTTGGTCACCTATTCTGAAACACTTTGCTTAGGTTTCTTCCTTTGAGTGGTAAACTCAATCCACAATTGGTTTTTTTAGCTCTTGTATTGGAAGAAAAGTATGAAGACAATGTTTCCTAAGTCTCTTGGGAAGTTTTACAATTCCTAATATGTGGAAGAAGGAAGTGATAAATAGAGTTAAGTAGATATGACCTTGCTAATGCATCTTTGGCACACCATGAGTTGAGTCTTTCAAGCTCCTCTATTGTAGGTTGTCCTTTGCTTCTGAAACTGGGCATCTCCTCATCTCTTGATATGTATCCATAGAGACTCCTTCCTTGTAAGTATGTCTTCATCCTCAAGGACCATGCTTGGTAGTTTTTCCTATCCAATTTATCAATAAAAGAAGGGAAATCATCTCCCATTTTACCTCAATTGCTCTGATACCACTATTGGAAGAGATGGATGGATACCACAAGAAATGAGTTGGTACTGCCAAACCCTGCTTAATACCTACCCTATTTTACTTCCGAGTTATGTTGTAGGCCTTCTTAGGTTGCAAATGACACATATGCATGGAAATGCTTGAAGGCTCCAAATACTTCTCAGATTTCCTTCAAAACATAAAGAGTTATCCGTCTTGTAGGATTATCAATAAAAAGAACATAATATCTAGATCAATTGATTGATCATTTTTTGTTGGTCCCCATACATCTGTATGAATGAGCTCTAGTATTCCATCATGTTTGAATCCTTTTTTCTAAAACGGTAATCTATGTACCTTTCCCATTTGGCATGCTTCACATTTGTAGACCATATGTTGATTCTCCACATTAGGTAGACCTAGAATTGATTGATTTTCCACCATAGCTTTGATTCCTCTTTCATTCAAATGTCCTAACCTCTTACACCAGAGGTCTAATTTTGTAATCACCTCCTCACCATGTGTGAACAAAGCTTGACCAATATTCCCTTGCACTTTCAAGGTGAAAATTATACCTTCCTTCTTACCATAGATAATATGATTGCATCCTCTATTTGGATCTTCCACATCAACTCCTTCATTTGTAAACCTAACTCGAAGACCTATTTCAACTATTTGTCCCACACTAATCAAGTTCTTAGGTGTTGTGGGAACATACAAAACATTGGTAAGCAAATATGCTCATTCACAACGCATGAACAAGATTGGGACAAATCAAAGAGGTAGCCAAGCTAAGAAATGGGAAAAGAGAGTGGTTAAGCTTGAGGATTCCCTCAAGGCTAATCAAGATGATCTAATCAAGAAACAACAAGAACCCTAAAGAACAAAGGTCAGCTTACTCAGGAGTAGATTTAATGCCAAGCTTTGAGAACACAGCAGCATAGTGAAGCAATACTATCACATTATGCTCACATGCTTACCCATTTCCATATCCATACCCTTACCAAAATCCATGGCCTCAACTTGGATTGATTCTTGTTTACACTCTAAACTCCGAGTTAAAAGGATTATTGAGATCCTATCATGATTAACTTAACCAAGACCATCAATATAGCATCATGCTAAATGATACCCACTCTTGCACTTCACTTTTCCAATTGAATGTACATTGTGTCTTGTGTTATAATCACCTATTTGAACTGTATGACTAGGGATGCCTTCTTCTAATTTTGACATTAACTCTATATTTCATGACAAATAATTTGAACAACTAGAGTCAATATAAATTACCTTGAGGTGTTCTTTATCTGGTGTGTTAATCGAATTCATCATCAATGTGTGGAACCTATAAAGCCTAAGAAATCGCCTCATTTGGACCTATGCTAGACTGTCCACATGTAAAAAGAGGCAACATAGTATCATACACATCTTTGGAGCTAACTGATGTCTCTCCTTAGTACATGAAAGTAATGGATTAATTGCATTTTCCACAAAAAAACATCACAAAGAATTAAAATGCATTTAATATGTGGATGATATAAACGATAGCCTTGCTGGAGTTAGACGTCTACGGAAGCATGCGAACAACACAAGGAAGAAGAAGAAACTTGGAGCACAACACACAATACTAAATGTATTACCACTAGAATGTACAAAAATAAGTAACTTGTTAGGGCTATATGTGTATATACAAGCCGAGGGAAAAAACCTCCGAAAGATGGAAAAAAGTGCCCCAACAGTCCTTGATGCGGTGAACAAGGGGCTGGTACTCATGTATAAGGAAGTTCCAAGCTATGTGGAATCAATCCACAAAAGGAAGTAAGCCCAAAGCTTTGCAAAAAGCTTCAAACTTCTCCCTAGACAGAGCCTTCATGAAAAGGTTTGCAATGTTCTCCTGCATGGGCACATATGCCAAGCTGATCTCTCCAACAGAGAACCTCTCCTTGGCATAATGATAATGCACCTCAATGTGCTTAGTGCGAGCATGGAACACAGGGTTCCTTGCAACTACCAATGTGCTCTGACTGTCAATGAACATGGTGATGGTAGAAGACTAACCAACACCCAAATAAGCCATAAGGCATCTAAGCCACACGCACTCAACAACCATTGTGAAAACTGCCCTATACTCAGCCTCACAACTGGAAGTGGCCATAGTAGGCTACTTCATGCTCATCCAAGATACGCAGGAGCTACCAAGCATGAAGCAAAAATCACTAGTGGACACACGAGTGTCGTAGCAACTAGCCTAGTCATAGTCAAAAAAAGCATGTAAATCTTGCAGTACTGATCCCCCCTTGGGATAAAACAAAGCAAGTAGTCGGGTACCATTCAAGTAGCAAAAGATGCACTTAACTACCTCTCAATGCTTGACTCCTAGGCAATGCATAAACCTACTCATCTGTGAGACAACAAACTGAATATCTGGCTGAGTAATGCATAAGTAAATCACGCATCCACATCAAATGCATCTCCAACATCATGAAGACTCAATCATAAACCTGTCTCCATAGCAATGGCAATAGGTTTACAATCTTCAAGGCCAAAACACTAAAATAATGTGTCAATATATTTTGTTTGACACAACGCCATTGCACCATCAACATGCATAAACATAAGGCCCAAATAATGATGCAAATGCCCTCTCAAATGAGGCATGCAAATCAGCCTTAAAATCAACAATATGCTTCTCATGAGGACCACTAAGCAGCTGTCATAAACATGCACAAAATTTTTAGAAGTACATCATTAGCATGCTTAACATATAAGGTGCTTTCAATTGGGTTGTTCTCAAAACCATGTGCAATCAGATAGGCATGTATCATTTCATACCAAGCACGTGGTGCATGCTTTAAACCATATAATGCCTTCTTTAACTTGCACACTAGTTTTCATGCCCTTTCTGCACAAAGCCATGGGGTTGAAAAACATACACTTCTTCATGCAAATCACCATTCAAAAATGCAATTTTAATGTCCAACTGATGTACATTCCAACCATGATCAGCTGCAAGTGCACAGATGCTATGAACATTAGTCATTCGACAAGTAGGAGCAAAGGTCTCATCAAAATCAATTCCTCTTTCCTAAGCATAACCCTTTGCAACAAGCCTATCCTTATACCTGTCAATTTTTCCATCAGGCTTACGCTTAAGCTTGTATACCCACTTAGTGCGAATGGCATTCTTGCTAGGAGGCAAGTCACATAAAGTCCAGGTACTATTTTTCATGATAACATCATATTCAGATTGCATTGTAGCCATCGAATGTTAAGAATTTTGTGCTTCATCAAAGAAAACAGGCTTAATCTCATCATAGAGACTAGAGGCAGCCATATCATAGCAATCTAATGCAAAAGGGCCACTATGAGAGACTGAATGGGTACGGTATTATAGAGGTGCATCCAATTTGCTGTCACACAAAGTCTGCACTAGCCATTTTGTAGTTTTTGCTTCCTCAATATGAGCTCTCTCATCAACAAGTGCATCATGTAAATTTGCATAATAAATAGAATGATCTGCATGATCACATGAAACCTGTAAAGGCTAAGAAGTTGCCTCATTAGGACCATCACTAGACTGTCCACCTGTAAAAAGAGGCAGCAAAGTATTACACATGTCTTTGGAGCTAACAAATGTCTCCTTCGTACATGAAAATCTTCTGCAAAAACAACATCACGGATAACCAAAATGCATTTAGTCTATGGTTGATACACACCATAGCCTTTGCTTTCAAAACTATAGCCAACAAAATTACATTTCACTGCTTTATCATCAAATTTTCTACGTTGTTGTTTAGGCGCTAATGCATATGCCGAATAACCAAAAACATGCAAGTGAGCAACCTATTGCTTACGACCATGCCAAGCCTCATATGGAGTGATTGACTACAATGCTTTAGTGGGACACCTGTTACGTACATATGTTGCACACATGATAGCCTCAAGCTAGGAACTATGTGGTAAAGCCTCACTCTTGACCATACACCTCACCATGTCCATGAGTGACTTGTTCTTCTGTTCAGCAACTCCATTCTATTGAGGTGTATATGGCATTGTACGCAAATGTTTTATCCCACATTTAGCCAAAAATGCATTAAATTTAGAAGACATATATTCCTCCCCTCCATCAGAATGGAGGGTGCCTATTTTACATGCTGACAGATTTTTAGCCAAAACCAAAAACTATTTGAAGCACATGAACACTTTAGACTTTTCTTTCAATGGATATACCCATGCATGCCTGGAAAAATCATCAATGAAAGTCATGACGTAAAGATAGTTTCTAAAAGAGGGTGTCTACATAGGACCACAGACATCACTGTGAACAAGCTGCAATTTTTTAGTAGCTCAAACTGAACCATCTTTTGGAAAGGAGGAATGATGCCTCAAGTTTGGGCAAAGAGGACACCATTTCAGATTTCTGCAGCGTAGCAAACTAGCAAATTTCAGATGACCAAAGCATGCATGCCAAAGCTTTACATCTGACATAGCCTGAGAATCATGTACTGCACATGCTGAATCATTCATAGATTTTTCATAGTCTATGAGCTTATACATCCCACGACATAAAATGCCAGAAGCAATAATCATGTCACCATTTGACAGATCATGAACTCTACATCTATCATCAATGAATTTCACAACAAAGCCAATCTTGGCTAATGTAGAAGTTGATAACACATTTTTTTTTTATCCTTGGCTCAAATAAAGCATCCAACAAAGTGAAAAAACTACCATCAGCAGTAGTCAAAATGATCTTATCAACTCCCATGACAGGATAAGAGGAGTTGTTGGCACATGTGATAGTATTCCCTATAGGGGTAGTGTAATAAAGTAAGTCTATGATCTAAGGGTCCAGCTAGTTTAGACAGATCTGAAATCGGACACCGTTTGGTCACCCGTGTGTATGACCAAAGATCTCGAGTCTAGACTTACTAAGGGGTCATGTGCTCTTGTGAACAAGTGATCCACTTAGCCTAGTGGTTAAGTCTAATGGGTGTGAAGGAGGAGGTCTTGGGTTCAATCCCCATGGGCTACATGGGGAGAGTATTTTGCCCAAAGAGATCTAGAGCCTTCTAGAAGCATCCACTTGAGTTAACTGGGACACTTGGTGCACATGCAGTTACATGGCTGACACGTGGATGGTTAGTATCCACCTACCCAAGCAGGCAGTCCCCTAGAGAGAGCTATATATAGAGGCATTTGGTTGGGAGGAGAGTCATCACTCTAGCATGTGGTGGTAATAATCTTGCATTGGTATCAGAGCACAATTATGTTTTCATGGAGACCTTGCTCTCATCCTCCTCCTTGAGCATGCATAATGTGCTTTTGTTCTCAAAAACCATTCTCTTGCATCAGTTTTTGGTTTGGGTGAATGTCTTCTCCTTGGAGTGATGCTTACAGAAGCAAAAAACAACTTTACTTTTCGTTATTGGAGTCTACTGTAGCCCTCAGGATTTGATCACAAAACCTCTACTCGTAGACGTTTTGTGTCAACCACAAGCCCACAACATTGTTTATGATGATTTATTGTCATAGATCATAAACAACCAATATCCAGAAGGCTGCAAAAGAAGGTGCGAATCTATCTCTGCAATGCGATCAGAGGAGTCAAACCTTGAATCTCTTCACGAGTGGAATATCTTCCAACCAAGTGGGTTGCCATCTCCGATGTCGACGGAATCAAACTTTACATGCTCATTCATGGGCATAAACAAAAGGTGTCGCGTCTGAGATGGCATGCCTTGCTCTCAACAAGAAGGCCGCCTAGGATGGTAGAACTTTGCCAGGAGAGGCTGCACACGTGCGAAAATATCCTTTATGAAGCTTTATAAGAACTCAAAAGCAAATATAAGAAGGATTCATGCGCATGAATTGTACTCACCCCATTAGGATACGAGGGTGTTGAGCTGTCTATCATGTTGAGCTTGCTATTAGAAGTAATGTTAACTGTAGCAAAGGGCTCCTTAGCTTGGATTTAAGAAATCATGCATCCAAGTAGGTTGATAAAGTTTCCTTTGGAAGTTTTATCTGATTCTATCCAAAGACATGATAAGAATAAAATAAAATCAAATGGAACTTAAATCTACTGAACTTTCAAGTTCAAAGGATAGTTGATATGTTCCAAATTTGTAAAAAAATCATGGAACTTTTGAAGTTTTTTCTTTGATTTCATCTTGAAGAATGATGAAAATCAAAGAAATCAAAGAAGTGAATAAACTTTAGCATCACTTGAACTTTAGTGTTCAATAGTTTCATGCTAGTTCCATGATTGCATCTCTAGTCAAGATGCAAAGTTTTCAAAAAGTATGGAAACTTTATTAAGCACTTTTCTGAGGATGAGAAAATTATGCTTGGTTTTTTCTAAGCTAATTAGAGCTTAAAGAAGAAACAAAATTCAAAGTAATATTTGGGAATCAAGATATTTCCTAGAAGATAGGTCAAAGTAATCTTTGGGAATTAAGCTACTTCCTAAAGGTAAGCCAATAAAGGAAATAGTGTGGTTAGCTATTTCATT
This sequence comes from Ceratopteris richardii, assembly GCA_020310875.1. Lineage (NCBI taxonomy): Eukaryota > Viridiplantae > Streptophyta > Polypodiopsida > Polypodiales > Pteridaceae > Ceratopteris > Ceratopteris richardii. The sequence goes on along the minus strand of CM035444.1, from coordinate 98,230,128 downwards.
GGTTAAAAAGAAATATCTTTTGGACAAGACCAAGACTTAAAGCTTTATTGTTTGTCCAAAAGTCAAGATTTCTTTTAAAAAGATTATTTTTATAAAGCAAAAGATTGCAAGATGAATAAGTGGCTTAATATTACTTGATTCCTTGGCAGAAATCTAAAGTTCTTGAAAGAAAAAATCTCCCTAGATGTGAGACTAGAATCTTTCAAGTAAGTTTAATAGCAAGTAGTTCCCAGCAATTCCCAAATCACTGGTATTGGTACTTACGTCCAAATATTTATACAACCTAAAGGTGTATCAAAGATTCTTAGCTTTGGAATCTGAGAGGCATAAGTGTATGCTTGGACTTAAGTTGAGGGAAAGATCTCTAAAAAATCCCGTGAGTAAGCAAAGAAGCTTTTGAAAGTTTAGGAGATCTTAAAGATAAAGACTAAGTCTTTATTCTAGTTACAAGGTCAACCAAACTTGATCAAGCTTGGCCATGATTGTCCAAGAATGTGCGATTAGAACTACTCCGAATATTGCCCAAGTATTGGCAATAAAATTCCTTTTGGAAAATATTCACTCAGGTTCCATTTATCCAATGGAAAATTGTGAAAAAAGTTAGTTGTTCCAAGTCTGAACAGAGTGAAGAAATTCCAAGAATGTAGTCTACAACTGTGAAGATGGTAATTAATTATGTGGAAGGTAAAACATAATGTTTGCCTATCCTTAAAGGGATTTTGGTACAAATCCAAAAAGCATGAGCAGATGCTTAGACTTACGTAGTAGAGAGATTCGTGTAAAGTCCTAGCCAGGGTAGGTACCTAATGCATCAGTAAGAAAGGAATCTAAAGATAAGAGGTCAAAAGTTCTTATCACTACAAATTGGTAATAAACCAATTGAGCTTGAATCTGTGAAAATTCAAGTACTTGGAATTTTGATTGGTTTTCATTTGAAAACCCTAGTAAAGAAGGATGGATATTCCATCAAAAGGTTTTCAAGTTCCCAAAGGAAAGCACAAGATCGTGAAACGATCATGTGAAGGGATCAAAACCTAGAAAATCTAGTTAGAGGTTATGCCTGAAACTTCAAAATTCTCGTAAAAATTTGAAGCAAGAAGGTACTCTATCAAGAGATGTTTTGACTTTAGGATAAGTATCACCCACACATTAATGTGAATATAAAATATGGTGGTATGGGACACCAAATTTTATGCTCAGATTGATGTAGGAAAGATGGTATGGGACATTGGACTGTGGGATGATAATTATCTTTTAGTCCTAGATTGGATCTTGAAGTTAGGTTTGATCCTCAAGAGAATTAAAACTTCAAAGAAGGAGTTTAAATTCAAGGAGCATAAAAGTAGTATCTTAAGATATTTCAAGATACTTCAAGATCAAGGAAGAGGAAGATATGAAGTAAGTAACTTCCAAGATCTTCTTGAAACACCTCAAGCTTAAGTATTATTGATTCAGAAATATTTGATAAATTTATGAAGAAGTGGATTTTGACATTGAAAAGATCCTTTCAACTAAGGAATAGACTGACTAAGTCAAACACAAAGTTCCTAGTGTAACTTGGTAAATTTAATCCTTTGACTTGAAGTAATGCACAAGATTGCATTCCCAGTACGGAGTCATAAAGATTGAATATAGGTATAAACTTAGCCTCAAGTGAAGCATTACTTGAGTAAAAAACTCATCAATTGAACCTCAATGGGTCGACACATGGCAGTGTTGGTTACCACACTAGTATCTTGTGGTTAGATGATGTTTTAGATTTGCTTTTAATCTTTTTGAGAATCCAACTTATTTCTCTTAAAGATAGGAAAAAATGCTTCAATACCCCGTTGAAACAGATCTTTGAGAAGTTGAAGTCCTGATCATAGCAAGTTTACATATATTCAAAGTTTGAATTGGTTGAATAGAGTTTTATTTCTTTCTTTCCGCTATCCAAATATTTTGGATTTGACTCAGATATGGCATCTGATTCTTTTCACAAAAGTCAAGGGTTAGCTAGTTAGAACCAGGTAACTAAATTAAACATCCTAGATAGATGTTCGAAACAAGAACCTTGTCAATCTTCAAAAAGATGTTAAGTCCAAGATTGACTTATTCATTTGAGTTTGCTTCAAGTTATTTAGCATAACTCTAAATAAATTTCTAGAGTCCAATATACTCTAGAATAGAGAAGATAGGAATTTCTCATCAGATTGACAATTCCCAAGAACTTAAAGATAAAGTCTTTGGGAAAGTGTCCTAGTTTGGACAATTTTCATTTTGGATTTGACTTGGTCAAGTTATAGTACGATTGACCCAAAGTAAATGGAAAACTTTCTCCTACAATTTACATAGGATTTTCAAGTCTATTATGACAAAGTAGTCCTCAAGTCGCGTAAAGAAACCAAGTAACTATTAGTTGGGGGTTAACCATTGTACAAACATCCAAGTCAGATGTTTGGGCCAATCAAACTTCAAGTTCTCCAAAAAAAAGGTCAAGTGAATCAAGGATTCTCAAAGTCTTGCAAGGGATAAGAGTCCCACCTTCATTACTAAGTCCACGCACCAGTCCTGCCCCGAAATGGACTAGTAATTTGAATCCACCCAATTCACATGTTTGTGCCCCAGATTGCACCTAGTAAAAATTCTGAATGGGATAGGGATGTTTGTAGATCTAACCTTATTATTCATTCTTTACTTTTTACTTTGACCAATTTATCAAAGTGCAAATCGAGATAGTGTTATGAATCATTTGGGTAGGGATGCCACCACAAAGATGAGACACGTTCTTCTAGTTTTAGAACACGACCATGTTCTTCCAATTTTTAAACATGAAGTGGGGGGGGGTTGCCTATAGTATGCATATAGCTCTATTTTCAAGGACAAAAATATTTTCCAAGGGGGGAAGAATGTAATAAAGTAAGTCTATGATCTAAGGGTTTGGCTTAGATGGATCTAAAATCGGACACCATTTGGTCATCCATGTGTATGACCAAAGATCTGGAGTCTAGACTTACTAGGAGGCCATGTGCTCTTGTGAACAAGTGATCCACTTAGCCTATTGGTTAAGAGTCTCATGGGTGTGAAGGAGGAGGTCTTGGTAGCCCATGGGGAGAGTATTTTGCCCAAAGAGATCTAGAGCATTCTAAAAGCATCCACTTGAGTTAATTGGGACACTTGGCACACATGCAGTTACATGGCTGACACATGGATGGTTAGTATCTACCTGCCCAAGTAGGCAGTCCCCTGGAGAGAGCTATATATAGAGGCATTTGGTTGGGAGGAGAGTCAATGTAACAAAGTAAGTCTATGATCTAAGGGTCTGGCTAGTTCAAACGGATTTGAAATCGGACACCCTTTGGTCACCCGTGTGTATGACCAAAGATCTTGAGTCTAGACTTACTAGGAGGTCATGTGCTCTTGTGAACAAGTGATCCGCTTAGCCTAGTGGTTAAGTCTCATGGTGTGAAGGAAGAGGTCTTGGTTTCAATCCTAATGGATTACATGGGGAGAGTATTTTGCCCAAAAAGATCTAGAACCTTCTAGAAGCATCCACTTGAGTTAACTTGAGTTAACTAGGACACTTGGTGCACATGCAGTTACATGGCTAACACATCGATGGTTAATATCCACCTTCCCAAGCAGCCAGTCCCCTAGAGAGAGCTATATATAGAGGCATTTGGTTGGGAGGAGAGTCATCTCTCTAGCACGTGGTGGTTGTAATCTTTTGGGTAGGCTCAAGTGAAGTGAAGAAACTATGCTGCGAGGTAATATGTTTCGTTGCCCCACTATCAAAGTACCAAACATCTAAGTCTTGCACACATCACTGCTCATGAGAAGATGGGTCAAAACTAAAAACATTAGTAAACACCCATTCTTCATTGTGCACAAGATTTGTAGATTCTGTTTTTGGTGTAGAGGCCTCTACAACAACCATTCCAACATCTTTTTTCTTTGCCTCTTTTGCGGCCAGTTTTGAATAGCTCTTAATGACATGATCATTTCCTTTACAATATTCGCAAAACAATTTTAGCTTTTCTGATTCCTTCGCATCTTTGTCTTCCTTCTTCAAATGTGTAGCATTTGCAGATTTCTACTTACTAGTAGATGAGCTCCATTTACCTTTGCTCTTCTGACTAGCCAGGAAAGCTTGATTTGCAACACGCATATGGATTTGTTTTGCCTAGACTGATCTTCCTGCACAGAGACTAACTCCTCAAATGTCAAGGCATTTGGATTGCCTTTCATCATCAAACAAAGAGTAGAAGCAAAACTCTGATATGAATTAGGAAGACCATTCATGGTCTGCATAAGTGAGCTATCTGGTATAACTTCATGATCATAAATCCACTGTTCCTTCAAGTCTTTGATCTTTGTTAGAAAACTATCCATAGAATCACCTTCATAAAGAGTAACAGATCAAAATCCAAAGAGGTTAAGGTTTGATGGAGGGGGAGAATAATTCCCCCAAGAATTCAATTATTATCTTTGGAATGCGGGTATCGAGAGAGAGATAACTTGCAGATATACACATCAACAAAATTGGGTGGCAAAAAGAAGGAATAGGATCCTGGTTGAGTTTTTTAGGAACATGCTTCAAGAAAAGATTTGTCCAAATTATATATGGGTTGAGACTGTGAATACAACTTCTTACCTTATGAATAGGTTTCCATTTATAAACCTTGATGGAGTGACTCCCTATGAAGCTTGGTGGGGTAAGAAACCAACTTTGGGTCATTGTAAAGTATTTGGATCAATTCTCTATGCTTATGTACCATCTCAACTTAGGCATAACCTAGAACCAAAGTCAAAAAAGTATCTATTCATTGGATATGATGAAAAGAAAATGGGTAATAGGTTGTGGAATCCTCTAACCAAACGATTTGTTGTTTCTAGAGATGTAAAATTTGATGAACTAAAAAGTCAATATGCAAAACAAAGTCAAACAATTGAAGAATTTGAAAAAGAGGTAAGAAGAAGTGAAAAAGATAAATCAAAAGTGCAAGTGTATGAAGATGAAGATCATGGGCAAGCTAGTACATCTAAGGCTGGATCATCAAGAAGAAATTAAGATGCACCCATGGTTGATGAAGAAATCTATTCAGATACACATGAAGTAGATGAACCAAGAAGGTCAAATAGAGTGAGCAGAAAATCGATAAGGTGCTCTTATGATACTTCTTATATGAATCAAAAAAGTTATGCTTATATGGTCAAAGATGATGAAGAACCTCATAACTATAATGAAGCAAAAGGAAAGAAACAATCGGAGGAAGAAATGAAGGAAGAGTTTAATGCACTTGAGGAAACAACACATGGGAACTTGTTCCAAAACCTCATGGTAAGAAAGTTATTGTAATAAATGGATTTATAAAGTAAAAAAATCTTGGAGATGGAAGAAAGCTAGATTGGTGTTGAAAGGCTATGCTCAAACTTATGGCATAGATTATGAAGAAACATTCAATCTTGTGGCCAAAATGTCAACCATAAGGACAATCATTGCTATTGCAATTTCAAAAGGATGTATCTTGAGTTAGTTGGACATAAAGAATGCATTTTTAAATGGATACATATCAGATGAAGTATATATGGAGCAACCACAAGGGTTTGCAGACTCTAGGTATCCAAATTATGTATGCATGTTAAGAAGAGCACTCTATGGATTAAAGGAAGCACCCAGAGCCTGGAATTATAGGCTTGTGAAATATATCAATGATCTTGAATATCAAAGTTCAAAAGCATATGCAATTTTACTCATCAAAAGAACAGATGAAGGTACAATCTACCTTTGCATATATTTAGATGACATTATAATCAGAGGTACCTCAAATGGAGGAATTAAAGAAGTAACTAAATTACCTGAAAAAGAATTCAAGACAAGTGATCTAAGAAAGTTATCATACTTTCTTGGAATGGAAATCACTTATGTAAATCATGGGCTATATGTGTCGCAAGAAAGGTATCTTTTGAACTTACTAAAGAAATTTGACATGGAGAATTGTAGAGAAGCCTTGAATCCACTTGAAGTCAATCACAAACTTAGCAAACATGATGGTGCATAATATAAAGATATGAAGAAATATCAATCTCATGTAGGAATCTTGATTCATGCTACACTAACAAGACTTGTTCTTAGTTATGCATTGGATTCCTCTCATTATTATGCATTGACCAAAGGATCCACATTGGATTGCAGGTCAAAGAGTTATTAGGTATATCAAAGGAACCTTAATTGAAGGATTGTATTATCCTTTTACCTCTGACATAAAATTGAGAGCATATAGTGACTCAAATTGGACAGCAAGTCAAGATGATAGAAGGTCAACCCATGGATACATGGTATACATAGGAGATAAGCTTGTGAGTTGGTGTTCAAAGAAGCAACAACACAATAGCCTTATCATCAATACAACCAAAATACAAAGGGTTAATAGAAGCAACTAAAGAGATCATATGGATGGAGACCTTGTTCAAAAGCTTGGGCATTGACCAAGGTATACCTACAATTCATGGAGATAATATGAGTTCTCTTTATCTTGAAGCAAATTCATTATTTCATGCAAGAATAGACCACATAGAAATTCAATATCATTTCTTGAGAGAAAAGGTAATGGAGAAGGAGCTTGAAGTGGCATATACTCCTACAAAGGATCAAATAGCAGATATCATGACCAAAATCTTGGATGGTGTGAACACAAGCAGATTCAAAGGAATGCCAAGAATAAAAGAGAAGAAGATTATATGGAGACTCAGAGAATGTCAATTAGTGATTGAGGGGGAGTTGTTGGAGCTTATGTTATAACTTATGGAATATGTTGAACAATGCATTGTTGGAGTGTAACATGGAATATGTTGAACAATGCATTGTTGGAGTCTTAAATTATTATTGAACAATGCATTGATAGAGTGTTAAATTATTGATGTATTAATGTGTTTTTGATGTTTTTGATATAGCATTTGAAGGTTCGTGAGGAGCGTGCAAGGCGTGAAAGGGCGGACATCAATAATCCAAATAATTATTATTTAGCTTGTAAATAAACCCTCCTAGAAGGTTCTATTGTTAGAGACAGTTAGAAAAGTAATGGTTAGGATAAGGGTCGTTGTAGACCGCAGTTTTTGTTATTGAAAGCAATGGCTTTCTGTAAAAGTTACCAACTTTTAGTTTCATGCCTGCTTTTCGAAGCCGCTCTCATGTAACCACTCTTTTCGACGTAATCAAAAGTTCCTATAAATACATGCACTCTGTGGACTGTCAAAACAGAGTGCATGGGGGGAGATTGCACCCAATCTGTGTTCTGTCTCGTCTCTTGTTGCGTCTATTTGTCTGTGTGTTTTCAGCATCTGTAATCTCTGTATGCACGTGAGCAAGATCCTGACAACAGCTTAACTCACTAATTGAGCATGAAGACATAACTGAAGGAAGGAATAAATATTATGAAGCATGGACATTCAAAACCATGCGTATGTGAAGGGAAAAATTTGTTGATATATTTAGGTAGTGATGTGTGTGAACACTCTAGGACCGCCGGGGCACTTTTTTCCCTCTTTAGGAGGTTTTTTTCCCCCGGCTTGTATATACGCCTATTGCCCTAATGGGCTACTGATCTTTGTACATTCTCTAGTAATACATTCAGTATTGTGTGTTGTGCTCCAAGCTTCTTCTTCTTCCTTGTGCTGTTCGCGTGCTTCCGCAGACATCTATCTCCAACAATTGGTATCAGAGCAGGTCGTCGCTTCTTCTAGGGCGCCGTCGACACTCCTCCGTTTGCAGTCTCAGATTCGCATGAAATTTGGTGAGCATACTCAGGGTGTTTTCGAGATCAAAACAGCTTCGCATTGTGGTGCCGAAATCGCGATCTGAGCTCGTTTCGGCCTCCGAACGCACTATCGTAGCGCTTGTGTAGGCTATTTTGTCCTTTTGTGCCAAAGGTATATACCAGTTTCTGTTCGCCAGTTTAAGCGTCTCGAAGTCTGCTACAGGTCTAGCAGAACTCGTCTGGGCAGTTCTGTTCAACTTTTTAAGATACAGTCAATTTTCTGCATCAAGGTATTTTAGTCACCGGCCATGGCTGAAAGCAGTGATGTATTCCGTATGTTGGTTGTTGAGGATAAGTTGGATGGTACCAACTACCCATTATGGGCTTATATGATGCGACATGTACTGGTTGCAAAAGGATTGTGGAACATTGTGCAGGGTGTTGAAAGACGTCCTGTTACACCTGTAATGACAAGTACTGCAAATATAGGTGTTGGAGCTGATGAAGATGGTGTCGAAGATGATATTCCGTAGATTCCTGTTCGTGCTGCTGTTTCTGTTGCACCTACTGTAGAGCAGATTCGTTGGGATGGCAGAGATGCCCAGGCACATGCATTGATAGCTTTGTCTGTCAAACGTGCCATTATTCCTCACATTCGCTCTTGCAGAACAGCAAAGGATGCTTGGGATACACTTACCACTTTGTACCAGGCTAGGAATGAGGCTCGTGTTGCTTACCTCCGAAAACAGTTGGAGAGTGAACACATGAATGAAGGTGATTCTATGGACAGTTTTCTTACAAAGATCAAAGACCTGAAGGAACAATTGATTTCTGCTGATGAGGTTATACCAGATAGCTCACTTGTGCAGACCGTTCTGAATGGTCTTCCTGATTCATATCAGAGTTTTGCCTCTACTCTTCGGTTGATGATGAAAGGCAATCCGAATGCCTTGTCATTTGAGGAATTAGTCTCTGTTCTGTTGCAGGAAGATCAATCCAGGCAGAACAGGTCCATTATGCGTGTTGCAGATCAAGCTTTCCTAGCTAGTCAGAAGGGCAAAGGAAAATGGAGCTCTTCTACTAGTAAGCAGAAATCTACAAATGCTGCACAATCGAAGAACCAGGATAAAGATGAGAAAAAATCAGAAAAGCAGAAATTGTTCTGCAAGTACTGTAAAGGAAATGATCATATTATAAAGAACTATCCAAAACTGGCTGCTAAAGAGGCAAAGAAGAAAGAGGCTGGAATGGTTGTTGTAGAGGCCTCTACACCAAAAACAGAGTCTGCAAATCTTGTGCAGGAAGAAGAATGGGCGTTTACTACTGTCTGCAGTTTTGACCCATCTTCTCATGATCAGTGCATGTTTGTAGTAGACTCAGATGTTTGGTACTTTGACAGTGGGGTGACCAAACATATTACCTCGCAGCGCAGTTTCTTCTCTTCACTCGAGCCTGCCCCTATAGGGAATACTGTCACATGCGCCAATAACTCCTCTTATCCTGTTATGGGAGTTGGTAAGATCATTCTGACTACTGCTAATGGTAGTTCTTTCACTTTGTCAGATGCTTTATTCGTGCCAGGGATCAAAAAGAACCTGTTATCAGTTTTTGCATTAGCCAGGATTGGCTTGGTTGTGAAATTCGTTGATGACAGGTGTACAGTCCATGATCTCTCAAATGGCAATGTGATTATTGCTTCTGGCATTTTATGTCGTGGGTTGTATAAGCTCATAGACTATGAAAGATCTGTGAATGATTTGGCATGTGCAGTTCATGATTCTCAGGCTATGTCAGATGCAAAGCTTTGGCATGCACGCTTTGGTCATCTGAATTTTCCTAGTTTGTTACGCCTGCAGAAATCTGAAATGGTGTCCTCTTTGCCCAAACTTGAGGCACTTGGAAAACATGTTTGTGAAGGCTGTATTTTGGGCAAAATGCAGCGTTCTTCCTTTCCAAAAGATGGTTCAGTTCGGGCTACGCAGAAATTGCAGCTTGTACATAGTGATGCCTGTGGTCCTATGCAGACACCCTCTTTTGGAAATTACCTTTACTTCGTGACTTTCATTGATGATTTTTCCAGGCATGCATGGATATATCCACTCAAAGCAAAGTCCGAAGTGTTCATGTGCTTCAAACAGTTTTTGGTTTTGGCTGAAAATCTATCAGCATGTAAAATGGGCACCCTCCGTTCTGATCGAGGGGGGGAATATATGTCTTCAGATTTTAATGCATTTCTGGCTGAACGTGGGATAAAACACCAGTGTACAGTGTCGTATACACCTCAACAGAATGGAGTTGCTGAACGAAAGAACAGGTCACTCATGGAGATGGCGTGGTGCATGGTCAAAAGTCAGGCTTTACCACATAGTTTCTGGCTTGAGGCTGTCATGTGTGCAGCATATGTACTGAACAGGTGTCCCACTAAAGCGTTGCAGTCTATCACTCCATATGAGGCTTGGCATGACCGCAAGACATCTGTTGCTCATCTGCGTGTTTTTGGTTGTTTGGCATATGCATTAGTGCCTGAACAACATCGCAGAAAATTGGATGATAAGGCAGTAAAATGTATTTTTGTTGGGTACAGTTTTGAAAGTAAAGGCTATCGTCTGTATCATCCACACACTAAACGCATTCTGGTTAGCCGTGATGTTGTCTTTGTGGAAGATGCTATTCAGCCATTGCTTTCATGTACTAAGGAGACATCTGTTAGCTCCAAAGACACGTATGATACTTTGATGCCTCTTTTTACAGGTGGACAGGCTAGTGCTGGTCCTAATGAGGCAACTTCTCAGCCTTTGCAGGTTTCATATGATGATGCAGATCATTCCATTTCTGATGAAGATTTACATGATGCACTTGTTGATGAGAGAGCTGATATTGAGCAGGCAAAAACTATGCCAAAATGGCTGGTGCAGACTTTGCGTGACAGCAAATTAGATGCACCTTTGTCATATCGTACTCGTTCAGGCTCTCATAGTGCCTCCTTTGCATCAGATTGCTATGCTTTGGCTGCATCTAGTCTCTGTGATGAGAATGAGCCTGTTTCTTTTGATGAAGCACAAAATTCAGAAAATTGGATGGCTACTATGCAATCTGAATATGATGCTATAATGAAGAATGGTACATGGTCTTTATGTGACTTGCCTCCTGGCAAGAAGGCCATTGGCACTAAGTGGGTATACAAGCTGAAGCGTAAACCTGATGGTACAGTTGACAGGTATAAGGCTAGGCTTGTTGCAAAGGGTTATGCATAGGAAAGAGGCATTGATTTTGATGAGACCTTTGCACCTACATGTCGTATGACTACTGTTCGGAGCATTTGTGCACTTGCAGCCCATCATGGTTGGAATGTACATCAGTTGGACATTAAAACAGCATTTTTGAATGGTGACTTGCATGAAGAAGTGTATGTTTTCCAGCCCCGTGGCTTTGTGCAGAAAGGGCATGAAAACCAGGTTTGCAGGTTAAAGAAGGCATTATATGGTTTAAAGCAAGCACCACCTGCTTGGTATGAGAAGATACATGCCTATCTGATTGCACATGGTTTTGAGAACAGTCCAACTGAAAGCACCTTATATGTTAAACGTGCTAATGATGTGCTTCTGATCATTGTTGTCTATGTTGATGACATGCTGCTCACTGGTCCTATTGAGACACATATTGCTGATTTTAAGGCTGATTTGCATGCCTCGTTTGAGATGTCTGATTTGGGGCATTTGCATCGCTATTTGGGCATTCAGTTTATGCACGTTGATGGTGGAATGGCTTTGTGTCAAACGAAATATATTGACACATTATTGTAGCGTTTTGGCCTTGAAGACTGTAAGCCTATTGCCACTCCTATGGAGACAGGTTTACGATTGAGTCTTCATGATGCTGGAGATGCATTTGATGCTGTTCTCTATCAGCAGGCTGTTGGATGCTTGATTTACTTATGCATTACTCGGTCAGATATTCAGTTTGTTGTCTCACAGATGAGCAGGTTTATGCATTGCCCAGGAGTCACGCATTGGAAAGCGGTTAAGCGCATCTTTCGCTAGTTGAGTGGTACTCGGCTACTTGGGTTGTTTTATCCCAAGGGGGGATCACTACCGCCAGATTTGCATGCTTTTTCTAACTCAGATTGGGCTGGTTGCTATGACACTCGCGTGTCCACCAATGGTTTTTGCTTCATGCTTGGTAGCTCATGTATATCTTGGTTGAGCAAGAAGCAGCCTATTGTGGCCACTTCCAGTTGTGAGGCTGAGTATAGGAAAGCTTTCACAGCGACTGTTGAGTGTGTGTGGCTCAGACGCCTTATGGCTGATTTGGGTGTTGGCCAGTCTTCTGCCACCACCATCTTCACTGACAGTCAGAGCGCATTGGCAGTTGCGAGGAACCCTGTGTTCCATGCTCGCAGTAAGCACATTGAGGTGCATTATCACTATGTCAGGGAGAGGTTCTCTGCTGGGGAGATCAGCTTGGCATATGTGCCCACGCAGGAGAACATTGCAGACCTTTTCACGAAGGCTCTGCCTAGGGAGAAGTTTGAAGCTTTCTGCAAAGCTTTGGGCTTACTTCCTTTTGTGGAGTGATTTCCACATAGCTTGGCACTTCCTTATACATGAGTGCCAGCTCCTTGTTCACCGCATCACTCCCAGGGGGGATTTGTTGATATATTTAGGTAGTGATGTGTGTGAACACTCTAGGACCGCCGAGGCACTTTTTTCCCTCTTTAGGAGGTTTTTTTCCCCCCGCTTGTATATACGCCTATTGCCCTAATGGGCTACTGATCTTTGTACATTCTCTAGTAATACATTCAGTATTGTGTGTTTGTGCTCCAAGCTTCTTCTTCTTCCTTGTGTTGTTCGCGTGCTTCCGCAGACGTCTATCGCCAACAAAATTCACATGTGTAATGTATACCTAGAAATTGGATCCAAAATAGTTCTAGAAAGTTCAAAATTACAAGCTTGAGTAGTAGAATCATAATACTTGAATTTATATAAGTCAATTAAGTCGTAAAGTTTTAGATTCTAGAGTCATCTTACTCAATGTAAGTCCTAAACTCATGTATAGGTAGTGGCGACTCTTAGGGTGATAAATTGTGAAGAAAAGCTTCTTAGTATCAGAGTCTTTTCTATGGTTATGAGCAAAAGGAAGCCAAACCACTTTGTACACATCTTTCATAATAGTAAACCAATATTTGTGTAGAAGGAATTGAGACAAACCTTAATGTGTGAAGATATTAAAGTCATTTTGTAACTCTATAAGTGACAATTGATAGTTACAAGGATTAGGTGCAAATTTCCATGAATTTCTTAGAGTCAGATCTCGAAGTATACTATAAAGTTTTTAATGAGTGATAGCTCATTTGAAAGATAGGATCCTCAACTACAACTTACCAAAATATATTTTCAAAACAAAAGGTGTGCTCAACGAATCAAGCTTAAGACTGCAAGTGTGTCAAATCAAAGAAGGCAGAAGACATTTTTAAACATAGTACAACTTTTGAACAGTAATGAAGTTACTTATGAGGTAATGCTTCAAGTATTGATTGGAATCATTCACTTATTGTATAAGAAAAATTCTATTATTCATTTTTTATAAGAATCTTGAGGATTCATAACAATCAGAGACAAAATTAAAGCTAAATTTCTAAAGGAAAAAGGTGCATGTTCAAGAGAGTAAGTGATCTCATTTCCTGCATAAAGTGACAAAGGTTTCAGAGGTTGAAGTACTCCTGAGATAATGATGATTGTAGAGGGCTTCTAATATCACATTAGCTTAGTTATTGTGGACTTTCACACATCAACATCATGTACACTCCAATTGGATCATGTTTTGTCTTGTAGTGACCTTAAGAAAGTACTTCAATTAAAAAAAATAAGAGGGGTCCAAACATATGTTTTTTTTTTGCGCTTTACATGTACTTTGCACTTTTAGCCTTGATATCTCCAAAATGCATAGATAAGCGAGGGTTCATATAAACCTTCCAAAACCTTAAGAACCCTTTAAAAACCTTTTAGAAACCTTTTCAAAGCTTGTAATTAAATTCCACCAAAGGAAAATCATGAGTGTACACATGTGGACTACCTATGCACCCACTTTCCTCAACATGCCCAATGGCCACCTATGCACCCCGTTTGCCAACTTAGCATCAAGATAGGCTTAATAGTCACAAATTCACTCCATGGACATTTATCTTACCTCTTCTATGATTTTTCTTCTTTTCATTCTTGAATGTATATAGATGTGCTTGAGAGTGTATTTTGACACATATAAATTTTAAATCTTATGTTTGATTAGATATGGCATTGTAAGAAGCATATACATATAAAATATTTAGATATGTTTGATTAGATATGGCATTGTAAGAAGCATCTTATGTTTGATTAGATATGGCATTGTAAGAAGCATATACATATAAAATATTTTGGTCCATTGAGTTATTTATAGAAATTATTAAAAATGTTTATGCATGCTTAGTAAACAAGAAAAGCACATTGTTAATCTAGTGCACATGAAGGCACTTCTCGAATACACTTTTTTGCATAATTCATGCTTATTATCCATGAGAAAATGGAAAACAAAAAGCATCAACAAGATCCTAATCTCCTTAGAAAATATGCCTCATGCACCTAATGACTTGGAGATTAGCTTATTTTGGAATGGTGTGTGCATAGATATTTTCATATAAATCCACTACCAAACATATGAAACTTCAATTGGTTTATGGTCTTGAACTAATGGATCCTTTTGAATCTATATGGGGATCAACATGGGTGAATAACAATCATGGTCAAAGCTTGTGGGTTGTAAGTGTACTCCTTGTTCTTGGATATTGCAATTTCTCTAGGAAATCACATGACTAGGGAAATTATGTTTGTTTTTGGAAATTTTTGTATATTTTCTTGTCCCTTGTTCTAGAAGATTGTAACCTCGAATTTGGTGTACAACGCACAAAAAGTACTAATGAGTAAATTAGGGTTTTCAAAGGTGACTTCAATTGACTTGGCACCTCTCATGGACTTCAAAGTGCATGTAAATTATCCAAGTACTCGTATTTTGTTCAAGTGAAGCTAACTAAATGAAACCCACGTAATTTGGACACGTAAATCACTAAAAATAAAAGTCGGGCACTATATACTAAAGAAAGAAAGGTCCAAACAAAGTGAAAATTGGTGTATGCACTTAAGATCTAATCCTACAATAGATAAAGCAATTAGTCATTCAAGTTGCATCTTCTTGAAGGAGAGGATGATTGAAACTCCATCTAGGACACTCCATTTAGTGATTCTAGTGAGTCAAAAAGTGACTTGGCATTCATGGCATGCTCTAGTGACATGCAAGTATAGTCTATGATTAAGGAATCCATGTGCAAGATAGAGAGTGAGTATCATCCTACTCTTTCATTTACACTAATGTTGATGAAGTTGTAGTCTGCTTGGATGGATTAAATCACAATGTCATATGGCTAGGATATTCTAGTGGAGCTACTCCATGGAAGAATCCAATCATCAAGTTGATTGAAGGCCACTACTTGGATAAGAAATCCACCACCCCATGAATTGGGAAGTTAGAGACCAAAAAACTAGGTTGATGCAAATGAGGTGATCACTGTGCTTTGTTCTAAGTCCACCTTTAATAGGATAATATGTGTGTGGATTGAGTTATGTTTGGTTCTAATCTCAGACATCTACCTTGGCTTTGGAAATGATCTGGCTCTTTGGACTAATGGATCTCTAAATGATTGAAGACCTAGCTCCATAGTCATTAAAGAGTTGAAAGATCCAAAGAATGAGCTTGTATTGACCTACATAGATAGGAAGCAAAACGAACATTGAAATCTTTCCCCCACCTAAAAATAAAGAACAAAAAGATTCAAGATAGAGCTAAGAAGGAAACTCTAATCCTCAATTTAATCCTCCAGATGGGTGAAGACCTCCTAATGCTCAAGTAGAACAACAAAATTTCTTTCCAACTTATTACCACAATACCTAGGACAAAAGCTTAAACCTTTGCAAGTTATTGAATGCATGAATAAGCATTATGATGGCACTATAGATCTATATAATTATGTGCAATGTTTAAGAAAGTAAATGTTTTTTTTATGCAATACAAAGTTTGCGGGCTCATCTTGGTAGGAAATGCATTGACTTGGTTCCAACAACTGAATAGATAGACACTTAGTGGTACTGAACATCTTCTAGATGAGTTCATCGTGAGTTCTTGAAGAAAGGAGTGAGACATGACACCTCTTCTTTAATTCATAGCTTCAAGTAATGGTCACTATCTCTGGGAACTGGTTTGCTACGTGCTTCCACAACTTAGATTTAATTTTCAACAACTCCCCTAGGGTAAGATGACACTGCACTTTGGTGTTTTTTATCATATCTGTATTCCTAGGGATTATTGATTCTTCATTTCTCACTATTATGGTGGGTGCTCTCATACTGATAGATTTGGCTTCCCAAGATCCTGTGAATTGAGGTAACTCTTGTAAGGAATTAGATTCAAACTCCATTTGTTCACTAAGTTGCTCTTCCTCTACACTGTCATAGATAGAAGGTATGTCTTGGGGAAATTGTTCCTGCAAATCATTTATCTCTTGAATGGGGGGATTGGTTTCTTGCTCTCGTCTCCAATTATCCTCTTGGATTTCTCTTAGAAATCCTTGGGAGTACTTATGTATGGAAGACAGATTGTCTTCACCCTCGGTATTCGGCACTTGAGGCAGGGATGGTACATTACCTTCCTGTGTCTCTGGAACATCAAGGTTCTTTTGCAAACTCTTCTTTTCATTGCTAGCAATCAAGCATTCTAACCTCTCCAATGATCCTTGAAAGTGTAACTCTGGTTTTGCTATATTACTCCAATTGATATAGCGAGAGGCTTCAAACATGGTCTGAGCTAGTTCTACCATCTTCATGCAAAGTTTGGTTCTCTCAATTTCTAAGTCCACTCTTGGAAAATTCTTACTCAATTCAACTGCCTGGGGTCCTTCTCTTAATCTAGGTTGGTATGCTTGGAACATCATGTCTAGATTTTTAGGTATGGTTTCAGCTAAAACTGATCCTAGTTTTTGGTTAGGGGTTTCCTAGTTCGACTCTTGCAAAGTTAACTCCAAGATTTTAGCCCTAGTTTCTTTTAGACTTCCTTCCAATTCACTTATCTTTTTACTCCATTTCGTTTTGAACCTTTCTCGTGAGTCCTTCCAAGGTTTCATCTTTCTACCACTAGACTATCCAACTTCACTAGTTTTTGCTATTTTATCAAGGTTATGTTTTTTATTTTATAACAATGCATGGGATCTCCTTATAGCTTGAATAGGTACATACGTAGGTGTGGATACACCTGAGGTGTGCACAATACCTATCACATTAATGGGCATCACTTTTGAAGCATTAGCAGGATTCTTAGGGCAATCTCTTATGATATGCTCTTTACCACATTTAGCACAAAAGCCTTGAATGTTATATTATTGTGACTTCCCTACTATTGGAAGATGTGGGCAATCCATTACGAAGTGATCTCCTTGGCACTTAAAGCATGGTCCTTTCAAGCCCTATGGTCTTGGTTGTCTCAACTGGGGCCGTGTGTTAGGGTTAGCATACATAACATTGGCATAGTTTGGCTCCCAATTGGGCTCCAATGGCAGACTTTTGTATCGATATGCTTCCATGTGTTCTGGGGACTCAGTGTAGTATGCAGGTGGACTATCTACATGGGTGGAATTGAAGCTGTTAGAATTGAAATCACTTTCAGTGATAAGGGGTGAAGAAGGCACTAAAGCCCTACTCAAGTTTTCTTCTGCGGTCGTATATTTGACTGAGATTACATTGGTTGGGGGAGGTTGGTGCTGATTTAAGACTGGTTGAGGCCTCGATTGAGTCTGATAAGGGTAGTTTTGTGAGGGTCTGTAGTAATGAGGCTGAGCATTGTACTTGTTGGAGACCTTTAATTCTCCAAATGTCTGATCTAT
Organism: Ceratopteris richardii; assembly: GCA_020310875.1. NCBI lineage: Eukaryota > Viridiplantae > Streptophyta > Polypodiopsida > Polypodiales > Pteridaceae > Ceratopteris > Ceratopteris richardii. Next base: position 98,212,431 of record CM035444.1, on the reverse strand, counting down.
CCTGATTTAAGAACTCCTCTATATCAAGAATAAACCAAACTGACACAAACTTTACATTAACTTTCAAGTTCATTAAGAAATACTTCTCTCTGTGAAGTTTTCTTTAGCTTCAATAAGTCTGCTTTAGGAATAGACTTCAATCTCTACACATGACTTTGATTTCAATCATTCAAATGATGCACACACATTAATACTATCTTTACACAATCGTAATGATCATTAGTTCTTCAAAAGAACCATTAGATCTTTAATTTGATCACTTAGATCAAATATATGTCAGAAACTGCCTTCCAAAAATGGTGACTTTGACATAGTCAACTTCATAAGCCGATTTCTCTCAAAGTATAACGTGCTTTTAGCCAAAACTTCCTTATCTTCTAACTTAAATTTTGAATGCTCAACCATAAAAAACTTTACATCGAGCACTGAGATCCAACCAAATCTTTGATTAGCAAATGCACAATTTTGAGATCTTCACTTGCATACTTCTACATATGAATGTTCCTACTTGTCATACACACAACCTGAAGAGAATTAGATCATCAAACTTTGGTCATGCTTGATTAGCTTCTGAGTTAGATGTGTACAAAAGATTTTCTAATCCACATGATCAAGCTGAGAGAATTCTAGGATAGAGTCGTCGCTAATCTCACAAGAATACTCTCTGCACATCTATCTCTAAAGAACTTGAATTCTATTGACTATATTATAATCTCTACTTCATTTCCTATATATGTCACCACTATACATGAGCGTATATGTACATATGAGTATGAACTCATCATTACATCAAAGTGTTTATGAAGTATTTTCCAAAACTAACGTGCATAAGTATGTAGAACATCTCTTCTTGAATCTTCACTTAACTTCGTGCTTTAAGCTTAACTCTTTTCTTCATTTCTTTACTCCTTAGCTTCATGTAATCATCAATTGGTGATTGTCTTGCTCCAACAGCTCCCCCTCAATCATCAATTGTGATTACCTGCATCTTCTTTATACCTAACATCTCTTTAAACCTTTGTAACTTGGGTCCATCCAAACTTTTTGTTACTATATGTGCCACTTTCTCTTTTGTTGGTGTATACATGACTTAAATTTCTTTATCACGCACCTTTTCTCTTAAGAAATGATATTGAATCTCTATGTGTTTAGTTCTGGCATGAAGAATAGGATTAGTTGCTAAATACAATGAACCCATGTTATCTCCAAATATGATAGGAGTACTTTGATCAATTCCAAGACTTTTCAACAAAGTCTTCAACCAAATTACTTCTTTTGTACCTTCCACCATTCCTTTGTAGTCAGCTTCTGTAGATGACAAAGCAAATGTATGTTGCTTCTTTGAACACCAAGAAATTAGCTTATCTCCAACATAACATAGGTAACCATGAGTAGATCTTCTATCATCTAAATTACCTGCCCAATCTGCATCACTAAACACTTTAATTCTAGTATCATAAGTGAATCCATAATACAAACCTTCATTCAAAGTCCCTTTGATATATCTTAGCACTCTTTGTGTTGCAATCCAATGAGTTTTCTTTGGGCAATGCATAAATTGTGATAAGACACCAACTGCATATGAAAGATTTGGTCTTGTCAAGGTAGCATAGATTAGACTACCTACCAAACTCTGATATGTCGTCATGTCCTTGAACTCTTCTCCTCCATACCTACTCAATTTGTGATTGACCTCCAAAGATGTGGTTGAAGGCTTAGAATTCTCCATATTAAACTTCATCAAAAGATTCTTCAAATATCTTTCTTGTGTAACATATACTCCATGTTGAGTATACATAATCTCCATTCATAGAAAATAAGAAAAATTTCCCAAATCACTTATCTTGAATTCCTTTTCCATTTGCTGCTTGAGCTCATTGATTCCTTGAGCATCTGTACTTGTGACAATAATGTCATCAACATAGATGCAAACATAAATGTATCCATCTTCATTTGCTTTCACTAGCAAACTACTATCTGGCTTTGAAGTTTGGTATCCAAGTTCATTCAAGAACTTGACAAGTCTGTAATTCCATGCTCTTGGAGCTTGCTTCAAGCCATACAAAGCTCTCTTGAGATTACAAACATAATCTGATCCATTTGATTCTTTGAAACCCTGTGGTTGCTCCATGTACACTTCATCTGCAATATATCCATTAATGATTTCTTGTGAGCTTTACCTAGTTGACAAGCCTCACATTTGTATATCATATATTGACCTTCAATATTTGGTAGACCAAGCACCATCTCTGTTATCCCTCTTTCATCTGCTCCATCTTTGTTATCCCTCTTTCATTAAAATGTCTTAACCTCTTATGCCATCAGTCCAATTCACTCATCTTTTGACTTCCATAAGTGAATAATGCATGTCCCACATTACCTTGGACTTTGAGAGTGAATAACCTTCCCTCATTTTTTCTTGTAACAATGCTTTTATATCCTTGACTTGGATCTTCAACATAAACACCATCATTTGTAAATCTGACTTCATATCCCTTCTCAACAATTTGCCCTACACTTATCAGATTTTTAGGAATTGTTGGAAAGAAGTGTGTTGTCTTCACTGATCCAATGCTTTCAACTTTGTGTTCGGTGTTGTCTCCTGTTTAAACTATATATCCATTCACTCTGGCTTCCATATCAGTCATTAAGGAAATATTTCCACTCAAATGGTTGCTACATCCTGAGTCAATATAAAACACCATTTGATCTTCATTAATTGCTTCATGTGTTGCATTCAAGATGAGAGTCAAGTCTTCCTTCTGATCTACAGCATAATTGTAATAACTGTTGTTGTAGGACTGAGTTTGGAAACTCCTTTGACCTCCTCTTGCAAATGAAGTCCTACCACCTCTTCCTCTGAAATTACCTCTTTGATTTATGAATCCTCTTCCTCTTGGACTAAACTTTTGATTATAACTTCAACCATTTTGATTATTGTATGAGCGATCATTTGCCAAATGGTTTGAATCTTCCACAAATACAATAAGCTTTAGCATTTTCTTTATTCTATGGCTTTAATCCTTCTTGATCCTTTGAACTCGAGATTTTTACTTCTTCATGTTTTCTTCAAGAATTTAACCTTTGCACCTTCAATTCACAAGATCTTTGATGTCTGCAATAGTCAGGATTCTCCTTGCTTCTTCTTCACCTTGTTTTGACCTCTCTGCTCTGATACCACTATGAAGACCTTTAATTCTCCAAATGTTTGATCTATCTTGATTTAAGAACTCCTCTATATCAAGAATAAGCCAAAATTTACACAAACTTTACATTAACTTTCAAGTTCATTAAGAAATACTTCTCTGTGTGAATTTTTCTTCAGCTTCAACAAGTCTGCTTTAGAAATAGACTTCAATCTCTATACATGACTTTGATTTTAATCGTTCAAATGATGCGCACACATTAGTAATATCTTTGCACAATCATAATGATCATTAGTTCTTCAAAAGAACCATTAGATCTTTAATTTGATCACTTAAATCAAATATATGTCAAAAATTACCTTCCAAAAATGGTGATTTTGACATAGTCAACTTCATAAGCAGATTTCTCTCAAAGTATAACCCATTTTGATAAATGCTTTTATCCAAAACTTCATTATCTTCTAACTCAAATTTTGAATGCTCAACTGTAAAAAACTTTACACTGAGCACTGAGATCCAACCAAATCTTTGATTAGCAAAATGCGCAATTCTGATATCTTCACTTGTAGACTTCTACATATGAATGTTCCTACTTGTCATACACACACCTTGAAGAGAATTAGATCATCAAACTTTGGTCATAGCTTGATTAGCTTCTGAATTAGATGTGTACAAAAGATTTCCTGCATGAGTATATCCATTGAAAGCAATGTCCAAAGTGTTTATGTGCTTCAAACACTTTTTGGTTCTGGCTGAAAATCTATCAGCATGTAAAATGGGCACCCTCCATTCTAATCGAGGGGGGAATATATGTCTTTAGATTTTAATGCATTTCTGGCTTAACATGGGATAAAACATCAATGTACAGTGCCATGTACACCTCAACGGAATGGAGTTGTTGAAAGGAAGAACAAGTCACTCATGGAGATGGCGAGGTATATGGTCAAGAGTCAGGCTTTACCACATAGTTTGTGGCTTGAGGCTATTATGTGTGCATCATATGTACTTAACAGGTGTCCCACTAAAGCACTGTAGTCTATCACTCCATATAAGGCTTGGCATGGTCGCAAGCCATCTGTTGCTCATTTTAAAGACATTAAACTGAATATCAAGCGGACTTATGCATAAGTAAATCAAGCATCCAATAGCTTGCTGATAGAGAACAACATCAAATACATCTCCATCTTCATGAAGACTCAACCACAAACCTGTTTCCATAGGAGTGGAAATAGGTTTGCAATCTTCAAGGCCAAAAAATTTGCAATAATGTGCCAATATATTTTGTTTGACATAAAGCTATTCGCGCATCAACTTGCACAAACTCAATGCCCAAATAATTGGGAATGAAGTGGCACAATGGCAATAGACTTGGAAAAATTCCAAGATTCAAGAAGAATGTGGACTTTCATGACACACTTAACAGGACATGCTATCTAATTTGGTCAGGCTTAAGGTGAGACTTTAAGTTCCAATCCGTTTGGCATGCCCTCATCGAGATTAAAAAAATGGTTCTTATGTGGCAAATCCTTCATGAGGGAATTTGGACTAACATAAAAGTGAACAAAATTTGCACAGTCCCTCCTTGGTATAAATGTTGGCTTCATGGCAATGAAGACCCGGGACACCTCTTCTTTTCATGCCCCAAGTCAATGTTGTTCTTGTGGGCCCTTGGGAGGATCCTGCTAGTATAGAGACAAATCAATTGGAAGCAAGCATGATTGGGTGAAGTGGCTTATTGTTCTTCAGCATTGTGTAATGCTATAAGAGGCAAGGACCTCTAAGAGAGCAACCATTGAGGATTCCCATGGGTGCTAGGCAGGTTCACTTGTCTAATTGTTTTTTCTTTTAATTAAAGCTTGGGAGAGTAGGCTTGTGCAGAACTTCCTGAAAAAAAATTCCCCAAATTTGACATCTCAAAAGATCATGCAAATCAACCTTAAATTCAGAAATATGTTTCTCATTAGGACTAGTGAGCAACATGTCATCAACATAATGATGATCAAAAGTACATCTTATACACGCATAACATATAAGTTGCTCTTAGTCGGATTGTTCTCAAAAACATGTGAAATCAAGTAGGCATGTATCTTTTCATACCAAGCTCATGGTGCTTAATTCAAACCATATATTGCCTTTTCAAGCCTACATATTTTGGTTTCATGCCCTTTTTGTACAAAATCACCTGGGTGAGATATATACACTTCTTCATGTAAGTGACCCTTCAAAAATGTAGTTTTAATATCCAACTGATGTACATTTTAACCATGATGAGCTTCAAGTGCACAAATGCTACAAATGGTGGTCATTTAGCATATGGGAGCAAAGGTTTCATCAAAATCAATGCCTCTCTCTTGAACATAACCTTTTGCAACAAGCCTAGTCTCATACCTATCAATTGTTCCAACCGGTTTATGTTTCAAGTTGTATACCCATTTAGTGCCAATGACCTTTTTGCTTGGAGGAAAATCACATAAAGATAAAGTACCATTCTTCATAATAACATCATATCCTGATTGCATAGCAGTCATCCAATTTTTTGACTTTTGTGCTTCATCAAAAGCAAAAGGCTCATTCTCATTGCAAAGACTAGAGGCAACCATTGTATAGCAATCTAATGCAAAAGAAGCACTAGGAGAGCTTGGACGAGTGTGATATGAAAGAGCTATATCTAATTTGTTATCTCTCAAAGTCTACACTAGCCATTTAGGTATAGTTTTTGCCTCCTCTATATCAGATCTCTCATTAACAAGTGCATCATGTAAATTTGCATTAGAAATGGAATTATATGCATCATCATGTGGAACCTATAAAGGTTGAGGAATCACCTCATTTGAACCAGCACTTGACTATCCACCACCTATAAAAAGAGGAAGCAAAGTATCCAAGACATCTCTAGAGCTAAGTGATGTCTCCTGAGTACATGAAAATAATGGTTGCATTGCATCTTCCACAAAAACAACATCCGAAACTAACCAAAATGCACTTAGTTATGAAACATATGATAGCCTTTGCTTTCAAAACTTTACCCAACAATAATACATTTCACTATTTTATCATCTAATTTCTTTCATTATTGTTCCAGCACTAATGCATATGCCAAACAACCAAAGACATGCAAAAAAACACCAAATGGCTTACAACCATGCCAAGCCTCATATGGATTGATAGATTGTAGTGCTTTGGTGGGACACTTGTTAAGTACATATGTTGTACCCATGATAGCCTCAAGCGAGAAGCTATGTGGTAAAGCCTGACTTTTGACCATACACCTTACCATCTCTATGAGAGAACTATTACTTCTTTCTGCAACTCCATTTTCTTGAGGTGTATATGGCACTATAAACTGGTATTTTATCCCATGCTCAACTTCTTTCATAGATTTTGCATAGTCTACGAGCTTATACAACCCAAGACATAAAATGCTAGAAGCAATAATAACATGGCCATTTGAGAGATCATGGACTATATATCTATCATCAACAAATTTGACAACCAAGCCAATCTTGGCTAATGCTAAAACTGACAATAAATTTTCTTGATCCTTGGTACATACAAAGCATCTAAACATGTGAAAGAAATACCATTAGTAGTAGTCTGAATGATCTTACTAACCTCCATTACAAGATAAGAGGACATGTTAGCTCATGTGATAGTATTTCCTGTAGGGGCAGGCTCAAGTGAATTGAAGAAACTACACTATGAGGTAATGTGTTTGGTCGCCCCACTACCAAAGTACCAAACATCTGAGTTTACTACAGAGTTACACTGCTCATGAGAAGATGGTTCATAACTCCAAACAGTAGTAATGGCCCATTCTTCATTCTCCACAAGTTGAGCAGACTCAGTTTTAGGTATAGAGGCCTCTACAACAACCATTCCAGCCTCTTTCTTCTTTGCCTCTTTTGCAGCCAGTTTTGGACAACTCTTTATGATAATTTCCTTTACAGTATTTGCAAAATAATTTCTAATTTTTATTTTCTTCTCATCTTTGTCTTCCTTTTTTGGTATTGCAGCATTAGCAAATTTTTGCTTACTAGTATATGAGCTCCATTTACCTTTTCCCTTTTGACTAGCTAGGAAATCTTGATCTACAACACGCTTAATGGACCTATTCTTCCTAAACTGATCTTCCTACCACAAAAAAGATACTAACTCCTCAAATGTCAAGGCACTTGAATTTCCTTTCATCATCAATCAAAGAGTAGAAGCAAAACTCTGATATGAATCTGGAAGATCATTAAGAACAATCTGCATAAGTCAACTATTTGGCAAGACTTCATTAGTAGAAATCAATTGCTTCTTCAAGTCTTTGATCTTTGTCAAAAACTATCCATGGAATCTCTTTCATTCATGTGCTCACTCTCTTACTGTTTTTGAAGATAAGCAACACGAGCCTCATTTCTTGCCTAGTATAAGGTTGTAAGTGTATCCCAAGCATCCTTTGTTATCTTACAAGAGCAAATGTTGAGATGAAGTATGAGACTTTGTGACTTGGAAATTGATGCCTTTCTGCTTCAAAAATTGTCAAAGTCACGATTTATAAATTCACCACCACCATTTGACCGGATACTCTTGACAAACATGGATGTTTCATTCTAAACTTGATAGATCCATTCTCTAAATTTGGGGAAGGTTTCAAATTTTGACTTGAGGAACTAAACCCAAATATATCTTGTGTGGTTGTCTACTAAGAGATAGAAGTAAAGCGACCCACTCAAAGATGGTATATTTACATGTCCACAAAGATTGATGTGGACAACAGTTAGAGGATTCCATGATTGAGTTTATACCTCTTTTGGTATTGGAGCCCTATGATGTTTTCTTTGAGTGCATGCTTGGAAAACATCTTGAACTTGACTGATCTTTGGCAAATCTTTAACCGATTGTGATGATGATATCCTAATAAGACATGATGTATACCCATATCTTTGATGCCAAAGTGTTGAGATGGATTACTTAGTGAGGAAACATGAGAGCTTATATAAATAACTCTTATCTTCTATACCTTGGGCTATAATAGCTTGAATCATTGGATAAATCACTTTGACTAAGGCATTATCAAACAATACTTGCTTGTGATGATTGGTGATAGTTTTTACTGCGAGGAGGTTTCATGCAAAGTTTAGGTACAAATAGTAAATTGGACAAATTTTTGCATTATCCTTTGTGATTGGGTGACTTTGACTTTGCCTTTGCCTTCGATCGAGAGACACTTTTTATTGCCTAGGCAAATTTCTCCTATGTGTTGTTTTAGCTCTTGAAAGGATTCTCGATCCGTGCACATGTGGGATGTGGCAATGCTATTGAATATCCAATCTCAAAAGGAGCTTGAAGTAATCAAGGCATAAGCTTCAGTTGAGATGAATATTTCCTTGCTAGAAAAATGTGACCTATGTGTGGATGACTTAGAATTACTTCTAAATGTAGATGCCTTTGAACTGTTCTTTTTCTTGTAACAATACTTCTTGATGTGGTCTAGTTTCTCACGATAATTACATGTGAATTTCTTTTTAGAAGAAGTGTTGGATGCTTGCTTATGATTATTGCTAGATTTATGATTAGGTTTCTTAGAATTGTTGAAGGGATCCTTGTCTTTCATTTCCATTTCTTGAGATGAAGAAGAGTTTGTGCATGAGTCATGTAATAGAAAAAGTCTCCAAACTTCTTCCCAAGTCAACAATTGTCCTCTATTGTAGAGGGTTGTGACAAATATTTTGTATGAAATAGGGAGCTTTTTTGGCAATTGAACTCACAACCTCCTAGCTAGAAGTACGATGTGATAACCACTAGCCCCAAAAGCCATGGATGAAGATTATTTTTGGTAATAGTAGTGGCCACAAGCATCAGTGCAGAGGAAGCATGTAAGAAGTGGTCAATGGAGGTCAAAGGGCAACCATTTCATTAAATTTTCAAGATTCATTCAATTATAATGATTAATCTTTGATTGAAACACTAACAGTGACTCTAACCACTAATCCTTGTAACATAGAAACACACAATTTTATCATGTGACTTTCCTTTTTGTACAAGTCGAGGAGTCCCCAAGCGAGCCTAAGTAGACCTTGAGTACCGATTTCATAATTTTTAGACTGTGTTTGTGAACTATTTCTATGGTGATTCATGATGGGAGACTCTCCTTCTTTAGAGCTCCACAATGATAACCTTGTTGTAGAAACCTGAACTCCGGTGCCACACATTGGTAAGTCATAAGAGGACTTCCTAGCAATCAACATATCATTGAGATAAAGTATCAACCATATCAAGCTATCATCTGAGTAGCTCTTTGTGTAGAGACAATGATCCTCGTTTCTTCAACAATAGCCTTGAGACTTCATAAAAGCATCAAACTTTTGGTACCATTGTCTAGGGGACTGTTGTTGGAGTTAGACATCTACGAAAGCATGTGAACTGCACAAGGAAGAAGAAGAAGCTTGGAGCACAACACACAATTATGAATGTATTACTAGAGAATGTACAAAGATAAGTACCCCATTAGGCCAATAGGCGTATATACAAGCCGGGGGAAAAAAACCTCCTAAAAAGGGAAAAAAGTGCCCTGACGGTCCTAGAGTGTTCACATACATCACTACCTAAATATATCAACAAATCCCCTCTGGGAGTGATGCGGTGAACAAGAAGCTAGCACTCATGTATAAGGAAGTGCCAAGCTATGTGGAAATCACTCCACAAAAGGAAGTATGCCCAAAGCTTTGCGGAAAGCTTCAAACTTCTCCCTAGGTAGAGCCTTCGTGAAAAGGTCTACAATGTTCTCCTGTGTGGGCACATATGCCAAGCTGATCTCCCCAACAGAGAACCTCTCCCTGACATAATGATAATGCACCTCAATGTGCTTAGTGCGAGCATGGAACACAGGGTTCCTCGCAACTGCCAGTGCACTCTGACTGTCAATGAAGATGGTGGTGGTAGAAGACTAACCAACACCCAAATCAGCCATACGGCGTCTGAGCCACACACACTCAACAGTCGCTGTGAAAGTTGCCCTATACTCAGCTTCACAACTAGAAGTGGCCACAATAGGCTGCTTCTTGCTCAACCAAGATATACATGAGCTAGCAAGCATGAAGCAAAAGCCACTAGTTGACACACGAGTGTCATAGCAACCAGCCCAATCAGAGTCAGAAAAAGCATGCAAATCTGGCGATAGTGATCCCCCCTTAGGATAAAACAACCCAAGTAGCCGAGTACCACTCAAGTAGCGAAAGATGCACTTAACTACCTAGCAATGCTTGACTCCTGGGCAATGCATAAACCTGCTCATTTGTGAGACAAGAAACTGAATATCTAGCCGCGTAATGCATAAGTAAATCAAGCATCCAATAGCCTGCTGATAGAGAACAGCATCAAATGCATCTCTAGCATCCTAAAGACTCGATCATAAACCTGTCTCCATAGGAGTGGCAATAGGCTTACAGTCTTCAAGGCCAAAATGCTACAATAATGTGTCAATGTATTTCGTTTGACACAAAGCCATTCCACCATCAACGTGCATAAACTGAATGCCCAAATAGTGATGCAAATGCCCCAAATCAGAGATCTCAAATGAGGCATGTAAATCAGCCTTAAAATCAGCAATATGCCTCTCATGAGGACCAGTGAGCAGCATGTCATCAACATAAACCACAATGATCAGAAATACATCATTAGCACACTTAACATATAAGGTGCTTTCAATTGGACTGTTCTCAAAACCATATGCAATCAGATAGGCATGTATCTTTTCATACCAAGCACTTGGTGCTTGCTTTAAGCCATATAAAGCCTTCTTTAACCTGCACACCTAGTTCTCATGCCCTTTCTGCACAAAGCCATAGGGCTGAAAAACATACACTTCTTCATGCAAGTCGCCATTCAGAAATGTTTTTTTGATATCCAACTGATGTACATTCCAACCATGATGAGCTGCAAGTGCACAGATGCTATGAATAGTAGTCATTCGGCAAGTAGGTGCAAAGGCCTCATCAAAATCAATGCCTCTTTCCTGTGCATAACCATTTGCAACACGCCTAGCCTTATACCTGTCAAGTGTACCATCAGGCTTACGCTTCAGCTTGTATACCCACTTAGTCCCAATGGCCTTCTTGATAGGAGGCAAGTCACATAAAGACCAAGTATCATTCTTCATTATAGCATCATATTCAGATTGCATAGTAGCCATCCAATTTTCTGAATTTTGTGCTTCATCAAACGAAACAGGCTCATTCTCATCACAGAGACTAGATGCAGTGATAGCATAGCAATCTAATGCAAAAGAGGCACTATGAGAGCCTGAACGAGTGTGATATGACAGAGGTGCATCTAATTTGCTATCACACAAAGTCTGCACCAGCCATTTTGGCATACTTTTTGCCTACTCAATATCAGCTCTCTCATCAATAAGTGCATCATGTAAATTTGCATCAGAAATGGAATAATCTGCATCATGATATGAAACCTACAAAGGTTGAGAAGTTGCCTCATTAGGACTAGCACAAGATTGTCCACCTATAAAAAGAGGCAGCAAAGTATCATACATGTCTTTGGAGCTAACAGATGTCTCCTTAGTACATGAAAGCAATGGTTGAATAGCATCTTCCACAAAAACAACATCATGGCTAACTAGAATGTGTTTAGTCTGTGGATGATACAGATGATAACCTTTACTTTGAGAACTGTACCCAACAAAAATACATTTTACTGCTTTATCATCCAATTTCTACGATGTTGTTCAGGCACTAATGCATATGCCAAACAACCAAAAAGATGGAGTGATAGACTGCAGCGCTTTAGTGGGACACCTGTTCAGTACATATGATGCACACATGATAGCCTCAAGCCAGAAACTATGTGGTAAAGCCTGACTCTTAACCATACACCTCGCCATCTCCATGAGTGACATGTTCTTTCGTTTAGCAACTCCATTCTGTTGAAGTGTATATGGTAGTGTACACTGGTGTTTTATCCCACGTTCAGTCAGAAATGCATTAAAATTAGAAGACATATATTCCCCCCCTCCATCAGAACGGAGGGTGCCCATTTTACATGCTGATAGATTTTCAACCAAAACCAAAAACTATTTGAAGCACATGAACACTTCAGACTTTGCCTTCAATGGATATACCCATGCATGCCTGGAAAAATCATCAATGAAAGTCTTGAAGTAAAGATAATTTCCAAAAGAAGGTGTCTGCATAGGACCACAGACATAACTATGTACAAGCTACAATTTCTGAGTAGCACAAACTGAACCATCTTTTGGAAAGGAGGAACGCTGCATTTTGCCCAAAATACAGCCTTCACAAACATGTTTTCCCAGGCGCCTCAAGTTTGGGCAAAGAGGACACCATTCCAGATTTATAATGGCGTAGCAAACTAGCAAAATTCAAATGACCAAAGCGTGTGTGTCAAAGCTTTGCATCTGACATAGCTTGAGAATCATGTAGTGCACATGCCGAATCAATTACAGATCTTTCATAGTTTATGAGCTTATACAGCCCATGACATAAAATGTCAGAAGCAATAATCACATTGCCATTTGACAAATCTTGAATTGTACATCTGTCATCAACAAATTCCACAACCAAGTCAATCTTGATAAATGCAGAAACTGATAATAAATTTTTCTTGATCCCTGGCACAAACAAAGCATCTGACAAAGTGAAAGAACTACCATCAGCAGTAGTCAAAATGATCTTACCAACTCCCATAACAGGATAAGAGGAGTTGTTGGTGCATGTAACAGTATTCCCTGTAGGGGCAAGCTCGAGTGAAGAGAAGAAACTGCGCTGCGAGGTTATATGTTTGGTCGCCCCACTATCAAAGTACCAAACATCTGAGTCTACTGTAGACATGCACTGCTCATGAGAAGATGGGTCAAAATTGCAAACAGTAGTAAACACCCATTCTTCTTCCTACACAAGATTAGTAGAATCTGTTTTTTGTGTAGAGGCCTCTGCAACAACCACTCCAGCCTCTTTCTTCTTTGCCTCTTTAGCAGCGAGTTTTGGATAGTTCTTTATGATATGATCTTTTCCTTTATAGTACTTGCAAAACAATTTCTGCGTTTCTGATTTCTTTTCATCTTTGTCTTCTCTCTTCGATTGTGGAGAATTAGCAGATTTTTGCTTACTACTTGAAGAGCTCCATTTTCCTTTGCCCTTCTGACTAGCCAGGAAAGCTTGATCTGCAACACGCATAATGGACCTGTTCTGCCTAGACTTATCCTCCTGCAACAGAACAAAGACTAACTCCTCAAATGACAAGGCATTTGGATTGCCTTTCATCATCAACCGAAGAGTAGAAGCAAAACTCTGATATGAATAAGGAAGACCATTCAGAAGTGTCTGCACAAGTGAGCTATCGGGTATATCCTCATCAGCAAAAATCAATTGTTCCTTCAAGTCTTTGATCTTTGTTAGAAAACTATCCATAGAATCACCTTCATTCATGTGTTCACTCTCCAACTGTTTTCGGAGGTAAGCAACACGAGTCTCATTCCTAGCTTAGTACAATGTGGTAAGTGTATCCCAAGCATCCTTAGTTGTTCTACAAGAGTGAATGTGAGGAATAATGGCACGTTTGATAGACAAAGCTATCAATGAATGTGCCATGGCATCTCTGCCATCCCAACGAATTTGCTCTGCAGTAGCTGCAGCAAAAACCGTAGCACGAATAGGAATATGCAAAATATCATCATCTTCAACACCTTCTGCATCAGCTTCAGTACCTGCAATTGTAACAGTTGTAGGTGTGATAGGACGTTTTTCAACACACTGCACAATGTTCCACAGCCCTTTTGCAACCAATACATGTCACATCATATAAGCCCACAATGGATAGTTGGTACCATCCAACTTATCCTCAACAACCAACATACGAAATACATCACTGCCTTGAGCCATGGCCAGTGACTAAAATACCTTGATGCAGAAAATTAACTGTATCTCAAAAAGTTGAACGGAACTGCCCAGACAAGTTTTGCTAAACTTGTAGCAGACTTCGAAACACTTATATTGGTGAACCGAAACTGGTATATACCTTTGGCACAAAAAGACGAAATAGCCTGCACAAGCACTGTGATAGTGCGTTCGGAGGTCGAAACGAGCTCAGAGCACGATACTGCGTTCGGAGGCTGAAAGGAGCCCTTGATGAATTGGCAACCTGCTCTGATACCAATTATTGGAGTTAGAAGTCTGCAGAAGCATGCGAACAGACAAGGGAGAAGAAGAAGCTTGGAGCACAACACACAATTCCAAATGTATTACTAGAGAATGTACAAAGATAAGTAGCCCATTAGGGCAATAGGAATATATACAAGCTGGGGGAAAAAACCTCCTAAAGAGGGAAAAAAGTGCCCCGACGGTCCTAGAGTGTTCACACACATCATTAGCTAAATATATCAACAACTGTTTAAGCCCATATAAGCTCTTCTTCAGCTTACAAATTAGGCTTTTTTTGCCAAGAACTACATGGCCCTCTGGTTGTTCCATATAGATCTCGTCTATAAGATCTCCATGCAAGAAAGCAGTTTTCACATCCATTTGAACTAGCTCTAAGTCCTCCATTGCAACAAAAAATCCAAGAAACATTCGTAGGGTATTCATCTTGACCACTTGAGATAAGATCTCCTGAAAATCAACCCCATGTTGTTGCTTAAAAGCCTTTGCAACAAGTCATGCTTTATACTTTGGAGAAGCACTATCTTATGTGAATTTCATATTATATACCCATTTACATGGTAAAGCTTTCCTACCCTTTGGCAAAGGTACCAAATCCCAAGTACCTTTGTGAATAGAATCCAACTCACTCTTCATGGCATGCTCCCACTTTGCCTGCATAGCATCTTTGTAGCAAGAAGGCTCACCAAAATGCATTAGCATTAAAAAATCCAAACCTGGAACATATCTATTAGGTGGATGTGAGACATGTGTAGAGCGTCTCAATGGTTCTTAAACAGGAACATTTGCAGGCTGATATGATAAAAATTCTCTTGAACATCCCTCTGTGCAGTGTTTTTATGCATGCTAACTAGAGGACTACCATCCTCAAACACCAGTCTTCTCACTTCAGCCTCGTTAATCGGTTGTTTATGCATCCTAGACTCATTGAAAAATATGACATCACTGCTTTTGCTCATTGATCACGTTTTAGGATCCCATGAGTGATATCCAAATTGTCCTTCTTGACCATATCCAAGAAAACGCATTTCTTTGACTTATGGTCCAATTTTTTTCTAAGATTCTTGGGTATATGAACATATGCTTCACACCCAAAAACTTGAAGATGATCATAATATGATGGCTTCCGTGTCCATAACTCTTGTGCCTGCCACTTTTAGACCTTTGGTAGGACTAGATGAAAGGTTAATCATGTGAATGACAGTCAATACTACTTCTGCCACAAAGCCCTGTGAAAGGTTTGCATGATGAAGCATAGAAACTACTCTATCTTGAATAGTTCTATTAATTCTTTCAGCTACACCATTATGTACTAGGATATAAGGAGTTGTAAACACTCTACAAATTCCTCTAGACTAACAAAAAATTTTGAATTTGAGGCATACTCACCCCCATTATCTGAACATAAAGCCTTAAGCTTAGTTCCTTTTTTAGTCTCAACTTAAGCAAGCCATTTCTGAAGGCAGGGAATACCTCATCTTTCAATTTGATAGGGTATACCTAGACTTTTCTAGTAGCATCAAAATTCACCATTTCACATGTCTACCTACCTCCCTTCATTTCCCTCATTTGCGATAGAACCAGAGAGAGAAAAAGAGAGTGAGAGGGAGAACTAAGTGTGTGAGCTTGAGAGTTTTTTCTGTGGTAGACTCCTCCGGTACTTTAGCATAGGGCAACAAACAGGTAAATCTCTGTGTTTTCATCTCCATTTTTGTCGTTCAACCTTTAGATCTCATTCATACAGATGTGTGTGGTCCTATGGCCACAAGGACATTAGGTGGTTCTCTTTATTTTGTCACTTTCATAGAGCATGCTAGCGCCTCCGAGGAACCAAATATGATTTTGCAAAATTCACATTTTTTCATGCCATGCCATTATGATAGTGCCATGCTTTTGCAATAGTGCCACACCAAAATGACAATGCTACGCCATCACGACAGTGCTATGCTATCATGAGAATGCTAGACCATCACGATAGGTTCACACTATCGCGATAGTGCTTCACCATTGCCATAGGCTCACACCATCATGATAGGGCTATGCTATCACGATAGGCTCATGCCATCGCGATCCTTTCATACCATCGTGATGTTCTGTCTAAACATAAAAATTAGGTTTTTTTGCAAAATTCAATCAATTTTTTTCCAAACTTCTAAAATTGTGTAATTTGTTTGTAAGGCTAGTGGCCATATCATCTATGAAAACATCTTGTCTCTAGTGAGAAACAACTTGGCTCAAGAACGACACCTGGGTTAGGGCTGCTCCACGAACTCATTAAGAGTGGAAGTCAAGACAGTAAGTGTCTGTAACCATAACTGTCTCTGCTAATTCCTTTGTGAAAGATGTAATCTTAGGGCTTAGATTCAAAAAAAAAAAACAAAAAAACAATAGGAGCTCAAATTTTAAGGTGCTCTAAAGGATTCGAGTTCAAAGTATAATTGCAATAGTTCAAAAACGCCAAGGGAAAAAGGGACTTAAACTCAATATTTCCATAACTTAAAACACGCAGTAAAAGATGATACCCGATGATTTCTAAGTGACAAGAGAAGAAACCAAAAAGTAAAGTAAAATGAAAAAAATTAGTGATAGTGCAAAATCATTGTAATGAAACTATGTGTCGAGTACCTTGAGGAAACAAATTCATGAACCTTAGGTCAGGAGACACATAGGAAAGATAGATCATCATAGTGTAAGATCCTCAAATGCTAGTCTTAATATCACTACAAGATCATGGGCACAAAAATAAAGCGATCATCCTTACGTATTGAGCTCAAAGACTAGTGAGTCGGAGATGTCTTACAACATGGAGAGACGAGTAGGTAGCTCAGGGATTGCCTAATTGCAAATACCAGAGGGTCCATACAAGACACAATTGGAGTACATCCGGACCAACTAATTAGGTGCTCACATGTATGAGGACAATTTGAGAAGGTCAATTGCTCAATTGGGGAACCCAAACCAAGCTATTGGATTGGAACATCCAGTGGTCAAATTCGAGGAAAAATCATACATAGATAAAGAAGATGTATATTGTCACCAACCAACCTGATAGGATCGATCGATTTGGAATGGTGATCCCAGAAACTGAGTTGGGAGACATAGAACAAGAACACCTAAGAGAAGAACCTAGAACTCTTAGAGGCAAAAATGTTCTGACTAGAGTGCTCAGCCCATAATGAATTCCCTAAGACAATAAGAGTATCAAATTATTGTTGAACAAAGAAACAAAAGAGGCATTCTAGAGATATAAGCTTGAACAGCCTACCGAAATAGGGATGATCACCATCTATGAATTCAAAGACCCTAACACCCCATCGATGTACGTGGATAGTGCATCTGAATGAGTGTTTGTGGTGTCAGAACATGGTAGACATGCTTACACATGGAGGGGAGAATTTGTATCTCCTCAAACCAAGATCAAATGTTTCCATAGATCACCAAGGAGTTGGGACATCCCAAGCTCATGGCTCTCAAAGGAAAAAGGTTAGAGAAAAACCCAAAGTTAGCTCTGCTGAGCCTATAGGACAGATCAATCATGTGTATATTCTACCAAGGTGGAACTTGAAAGAACAAGAGACCCTAGGCCTCAAAGGCGTAGAGATGATTTTCCTCTACCTAGACCCAAAGAGCACCCTACGATATTGAAGCACACCCAGTTGGTAAAATCCATGAAGAATTATTTTGACAAAACATGTGATCCCTATGACCATGTGGCTGAATTCAAACAAGTGTTGAGAGCTGAATAGGTGGATGACATGTTCACTCAATACAATGCATTTGGACTAAAATTCAAGAATATAGCCTTAACCTAGTTCCAACCCCTACAATAGAGACAATTTAGGGATATCCATCATCTGCTAGAGGCATTCATCACTGAGTTTTCAGAGAGTGGGATCAAACACAACCCCTCATCTTTAAGTCATAGTTTCAAACAAACCTCACAAGAGATAGTCAGACTCGCTAGACGTAGGTTCAGACAATACATAAAAGATGTCCTATTCCAGAGTTACCCACTCAAGCCAAACAAGTGTCTCTATTTTTGTATGGCTTAGTAAGCGCTAAGCTACGATCATATGTTTATCTGAAGGAGCCAAGTACACTGGAACAGTGTGTGAGAATTTGCATAGGCACTGAGGATAATTTAGGAGATGAGTTCGAGCTCTCAAAAGTCTATAAGGACTCAAATAGCTCATCTAAGCACTCTAATTCCATAGAGGACTTGGCAAAAAAAGTGGTGGAGTCTCAAGCAAGCATGCACCAAGGATGGTCTCAGTCAAGCGATGTTACACATGCGGTGGAGACCACATGGCTAACATTTTCCCGTTCATGGTACAACCCCAAGCCAATCCTAGTGGCCAATACTATACAATAGAGAAACAATATACCAACCATACGGCACAAGACTACCTTATAACAAGCAAGTGGTTAGGCAAAATTATCAATAGACATATCAACAACCTGGTAGATATCAAGGCCATTACAATGTACAACCTTACTACAGACCACATCAAAACTACCAATGACCCTATCAAGCACAACCTAGACCTCATCCAGTGCTAGGCCATCAGGCACCACCCCCTCGTAATGTAATCTCCATAAAATATGTTGTTTGGGATGATAACCTCGACAAGGCATTAGTACCCACATCCCCATTGATCTCAGAAGATGACCCTAATTCCAACAATTTTGATTCCACACATGTAGATAGCCCCCCAACATACTACATTGATTCACCTGAACATGTGGAAGCTTACCAGTACGAAAACCCTCTCATAGAACATAATTGGGAGCCATTCTATGCCAACATCCTGTACACCAATCCCAACCCATGGCCCCAAGTGAGACAAATAAGATACAAGGGCCCTAAGGGATTGTGTTTTAGGTGCTAAGGAGACCATTAAATAAGGAAGTGTCCACATCCTCCACTAGTGGGACAACAACAATATTACAACATTCGAGGTTTTTGCCTCGACTATGGTAAAGAACATGTCATATGGGAGTGCCCCAAGAATCCAGCCAATGCCTCAAAAGTAACCCCTATAAATGTGATAGGCATTGTGCATGCTTCAAATGGTTCAATACTGACATATGTGCCCATACAACCAGCGACTAGAGCCCATTCACTACAACAAAACTAGCAAATAAACCTAGACAAGACCTCAAAAGATAGCAAAGTCGGAGAATCGAGTGGAAGAAAAGCAAAATCTTGGAAGGATCCACAAGAAGGGCTTAAGAGAAAATGGAGTAAGAAAATAAATGAACTAGAAAGAAGCTTAAAAGATACTAGGGCCAAAATCTTAGAATTAACTTCTCAAGATTCAATCTCGATAAACCCAACACCCAAACCTATGTCCATATTAGCTGAACCTATATCCAAGAACTTGGATATGATTTTTAGAGCATACCAAGCAAGACCGAGAGAGGAACCTAAGGTAGAGGAATTAGGAAAGAGCTACCCCAGAGCACACCTAGAAGAGCAAATCCTTCATCAAGGAATTTGAACCAACATAAAAGTGAACAAAATTTTTAGAGCCCCACCTTGGTGTAAATGCTAACTTCATGGCAATGAAGACCTGGGACACCTCTTCTTTTCATGCCCCAAGTCAATGTTGGTCTTGTGTGCCCTTGGGAGAATCCTGCTACTATAGGGACAAATCAATTGGAAGCAAGCATTATTGGAAGTGGTCGGTTGTTCTTCAACATTGTGCAATGCTATAAGAGGCAAGGCCCTCTAGAAGAGCAATCATTGGGGAGTCCCACGGGTGCTAGGTAGGTTCACTTGTACAGTTGTTTTTTCTTTTAATTAAAGCTTGGGAGAGTAGGCTTGTGCCAAACTTCCTTTAAAAAAAATCCCCAAAATTGACATCTCAAAAGAGCATGCAAATCAACCTTAAATTCAACAATATGTTTCTCATTAGTCCAAGGCCACTTGTCTAGGTGGTTGGGCCTCTCGCCTCTTGAGGCGGGGGTGAGGGCTCAACCCCCACAGGCACCCTGTAAGGGACATGTTTATCTTGGAAAGTTGTATGTTGTGGCTGATGTGCCACGGTTTTTCCTGCTCCCTAGTAGTTGTGACTGCAGTTTAACCCAGCTATGTAAACCCCTGTTCTTGTAGGATAAGGGGGGTCCCATGGGTACTATGCCCTTCCTTATACAGTTGCAATTTCAAAGTTAAAGCTTGGAGAAGTAGGCCTCAGCCAAACCTCCATTTAAAAAAAAAACATGTCATCAACATATACAATGATGATCAGAAGTACATCATCTACACGCATAACATATAAGGTGCTCTCAGTTGGATTGTTCTCAAAAACATGTGCAATCAAGTAGGCATGTATCTTTTCATACCAAGCTCGTGGTGCTTACTTCAAACCATATAATGTCTTTACAAGCTTGCATATTTTGTTTTCATGCCCTTTCTATACAAAACCACCTGGATGAAACATATACACTTCTTCATGTAAGTCACCATTCATAAATGTAGTTTTAATATCTAGCTAATGTACATTCCAACGATGATGATCTTCAAGTGCACAAATGGTAGAAACGGTCGTCATTTAGCATGTGGGAGAAAAGGTTTCATCAAAATCAATGCCTCTCTCTTGAGCATAACCTTTTGCAACAAGCCTAGTATTATACCTATCAATTGTTCCAATAGGTTTACGTTTCAGCTTGTATACTAGTTTAGTGCCAATGGCCGTTTTGACTGGAGGACAATCACATAAAGATAAACTACCATTCTTCATAATAACATCATATTTTGATTGCATAGCATCCATCCAATTTTTTGACTTTTGTGCTTCATCAAAAGAAAAAGGCTCATTCTCATTGCAAAGACTAGAGGCAACCATTGCATAGCAATCTAATGCAAAAGAAGCATTATGAGAGCTTGGATGAGTGTGATATGAAAGATCTACATCTAATTTGCTATCTCTCAAAGTCTACACCAGCCACTTAAGCATAGTTTTTGCCTCCTCTATATCAGACCTCTCATTAACAAGTGCATCATGTAAATTTGCATCAAAAATGGAATTATCTGTATCATCATGTGGAGCCTATAAAGATTGAGAGAACTAGCACTTGACTATCCACCTATAAAAAGAGGAAACAAAGTATCCTAGACATCTCTAGAGCTAATTGATGTCTCCATAGTACATGAAAATAATGGTTGTATTACGTCTTCCATAAAAACAACATTAGAACTAACCAAAATGCACTTAGTCTATGGATGATACAGATGATAGCCTTTGCTTTCAAAACTTTACCCAACAATAATACATTTCACTGCTTTATCATCTAATTTCTTGCATTATTTTTCACGTACCCATGATAGCCTCAAGCGAGAAGCTATATGGTAAAGCTTGACTTTTGACCATACACCTTACCATCTCCATGAGAGAACTATTACTTCTTTCTGCAATTCCATTTTCTTGAGGTGTTATATGGCACTATAGACTGGTGTTTTATCCCACACTCAGCTAGCAGTGCATTAAAATTAAAAGAGATCTATCCTCCCCCCCAATCAGAACATCTGTATGTACTAAGTCCAATAAATTGTTGTGGATGTAGCCTTTGTGGTTGAATGGTTGTCTTTGTGCCTTCCCAATCTGACATGCATCACACCTGTTGATCATGTGTTGCTTTGATATGTTCGGCAGTCCTAGAACACTTTGATCCCTGCATATATCCTTCAAGGTTCTTTCATTCACATGAGCAAGTCTCTTATGCCACACTTCAAGCTCACTTAGGGTTTGAGACCCAAAGTTGAATAGAGCTATGTTCCTCGTATCTCCTACTTCAAAAGTAAAGAGCCTACCATGCTTCTCACCTCGGGCTATCTTCTTGAAGCCTTGACATGGATCTTCCACAAAAGCTCCATGTTGGGTGAACCTAACTTGCAAGCCTTTTTCAACTATTTGGCCTACACTTATTAGGTTTTTAGTGATAGTGGGTACATAGAGAACCTTACTCAGAATGTTTGTCCTGCCATTGGAAGCTTTGACATTACCAATCTTCTCCATATTGTGCTTCGTGTCATCCCCTGTTTGCACTTCATGTCTATGCTTTGGACTTTCCAAGTCAGATAGAAGAGCAATGTTGCCTGCAACATGATTCGAACATCCTGAATCTATGTAGAACAAATGATCATGTTCTTTACCTTCTTTGTGGCTTAGGTTCATAAGAAGTAATGAGTCTTCATGTGGTTGATCTTCTGAATAATTGTTGTAGTCCCTTCTATTATATCTTCTATTGTTGTTGTTGAAGTTGTGTCCACCTCTGCCTCTATTGCCGCCATATCCACCTCTTCCACTTCCTTTCTGGGTCTTCCCATTGAACCAGCAATTCTGAGTGGTGTGGTTGGTCTTATCGCATATGGCACAAGGTTGAACATTCTGACCTTTGGCTTTGTCTTGCTTTGGTCCTTTCTTCTTCCCTTTCCACTTGCTCTTGCTTGCGAAGTTGGCTTGGGAAGTCTCTTCTTCGTCTTCTTCCTTCTTCTTGCCTTTTTGCTTCTTATCCTTCTTATCTGCATATAGAGCACTAGTTGAATTACCATGATAAGAGTTACCTTCCTTTATGCTATTGTTGGCTTCTTGATTGAAGAGTTGTCCAAGAAAGATGTTGAAGTCTGGAGTTTGCACATCCATGATGAGATCGTAAGCCGTCGTGAAGGATTGCCATTGCTTATCACTTCGAATGCCATTGAGAATTTGCCTCATGATGACCTCTTCTTCAATCAGCTCTCCAATGGATGCTAACTGATCCGCAACCTCTTTGACCTTGGTAACAAACTCTGTGATGGTTTGTTTAGGTGTCTTCTTCATTTGGTTGAACTCGTTCCAAAGATGATTCTTTCTTGCTTTGGTACTAGCAGAGAAGAAAGTCTCGAGGGCATCCCAAGTCTCTTGAGATGTCTTGCATCCTCTAATATGTGGTAATAGAAAGTCAGAGATAGAGTTTAGTATGTACGACCTTGCTTGAGCATCCCT
Source organism: Ceratopteris richardii (assembly GCA_020310875.1). Taxonomy (NCBI): domain Eukaryota; kingdom Viridiplantae; phylum Streptophyta; class Polypodiopsida; order Polypodiales; family Pteridaceae; genus Ceratopteris; species Ceratopteris richardii. The sequence continues at coordinate 98,189,124 of CM035444.1, read as the reverse complement.
TGCACACCAAAGTGTGAGCTTATCTGTCTCCTCTTGTGTAGGTCCTCCTTTGGATCTTGGAATAGGCATAGCTTCATCACCTGCTACAATTTCATAAAGATTTCTACCTTGCAAGTAGGCCTCCATTCTGATTTGCCAAGCCGCGTAGTTGTGTCGATCAAGCTTCTCGATCATTGAGGGAAAGCCGTCACCCATCTTGAACTAGCTCTGATACCACTGAAAGAACTTGGAGAAGCTTGTCGAAGGTAGAAAAGTGCGTCTCGAAGCGATGAAGTTTGGTCAAGCCAACCGGCACAAGACCAGCCCTTGAGCTTTTGGAGACTCAAATAGACCTTATAGGCATGCTATAAGTTCAAAGAAACACACTATGTACCTTGGAGCATCAAGGAGAATGATTCGATACAAAACAGATAGGTTCGCGGGTCGACTAGCTCAAAAAACTTACTATTTATGGAAGAGACAATGAACTTCAAATGCTCATAGCGACCAGCGTGATTACAATTAGAAAAAATCCTTTTATGGGAGTGATACACATAGGGTTGAGTGTATGGAATGCACAAAAGTATAAGGAATAAGCAAAATATGCTATAGGAATGAATGCGACATTCACCGGTGGTACTTCCTATTTTTCAGGAATACGCAGAGATTGACCCCGAGGCAGAAAAACTGAGATTTCTCCAAATCTGCTGAACCAAATGCTTTGAAAATTTACAGGCATAAACTAGACACTGATACCTTTCCAATGACTCCTCTTGCACTCAATTTGGAGCTCTGAGGAGAGAGCAGAAGCCTCTGCAAGATTACTGTTGGCGAAGAAGATGATGCAGAAATTGAAGGAGCAAGACAATGATGGTCACAAGTGTATGTATATTGCTTCCATGTAATGTACAAGTGCTTTCAACTCCTTATATAGCCTCTAGGAGTGTTCCACGACTTTTACAACTTGAATTTGAATTCAAATGAAGGTGGGAATGGTTGTTGAAGGGAATCAATTCACTTCCCTACAATCTAGGAAAAGTGAAGATCTTGATTGATCTACTTTTAGGTGATTGATTGCTTGATTGAATGCAACTTCAACCACCAAAATTTCGTGGGATTTTGGCTCTATATTTGTACCTTTACATGTGTACAACTCAAGGCTTTTACAACGGTAAATGAGCCATCAAAATATTCTCAAAAACTACAATAAATGAGCATATGAAAAAGGACTCTCCAACGGATATTCTTTCGACGCGATAGCCTTTGATGTAGATCAAATCCACCTCAAGCATAGTGTAAGCTTGATGTTCCAACAAAACATACACTGACCATGAGAAGATGGTTCATAACTCCAAACAGTAGTAAAGGCCCATTCTTCATTCTCCACAAGTCTAGCAGACTCTATTTTAGGTGTAGAGGCCGCTACAACAACCATTCTAGCCTCTTTCTTCTTTGCCTCTTTTGCAGCGAGTTTTGATAACTCTTTATGATCATTTCCTTTACAGTATTTGCAAAATAATATCTACTTTTCTATTTTCTTCTCATCTTTGTCTTCCTTCTTTGGGTGTGCATCATTAACAAATTTTTGCTTACTAGTAAATGAGCTCCATTTACCTTTGTCCTTCTGAGTAGCTAGGAAATCTTGATCTACAGCATGCTTAATGGACCTATTCTTCCTCGACTAATCTTCTTACAACAAAAAAGATACTAACTCCTGTAATGTTAAGGCACTTGAATTTCATTTCATCATCAATCGAAGAGTAGAAGCAAAACTCTGATATGAATCTGGAAGACCATTAAGAACAATTTGCATAGGTCAACTATTTGGCAAGACTTCATTAGCAGAAATCAATTACTTCTTCAAGTCTTTGATCTTTGTAAAAAAACTATCCATGGAATCTCCTTCATTCATGTGCTCACTCTCTAACTGTTTTTTAACATAAGCAACATGAGACTCATGTCTCATCTAGTATAAGGTTGTAAGTGTATCCCAAGCATCCTTTTTTGTCTTGCAAGAGCAAAAGTGGGGCATAATGGCACATTTGACAAACAAAGCTATCAATGCACATGCATCAGCATCTCTACCACCCCAACAAAGTTTCTTTATAGTAGGTGCAGGCATGAGCTACAACACAAATAGGAGTTTGAAGATCATCTTCAAAAATCATCTGCATCACCTTCAATATCTATATTTGCAAGTGTAGTAGGGCATTTTTCAATACCTGCACAATATTCCATAATCTTTTTACTACCAATACATGAAGCATCATATATGACCACAATGGGTAATTAGTACCATCCAATCTATCCTCAATAGCCAACATGTAGAGTACATCATTGCTTTCATCCATGGCCACTAACTGAAATACCCTGATGTAGAAAAATGATTTTGACTTGAAAAGTTGAACAAAGCTACTATGTTGAGCTCTACTAAACTTGTAGCAAAGTTCAAGGCCCTTGTACTAGTGAACCAAAACTTGTATATATGTTTGGCACAAAAGGACAAAATTGCCTACATAGGCACTACGATAGTGTATTCAGGGTCCAAAACAAGCTCATATTGAAATTTTGATGCCACAAAACAAAGCATTTTGAAACTCCTAATCACGCTGAATATGCTCACCAATTTTTGTGTGATTATGAGACTCTGATCGGAGGGGTGTTGATGACACCCTAGATGAAGCGGTGATGTGCTCTAATGCCAATTGTTGGAGTTTGAGGCATGTGGAAGCACGTGAACAACAAAATGAAGAAGAAGAAACTTGGAGCAAAACACAACACTCAATGAATTACCAAGTGAATGTACAAAGATAAGTGACCCATTAGGGTTATAAGTGTATATACAATCAAGGGAAAAAAGTGCCCTCAAAAGTCCTAAGTGTGTTCGCACATATCACTACCAAAATATATTAACAAATACATCCATGCCCATCCACACCCTCACGAACCTTCAACTGCTATATCAAAACACAAAGCATATTAATATCTCAATAATAAACTCCAATACTATGGAATGTTGAGTTATTGGAGTTTATTATGAGATATTAATGGGCTATATGTTTTGATATATCAATTGAAGGTTTGGGAGGTCATGGATGTGCGTGGATGTATTCGGATGTGTCTAGACACAAATAAGAGAAATTAGATTTTCCATATATTTTGTAAATAAAGACCCACGTAGAGGGTTCTTTCTAGAAATTCATAAAAATAGTGGTTGAGATAACGATCATTGTAGAATGAAACTTTTGTAAATAAAAGATCAGGTCTTCATAAAAGAGAACAACTTATAGCTGTTACACTTATGTGTTCCTCGGGTAGCTTTGATGTGAACCTTTTCCCTATACATGGGCACTTTTTACTCTAGTGCTGGCTAGAGGTTTTTTCCCCATGTTACCACATACTTGATACTCTCATATGTGGTGGTACTTTGTACTTAGGGATATTATTCAGCTCTTACTTCAGTTTAGTTCATTGTCAATAGAGAGAGCTATTCCAGCCATCGTCTTCTCCGTGTGTCTTGTTGCATTTGTGCTCCTTGTGTGTGCTTCTTGTGTGTCTCTTGCACTTCTACACACACCCAACAGTGGTATCAGAGCAGGTTCAGTTTCTTCTCAAGTTTCGGTTTTTCGCGTCGCGGTGCGCGCGCACTTTAATAGTGCAAATCGACTTCGGAGCATAGAAGTGTGAATTTCAGCAGCCCGGAAACATTTCCATCAGGTGCGCTGGGGTTTTACCCCCATTTCAAAGCCATTCGTGCAGTCAGAATCACCATCAGAGTGACGGTTTGTGAGCTGAAATTTCAGCACTCATTTCAGCTTTCATCGAAGTGAAGATTTTGTCAAATTCTTGTTCCTTAGTGAAATGGGGGGCAGCAATGACTTGTTTGGCATGCTTCAAGATGAAGATAAGCTTGATGGGACCAACTATCCGATGTGTCTTACATAATGAAGCATGTTCTTGTTGCAAAACAACTTTGGAACATAGTGACAGATGTAGATCGAAGACCGGCAGGTGCTTCTACTTCACAGTCTACTGTCACAGATGGAGCTTCTTCTTCGAGTACAGTGGTTTCTCCTTCTCCACCTACACAGGAGCAGCTTAGATGGGATGGAAAAGATGCTCAAGCTCATGCTTTGATTGCGCTTTCAGTGAAGCGTCATATAGTTCCGCACATTCGGTCATGTTCTACATCGAGACAGGCATGGGACACTCTTGCTTCTTTGTATGCCGTGCGTAATGAAGCATGAGTTGCATACTTGAGGAAGCAACTTGAGGATGTACGTATGGTTGAAAATGAGTCAGTGGATGTGTATGTGAGACGCATCAAGGACTTGAAAGAGCAATTGGCAAACATAGATGAGATCATTTCGGATGCATCACTCATTTCTACATTGTTGAAAGGATTACCGGAATCTTTTCAAAGCTTTGCTACTACACTTCGCTTGGTTGCAAAAGGAAATCCTAATATGTATGCATTTGATGAGGTTGTGTCTCTTCTTTTGCAAGAAGAGCAATCTAGAGTGAATAGGAGTGGTTTGATTGAGGGAACGCAAGCACTTGCTATCTCACAAAAGGGGAAAAGCAAGTATGGTTCAGCTTTGGGTTCATCAAAACCAAAGCCTCAAGCTTCCTCTTCCACTCATTCCTCTAATGATGGTGATTTGCAAAAGAAGAAGAGATGCAAATATTGTCGGAAGGTTGGTCATACTATTGATGAGTGTAGAAAGCTTGCTAAATGCAATGAAAAGAAGAAGGAATCCGGCATGTCTATTGCTGAAAATTCAGCAAATGCAAAGAATGATGAAGCTAACATGGCTCAAGATTTTTGGGCATGTGTTGTTACATGTCATTATGATGCTTCTTTACATTCTAAATGTATGGTTGTGAGTGAGGCTGATTCGGATTGGTTCTTTGATAGTGGTGCTTCAAAGCACATAACATCATGCAAAAGATTTTTTGCCTCTTTGAAAGATGCACCTAAAGGAGGACATGTCGTATGTGCAAACAATGCCTCTTATCCTATCATTGGAGTAGGAGAAATTGAGCTTAGGGCTGCAAATGGAGGTGTGATTCTCTTGAAAAATGCATTGTATGTGCCCGGTATCAAGAAGAACTTAATTTCAGTTCCGTTGATTGCCAAAGCTGGACTTCATGTACACTTTGTTGATGATAAGTGTATGGTTCATGATTTCAGCATTGGCGATGTTATCGTGATGTCCGGTACATTATGTAATGGTTTGTATCGCATGGATACATACAAGAGGGCTGCCTCGAATGCCTTAGTTGCTCATACTTCTTCCATGGCTGAAATGGAGCTTTGGCATGCTCGTTTTGGTCATTTAAACTTCAATAGTTTGCTCTACCTGCAAAAGAAGGACATGGTTACTGGTTTGCCTACACTTGAGTCCATTGAAAAGCATGCATGTGAAGGTTGCATTCTTGGAAAAATGCATCGTGCTTCTTTTCCAAAAGATAGTCATACACACGACAAGAAAATTGCAACTTGTTCATAGTGATGTGTGTGGTCAGGTCAAGACTCCATCTTTTGGGAAGCATGTATACTTTGTTACCTTCATTGATGATGCTTCTCGCCATACATGGGTGTATCCTATGAAAGCAAAGAATGAGGTATTTTCTTGCTTCAAAGCATTTTTAGCTATGGCTGAAGATTTTTCTTCACAAAAGCTTTTGACTCTACGCACAAATCGTGGTGGTGAATACATGTCACATGAGTTTAATGCTTTTCTTCGTGAGAGAGGTATTTCACACCAATGTACGGTGCCATATACACCTCAACAAAATGGTGTTGCCGAGCGTAAAAATAGAACTCTACTTGAAATGGCACGATGTATGGTTAAAGGAAAGCATCTTCCTCATAAGTTTTGGATGGAAGCGGTCATGTGTGCAAATTATGTGTTGAATCGCTGCCCTACAAAAGCATTGAGAGTCATCACTCTTTATGAGGCTTGGAATGGTCATAAGCCTATGGTTAGTCATATGCATGTGTTTGGTTGTTTGGCATATGCTCTTGTGCCATCACAACAACGTCACAAACTTGATGACAAGGCAAAGAAATGCATATTTGTTGGTTATAGTGCTGAAAGTAATGGATATAGGTTGTACCATCCATTCACGAACACAATTATTGTGAGTCGAGATGTGGTATTTGTTGAAAATTCAGTTTTCTCTCTACTTGAATGCAAAAAACTGCCAACAGTTAGCTCACAAGATGTGTTCGATACACTCATGCCTTTGTTTCAAAATGGTGCGCTTGACTATGGCCATGTAGACCAGCCAACTGAGGTTCAAAGGGCTGAAAAATTCCAGCCAAATGGGGCTGAAAATGTAGAGAATTTGCCATCAAACATGGCTGAAAAATTTCAGCCAAAATTTGTCAAAACTCCTGGAAATTTTCAGCCACATATGGTTGAACCTTTGCGTCAAAATATGGTTGAAATTGAGCATGAAATTCAACCCACGCATGATGTACATATTGAAGATGTGTTACATAATGAACGCATGTCTATCAAGAGTGCACAATCTATGCCAAAGTGGTTAAAACAAACTTTGCAGGACAGCAAATTGAGTGCACCTTTACTTGGTAGAACAAGATCAAGCTCTCACCATGCATCAAGTAATTTTGTGGATTATTCTCTTATTGCTACAGCATGTAATGATAAGCCACTTTCTTTTGAAGATGCATGTGATGATCCACAATGGATGAGTGCTATGCAATCAGAAATGGATTCCATACATAGGAATGGTACTTGGGAGTTATGTGAATTGCCAAAAGGAAAGAATGCCATTGGTACAAAGTGGGTTTATAAGATTAAGAGAAAATCTGATGGTAGCATTGATCGTTACAAAGCTAGATTGGTTGCCAAAGCATAGCGCAACAATATGGCATTGACTATGAGGAAACTTTTGCACCTACTTCACGCATGACTGCCATTCGTACCGTGGTTGCATTGGCTGCCCATCGAGGTTGGAAAGTGCATCAATTGGACATAAAAACAACCTTCTTGAATGGAGATTTGCAAGAAGAGGTCTATGTGAAGCAACCTCCTGGATTTGCTATGAAAGGGAAAGAGCATATGGTTTGTCACTTGCATAAAGCTTTGTATGGTCTCAAGCAAGCTCCACGTGCATGGTATGACAAAATACATAAGCACTTGATTGCTCTTGGCTTCACATGTAGTCTGATTGAAAGCACACTCTATGTACGCAAAAATGGGGCTGATCTTATAGTGCTTGTTCTTTATGTCGATGACATACTCTTGACTGGGTCATGTGATGCAAAACTTGACATTCTTATGGCTGATTTGCAACATACTTTTGATGTCACTTATCTTGGTCTTTTGAGCTACTATCTTGGCATCCACTTTGTATCCGTTGAGGGGGGAATTGTTATGCATAAGCAAAGTATGTTGAAAAACTACTTCAGCGTTTTGACTTTGAGGATTGTAAGCCAGTTTCCACACCAGTTGAGATAGGATTCAGGTTCTCAGTTGAGGATTCCAATGATGCATTTGATATTTCTCTTTATCAGCAAGCTGTGGGATGTCTTATATATGCATGCAACACAAGGTCGGATATACAGTATGCAGTTTCCCAGTTGAGTCGATTCATGCATAGCCCTGGCACTAAGCATTGGCAAGCAGTGACACGTGTGTTTAGATATCTTTGAGGCACTTTGAGCTTAGGTCTCTTTTATGGCAGAGATGTTCAGCCATGCTTGCATGCTTTTACAGATAGTGATTGGGCTGGTTGTTATGATACTCGCGTGTCCACTAGTGGTAATTGCTTTTTCCTTGGAGACTCATGCATATCTTGGTTGAGTAAGAAGCAACCTACAGTGGCGACATCAAGTTGTGAAGCTGAGTATAGGGCAGTTTTCACAGCTACAGTGGAGTGTATATGGCTGAGACGCCTATTGATGGATCTTTGCATGGAGATTGATGATGCATATTCTCACAGATAGTCAGAGTGCTTTGGCTGTCGCACAAAACTCGGTGTTTCATGCACGAACCAAACATATTGAGGTGCATTATCACTATGTGAGAGAGCGCCTTCATGCAGGAGATATTGATTTGGTATATGGGTTGCCTACACAAGATAATGTGGCAGACATATTCACCAAAGCTCTTCCACGGGAAAAGTTTGAAGCTTTTTGCAAAGCTTTAGGCTTGTTACCTTGTGGGGGATGATCTGTCACTCCCTGTATGTGTTCACATCATTCGCTCCAGAGGGGTTTGTTACACTTATGTGTTCCTCGGGTAGCTTTGATGTGAACCTTTTCCCTATACATGGGCACTTTTTACTCTAGTACTGGCTAGAGGTTTTTTCCCCATGTTACCACATACTTGATACTCTCCCATGTGGTGGTACTTTGTACTTAGGGATATTATTCAACTCTTACTTCAGTTCAGTTCATCGTCAATAGAGAGAGCTATTCCAGCCATTGTTGGGGATTCGGGGACAAGAAGGAGTTTGAGGGTTTGTAGGAGAAAAAAGAGATGATGAAAATGGAATAATAGTGAGAACTTCTGCAAAGGAATACTCTTGGAAACCTTGAATATTAATTATCCTTCAACAATTACAATGACTGCGCACAGTCTAATCAACGACTAAATACCACTTTAGAGAGTATCAATTACTGAAGACCAATTATCTCAAGTCTTCTAGCGGCGGCCTCTCGTGCACCAATCCTTCACTTGCTTCCCGCTTCCCTTGTGCACACCTTGCACTAAGCTTCCGCCAAGCTAAGGAATTGGTATCACTGCGCACGCACGCAATAGCCCTTGGAACTCTTGGAATCCAGCCCGCCTTCTCTCTTCTCTACTCTTTCCTCTTGGCACCTCTTGCACTCTTGAATGTCGTCGCACACTGGAGGCTCTTCTTGCTTCCTCTCTTGCTCCTCTGAAGCTCTCCCTTGCTCTCAACTCCCAATGTGTAAGAATAGCCTTTGTCCTTCTTTTTGTTTGAGAGTCCGCCGGTTCGCGCACTCTAACTGCAATACAATCTTGGTGTCCTTTCAATGTCCCAAGATTGTCTTTTTGAACTGGTCCTCAACGATTCGCTACTTTGTCTTGTAGTGACTTTAGAACAAGAGTGACTTTAAAAATAAAATTTTGATTGGGCGGCCTATTTCCACCTTTGCGTACGCGGCCTTCCACCTTCACCTTTCCTTTTAATTCTTTTACTTTTGCACCTTAAGATTTTAGATTCAACCTTTGAACCTTAAGAGGAAAAAATACTTTGTACCTTTAGTTTCAACCGGTTAGGGCTCTACAGATGCCCACCACCTAAAGATCTCTCCGTCCCGGAGAGACAACAGCGATACCAGCTGAGAAATTGCAAAGACACAGAGATGAAAATAACGGAGGCAAGAAAAAAGTTAAAGGGTGTGTATCTTATGGAGAAGAAAAAATATAATGCACCCTACAAGAAGGATGAGGAATCAAAAGTATGAGGTAATTATTGGCAAAGGGATACTGGAATCTAAGAGCAATTATTAGGACTGTGGATGAGTTTAAACTGAGGAGGGCAATTTATTGTGGAGGTTGATTGAGATTGTCAGCCGAGGTTGATGGAGAAGGGGGCAAAGGAGCAGAAGCTTGTTCAATCGTAAGCTGTAGCGAACTAAGGCATTGTCTAAGGTGATCCCTTTCCCTGCGGATACGTCGGCATGCAGCATTAGCACAAAGCCCTAAGTTGGAGCGATTCTGAAGATCTTCTAAGGCTTTCATCGCAGAGTCGGCCATATCGCGATAATGATCTCGCTCTTCTTTGAGCAATCGGGCCGTTTCATTGAGGGAGTGCCATTGAGAGGTTGCCATGCGATTGATGTTTTCTATTGTTGAGATATACTGTTGATGAACCGAAGCTGCTGCGGAAACCGAATCCAAGGAAATCTGAGAGGCCTGAGCATTGCCGATAGCGACTACACTCGCGTCCTGGAGTAATTGCAAAAATGAAGGGGTGGATGGTAGGTCAAAATGCGGAGTGGGAGTGACCGTTGGAGCGGGAGGGAAAGGGGGAGGGGGAATATGCTGCTGAGGAGGATGAAAGGTTGGAGTGGAAGATGGCGTGGGAATTGAAGGATTGGGGGAAGGGAGCGGTCGACTGACAGGGAGGTTACTGATAGAGGGGGAGGTGAAATCCGGGTGAATTGGTGGCATACAGGTGGGGTTTTGAGGGTTGAGCTGTGTTTGAATAAGTGGGGTGAAATCGGAAGAGAGTGGAGGTCTAGGGATAATAGGAGGGGTAGGCATGGATGGAGAATTGGTAGATTCAGGAGGGAAAGGGGAAGAAGATTGGGTAGTGTTGGGGATTCGGGGACAAGAAGGAGTTTGAGGGTTTGTAGGAGAAAATGAGATGATGAAAATGGAATAATAGTGAGAACTTCTGCAAGGGAATACTCTTGGAAACCTTGAATATTAATTATCCTTCAACAATTACAATGACTGCGCACAGTCTAATCAATGACTAAATACCACTTCAGAGAGTATCAATTACTGAAGACCAATTATCTCAAGTCTTCTAGCGGCGACCGTGCACCAATCCTTCACTTGCTTCCCGCTTCCCTTGTGCACACCTTGCACTAAGCTTCCGCCAAGCTAAGGAATTGATATCACTGCGCGCGCACGCAATAGCCCTTGGAACTCTTGGAATCCAGCCCACCTTCTCTCTTCTCTGCACACTTTCCTCCTGGCACCTCTTGCACTCTTGAATGTCGTCGCACACAGGAGGCCCTTCTTTCTTCCTCTCTTGCTCCTCTGAAGCTCTCTCTTGCTCTTAACTCCCGATCCAAGAATAGCCTTTGTCCTTCCTTTTGTTTGAGAGTCCGCCGGTTCGCGCACTCTAATTGCAATACAATCTTGGTGTCCTTTCAATTTCCCAAGATTGTCTTTTTGAACTGGTCCTCAACGATTCGCTACTTTGTCTTGTAGTGACTTTAGAACAAGAGTGACTTTTAAAATAAAATTTTGATTGGGCGGCCTATTTCCACCTTTGCGTACGCGGCCTTCCACCTTCACTTTTCCTTGTAATTCTTTCACTTTTGCACCTTAAGATTTTAGATTCAACCTTTGAACCTTAAGAGGAAAAATACTTTGTACCTTTAGTTTCGACCGGTTAGGGCTCTACAGATGCCCACCACCTAAGGATCTCTCCGTCCCGGAGAGACAACAGCGATACCAACTGAGAAATTGCAAAGACACAGAGATGAAAATAACGGAGGCAAGAAAAAATTAATATAATGCACCCCACAAGAATGGTGAGAGATCAAAAGTATGAGGTAATTATTGTAAAATGGAAACTGGAAACTAAGAGTAATTATTCTGACTGTGGATGAGCAATTTATTGAGACTGAGGAAATTTATTGTGGAGGTTGATTGAGGTTGTCAGCCGAGGTTGATGGAGAAGGGGGCAAAGGAGCAGAAGCTTGTTCGATCGTAAGCTGTAGCGAACTAAGGCATTGTCTAAGGTGATCCCTTTCCCTGCGGATACGTCGGCATGCAGCATTAGCACAAAGACCTAAATTGGAGCGATTCTGAAGATCTTCTAAGGCTTTCATCGCAGAGTCGGCCATATCGCGATAATGATCTCGCTCTTCTTTGAGCAATCGGGCCGTTTCGTTGAGGGAGTGCCATTGAGAGGTTGCCATGCAATTGATGTTTTCTATTGTTGAGATATACTGTTGATGAACCGAAGCTGCTGCGGAAACCGAATCCAAGGAAATCTGAGAGGCCTGAGCATTGCCGATAGCTACTACACTCGCGTCCTGGAGTAATTGCAAAAATGAAGGGGTTGATGGGAGGTCAGAAGGCGGAGTGGGAGTGACCGTTGGAGCGGTAGGGGAAGGGGGAGGGGGAATATTCTGCCGAGGAGGATGAATGGTTGGAGTGGAAGATGGAGTGGGAAGTGAAAGATTGGGGGAAGGGATCGGTTGACTGACAGGAAGGTTACGGATAGAGGGGGAGGTGAAATCCGGGTGAATTGGTGGCATACAGGTGGGGTTTTGAGGGTTGAGCTGTGTTTGAATAAGTGGGGTGAAATCAGAAGAGAGGGGAGGTCTAGGGATAATAGGAGGGGTAGGCATGGATGGAGAATGTGTAGTTACAGGAGGGAAAGGGGGAGAAGATTGGGTAGTGAAGGAGGGGACGTGAGGTGGGGGAGTCATGAATGGAGAAATTGTAGATGCAGGAGGGAGGGGGGAAGAAGATTGGGCAGGGAAGGAGGCTACATCAGGGGGATACGTCATGAATGGAAAGGTGGTGGATGAAGGAGGGATAGGAGAAGAAGATTGGGGAGGGAAGGAGGGCACATCAGGGGGATTAGTTATGAACGGAGAAGTGGTAGAGGCAGGAGGGAGAGGCGAAGAGGAATGGGGAGGGATGGAGGTTACATCCGGGGGGTTAGTTATGATTGGAGAGGTGGTAGAGGCAGGAGGGATGGGTGAAGAAGATTGGGGAGGGTAGGAAGTTACATCAGGTGGCGCGGATGTGGGTGTCGAGGCGGAAGCTGAGTCAATAGATATTAGCGGGGGGGAGGGGGATGGAGCAATGGAAGGTTCAGGGTGGGTAGGTAAATAAGAAGCATTGTGCGCCGAGTGTGCAGGTATTCGATAGAGCCAAGCAACGAAGGGTGCCGAATAGATTGAAAATGCATGAGATCCTCTAGAGATAGACTCGCGGAGTCGACGGGAGCGCAAATTCAAGGAACTATAAATGAGATGTGCGTAAGGGTAAGGACGGCTATGGAGAAAACAAAAAAGCGGATCGGCGATACGAATATCTGACCAGGGGAGGGAAGAGGTTTGGCTGCGAAGTAAGAAGAAAAAGATGAACGCATTGAGAAGGGTGGTCATGCGGAGCGAAAATCGAGCAGTACTTTGAAAGTGTGTGGTACAAAAGGCAATAGTCGCCGAGGCGGATAGGCCAGAGTAGAGGAAAGGGGGAGCACGAAAATCTATTATGGGAGACCCAATACTGGCGGCAATGTCTGGGATGAATAGAGTGCCGGTTCTAAAATGAGGGAAGTGGCGGATAGCTTCATAAACGTGGGAAAAATTGGCGGGGTTATTGAAGAAGACATTAGCCAAGCCCCACAAGCCCGCCTGCTGAAGATCTTCAATGGAAAACATTTGACGAAGGGCAATGGTAGGGATGGATAGATGCATTCGGATTTGCAGGTTTATGTCAGGTGGGAGAAACAGGCGCATATAATCCCCGGTTGGGGAAGATGGGTGGGATGAATGAGACATAGATGGGGAAGGAGAAGGAGGGTGTGGGAGGGGAGGCGGGGAATACAGGTAGCTGGAATCGGAGTCGATGGAATAAATGGGAAGATCCAGGGCCATAGTTGCTGTTGGAGTCGCTTGAACTGATGGTGCTGCCGATGAAGGAGGAGGTGGATTGGGATGGTCAGAGGGAATTGTGGAGGGAGGATCGGAACGAGCAGTCGGAGCGGGGTCCGCCATTGATGGAAATGGGGATAGGCAGAGGGGTGGAGGGGTGGAGGGTGATGGGAGAAAGAGGTTGGCGGACGGGGAGGATGGAAGGGGTTCGATGGGGTTGGAGGCGGAGAGGTGCGAGGGGTGGTATGGATGCGAAGCGGTGTTGAAGAGAGGGGGTTGATGGTTGTCGGGCGGGGTCGGAGGGGGGGTTGGGTGTAGGATGAGAGGGTGGTTATGTTAAGTTGGGTGGGGCGCTGCGGTGCGGAGAGGGGAGGGGGGAAGGGATGATGAGGGGGTGTGTGTTGAGGCGGGGTGAGGGGTGCGGTGCGGTGAGGGGGGGGGAGGGGTGGGGGGCGCTTAGTTGGTGAGAGGGGGGGGGTTGTGGCGCCGGTGAGGGTGGCTGCGGGGTGGGGCGCTATGGTGCGGTGAGGGGAGGGGGGGGGAGGGATGATGAGGGGGTGAGTGTTGAGGCGGGGTGAGGGGTGCGGTGCGGTGAGGGGGGGGAGGGGTGGGGGGCGCTTAGTTGGTGAGAGGGGGGGGTTGTGGCGCCGGTGAGGGTGGCTGCGGGGTGGGGCGCTATGGTGCGGTGAGGGGAGGGGGGAAGAGGAGTTTTGAGGGAGGGGGGGGGGGAGGGAGGGTGCGGTGCGGTGAGGGAAGGGGGGGGGGAGGGATGATGAGGGGGGGGGCGCTTAGTGGGTGAGGGGGGAGGGAGGGCGTGGTGAGGGGGGCTGCGGGGTGGGGCGCTACGGTGCGGTGAGGGGAGGGGGGGAGGGATGATGCGGTGAGGGGGGGGAGGGGTGGGGGGCGCTTAGTTGGTGAGAGGGGGGGGTTGTGGCGCCGGTGAGGGGGGCTGCGGGGTGGGGCGCTATGGTGCGGTGAGGGGAGGGGGGGAGAGGAGTTTTGAGGGGGGGGGAGGGAGGATGAGGGGGGGGGGGGCGCTTAGTGGGTGAGGGGGGAGTGAGGGCGTGGTGAGGGGGGCTGCAGGGTGGGGCGCTACGGTGCGGTGAGGGGAGGGGGGGGGAGGGATGATGAGGGGGTGAGTGTTGAGGCGGGGTGAGGGGTGCGGTGCGGTGAGGGGGGGGAGGGGTGGGGGGCGCTTAGTTGGTGAGAGGGGGGGGTTGTGGCGCCGGTGAGGGTGGCTGCGGGGTGGGGCGCTATGGTGCGGTGAGGGGAGGGGGGAAGAGGAGTTTTGAGGGAGGGGGAGGAGGGAGGGTGCGGTGCGGTGAGGGAAGGGGGGGGGGAGGGATGATGAGGGGGGGGGGGCGCTTAGTGGTTGAGGGGGGAGTGGGGGCGTGGTGAGGGGGGCTGCGGGGTGGGGCGCTACGGTGCGGTGAGGGGAGGGGGGGGGAGGGATGATGAGGGGGTGTGGGTTGAGGCGGGGTGAGGGATGCGGTGCGGTGAGGGGAGGGGGGGGGAGGGATGATGAGGGGGTGTGGGTTGAGGCGGGGTGAGGGGTGCGGTGCGGTGAGGGGGGGGGGAGGGGTGGGGGGCGCGTAGTTGGTGAGAGGGGGGGGTTGTGGCGCCGGTGAGGGTGGCTGCGGGGTGGGGCGCTATGGTGCGGTGAGGGGAGGGGGGGGGAGGGATGATGAGGGGGTGAGTGTTGAGGCGGGGTGAGGGGTGCGGTGCGGTGAGGGGGGGGAGGGGTGGGGGGCGCTTAGTTGGTGAGAGGGGGGGGTTGTGGTGCCGGTGAGGGTGGCTGCGGGGTGGGGCGCTATGGTGCGGTGAGGGGAGGGGGGAAGAGGAGTTTTGAGGGAGGGGGGGGGGAGGGAGGGTGCGGTGCGGTGAGGGAAGGGGGGGGGGAGGGATGATGAGGCGGGGGGCGCTTAGTGGGTGAGGGGGGAGGGAGGGCGTGGTGAGGGGGGCTGCGGGGTGGGGCGCTACGGTGCGGTGAGGGGAGGGGGGGAGGGATGATGCGGTGAGGGGGGGGAGGGGTGGGGGGCGCTTAGTTGGTGAGAGGGGGGGGTTGTGGCGCCGGTGAGGGGGGCTGCGGGGTGGGGCGCTATGGTGCGGTGAGGGGAGGGGGGGAGAGGAGTTTTGAGGGGGGGGGAGGGAGGATGAGGGGGGGGGGGCGCTTAGTGGGTGAGGGGGGAGTGAGGGCGTGGTGAGGGGGGCTGCGGGGTGGGGCGCTACGGTGCGGTGAGGGGAGGGGGGGGGAGGGATGATGAGGGGGTGAGTGTTGAGGCGGGGTGAGGGGTGCGGTGCGGTGAGGGGGGGGAGGGGTGGGGGGCGCTTAGTTGGTGAGAGGGGGGGGTTGTGGCGCCGGTGAGGGTGGCTGCGGGGTGGGGCGCTATGGTGCGGTGAGGGGAGGGGGGAAGAGGAGTTTTGAGGGAGGGGGGGGGAGGGAGGGTGCGGTGCGGTGAGGGAAGGGGGGGGGGAGGGATGATGAGGGGGGGGGGCGCTTAGTGGTTGAGGGGGGAGTGGGGGCGTGGTGAGGGGGGCTGCGGGGTGGGGCGCTACGGTGCGGTGAGGGGGGGGGGGGGGAGGGATGATGAGGGGGTGTGGGTTGAGGCGGGGTGAGGGATGCGGTGCGGTGAGGGGAGGGGGGGGGGAGGGATGATGAGGGGGTGTGGGTTGAGGCGGGGTGAGGGGTGCGGTGAGGGGGGGGGAGGGGTGGGGGGCGCGTAGTTGGTGAGAGGGGGGGGTTGTGGCGCCGGTGAGGGGGGCTGCGGGGTGGGGCGCTATGGTGCGGTGAGGGGAGGGGGGGAGAGGAGTTTTGAGGGGGGGGGGGGAGGGATGATGAGGGGGGGGGCGCTTAGTGGGTGAGGGGGGAGTGAGGGCGTGGTGAGGGGGGCTGCGGGGTGGGGCGCTACGGTGCGGTGAGGGGAGGGGGGGGGAGGGATGATGAGGGGGTGAGTGTTGAGGCGGGGTGAGGGGTGCGGTGCGGTGAGGGGGGGGAGGGGTGGGGGGCGCTTAGTTGGTGAGAGGGGGGGGGTTGTGGCGCCGGTGAGGGTGGCTGCGGGGTGGGGCGCTATGGTGCGGTGAGGGGAGGGGGGGAGAGGAGTTTTGAGGGAGGGGGGGGGAGGGAGGGTGCGGTGCGGTGAGGGAAGGGGGGGGGAGGAATGATGAGGGGGGGGGGGGGCGCTTAGTGGTTGAGGGGGGAGTGGGGGCGTGGTGAGGGGGGCTGCGGGGTGGGGCGCTACGGTGCGGTGAGGGGAGGGGGGGGGAGGGATGATGAGGGGGTGTGGGTTGAGGCGGGGTGAGGGATGCGGTGCGGTGAGGGGAGGGGGGGGGAGGGATGATGAGGGGGTGTGGGTTGAGGCGGGGTGAGGGGTGCGGTGCGGTGAGGGGGGGGGAGGGGTGGGGGGCGCGTAGTTGGTGAGAGGGGGGGGTTGTGGCGCCGGTGAGGGGGGCTGCGGGGTGGGGCGCTATGGTGCGGTGAGGGGAGGGGGGGAGAGGAGTTTTGAGGGGGGGGGGGGAGGGATGATGAGGGGGGGGGCGCTTAGTGGGTGAGGGGGGAGTGAGGGCGTGGTGAGGGGGGCTGCGGGGTGGGGCGCTACGGTGCGGTGAGGGGAGGGGGGGGGAGGGATGATGAGGGGGTGAGTGTTGGCAGTAGGGAAAGGGGAAAGGAGGAGGGAGGGTGGTGGTGGGAGGAGCTGATGGGGTGGAGAGGGTGTGAGATGCTCTTCTTCTTTCCTTCCAAGCACGTCTTGGCCTTTGCATTGAGAATAAGAACGGAATTCTGAGGATGTTGAAGCAAGAATGAAGAAAGAGGCCATATTATATAGCTATTTCGAATGAGGGAGCACCTCTCAAGAAGGAGCGGTCTAGCATAAAAAGGTGATCAAAAAGAGAGGAGATGACAATGTTAATCTCATCCATCCGAGAGACAAACAAAGGAAAGGGCAAAACTGAAAGTTACTTAGCAAAACTAAGAGCCATTCAAGTGATGAATTTCTTTTTATGAAGTGGTGAATTCTTGATTTATTGATGGAAAAGAAAACATGCGCCCAAAATTGATAAGGAAAAGAAAAAAAATCGTGCGCCCCAAAACTTGCGCCCAACATTTTTTATTTATTGATTTTTATTGAGAAAGAAAAGAAAAAAACGTGCGCTCATATTTCTGATTTTTGATAAAAACGACGCCCAACAATCCGATTATTACTACTTATTAAAACAATCCAAAACCAACAAGATAAGGAAAATGCAATGTTTATGATACTTGATAATAAGCCTTGAGTCTGGAAATGTTAACCAAAGGTAGGGTGTTGCCAGCGAGTGTTTCCAATTGCACTGCACCCCACTGCAGCATCTTCGTAATGCGAAAAGGGCCTTCCCAGTGAGGGATCCATTTCCCTTTGTTTTGATTAGAAATTTGTGGTCTGTGTAGCAGGGCTAAATCTCCAGGCTTCAAATTGTTTTGCCATAGATTTTTGTCATGAGTCTCCTTCCTGTGTAATTGCAGCTTCTCTAACTGTTTGGATGCTAAAATTCTCGATTCTTCCAGTTTATGCAAAGCAGTTAGTCTTGCTGAAACTTCCATCCCATTTCTCTCTAGTCTTTCCGTTCTTATAGAGCCTCTGATAAATTCAAATGGTTCAATAGGAACCAAGCCATAAACTAATTGAAAGGGGGAATACCCAGTCTCTTTATAGGCCAGTCTGTATGCCCATAATGTACCCAGATAGGCCCGTCCCCAAGAGGTCGGCTGCAACATGCATTCTTTTCGTAATATTGAAATTAATACTTTGTTTGTTGACTCGGCTTGTCCATTAGCTCGTGGGTAGTATGCACAAGAAGTCCTGTGTAAAATGCAATACCTGTTGGAAATTTCCTGCAATATTTTGTTAACAAAATGAGTACCCTGATCGGTACAGATTTCCAGCGGGCATCCAAATCTGCAAATGATGTTACAATACAGAAAGTCAGCCAGTGTTTGTGCAGAGCAATCCGTTGATGCAATAGCTTCAGCCCATTTTGTTGCGTAGTCCGTGGCTATCAGTAAGTACTTTTCCCTTTTTGGAAGTGCCGGAGGGTATATAGGCCCAACAAAGTCTAACCCCCACTTCTCAAAGGGCTGCCAAGAAGTGGAAACTACCAAAGGGTGATGTCTTTGCTTGGTGGGTTTAGGTCCACACCTCTGGCACACATCACATGTTTTTCTCCAATTCTCTGCATCCCTAAAGAGTGTAGGCCACCATAGACCAGCATCTAGTATTCTCTGGCTCATGATATGCCCTGGAAGGTGCCCACCACCTGTTCCTTCATGTGCAAATTGCAGTATTTCCCTCACTTCATCTTCCTCTAAGCATTTCCTCATCCTGTCATCCTTGCCTTGTCTGTAGAGTTTACCCTCAATGAAAGTATATGGTCTACTCTTGATAAGCAGCCTCTTCCTTAGTACTGCACTAGCACTTTCTGGATACACTCCAGTATTAATGAACTGCTTGATATCATCATACCATCCTTTAGGTTGTATAGCAAACAAGTGCGCATCAGGGAAATCATCATTGATACCACTGGTTTGATCCTTCCTATTGATTCTGGACAAGTGATCTGCCATCACATTTTCTCTTCCTGGCTTATGGATTACCGAGAAATCGAACTCTTGGAATAACAGTAACCACCTCCATATTCTACCAGTAGCATGTGGTTTGTTGAGTAAGTACTTGAGAGGTTGGTGATCTGATATAATAATAAATTTTACCCCCAATAAGTAATGGCGGAATTTTTGAACTGCAAAGACCATTGCTAGTGCTTCCCTTTCGGTAGTACTGTAATTTCTTTCAGCCTTGGTCAAGATTCTACTGGCATATTGAATTGGCCTGTCCATTTTAAATTCTTCACTGGGTTGAGTCAGAACTGCTCCCACTGCATATGCACTGGCATCGACATGTATATGAAAGATTTTTGACCACTCCGGGGTGACCAAGATAGGAGCACACACTAGCCGTGACCTCAATGTCTGATATGCTTTTTCCTCCTCTTCTTCCCATTTGAAAGGTACTTCTTTACCTGTGAGTCTAGTCAGAGGTCTAGCTATCTCTGCATACATTTTTATAAACCTTCTATGATAACCGGTATGCCCCAAAAAACTCTGGATCTCTTTAGGAGTTTTGGGTTTAGGTAACTTTAATATGGAGAGAATTTTGTCAGGATCTGGGGCCATACCTTTAGCGGATACCACATGTCCTAAGAGGGTTCCTTCTGTCACAAGGAAATGACATTTATTTGGATTGAGCTTTAACTTAGTTTCTCGGCATCTTTGGAAAATATTCTGCAGCTGTCTCAGGTGCTGGTCCAAACAATCTAGATGAGTTTCTTTGTGAGATCCTGAAAATGAAGAGAAATCATCCATGAAGATTCTAAGTGATTTCAGCAATAAGGGGCCAAAAATGAGATTGACCGTTCTGTTAAATGTGGCTGGAGCATTTCTTAGCCCAAATGGCATTTTTACATACACATACGTTCCCCACGGTGTGATAAAAGCAGTCTTTTCACGATCTTCTGGGTGTATTGATATTTGATTATAGCCACTGAAGCCATCCATAAAACTATATAGTGCATGCCCCGCCACTTCTTCAATGACCTGTTCTGCAAAAGGCATAGGGAACCCGTCTGGAATAGTCACCTTGTTGAGAGCTCTAAAGTCCACACAAATCCTGATTTTATTAGTATTCTTCTTTGGTACTATAACCATAGGCGAGAGCCACTCTGAGTGTTCCACAGGAATGATGATTCCTGCATCTTCCATCTTTTGGATTTCCACATAGACAGCTTCGGCATACTTTGGATTGAGTCTATAACTCCTTCCTCTGATGGGTCTGGCTCCCTCAATCAGAGGAATTCTGTGCTCTCCATAAGATGCAGGCACTCCTTCTAAGTCTTTATAATGCCAGGCAAAAACATCTGCATACTGGGTTAAGAATGATTTTACCTTTTCCAGGAGCTTTGGGTGGCTCCACAACCAAGTGGCCACTAGAACTGGTTGATTATTGTTTTGGGTGCATAAATGTACTTCTTGAACCGGATTTCTTATTACCAGATTATCTTCTTGTGTATCTGCTTCCTTGTCTTCTTCTACTAGCTTTTCGTGCATTGCTTCATAAGCAGGTGTATTTTGAACTTCGATATTTTCCTCCTTGTCGTGTATCCATCCTGCTGGCATTTCTTGAATTGGGAAAGAACATTCAACCTCAGAATTTTTTACCTTGCTTTTAGCTTGGGAAACTTCGTTATCTGATGTTGACACATCCTCCTCCAATTTGTATTTGAGGGGTATCTTCCTGCCCCTTCTGTGGTCAGTGATGGGCTCTCCCAATCCATCAACCTGGACCTTTCCTTTGTC
This sequence comes from Ceratopteris richardii, assembly GCA_020310875.1. Lineage (NCBI taxonomy): Eukaryota > Viridiplantae > Streptophyta > Polypodiopsida > Polypodiales > Pteridaceae > Ceratopteris > Ceratopteris richardii. Next base: position 98,168,401 of record CM035444.1, on the reverse strand, counting down.
TTCATCATAGCCTCCAAATGTATCAGGATTATCAAGAAAAATTCCAAAACAAGAAGAAGAGTTGCCGGCATGAAGCCAACTTAAAATATCCTCTTCTTCCTCAAAATCTATTTGGGGTTGATCCTCCGCTTCTGTTTCCATGCAAATGCTCACTGTTTGCATCATACTAGTGTTTCCTTGATTGTCTGGGCCTTCTTCTAAATGAATTTGTGTCAACTCCTGCCCTTTCTTTTGTACCCACATGGTGTCCTTACCCCAATCATGAATGACACTGGCATGCCTCAGCTAAGGTCTTCCAATTAAGAGGGGAAATCCTCCTTCAACCTGGGGCAATCTTAAAACCACAAAATCCAGGATAAATAGATTACCTTGTACTTCAAGTGGAACTTTTGGGATTACCCCTAAGGGCCTTACTTTGCTCTGATCTGCCAAAGTGACCGTGAAATTTGCAGGTCTTGAAGGGTGGAGTCCAATCCTTTTCATGGTATGTTCAGGCATCAAATTAATGCCAGAGCCACCATCTACAATAACACCTTGAAATTCATGGCCCTTGATTGATATTGTAAGCCGAGGGCTTTTATAATCTGTAAGGGGTGCTTCCCCCCTAATTATCCCTTGATGTAAGATAGCAGTCTTAGCCACTAAGCTTGTCGTAGAAGCTTCATCAATTATCTGCAATAATTCTGACCTGAATTTCCCATCCATCTTTATTAAATCAAGAATACTAACCTCCTTCTTAATAGACTTGAGTAGCTTTGAAGCCTCTGATTCTTTAAGGAAGTGAGCTTCATTTGCTTTGCTAAACTCTTCTTGAGCCCTCTTGAAGGCATGCCCAATGGCATCTCCAGTGCCTGTGAGACATTCTTTGTGGTTTGTGTCTGCACCTGTAGTATCTTTGTCTTCCATTGCAACTCTGTCTTTGGTCAACTCCTTAATTGTCAATTCTTGATTTTCTACCACTTTTGCTGTTCCCTTGCTTCTTGTCTGTACTGCAAAAGATTCGAGTTCTTCTAATTGTACCACTCTAGTGGATGGTGAGGGTTCATTTACCTGAGGCAATATCTCCTCCTTGAATACAGAGATCATTTGGAGATGGGGTCCGGAAGTAGAGGCTTGATTCTTAGGACAACAGTTTGTATAATGATCTCTGGCCTCTGGACAATTTCTGCAAGGGGGTGCATTTTCCGGCAGGGTGCATCTAGATTGGTAGTGCCCACATTCTCCACATCTGAAGCAAATAATTGGCCTTCTAGGCCCATTTGCAAGGTTAGTTCTTGGTCTAGGATTATAGTTATTACCTTGGTTTGTTGCTGCTTCCATTACATTTGCTGGTGGCAGAAGCCCGCCTTGTGTCCAGTATGTCGTTGTCGGTATCCCCCTTGATTGGCATTCATGGGCCTCATGCCCAATCTTCCTGCATAATTGACAAGTCACATTTAGCAAAGGACATTCACTTACTATATGTCCTTGCTTACTGCACATGGAGCACCATAGTCCGTTCTTAATGCCGCCTCCTTTTAGTTCTTGCAACTCCTGCCTCAGCTGAGCTAGTTCCTCTGCTTGGGCTTCTTCTTCTTTTTGGAGCTTGAGGGCTTCGATCTCTCTTCTCAGCTGAGCTACAGTAGTCTCCTCCTCTGTATAGGGCTTATTCCTCTTCAAGCCTTCCAATTCCCTTCTTAACTGGCTCACAGGGTCCTCCAGTTCTGTACCATATGATAGTTGGGAAGACGTTGTACCATACTGGTGCCTTATTTGTTCCAAGCGGGTGGCCGTGTTGATGAATTCCTCAACAGAGGCCGTAGGTAGCACCAACTCTTTTATTTTGCATTGGGTGACCACAGGTAAAGGTTTGGCTAACCACTTCTTGACAAAGAAGTCGTGTGGTGGATCCGGTAATTTGGCCATTAATGCTTTTGCCCTGGTCACGAATTCGGGGAACTTCTCTCCTGGACCCAACTTCAAGTTTTCCAATTCTTCTATAATGATTTCAGCCGTGTTGCCATGCTGAAATTGATTCTTAAAGGCCTCTTTCATCATATCCCAAGAGGTAAAGTGATTTTCGGCAAACTGACTGAACCACTTGTCTGCCAGACCTTCCAATGTGGCGGGGAAGAGTATCAAGAAAGCATCTTCCCTACCCATTAGTCCCCTAGTCTTACATAATGAAAGAAATCGTCGAATGTGCTCATCTGGGTCCTCATGGGCTAAACCTCTGAAGGAGGGGAATTTTATGTTTAACCTGGAGAGCAAGATTTCTAGGTCCACCTGCCCTGCCATGCTTCCTACCGATGAAGTCGATGAAAGTGGACTTGATGATCTTCGGTTCGTCTTTCTTCTTGTCTGCTTGCACTTGATTCTCAAGGTTTGTGACCGGGTCGCGGTCATGAGCTATTCATAGTCCACTAAAAATGAGACACTTGATAAAAGGATGTACCTTTTGGCCCACTGGAGTAATGTTGTCGACACTGGAATGTTGTCCTCCAATGGCAATATATAGTCTCCTATGCTCAAAGCTCCTTGGAGGTCCCACCGGGCGTGCCAAATTTGTTGGGGATTCGGGGACAAGAAGGAGTTTGAGGGTTTGTAGGAGAAAATGAGATGATGAAAATGGAATAATAGTGAGAACTTCTGCAAGGGAATACTCTTGGAAACCTTGAATATTAATTATCCTTCAACAATTACAATGACTGCGCACAGTCTAATCAATGACTAAATACCACTTCAGAGAGTATCAATTACTGAAGACCAATTATCTCAAGTCTTCTAGCGGCGACCCTGCACCAATCCTTCACTTGCTTCCCGCTTCCCTTGTGCACACCTTGCACTAAGCTTCCGCCAAGCTAAGGAATTGATATCACTGCGCGCGCACGCAATAGCCCTTGGAACTCTTGGAATCCAGCCCACCTTCTCTCTTCTCTGCACACTTTCCTCCTGGCACCTCTTGCACTCTTGAATGTCGTCGCACACAGGAGGCCCTTCTTTCTTCCTCTCTTGCTCCTCTGAAGCTCTCTCTTGCTCTTAACTCCCGATCCAAGAATAGCCTTTGTCCTTCCTTTTGTTTGAGAGTCCGCCGGTTCGCGCACTCTAACTGCAATACAATCTTGGTGTCCTTTCAATGTCCCAAGATTGTCTTTTTGAACTGGTCCTCAACGATTCGCTACTTTGTCTTGTAGTGACTTTAGAACAAGAGTGACTTTTAAAATAAAATTTTGATTGGGCGGCCTATTTCCACCTTTGCGTACGCGGCCTTCCACCTTCACTTTTCCTTGTAATTCTTTCACTTTTGCACCTTAAGATTTTAGATTCAACCTTTGAACCTTAAGAGGAAAAATACTTTGTACCTTTAGTTTCGACCGGTTAGGGCTCTACAGGTAGTGAAGGAGGGGACGTGAGTTGGGGGAGTCATGAATGGAGAGATGGTAGATGCAGGAGGGAAAGGTGAAGAAGATTGGGCAGGGAAGGAGGTTACCTCAGGGGGATACGTCATGAATGGAGAGGTGGTGGATGTAGGAGGGATAGGTGAAGTAGATGGGGAAGGGAAGGAGGGCACATCAGGGGGATTAGATATGAATGGAGAAGTGGTAGAGGCAGGAGGGATAGGTGAAGAGGAATGGGGAGGGATGGAGGTTACATCAGGGGGGTTAGTTATGAATGGAGAAGTGGTAGATGCAGGAGGGATGGGTGAAGAAGATTGGGGAGGGCAGGAAGTTACATCAGGTGGCGCGGATGTGGGTGTCGAGGCGGAGGCTGAGTCAATAGAGATTAGAGGGGGGGATGGAGATGGAGCAATGGAAGGTCCAGGTTGGGAAGGGAGATAAGCAGCATTGTGTGCCGAATGTGCGGGAATCTGATATAGCCAAGCTAAGAAGGGTGCAGAATAGATGGAAAATGCATGAGAGCCTCTAGAGATAGCCTGGCGGAGTCGACGGGAGCGCAAAGTCAAGGAACTATAAATGAGGTGTGCGTAAGGGTAGGGACGGCTATGGAGAAAGCAGAAGAGCGGATCAGCGATACGAATATCAGACCACGGAAGGGAAGAGGTTTGGCTGCGTAGTAAGAAGAAAAAGATGAACGCATTGAGAAGGGTGGTCATGCGGAGCGAAAGCCTAGCATTACTTTGAAAATGTGTGTTACAAAAGGCAATAGTGGCTGAGGCGGACAGTCCAGAGTATAGGAAAGGGGGAGCACGAAAATTTATTAGGGGAGACCCAATACTGGCGGCAATGTCTGGGATGAAGAGAGTGCCGGTTCTAAAATGAGGGAAGAGGCGGATAGCTTCATAAACCTGGGTAAAATTGGCTGGGTTGAAGAAAACATTAGCCAAGCCCCACAAGCCCGCCTGCTGAAGATCCTCAATGGAAAACATTTGACGAAGGGCAATGGTAGGTATGGATAGATACATTCGGATTTGCAGGTTTATGTCAGGTGGGAGAAACAGGCGCATATAATCCCCGGTTGGTGAAGATGGGTGGGATGAATGAGACATAGATGGGGAAGGAGAAGGAGGGTGCGGGAGGGGAGGTGGGGAATAAAGGTAGCTGGAATCTGAGTCTATGGAATAAATGGGGAGATCCAGGGCCATAGGAGCTGTTGGAGTCACTTGAACCGATTGTTCTGTCGTTGAAGGAGGAGGTGGATGGGGATTGTCAGAGAGAATTGCGGAGGTAGGAGCGGAACTAGCACCCGGAGCTGGGTCCGCCATGGATGAAACTGGGGAAAAGAAATGGAGCAGAAGAAAGCCTCTTCAGGGGGAGAGGAATCGATGGGTTGAGGTGGTGGGAGGGGGGCAGAGGGCTTGAGGAGTGGATGGTGTTGGGAGGAAGAGGGGGGCGCACGGGGAAGGAGGAAGAGGGTGCGGTGGGGTTGGAGGCAGAGAGTGGGGAGGGGGGTTTGGTTGTGGAGCTGGGTTGAAGAGGGAGGGGTTGGGTGTGTTGAGGAGGGGGGTGTTTACCGGGCGGGGGGCGCTGGGGTGTGATGAGGGGGGGGGTGTGTTGTGGTGAGCAGGGTCGGGAGGGGGGGCGCTGGGTGTGTTGAGGGGGGGGTGTGTTGTGGTGAGGGGGGTCGAGAGGGGGGGTGCTGGGGTGTGATGAGGGGGGGGGGGGTGTGTTGTGGTGAGCGGTGTCGGGAGGGGGGGCGCTGGGGTGTGATGAGGTGGGGGGTGTGTTGTGGTGAGGGGTACCGGGCGGGGGGCGCTGTGTCGAGCGGGGTTGGGAGGGGGGGGTTGGGGTGTGTCGAGCGGGGTTGGTGAGGGGGGGCGCTGTTTATGAGAGGGGGTGTTGTGGGAGAGGGGGTCGAGCGGGGTTGGGAGGGGGGGGGGTTGGGGTGTGTCGAGCGGGGTTGGGAGGGGGGGGGGGGTTGGGGTGTGCCGAGCGGGGATGTTGAGGGGGGGGCGCTGTTTAGTAGAGGGGGTGGTGTGGGAGAGGGGGTGGAGCGGGGTTGGGAGGGGGGGGTTGGGGTGTGTCGAGCGGGGTTGGGAGGGGGGGGGGTTGGGGTGTGCCGAGCGGGGATGTTGAGGGGGGGCGCTGTTGAGTAGAGGGGGTGGTGTGGGAGAGGGGGTCGAGCGGGGTTGGGAGGGGGGGGTTGGGGTGCGCCGAGCGGGGATGTTGAGGGGGGGGCGCTGTTTAGTAAAGGGGGTGGTGTGGGAGAGGGGGTCGAGCGGGGTTGGGAGGGGGGGGTTGGGGTGTGTCGAGCGGGGTTGGGAGGGGGGGGGGTTGGGGTGTGCCGAGTGGGGATGTTGAGGGGGGGGCGCTGTTTAGTAAAGGGGGTGGTGTGGGAGAGGGGGTCGAGCGGGGTTGGGAGGGGGGGGGTTGGGGTGTGTCGAGCGGGGTTGGGAGGGGGGGGTTGGGGTGTGTCGAGCGGGGTTGGGAGGGGGGGGGTTGGGGTGTGTCGAGCGGGGTTGGGAGGGGGGGGGCTGTTTAGTAGAGGGGGTGGTGGGGGGGGTTGGGGTGTGCCGAGCGGGGATGTTGAGGGGGGGGCGCTGTTTAGTAAAGGGGGTGGTGTGGGAGAGGGGGTCGAGCGGGGTTGGGAGGGGGGGGGGTTGGGGTGTGTCGAGCGGGGTTGGGAGGGGGGGGGGGGTTGGGGTGTGTCGAGCGGGGTTGGGAGGGGGGGGGCTGTTTAGTAGAGGGGGTGGTGGGGGGGGTTGGGGTGTGCCGAGCGGGGATGTTGAGGGGGGGGCGCTGTTTAGTAAAGGGGGTGGTGTGGGAGAGGGGGTCGAGCGGGGTTGGGAGGGGGGGGGGGTTGGGGTGTGTCGAGCGGGGTTGGGAGGGGGGGGGGTTGGGGTGTGTCGAGCGGGGTTGGGAGTGTTGGAGTTTATTGACCTCCAAAGTATAGCAGGAAGTAGGTGGAACCCCCTAGGAACAAGTTGACCTTCTCACAAACTTCATCATAGAAAACCAGTCATGCTTGCAGAGCTTACTACTCTCTACTCACTCAAAAGTTTTTAAAACTGTTTTAACCACATATACTAGAGACCAAGAGCTTTCCAATGAACCAAAGAACACTCAATTTGGATAAATACTCAATGAGCTATGACCTCTGCAATATGCAGCTTTAATGGAGACCTTGAAACAGAGATGAACCTGAGGACATACATCACTTGCAGAGACTACTGCTCTTAACTCACAACTCCAATGAATCTGAAAATTTCCAGAATACAAATAGACTTGGAGAGCTTTCTAACAAGCCAAAGAACACATGATTTGGATACATACACAAGGAGATATGACCTCTGCAAGTTGGATGTTTAATGGAGACCTTCAGCAGGGATAAAAAAATAGAGAACACACACTACTTGCAGAGAGTGTTGCTCTCAGCTCACAAATCCAATGATTATGAAAATTGGTACTATGAAAGTAGACAAGAAGAGCTTTCAAATGAGCTATCAAACATGTAATTTGGATATATAATGAGGGGGATACAAGCTCTGCAAGCTCTGCATACAAAAACTAGAGTAGCATAGAGATACTCTCTTGGACATCCCACAAGATCACGACTTTTCTCCTCTTTTTATAGCATGGGAAACTAATCTAAAACCTTCATAATACATCTAAATTCGTGGTAGACATTTGGATGGAGGTATTACATGACTCAAGTGCTCAAATAAGCAAAGTATTGATGGACTTTGAGAACTAGCCACATCGACCTTCCACTAGGACACCACTGAAGCTCCCTTGTGACTCACTAATTTGACTCACCATGTTCTAGAACTCACGTGGTATTTTTGCTACATTTTATGAATAATATGAGCCTTCTTGAAGTATTTGAAGACTTCCCAAAGGTATTTACATAATTTGAAACTTGTACCCTACATAAAACAAATGTTCGCAACATTCTCCCCCTCAAGTTTCAAAGGGTATTTCCTTCATGCCAAGAATATAGTTGAATCTTTGAAGCTTTGGTCCATCCAAGGATTTGGTGAAGATATCTGCAACTTGATCCTTTGTTCCAACAAAAGAAACCTGCACTTCATTGTTCATGGCCTTCTCTCGAACATAATGATAGTGAACCTCTATATGCTTTGTTCTAGCATGAAAAATAGGATTTGAGGTCATATGAATGCTGCTCAAGTTATCCCCATATATCAGTGGTACATCAACCTGCACATTCAAGTCATGAAACAACTTTTTAAACCACATAACCTCAGTAGTAGCCAATGCTAAACCTCTATACTCAACCTCTGTAGAAGATAAAGCAACTGTAGGCTGTTTCTTTGAACTCCATGTTAATGTCTTGTTTCCTGCTATTACCACATATCCACTTGTGGATCTTCTGTCATCTTTGCTTCCAGCCCAATCTGCATCACTAAAGACTTTAAGAGTTAGATCAACATCATGACTATAAAATAATCCTTCGTTCATGGTACCTTTCAAATACCTAAGCACTCTTTTCGCTGCATGCATATGAGGTACTCTAGGTTCATGCATAAACTGTGACAATACTCCCACTGCATAACATATATCAGGTCTAGTTTTTGTTGCATAAATCAAAGATCCTACCATGGATCTATATACATTCATATCATGCAACTCATCACCTTCCTTTGCACTCAGCTTTACATTACATTCCATTGGAGTAGAAACAAATTTACATTCCTGCATACCAAACCTTTTCAGCATATCACATATATACTTTCTTTGTATCAACCACATACCTTCATCGCTATACACAATTTCAATCCCAAGAAAGTATCTGAGCAAACCAAGATCTGAAATTTTAAATTCCTTTCCCAAATTACCTTTTATCTCATCAATTGCTTTTGCATTATTCCCTGTAATCAACAAGTCATCCACATAAATGCATACATAGACACACATGCCATCTACATGTTTTACATAAAGTGAAGGATCAGCATGACTCGCTGTGTATCCTTGCAGCATAAGATACTTTACCAACCTTGCATTCCATGCCCTTGGTGCCTGCTTAAGACCATACAATGCCTTCTTTAACCTGCATACATGATTAGGATATTTTGCATCCACATAACCATCTGGTTGTGACATATACACTTCTTCATTTAACTCACCATTAAGAAAGGCATTCTTTATATCGAGTTGATATATATTCCACCTTTTACTTGCAGCTAAAGCCAACAAAGTTCTCACCGTTGCCATATTTGCTACTGGACTAAATGTTTCCTCATAGTCCACACCTTGAGTTTGATTATATCCTTTTGCTACAAGTCTAGCCTTATATCTAGACACACTACCATCACTATTTCTTTTAATCTTAAAAACCCACTTGCAACCAATTACCTTTTGCTTTGGTGTACTTGGAACTAAATTCCAAGTCTTGTTATCCTGAAGTGCTTCCATTTCTTCTCTTATTGCTTTCTCCCACTTTTCATCTCCTTTGGCCTCATCATAACATGTGGGTTCATTTTCCTGCTCAACTTTTGTCATAAAAGCATAATGAGTATTCATGAAAGATTCATAAGTATACCTTTGAGGTTGCTTACTTACTCTTGAAGTTCTTCTTACCTCCAATGTAGATGCTCTTCCTTTCTTATTAGGAACCTTTGATGATTCTCCATACTCACATACATCACTAATTTCCTCTCCTTCATCATTAACTTCAACAAGTTTGAGTTTACCTTTACTTTTAACACTTGGAGGTGACTCTTGCCTTAATCTTCCATTGAAAGGTGATCCTCTTTCTTCATCTAGACCACTCCTTTCATCATTTAAACTTCCTGATGGCTGAACTATGCATTCATCTCCTTCAACCACACCTTCTTCATTTTCATCCATGTCCTGCAAACAATTCTTATCTGCATACCATGAAAGTGATTCATCAAAGTTTACATCTCTTGACACAACAACCTTATTGGTATGAGGATTATAGCATCTATATCCTCTTTGAGTATCTGCATAACCAATAAATATACATTTTTCTGATTTTGCATCAAGTTTAGATCTCACCTCACTAGGTACATGTACATAACATACACAACCAAATACTTTCAAATGACTTACACTTGGTTTCCTTCCATGCCATACCTCATATGGTGTCAAATGATGAACTCCAGCAGTCGGAACTCTATTCATAATGTAAACACTTGTGCTAACAGCTTCAGCCCAAAAATAATTAGGCAAACACATATCATTAAGCATACTTCTAGATGCTTCTGCTATGATTCTGTTTCTTCTTTCTGCGACTCCATTTTGTTGTGGAGTATACCTGCATGTAACTTCTCTTTTGATACCTTCATCATACAAAAAATCAGTAAAAACTTGAGAGAAATACTCTCCCCCTCCATCAGACCTTAGCTTCTTAATATACCTTCCTGTTTGCTTTTCGACATATGATTTGAACTTCTTGAAACAATCAAAGACCTCACTCTTATGTTTAATGAAATACACAAATGTCATTCTACTATGATCATCAATGAATGATACATAGTACTTATTACCAATCAAGGATGCCTCTTTAGTAGGTCCCCACACATCTGTGTGTATGAGATCTAGCAAACCATCACTTACATAACTTGAATGCTTGAAAGGTTGTCTACTCTGCTTACCCATTTGACATGCTTCACAAAGATGCACCATATGTTGCTTAGTAAGATCAGGTAATCCTTCAACAATCCTCTTCTTTGATAGCTCCTTTAACCTGTGTACATTCATGTGTCCAATCCTTTTGTGCCATAGATCAAGCTCTGCTATTCGATGCATACCATAAGAGAAATAGTTTGTATGATTTGGGTTTACCTTGAATGTAAACAATCTACCTTGTTTTTGACCTCTAGCAATTAACCTCCTTTGCTTTGGATCCTCAATGAAGCAACCTGCATGATTAAATCTCACTTGTAGACCTTTTTCTACCATTTGACCAACCGACATCAAATTCTTAGTGATCGTTGGCACATAAAGTACATCCTTCAAGCAAGTTTTCTTGCTCTTATCCTGCATAACAACATCTCCAACCTGCATAATCTTATGTGTTGTATCATCTCCTGTTTCAACATGACCTTTACATGACGGATTATGCATATTAGAAAACCATGAAGCATCATGAGACATGTGATTAGAACAACCACTATCTACATACCATACATCACTATTGGAATTCATCTTAGTTTCTACATTCATCATAAGAAGAGAATCATAATCATCACTTTTACCTTCAACTGCATAATTTCCTTGTTGTTTACCTCTTCTTGAATAGCCTCCTCTTCGATTACCACCTTGATTATTTTCATTTTGATAACAATCTTTGGCATAGTGTCCATACCTTCCACATATATAGCAATTGTTCTTATTATCTTCACTCCTTTGTCTTTGGTTGTAGTTGTAGTAGCCTCTCGTACCTCTAGCGCTTGATCTTCCTCTTCCTCTTGTGTTGAAGAAGCCACTTGAAGTCCTTTGATCATCGATCCTTCTTCCTCGACCTCTATTTGAACCTCTTCCACCTCTGTTTCCACCTCTTGATGATCCTACATAAAGAGCTTGTCCTTGAGATCCTTTTTGATTTGAAGTAGAACCATTTAGATTCATCTCCTCCGTGACCATGAGGGCAATAAGTTGATCAAAATCTGGTAATTCTCCTCTGACATAAACTGAAGTAATGAAGGGTTTCCATCTCTCATCATCTTTGAGTCCGTTGAGAGTATGTGCAACCAAGTTGTCGTCCTCCACATGAGCTTGAATTGATCCTAGTTGATCTGCAATCTCTTTAACTTTCAATATGTAATCATTGACCGATGTCCTTGTATCTTTCTTTATGTTATTCAACTCATTTTTGAGTTGAATCTTCCTTGCTCTTGTACCTGTAGCATACAACCTTTCCAATGCAAGCCAAACATCTCTACTTGTGTCTAGATCTTGTATGTGTCCTACCATTGAATCTTGAATATTTTGTGATAAAATGAATATAACCCTTTTGTCTCTCTCATTCCAAAGTCTAAACTCCCTCAATTGTTGCTGATTTGGGTCCTCTGGTAATGTGGGTTTGATATCTGTGCCGTCAATCAAACCATACAAGCCTCTACCTTGCAAGTATGCTGTGATTCTAAACTTCCATGCCTGATAATTGGTCTTATCAAGCTTCTCTATTTGTGCATGTTGGTCTCCCATAATACAAATGCTAAGCTTCCTCCTTTAAGCCTCCTTTCCAATGTGTGTGATGAGAAGAAATATAGTATTTACCTTGTAAATGAGGTATGTGCACCTTTCTTTGCTTGGATGTTGCTTCAGATGCCTCCTTGCAATCTTCTTCTACCTTTGTGTAGTGTTGATGATGAACTGCTTCTTTGATAGCTTCAAATTCTTCGTCAAGGTATGATAACCTTCTCCAAGTCTCCAAGTACTTGCTCTGATACCAATGTTGGAGTTTATTGACCTCCAAAGTATAGCAGGAAGTAGGTGGAACCCCCTAGGAACAAGTTGACCTTCTCACAAACTTCATCATAGAAAACCAGTCATGCTTGCAGAGCTTACTACTCTCTACTCACTCAAAAGTTTTTAAAACTGTTTTAACCACATATACTAGAGACCAAGAGCTTTCCAATGAACCAAAGAACACTCAATTTGGATAAATACTCAATGAGCTATGACCTCTGCAATATGCAGCTTTAATGGAGACCTTGAAACAGAGATGAACCTGAGGACATACATCACTTGCAGAGACTACTGCTCTTAACTCACAACTCCAATGAATCTGAAAATTTCCAGAATACAAATAGACTTGGAGAGCTTTCTAACAAGCCAAAGAACACATGATTTGGATACATACACAAGGAGATATGACCTCTGCAAGTTGGATGTTTAATGGAGACCTTCAGCAGGGATAAAAAAAACAGAGAACACACACTACTTGCAGAGAGTGTTGCTCTCAGCTCACAAATCCAATGATTATGAAAATTGGTACTATGAAAGTAGACAAGAAGAGCTTTCAAATGAGCTATCAAACATGTAATTTGGATATATAATGAGGGAGATACAAGCTCTGCAAGCTCTGCATACAAAAACTAGAGTAGCATAGAGATACTCTCTTGGACATCCCACAAGATCACGACTTTTCTCCTCTTTTTATAGCATGAGAAACTAATCTAAAACCTTCCTAATACATCTAAATTCGTGGTAGACACTTGGATGGAGGTATTACATGACTCAAGTGCTCAAATAAGCAAAGTATTGATGGACTTTGAGAACTAGCCACATCGACCTTCCACTAGGACACCACTGAAGCTCCCTTGTGACTCACTAATTTGACTCACCATGTTCTAGAACTCACGTGGTATTTTTGCTACATTTTATGAATAATATGAGCCTTCTTGAAGTATTTGAAGACTTCCCAAAGGTATTTACATAATTTGAAACTTGTACCCTACATAAAACAAATGTTCGCAACAGGGAGGGGGGGGGGCTGTTTAGTAGAGGGGGTGGTGGGGGGGGTTGGGGTGTGCCGAGCGGGGATGTTGAGGGGGGGGCGCTGTTTAGTAAAGGGGGTGGTGTGGGAGAGGGGGTCGAGCGGGGTTGGGAGGGGGGGGGTTGGGGTGTGTCGAGCGGGGTTGGGAGGGGGGGGGCTGTTTAGTAGAGGGGGTGGTGGGGGGGTTGGGGTGTGCCGAGCGGGGATGTTGAGGGGGGGGGGCGCTGTTTAGTAAAGGGGGTGGTGTGGGAGAGGGGGTCGAGCGGGGTTGGGAGGGGGGGGGGGGTTGGGGTGTGCCGAGCGGGGATGTTGAGGGGGGGGCGCTGTTTAGTAAAGGGGGTGGTGTGGGAGAGGGGGTCGAGCGGGGTTGGGAGGGGGGGGGTTGGGGTGTGTCGAGCGGGGTTGGGAGGGGGGGATGGGGTGTGTCGAGCAGGGTTGTTGAGGGGGGGGCGCTGTTTAGTAAAGGGGGTGGTGTGGGAGAGGGGGTCGAGCGGGGTTGGGAGGGGGGGGGGGGTTGGGGTGTGTCGAGCGGGGTTGGGAGGGGGGGGGGGTTGGGGTGTGTCGAGCGGGGTTGGGAGGGGGGGGGGCTGTTTAGTAGAGGGGGTGGTGGGGGGGTTGGGGTGTGCCGAGCGGGGATGTTGAGGGGGGGGGCGCTGTTTAGTAAAGGGGGTGGTGTGGGAGAGGGGGTCGAGCGGGGTTGGGAGGGGGGGGGGGTTGGGGTGTGCCGAGCGGGGATGTTGAGGGGGGGGGTGCTGTTTAGGAGAGGGGGTCGTTGAGGGCCGCCAGGGGGGGTTGATTGTAGAGGGTCGGAGAGGGGGGGTCGATGATGGCCGCCAGGGGGGGTTGATTGTAGAGGTCGGAGAGGGGGGGGTCGTTGAGGGCCGCCAGGGGGGTTGATTGTAGAGGGTCGGAGAGGGGGGGTCGATGAGGGCCGCCAGGGGGGTTTGATTGTAGAGGGTCGGAGAGGGGGGGTCGTTGTGTGCCGCTATGGGGGGTTGATTGTAGAGGGTCGGAGAGGGGGGTCGTTGAGGGGGATTGAGGGTGAGGGGGGTGTTGGCAGTATGGAAAGGGGGAAGGAGAAGGGAGGGTGGTGGTATGGAGGAGTCGACGGGGTGGAGAGGGTTGTGAGATGCTCTTCTTCTTTCCTCCCTAGCACAACTTGGCTTGTGCACTGAAAATAAGAACGGAATTCTGAGGATGTTGAAGCAAGAATGAAAAAGGAGGCCATATTATATAGCTAGTGTGAATGAGGGAGCACCTCTCAAGAAGGAGCGGTCTAGCATAAAAGGGTGTTCAAAAGAGAGGAAGATGACAATGTTAATCTCATCCATCCGAGAGATAAACAAAGGAAGAGGCAAAACTCAAAGTAACTTAGCAAAACTAAGAGCCATTCAAGTGATGAATTTCTTTTTATGAAGTGATGAATTTCTTGATTTTTATTGATGGAAAAAAAAACTTGCGCTCAAAATTTTTTTTTGATTTTCATTGTTAAAGAAAAGAAAAAAAAAAAACGTGCGCCCAAATTTTCTGATTTTCATAAAAAACTGCGCCCAAAATTCATTGAGCTGATTATTACTACTTATTAAAACAATCCAAAACCAATTAGAAAACAAGATAAAGGAAAATGCAATGGTTATGATACTTGATAATAAGCCTTGAGTCTGGAAATGTTTACTAAAGGTAGGGTGTTGCCATCGAGTGTTTCCAATTGCACTGCACCCCACTGCAGCATCTTCGTAATGCGAAAAGGGCCTTCCCAGTGAGGGATCCATTTCCCTTTGTTTTGATTAGAAATTTGTGGTCTGTGTAGCAGGGCTAAATCTCCAGGCTTCAAATTGTTTTGCCATAGATTTTTGTCATGAGTCTCCTTCCTGTGTAATTGCAGCTTCTCTAACTGTTTGGAGGCTAAAATTCTCGATTCTTCCAGTTTATGCAAAGCAGTCAGTCTTGCTAAAACTTCCATCCCATTTTTCTCTAGTCTTTCCGTTCTTATAGAGCCTCTGATAAATTCAAATGGTTCAATAGGAACCAAGCCATAAACTAATTGAAAGGGAGAATACCCAGTCTCTTTATAGGCCAGTCTGTATGCCCATAATGTACCCAGATAGGCCCGTCCCCAAGAGGTCGGCTGCAACATGCATTCTTTTCTTAACATTGAAATTAATACTTTGTTCGTTGACTCGGCTTGTCCATTAGCTCTTGGGTAGTATGCACAAGAAGTCCTGTGTAAAATGCGATATCTGTTGGAAATTTCCTGCAGTATTTTGTTAACAAAATGAGTACCCTGATCGGTACAGATTTCCAGCGGGCATCCAAATCTGCAAATGATGTTACAATACAAAAAGTCAGCCACTGTTTGTGCAGAGCAATCCGTTGATGCAATAGCTTCAGCCCATTTTGTTGCGTAGTCCGTGGCTATCAGTAAGTACTTTTCCCTTTTTGGAAATGCTGGAGGGTATATAGGCCCAACAAAGTCTAATCCCCACTTCTCAAAGGGCTGCCAAGAAGTGGAAACTACCAAAGGGTGATGTCTTTGCTTGGTGGGTTTAGGTCCACACCTCTGGCACACATCACATGTTTTTCTCCAATCATCTGCATCCTTAAAGAGTGTAGGCCACCATAGACCAGCATCTAGTATTCTCTGGCTCATGATATGCCCTGGAAGGTGCCCACCACCTGTTCCTTCATGTGCAAATTGCAGTATTTCCCTCACTTCATCTTCCTCTAAGCATTTCCTCATCCTGTCATCCTTGCCCTGTCTGTAGAGTTTACCCTCAATGAAAGTATATGGTCTACTCTTGATAAGCAGCCTCTTTCTTAGTACAGCATTAGCACTTTCTGGATACAATCCAGTATTAATGAACTGCTTGATATCATCATACCATCCTTTAGGTTGTATAGCAAACAAGTGTGCATCAGGGAAATCATCATTGATACCACTGGTTTGATCCTTCCTATTTATTCTGGACAAGTGATCTGCCATCACATTTTCTCTTCCTGGCTTATGGATTACCGAGAAATCGAACTCTTGGAATAACAGTAACCACCTCCATATTCTACCAGTAGCATGTGGTTTGTTGAGTAAGTACTTGAGAGGTTGGTGATCTGATATAATAATAAATTTTACCCCCAATAAGTAATGGCGGAATTTTTGAACTGCAAAGACCATTGCTAGTGCTTCCCTTTCGGTAGTACTGTAATTTCTTTCAGCCTTGGTCAAGATTCTACTGGCATATTGAATTGGCCTGTCCATTTTAAATTCTTCACTGGGTTGAGTCAGAACTGCTCCCACTGCATATGCACTGGCATCGACATGTATATGAAAGATTTTTGACTACTCCGGGGTGACCAAGATAGGAGCACACACTAGCCGTGACCTTAATGTCTGATATGCTTTTTCCTCCTCTTCTTCCCATTTGAAAGGTACTTCTTTACCTGTGAGTCTAGTCAGAGGTCTAGCTATCTCTGCATACATTTTTATAAACCTTCTATGATAACCGGTATGCCCCAAAAAACTCTGGATCTCTTTAGGAGTTTTGGGTTTAGGTAACTTTAATATAGAGAGAATTTTGTCAGGATCTGGGGCCATACCTTTAGCGGATACCACATGTCCTAAGAGGGTTCCTTCTGTCACAAGGAAATGACATTTATTTGGATTGAGCTTTAACTTAGTTTCTCTGCATCTTTGGAAAATATTCTGCAGTTGTTTCAGGTGCTGGTCCAAACAATCTAGATGAGTTTCTTTGTGAGATCCTGAAAATGAAGAGAAATCATCCATGAAGATTCTAAGTGATTCCAGCAATAAGGGGCCAAAAATGAGATTGACCGTTCTGTTAAATGTGGCTGGAGCATTTCTTAGCCCAAATGGCATTTTTACATACACATACGTTCCCCACGGTGTGATAAAAGCAGTCTTTTCACGATCCTCTGGGTGTATTGATATTTGATTATAGCCACTGAAGCCATCCATAAAACTATATAGTGCATGCCCCGCCACTTCTTCAATGACCTGTTCTGCAAAAGGCATAGGGAACCCGTCTGGAATGGTCACCTTGTTGAGAGCTCTAAAGTCCACACAAATCCTGATTTTATTAGTATTCTTCTTTGGTACTATAACCATAGGCGAGAGCCACTCTGAGTGTTCCACAGGAATGATGATTCCTGCATCTTCCATCTTTTGGATTTCCACATAGACAGCTTCGGCATACTTTGGATTGAGTCTATAACTCCTTCCTCTGATGGGTCTGGCTCCTTCAACCATAGGAATTCTGTGCTCTCCATAAGATGCAGGCACTCCTTCTAAGTCTTTATAATGCCAGGCAAAAACATCTGCATACTGGGTTAAGAATGATTTTACCTTTTCCAGGAGCTTTGGGTGGCTCCACAACCAAGTGGCCACTAGAACTGGTTGATTATTGTTTTGGGTGCATAAATGTACTTCTTGAACCGGATTTCTTGTTACCAGATTATCTTCTTGTGCATCTGCTTCCTTGTCTTCTTCTACTAGCTTTTCGTGCATTGCTTCATAAGCAGGTGTATTTTGAACTTCGATGTTTTCCTCCTTGTCCTGCATCCATCCTGCAGGGATTTCTTGAATTGGGAAAGAACATTCTACCTCAGAATTTTTTACCTTGCTTTTAGCTTGGGAAACTTCGTTATCTGATATTGACACATCCTCCTCCAATTTGTATTTGAGGGGTATCTTCCTGCCCCTTCTGTGGTCAGTGATGGGCTCTCCCAATCCATCAACCTGGACCTTTCCTTTGTCTTCATCATAGCCTCCAAATGTACCAGGATTATCAAGAAAAATTCCAAAACAAGAAGAAGAGTTGCCGGCATGAAGCCAACTTAAAATATCCTCTTCTTCCTCAAAATCTATTTGGGGTTGATCCTCCGCTTCTGTTTCCATGCAAATGCTCACTGTTTGCATCATACTAGTGTTTCTTTGATTGTCTGGACCTTCTTCTAAATGAATTTGTGTCAGCTCCTGCCCTTTCTTTTGTACCCACATGGTGTCCTTACCCCAATCATGAATGACACTGGCATGCCTCAGCCAAGGTCTTCCAATTAAGAGGGGAAATCCTCCTTCAACCTGGGGCAATCTTAAAACCACAAAATCCAGGATAAATAGATTACCTTGTACTTCAAGTGGAACTTTTGGGATTACCCCTAAGGGCCTTACTTTGCTCTGATCTGCCAAAGTGACCGTGAAATTTGCAGGTCTTGAAGGGTGGAGTCCAATCCTTTTCATGGTATGTTCAGGCATCAAATTAATGCCAGAGCCACCATCTACAATAACACCTTGAAATTCATGGCCCTTGATTGATATTGTAAGCCGAGGGCTTTTATAATCTGTAAGGGGTGCTTCCCCCCTAATTATCCCTTGATGTAAGATAGCAGTCTTAGCCACTAAGCTTGTCGTAGAAGCTTCATCAATTATCTGCAATAATTCTGACCTGAATTTCCCATCCATCTTTATTAAATCAAGAATACTAACCTCCTTCTTAATTGACTTGAGTAGAGTTGAAGCCTCTGATTCTTTAAGGAAGTGAGCTTCATTTGCCTTGCCAAACTCTTCTTGAGCCCTCTTGAAGGCATGCCCAATGGCATCGCTGGTGCCTGTGAGACATTCCTTGTGGTTTGTGTCTGCACCTGTAGTATCTTTGTCTTCAATTGCAACTCTGTCTTTGTTCAATTCCTTAATTATCAATTCTTGATTTTCTACCACTTTTGCCGTTCCCTTGCTTCTTGTCTGTACTGCAAAAGATTCGAGTTCTTCTAATTGTACCACTCTAGTGGATGGTGAGGGTTCATTCACCTGAGGTAATATCTCCTCCTTGAATACAGAGATCATTTGGAGATGGGGTCCGGAAGTAGAGGCTTGATTCTTAGGACAACAGTTTGTATAGTGATCTCTGGCCTCTGGACAATTCCTGCAAGGAGGTGCATTTTCCGGCAGGGTGCACCTAGATTGGTAGTGCCCACATTCTCCACATCTGAAGCAAATAATTGGCCTTCTAGGCCCATTTGCAAGGTTAGTTCTTGGTCTAGGATTATAGTTATTACCTTGGTTTGTTGCTGCTGCCATTACATTTACTGGTGGCAAGAGCCCGCCTTGTGTCCAGTATGTCGTTGTCGGTATTCCCCTTGATTGGCATTCATGGGCCTCATGCCCAATCTTCCTGCATAATTGACAAGTCACATTTAGCAAAGGACATTCACTTACTATATGTCCTTGCTTGCTGCACATGGAGCACCATAGTCCGTTCTTAATGCCGCCTCCTTTTAGTTCTTGCAACTCCTGCCTCAGCTGAGCTAGTTCCTCTGCTTGGGCTTCCTCTTCCTTTTGGAGCTTGAGGGCTTCAATCTCTCTTCTCAGCTGAGCTACAGTAGTCTCCTCCTCTGTATAGGGCTTATTCCTCTTCAAGCCTTCCAGTTCCCTTCTTAACTGGCTCACTGGGTCCTCCAGTTCTGTACCATATGATAGTTGGGAAGAAGTTGTACCATACTGGTGCCTTATTTGTTCCAAGCGGGTGGCCATATTGATGAATTCCTCAACAGAGGCAGTAGTTAGCACTAACTCTTTTATTTTGCATTGGGTGACCACAGGTAAAGGTTTGGCTAACCACTTCTTGACAAAGAAGTCGTGTGGTGGATCCGGTAATTTAGCCATTAATGCTTTTGCCCTGGTCACGAATTCGGGGAACTTCTCTCCTGGACCCAACTTCAAGTTTTCCAATTCTTCTATAATGATCTCAGCCGTGTTGCCATGCTGAAATTGATTCTTAAAGGCCTCTTTCATCAAATCCCAAGAGGTAAAGTGATTTTCGGCAAACTGACTAAACCACTTGTCTGCCAGACCTTCCAATGTGGCGGGGAAGAGTATCAAGAAAGCATCTTCCCTACCCATTAGTCCCCTAGTCTTACATAATGAAAGAAATCGCCGAATGTGCTCATCTGGGTCCTCATGGGCTAAACCTCTGAAGGAGGGGAATTTTATATTTAACCTGGAGAGCAAGATTTCTAGGTCCACCTGCCCTGCCATGCTTCCTACCAATGAAGTCGATGAAAGTGGACTCGATGATCTTCGGTTCGTCTTTCTTCTTGTCTGCTTGCACTTGATTCTCAAGGTTTGTGACCGGGTCGCGGTCATGAGCTATTCATAGTCCACTTAAAATGAGACACTTGATAAAAGTATGTACCTTTTGGCCTACTGGAGTAATGTAGTCGGCACTGGAATGTTGTCCTCCAAGGGCAATATATAGTCTCCTATGCTCAAGCTCCTTGGAAGTCCCACCGGGCGTGCCAAATTTGTTGGGGATTCGGGGACAAGAAGGAGTTTGAGGGTTTGTAGGAGAAAAAAGAGATGATGAAAATGGAATAATAGTGAGAACTTCTGCAAAGGAATACTCTTGGAAACCTTGAATATTAATTATCCTTCAACAATTACAATGACTGCGCACAGTCTAATCAACGACTAAATACCACTTCAGAGAGTATCAATTACTGAAGACCAATTATCTCAAGTCTTCTAGCGGCGGCCTCTCGTGCACCAATCCTTCACTTGCTTCCCGCTTCCCTTGTGCACACCTTGCACTAAGCTTCCGCCAAGCTAAGGAATTGGTATCACTGCGCACGCACGCAATAGCCCTTGGAACTCTTGGAATCCAGCCCGCCTTCTCTCTTCTCTGCTCTTTCCTCTTGGCACCTCTTGCACTCTTGAATGTCGTCGCACACTGGAGGCTCTTCTTGCTTCCTCTCTTGCTCCTCTGAAGCTCTCCCTTGCTCTCAACTCCCAATGTGTAAGAATAGCCTTTGTCCTTCTTTTTGTTTGAGAGTCCGCCGGTTCGTGCACTCTAACTGCAATACAATCTTGGTGTCCTTTCAATGTCCCAAGATTGTCTTTTTGAACTGGTCCTCAACGATTCGCTACTTTGTCTTGTAGTGACTTTAGAACAAGAGTGACTTTAAAAATAAAATTTTGATTGGGCGGCCTATTTCCACCTTTGCGTACGCGGCCTTCCACCTTCACCTTTCCTTTTAATTCTTTTACTTTTGCACCTTAAGATTTTAGATTCAACCTTTGAACCTTAAGAGGAAAAAATACTTTGTACCTTTAGTTTCAACCGGTTAGGGCTCTACAGCCATCATCTTCTCCGTGTGTCTTGCTGCGTTTGTGCTCCTTGTGTGTGCTTCTTGTGTGTCTCTTGCACTTCTACACACACCCAACAATAGCTACTTTAATTTTCTTTGGGGTCTATATGCACTCCTTGACTATAACTGATATGCCCTAAATATTCTAGTTTACTTTGGAAAAATTAGCTCTTTTTAGGATTAGTGTAAGTTGTGTTATATCGTAACAAACTAAAAACTATTGCTAAGTGCTTCTCATGCTCACTTTCATTCTTACTATAAACAAGTATAACATCAAAGAAAACAAGAACGAAAGCTTGATAATCAAGAAAAATGTTATTCATCATATGTGCAAATATAGCAGGAGCAGTTGTAAGTCCAAAGGGGATTACTATAAACTTATAATGGCTACTTGAGTCCTAAAAGCTATCTTTTAAATATCGTTATGTGTCATACAACCAAATTTAAGGTCAATCTTACTAAATATATGAGCTCCTCGAAGTCTATCTAGCAAGTCATCTATGCGAGCAATAGGGTATTTATTCTTATTTGTGATCTTGTTGAGGGCTCTATAGTTAATGCAGGTCCTATATGTTTTATTCTTTTTCTCAACTAAGAGAACAAATGCTCCAAACATGAAAGAAGTAGGCTTTACAAGTCCCTTTTCAAGTAAATCCTTAACTTGGTTTTCTATTTCCTTTTGTGAAAAGGTCCATGCCTATAACTGTTGGAGTTAGACGTCTGCGGAAGCACGTGGACAGCACAAGGAAGAAGAAGAAGCTTGGAGCATAACACACGATACTGAATGTATTACTAGAGAATGTACAAAGATAAGTAGCCCATTAGGGCAATAGGCGTATATACAATCTGGGGGGAAAAAACCTCCTAAAGAGGGAAAAAAGTGCCCCGGTGGTCCTAGTGTGTTCACACACATCACTACCTAAATATATCAACAAATGCCCCCTGGGAGTGATGCGGTGAACAAGGAGCTGGCACTCATGTATAAGGAAGTGTCAAGCTATGTGGAAATCACTCCACAAAAGGAAGTAAGCCCAAAGCTTTGTGGAAAGCTTCAAACTTCTCCCTAGGCAGAGCCTTTGTGAAAAGGTCTGCAATGTTCTCCTGCGTGGGCACATATGCCAAGCTGATCTCCCCAGCAGAGAACCTCTCCCTGACACAGTGATAATGCACCTCAATGTGCTTAGTGCGAGCACGGAACACAGGGTTTCTTGCAATTGCCAATGCGCTCTGACTATTAGTGAAGATGGTGGTGGCAGAAGTCTGACCAACACCCAAATCAGCCATAAGGCATCTGAGCCACACACACTCAACAGTCGCTGTGAAAGCTGCCCTATAATCAGCCTCACAACTGGAAGTGGCCACAGTAGGCTGCTTCTTGCTCAACCAAGATATACATGAGCTACCAAGCATGACGCAAAAGCCACTAGTGGACACACGAGTGTCATAACAACCAGCCCAATCAGAGTCAGAAAAAGCATGCAAATCTGGCGGTAGTGATCCCCCCTTGGGATAAAACAACCCAAGTAGTCGAGTACCACTCAAATAGCAAAAGATGCGCTTAACTGCTTGCCAATACTTGACTCCTAGGCAATGCATAAACCTGCTCATCTGTGAGACAACAAACTGAATATCTGGTCGAGTAATGCATAAGTAAATCAAGCATCCAACAGCCTGCTGATAGAGAACAACATCAAATGCATCTCCAGCATCATGAAGACTCAATCATAAACCTTTCTCCATAGGAGTGGCAATAGGCTAACAGTCTTCAAGGCCAAAACACTGCAAAAATGTGTCAATATATTTCGTTTGACACAAAGCCATTCCATCATCAACTTGCATAAACTGAATGCCCAAATAGTGATGCAAATGCCCCAAATCAAAAATCTCAAATGAGGCATGCAAATCAACCTTAAAATTAGCAATATGCTTCTCAATAGGACCAGTGAGCAGCATGTCGTCAACATAGACAACAATGATCAGAAGCACATCATTAGCACGCTTAACATATATGGTGCTTTCAGTTGGACTGTTCTCAAAACCATGTGCAATCAGATAGGCATGTATCTTCTCATACCAAGCACGTGGTGCTTGCTTTAAACCATATAATGCCTTCTTTAACATGCACACCTGGTTTTCATGCCCTTTCTACACGGGGCTCAAAAACATACACTTCTTCATGCAAGTCACCATTCAAAAATGCAGTTTTAATGTCCAACTGATGTACATTCCAACCATGATGGGCTGCAAGTGCACAAATGCTCCGAACAGTAGTCATACGGCATGTAGGTGCAAAGGTCTCATCAAAATCAATGCCTCTTTCCCGTGCATAACCCTTTGCAACAAGCCTAGCCTTATACTTGTCAACTGTACCATCAGGTTTACGCTTCAGCTTGTATACCCACTTAGTGCCAATGGCCTACTTGCCATGAGGCAAGTCACATAAAGACCAAGTACCATTCTTCATTATTGCATCATATTCAGATTGCATAGCGGCCATCCAATTTTCTGAATTTTGTGCTTCATCAAACAAAATAGGCTCATTCGCATCACAGAGACTAGATGCAGCCATAGCATAGCAATCTGATGCAAGAGGCACTATGAGAGCCTGAACGAGTACGATATGACATAGGTGCATCTAATTTGTTGTCACGCAAAGTCTGCACCAGCCATTTTAGCATAGTTTTTGCCTGCTCAATATCAGCTCTCTCATCAACTAGTGCATCATGTAAATTTGCATCAGAAATGGAATGATCTGCATCATCACATGAAACCTGCAAAGGCCGAGAAGTTGCCTCATTGGGACCAGCACTAGACTGTCCACCTGTAAAAAGAGGCAGCAAAGTATCATACATGTCTTTGGAGCTAACAGATGTCTCCTTAGTACATGAAAGCAATGGTTGAATAGCATCTTCCACAAAAACAACATAACGGCTAACCAGAATGCATTTAGTTTGTGGATGATACAGACGATAGCCTTTACTTTCAGAACTGTATCCAACAAAACTACATTTTACTACTTTATCATCCAATTTTCTGCAATGTTGTTCAGGCACTAATGCATATGCCAAACAACCAAAAACATGCAGATGAGCAACAGATGGCTTGCGGTCATGCCAAGCCTCATATGGAGTGATAGACTGCAGCGCTTTAGTGGGACACCTGTTCAGTACATATGCTGCACATATGACAGCCTCAAGCCAGAAACTATGTGGTAAAGCCTCACTCTTGACCATACACCTCGCCATCTCCATGAGTGACCTGTTCTTTTGTTCAGCAACTCCATTCTATTGAGGTGTATACGGCATTGTACATTGGTGTTTTATCCCACGTTCAGCTAGAAATGCATTAAAATCAGAAGACATATATTCCCCCCCTCAATCAGAACAGAGGGTGCCCATTTTACATGCTGACAGATTTTCAGCCAAAACCAAAAACTGTTTGAAGCACATGAACACTTCGGACTTTGCCTTCAATGGATATACCCATGCATGTCTGGAAAAATCATCGATGAAAGTCACGAAGTAAAGATAATTCCCAAAAGAAGGTGTCTGCATAGGACCACATACATCACTATGTACAAGCTGCAATTTCTGAGTAGCCCGAACTGAACCATCTTTTGGAAAGGACGAACGCTGCATTTTGCCCAAAATACAGCCTTCACAAACATGTTTTCGAGGTGCCTCAAGTTTGGGCAAAGAGGACACCATTTCTGATTGCTGTAAGCATAGCAATCTAGCAAAATTGAGATGACCAAAGCGTGCATGCCAAAGCTTTGCATCTCACATAGCCTGAGAATCATTTACTACACATGCCAAATCATTTATAGATCTTTCATAGTCTATGAGCTTATACAGCCCACGACATAAAATGCCCCCAGCTTGTAAATGGTCTCCATGTAATTTTCATCTTGTTGAGGGGGTATTACTTATCAAGGGATAGTGATAGTTCAAATCCACCGTGCATGCCAACGTTAGGGGCACTTTGTATCTTGCTACCCTTTAGGCTATTTTTTTAAAATGATTGTACTAAGGTTCATTTGGGAGGTGAGTTAGAGATTGAGTGGGAAGAGCCTTTAAGGCCACAACTTTGTATAAATAAGGCTTCATTGTAATAAGCAAATCCTCTCATTTTTGCATCGCCAATATGGCTTTCGATGTGTCGCTTCTTGGACTAGTTAGTTTCTTTTGCTTTCTTGGTTTTCTTGAATTCCGTGCGCCTTAGGAATGCATGTTAGTTTTCTTCTTATCATGTTTGTATCTATCGCGATGTAGTTTTCTCTTTCACCTTCTATATGTGCATGCATGGAGGTATCATACACTTTCTTGTTCTTGTTTCTTGGTTCTCCATGTATGACAACGTGAGCAGACACACAATACTCTCTTCTCTGTACATGGCAGAGCAATCTTATCATGGCAACATTGTACTCTCTCTCTCTGTCTTTCTTTTGCAGAGGGGCAAGCACCTGCAACAATGTACAACTTTGCATTTGGATTGAACTCCCTAACTCCCCTCGTGATGGCACCATGCCATTCAAGACATTGGGGGACCTTGGCAATGCCCTCTCTATTAAGGATGTTTGAAGAATAAACCCAAGATAGAATCATGAGTAAATTATTCAACTATCCCTATAAACCCCTTGACTCTCTTATTATCAATTCATTATCAACCACATTCAAGAGATTATTTATAAGAGCTTACCTCATGCATGTTTGATCTATTATCAAGTAAGAAATTACGCAAAAGATTACCCACTCAAGAAACCACAACCCAACCCTGGAGGAGTCAAACACAATAAGAATAAAACCTAAGAGGAGGAAGTTTTCACCATATTAAAATCTAAAATCCACTTACATGGGGTAAAGGGTTTTAATTACACCTCAAACATGCAACTAAGTTTTGATTTGATGCTTTAATTGGGAGGCCTTATGGGAAATTGGCCCTTTTCATAGATATTTTGAGTGTAAGGCTCTTGATTTTGATAAACGAGGAAATAGTTTATAGATATTCCCTCACCAAACATACTTTTATGTAAGTAAATAGTGTCAAATGAGGATTTTTGGTAAGTGGGTCTACCTCTTCCATGGACTATATATGCGAGGTATGGAAAGTACACAAGCAAAAGCAAAATGAAATGAACAATGTACTCACAAAATGGAAAAGGGTGTGAGACTCAAAAGTGAGTAGACCATGAACTCAAAAAATTCACATGGGTTAGATTGAGCTTGCCAAGAGCATGAAGTGGGATTTTCAAGCTTCTAACCAAATAGAAAGTTTGGGAGAGGCCATCCTTATATAGATTTGCAGGAGGCTCTCTAAAGTACATCATATGTGGGATAATTTCCCTTGAAAGAGAATCAATACAAGGTAGAAGCAAATGGAAAGGTACCCAAATACAACTAAATAAATATAAAAAGAAGTGTCTTCTAGATATAAAATGGATATGCACTCCTATAGATACAATAGGAAATGGAAGAAAATGAAATCATGTCATCAACGTCCCCTTTGTAGCTCCATTTTGGAGAGGTTGAATACTCTAGAGGTCCACCAAGAATTGGAGCAGAACTAGAGGTAGAACCTTTGTGAAGATGTCCGCCAATTGCTCTAGAGAGGTACACTAATCTAGAGTAATCTTCTAAGATGGATGAAGTGGTACTTAATCTTGATGTGGTTGGTCCAAGTGTGGGGGACTAGATTATTGGTGATGGGCAAGGCTGACTGGATGTTGGTGCAGATGCATGTAGGAGTATCTTGCAAATACCAATGTCAGACAATAAGTGACAAATCCATATGGCTTCACATGCTACGAAAATGGATACTTGATACTCGGCCTCTATGGATGAAAGAGAAATTATAAGCTTCTTCTTAATTCCCCAAGAGATAGGTCCTGAGCCAAGCAAGAATATACACCTAGATGTGGAATGTCAAGAATCAAGATCACTAGCCCAATCTGAATCACAGTATTCAGTGAGATCAATGCCCCCTTTGTACCAAAGAGCATGGTGTCATGTGAGGGAAAGGTAGCCAAGTAATCTCTAACCAACTTGCTAATGTGTTTGATAAGGCTAATGGGAAGACTAGCTAAGAAAACCAACTAGATATGCAATGTCATATGTAATTTTGGATAAGAATAACAAAGATTCAACTAGAGATTGATAATCATGCATATCCACAAGTGGTAATGTTTCTCCTATGTGAGCTTGATGTTGGGATCAAGAGGTTTAAAGGTTGAGCAACATTGGTCCATGTTATATTTGGAAAGTAGATCAAAGAAGTACTTCCTCTGAGATAGGAAGATGCCTTCCTTCAATTGCCATATTTCCATACCAAGGAAGTAGTTAAGCAAACCAAGATCTATCATTGAATACTCAAGAAGAAGCTTTTTGATGATAAACTAGATGCAATCACCATTTGAACCTATTGAGATCAAGTAATCAAAATAAATAATGATGATGGAAAGTAGAGAAACTTTTTGATAGATGTAGAAATCTACATCGATAGAACCTCATTGGAATCTTTTATCTTTGAAAAACTTGTGAATCTTCTCATCCCATGCATGTGGAGCTTGCTTGAGTCCATACAGTTCTTTGTGTAGCTTGTATACATGATATTCTTTACCTTTGACTTGGAAACCTTCAAATTGTTCCATTTTCCAAAGTTCCATATGATTTATACTTAATTTTGTGAAGCCATTTGACTCCTATGACTCGATGATTGGATTCCTTAGGTACAAGTGTCCAAGTCTTGTTCTTGTGTGTTGCATCCATTTTGATCTTCATTGCTTCTTCCCATTCTATTTGGTCTTGAGCTTCTTTAAAGATAGATGGTTATGGAATTTGTTGGATTTGATGTATAAGGCATATTAACATATTGACTTTGTTCTTTTTGTTGCTTCTCAATAATTCTTTGAGACTTCGCTATTGGGAAGTGATTGCTTCTAAGTTGATCTTCAAAATGAGTGTGTCCCTCTCTAAAGTGTTATGAATTATGGAATGTGTTGAACAAGGAATTGTTGGAGTGTTAATTTATTAATGTATTAATGTATTTTGGTATTTTTGATATAGCAACTGAAGGTTCGTGAGGGCGTGAAAGGCGTGAAAGGCATGAAAGGGTGGACATCAATAATCGGATTTATAATTTATATAGTTTGTAAATAAACTCACTTAGAGGGTTCTATTTTTAGAAACAATTCTATTTTCAGAAATAGTTCTATTTTTCAAAATAGTTCTATTTTTAGAAATAGTCTATTTTTAGAAATAGCCTATTTTTAGAAATAGTTTATTTTTAGAAATAGCTCTATTTTTAGAAGTAGTTCTATTTCTAGAAAAGTTAGTGAAAGTAGTGATTAAGATAAGGATCACTATAGATCGCGATTTTTGATATTAAAAGCAAAGGCTTTCTACAAAAGTTACCAACTTTTACTTTCACACATGTTTTTTGAAGCCGCTCTCATGTAACCACCATTTCGACATAATCAAAAATTCCTATAAATACATGCACTCTGTGGACTGTTGAAACAGAGTGCATGGGAGGAGATTGCACCCAATATTGTGTTCTGTCTCATCTCTTGGTGTGTCTATTTTTCTGTGTGCTTTCAGCATCCGCAACCTATGTGTGCTTGTGAGTAAGATCATGATATCAGTGGTTTTAGAGCTCTACGGGCATCACTACGAAGGGTTTCCGTTCCAATTCCAGAGCCAAAACCTATGTTCACTCCTTTTGCTTACTCCAAGGTGCCGACCAAGGCATAGAACTTAGGCATAACTAAGGCATTACTTTGGCATCTTTGGCATCCATGGCTCCCTTGGCAACCGTTGGCTATGTGCGAACCAATTTTAATTTATGAGTTGCAATAAGGAGTTTTATATTCACCAAAGAGGAGGATTTAAATCCACAATCTCACTCACACAAGGGAAGTGTTTTACCACTATAGTATCTCTTTGTGTTGTCACTCTAGTTCTCTTTTCTTATATTTAACACCCCATTATGATCACTTAATTTCTACAAATCATACACATACACATTAATGTAATGCCTCCATGAACATTTCCATGCATATGTTTTTACATGGAACATGCTTATTTTCGTTCAATGATGGAACATGTGATTAGCCATCCATGTTTAATTTTGTTTTATCAACTGAGAGTAGTTGCTTTTTCAACTAAGGGGCATGTTATGAATTATAGAATGTGTTGAACAAGGAATTTTTGGAGTGTTAATTTATTAATATATTTATGTATTTTGATATTTTTTATATAGCAACTCAAGGTTCGTGAGGGCGTGAAAGGCATGAAAGGGCAGACATCAATAATCGAATTTATAGTTTATATAGTTTGTAAATAAACCAACTTAGAGGGTTCTATTTTTAGAAATAGTTCTATTTTTAGAAAAAAATTCTATGTTTAAAAATAGTTTTATTTTTAAAAATAGTTCTATTTTTAGAAATAGTCTATTTTTAGAAATAGATCTATTTTTAGAAGTAGTTCTATTTTTAGAGACTTCTATTTTTAGAAAAGTTAGTAAAAGTGGTGATTAAGATAAGGATCACTATAGACCATGATTTTTGATATTAAAAGCAAAGAATTTCTACAAACGTTACCAACTTTTACTTTCATGCATGCTTTTTGAAGCCACTCACTTAGTCATCTGCGAAGCACCCGAACAGCATAAGGAAGAAGAAGAATCTTGGAGCACAACAACACAATACTCAATGTATTACCACTAGAATGTACCAAAGATAAGTATCCCATTAGGGCAATAGGCATATATACAAGCCGAGGGAAAAAACCTCCTAAAGAGGGAAAAAAGTGCCCCGGTGGTCCTAGAGTGTTCACACATATCACTACCTAAATATATCAACAAATCCCCTCTGGGAGTGATCCAGTGAACAAGGAGCTAGCACTCATGTATAAGGAAGTGCCAAGCTATGTGGAATCAATCCATAAAAGGAAGTAAGCCCAAAGCTTTCAGAAAAGCTTCAAACTTCTCCCTAGGCAAAGCCTTCGTAAAAAGGTCTGCAATGTTCTCCTGCATGGACACATATGCCAAGCTGATCTCCCCAGCAGAGAACCTCTCCCTGACATAATGATAATGCACCTCAAAAAGTTGATCTTCCCAGCAGAGAACCTCTCCCTGACATAATGATAATGCACCTCAATGTGCTTAGTGTGAGCATGGAACACAGGGTTCCTCGCAACTGCCAATGCGCTCTGATTGTCAGTGAAGATGGTGGTGGCAGAAGACTAATCAACACCCAAATCAGCCATAAGGCGTCTGAGCCACACACACTCAGTAGTCGTTGTGAAAGCTGCCCTATACTCAGCCTCACAACTAGAAGTTGCCATAGTAGGCTGCTTCTTGCTCAACCAAGATATATACGAGCTACCAAGCATGAAGAAAAAACCACTAGTGGACACACGAGTGTCATAGCAACCAGCCCAATCACTGTCAAAAAAAGCCTGCAAATCTGGTGGTAGTGATCCCCTATGGGATAAAACAATCCAAGTAGTCTGGTACCACTCAAGTAGCGAAAGATGCGCTTAACCACCTGCCGATGCTTAACACCTAGGCAATGCATAAACCTGCTCATCTGTGAGACAGCAATTTTTAGCCGAGTAATGCTTAAGTAAATCAAGCATCTAATAGCCTGCTAATAGAGAACAACATCAAATGCATCTCCAACATCATGAATACTCAATCGTAAACCTGTCTCCATAGGAGTGACAATAGGATTATAGTCTTCAAGGCCAAAACGTTGCAATAATGTTCAATATATTTTGTTTGACACAAAGCCATTCTGCCATCAACTTGCATAAACTGAATGCCCAAATAGTGATGAAAATGCCCCAAATTAGACATCTGAAATGAGGCATGTAAATCAACCTTAAAATCAGCAATATGCATGTCATGAGTGTTGATATATTTAGGTAGTGATGTGTGTGAACACTCTAGGACTGCCGGGGCAATTTTTTCCCTCTTTAGGAGGTTTTTTTTCCCTGGCTTGTATATACGCCTATTGCCCTAATAGGCTACTTATCTTTGTACATTCTCTAAAAATACATTCACTATTGTGTGTTGTGCTCCAAGCTTCTTCTCCTTCCTTGTGTTGTTCGCGTGCTTCCGCAGAGGTCTATCTCCAATAATTGGTATCAGAGCAGGTCGTCGCTTCATCTAGGGCGCCATCGACACTCCTCTGTTTGTAGTCTCAGAATCACACGAATTTTGGTGAGCATACTCAGCGTGTTTTCGAGATCAAAACATCTTCGCTCTATGGTGCCGAAATCGCGATCTGAGCTCGTTTCGGCCTTCGAATGCACTATCGTAGCGCTTGTGCAGGCTATTTCGTCTTTTTATGCCAAAGGTATATACCAGTTTCTATTCGCCAATATAAGCGTCTCAAAGTCTGCTATAGGTCTAGCGGAATCCGTCTGGGTAGTTCTGTTCAACTTTTTGAGATGCAGTCAATTTTTTGCATCAAGGTATTTTAGTCACCGGCCATGGCTGAAAGCAGTGATGTATTCCGTATGTTGGTTGTTGAGGATAAGTTGGATGGTACCAACTACCCATTGTGGGCTTATATGATGCAACATGTATTGGTTGCAAAAGGACTGTGGAAAATTGTGCAGGGTGTTGAAAAACATCCTATCACACCTGCAACTGTTACAACTGCAGGTACTGAAGCTAATGCGGAAGGTGTCGAAGATGATGATATTCTACATATTCCTGTTCGTGCTGCGGTTTCGGAATATATGTCTTGTGATTTTAATGTGTTTCTGGCTGAACATGGGATAAAACACCAGTGTATAGTGCCGTATACACCTCAACAGAATGGAGTTGCTGAACGAAAGAACAGGTCACTCATGGAGATGGCGAGGTGTATGGTCAAGAGTCAGGCTTTACCACATAGTTTCTGGCTTGAGGCTGTCATGTGTGCAATGCATGTACTTAACAGGTGTCCCACTAAAGCGCTGCAGTCTATCACTCCATATGAGGCTTGGCATGATTGCAAGCCATCTGTTGCTCATCTGTGTGTTTTAGGTTGTTTGGCATATGCATTAGTGCCTGAACAACATTGCAGAAAATTGGATGATAAAGCAGTAAAATGTATTTTTGTTGGGTATAGTTCTGAAAGTAAAGGCTATCATCTGTATCATCCATAGACTAAACGCATTTTGGTTAGCCGTGATGTTGTTTTTGTGGAAGATGCTATTCAGCCATTGCTTTCATGTACTAAGGAGACATCTGTTAGCTCCAAAGACATGTATGATACTTTGTTGCCTCTTTTTACAGTTGGACAGTCTAATGCTTGTCCTAATGAGGCAACTTCTCAACCTCTGCAGGTTTCATGTGATGATGCAGATCATTCCATTTTTTATGCAGATTTACATGATGCACTAGTTGATGAGAGAGCTGATATTGAGCAGGCCAAAACTATGCCAAAATGGCTGGTGCAGACTTTGCATGACAGCAAATTAGATGCACCTCTGTGATATCGTACTTGTTTAGGCTCTCATAGTGCCTCTTTTGCATCAGATTGCTATGTTATGGCTGTATCTAGTCTCTGTGATGAGAATGAGCATGTTTCGTTTGATGAAGCACAAAATTCAGAAAATTGGATGGCTGTTATGCAATCTGAATATGATGCAATAATGAAGAATGGTACTTGGTCTTTATGTGACTTGCCTCCTCGCAAGAAGTGTTGGAGATAGACGTTTGCGGGAGCACGCGAATAACACAAGGAAGAAGAAGAAGCTTGGAGCACAACACACAATATTGAATGTATTACTAGAGAATGTACAAAGATAATTAGCCCATTAGGGCAATAGGCGTATATACAAGCCGAGGGAAAAAAACCTCCTAAAAAGGGAAAAAAGTGCCACGGCGATCCTAGAGTGTTCACACACATCACTACCTAAATATATCAACAAATCCATCCTGGGAGTGATGCGGTGAACAAGTAGCTGGCACTCATATATAAGGAAGTGCCAAGCTATGTGGAAATCACTCCACAAAAGGAAGTAAGCCCAAAGCTTTGCGGAAAGCTTCAAACTTCTCACTGGGCAGAGCCTTCGTGAAAAGGTCTGCAATGTTCTCCTGCGTGGGCACATATGCCAAGCTGATCTCCCCAGTAGAGAACCTCTCCCTGACATAATGATAATGCACCTCAATGTGCTTAGTGCGAGCATGGAACACAGGGTTCCTCACAACTACCAATGCGCTCTGACTCTCAGTGAAGATGGTGGTGGCAGAAGATTGAACAACACCCAAATCAGCCATAAGGTGTCTCAGCAACACACACTCAACAGTAGCTATGAAAGCTGCCCTATACTCAGCCTCACAACTGGAAGTGACCTCACTAGGCTACTTCTTGCTCAAACAAGATATACATGAGCTACCAAGCATGAAGCAAAAGCCACTAGTGGACACATGAGTGCCATAGCAACCAGCCCAATCAGAGTCAAAAAAAGCATGCAAATCTGGCGGTAGTGATCCCCCCTTGGGATAAAACAACCCACGTAGCCGAGTACCACTCAAGTAGCGAAAGATGCGCTTAACCGTCTGCCAATGCTTGACTCCTGGGCAATGCATAAATCTGCTCATCTATGAGACAGCAAACTGAATATCTGGCCGAGTAATGCATAAGTAAATCAAGCATCCAACAGCTTGCTGATAGAGAACAACATCAAATGCATCTCTAGCATCATGAAGACTCAATCGTAAACTTGTCTCCATAGGAGTGGCAATAGGCTTACAGTCTTCAAGGCCAAAATGCTGCAATAATGTGTCAATATATTTCGTTTCACACAAAGCCATTCCACCATCAACGTGCATAAAATGAATGCTCAAATAATGATGCAAATGCCCCAAATTAGACATCTCAAATGAGGCATGCAAATCAGCCTTAAAATCAGCAATATGCCTCTCATGAGGACTAGTGAGCAGCATGTCATCAACATAAACCACAATGATCAAAAGTACATCATTAGCAAGCTTAACATATAAGGTGCTTTCAGTTGGACTGTTCTCAAAACCATGTGCAATCAGATAGGCATGTATCTTCTCATACCAAGCACATGGTGCTTACTTTAAACCATATAATGCCTTCTTTAACCTGCACACCTAGTTTTCATGCCCTTTCTGCACAAAGCCACGGGGCTAAAAAACATATACTTCTTCATGCAAGTCACCATTCAGAAATGTTGTTTTAATGTCCAACTGATGTACATTCCAACCATGATGGGCTGCAAGTGCACAGGTGCTCCGAACAGTAGTCATATGGCATGTAGGTGCAAAGGTCTCATCAAAATCAATGCCTCTTTCTTGTGCATAACCCTTTGCAACAAGCCTAGCCTTGTACTTGTCAACTGTACCATCAGGTTTACGCTTCATCTTGTATACCCACTTAGTGCCAATGGCCTTCTTGCCAGGAGGCAATTCACATAAAGACCAAGTACCATTCTTCATTATTGCATCATATTCAGATTGCATAGCAGCCATCCAATTTTTTGAATTTTGTGCTTCATCAAATGAATCACATAGACTAGATGCAGCCATAGCATAGCAATCTGATGCAAAAGAGGCACTATGAGAGCCTGATCGAGTACGATATGATGGAGGTGCATCTAATTTGCTATCACACAAGGTCTGCACCAGCCATTTTGGCATAGTTCTTGCCTCCTCAATATCAACTCACTCATCAATAAGTGCATCATGTAAATCTGCATTAGAAATGGAATGATCTGCACCATCACATGAAACCTGCAAAGGCTGAGAAGTTTCCTCATTAGGACAAGCACTAGACTGTCCACCTGTAAAAAGAGGCAGTAAAGTATCATACATGTCTTTGGAGCTAATAGATGTCTCCTTAGTACATGAAAGCAATGGCTGAATAGCATCCTCAACAAAAACAACATCACGACTAACCAGAATGCTTTTAGTCTGTGGATGATACAGATGATAGCCTTTACTTTCAGAACTGTACCCAACAAAAATACATTTTATTGCTTTATCATCCAATTTTCTGTGATGTTTTTCAGGCACTAATGCATATGCCAAACAACCAAAAACACGCAAATGAGCAACAGATGGCTTGCGATCATGTCAAGCCTCATATGGAGTGATAGACTGCAGCGCTTTAGTGGGACACCTGTTAAGTACATATGCTGCACACATGACAACCTCAAGCCAGAAACTATGTGGTAAAGCCTGACTCTTGACCATACACCTTGCCATCTCCATGAGTGACCTGTTCTTTCGTTCAGCAACTCCATTCTATTGAGGTGTATACATCATTGTACACTGGTGTTTTATCCCACGTTCAGCCAGAAATGCATTAAAATCAGAAGACATATATTCCCCCCCTCGATCAGATTGGAGGGTGCCCATTTTACATGCTGACAGACTGGTTTTCATGCCCTTTCTGCAGGAAGCCATGGGGCTGAAAAAATACACTTCTTCATGCAAGTCACCATTTAGAAATGTTTTTTTAATGTCCAACTGATGTACATTCCAACCATGATGAGCTTCAAGTGCACATATATTACGAATAGTAGTCATTCGACAAGTAGGAGCAAAGGTTTCATCAAAATCAATGCCTCTTTCCTGTGCATAACCCTTTGCAACAAGCCTAGCCTTATACGTGTCCATTATTCCATTAGGTTTATGCTTCAACTTGTATACCCACTTAGTGCCAATGGCCTTCTTGCTAGGAGGCAAGTCACATAAAGACCAGGTACCACTTTTCATGATAGCATCATATTCAGATTGCATTGTAGCTATCCAATGTTCAGAATTTTGTGCTTCATCAAACGAAATAGGTTGAGTCTCATCACTGAGACTAGAGGCAACCATAGCATAGAAATCTGATGCAAAAGAGGCACTATGAGAGTCTTATCGAGTACGATATGATAGAAGTGCATCTAATTTGTTGTCATGCAAACCATGCACCAGCCATTTTGGCATAGTTTTTGCTTGCTCAATATCAGCTCTCTCATCAACAAGTGCATCATGTTAATCTGCATCAGAATTGGAATGATCTGCAAAGGCTGAGAAGTTGCCTCATTAGGACAAGCACTAGACTGTCCACCTGTAAAAAAAGGAAGCAAAGTATCATACATGTCTTTGGAGCTAACAGATGTCTCCTTAGTACATGAAAGTAACGGTTGAATAGCATCTTCCACAAAAACAACATCACAACTAACCAAAATGTGTTTAGTCTATGGATGATGCAAACAATAGCCTTTACTTTCAGAACTATACCCAACAAAAATACATTTTACTGATTTATCATCCAATTTTTTGCAATGTAGTTCAGGCACTAATGCATATGCCAAACAACAAAAAACACACAGATGAGAAACAGATGGCTTGCAACCATGCCAAGCCTCATATGGAGTGATAGACTACAATGCTTTAGTGGGACACCTGTTTAGTATATATGCTACACACATAATAGCCTCAAGCTAGAAACTATGTGGTAAAGCCTGACTCTTGACCATACACCACACCATTTCCATGAGTGACATGTTCTTGTTTAGCATCTGCATTCTGTTGAGGTGTATACGGCACTGTACATTGATGTTTTATCCCATGTTCAGCCAGAAATGCATTAAAGTGAGAAATTAAAAAAATTTCAACCAAAACCAAAAATTTTAGAGGCACATACACACTTCGGAATTTTTTTTGAGTGGATATACCCATGCATGCCTGGAAAAATCATCAATGAAAGTCACAAAGTAAAGATAGTTTCCAAAAGAAAGTGTTTGTATAGGACCACACCATCACTATGTACAACCTGCAATTTCTAAGTAGCCTAAACTGAACCATCTTTTGGAAAGGAGGAATGCTGCATTTTGCCAAAAATACAGCCTTCACACTCATGTTTTTGGGGTGCTTCATTTTGGGCAAAGAGGACACCATATCAGATTTTTGCAGGCCTAGCAAACTAACAAAATTCAGATGACCAAAGTGTGCATGCCAAAGCTTTGCATCTAACATAGCCTGAGAATCATGTACTACACATGCCAAATCATTCACAAATCTTTCATAGTCTATGAGCTTATACAACCCACGACATAAAATGCCAGAAGCAATAATCATGTCGCCATTTGACAGATCATGAACTATGCCTCTGTCATCAACAAATTTCACAGCCAAGCCAATCTTGGCTAATGCACAAACAAATTTTTCTTGATCCCTGGCACAAACAAATCATCTGACAAAGTGAAAGAACTACCATCAACAGTAATCAAAATGATCTTACCAACTCCCATAATAGGATAAGAGGAGTTTTGGCACATGTAATAGTATTCCTTGTAGGGGCAACTCAAGTGAAGTGAAGAAACTGCGCTGCGAGGTAATATGTTTGGTTGCCCCACTATCAAAATACCAAACATCTGAGTCTACTGCAAACATACACTGCTTATGAGAAGATGGTTCAAAACTGCAAATAGTAGTAAATGCCCATTCTTCATTCTGCACAAGATCAACAAACTCTATTTTTGGTGTAGAGGCCTCTACAACAACCATTCCGCCTCTTTCTTCTTTGCCTCTTTAGCAGCTACTTTTGGACAACTCTTAATGACATGATCATCTACTTTACAGTATTTGCAAAACAATTTCTGCTTTTCTGATTTCTTCTCATCTTTGTCTTCCTTCTTTGAATGTGCAGCATTTGCAGATTTCTACTTACTAGTAGAAGAGCTCCATTTACCTTTGCCCTTCTGACTAGCCAGGAAAGCTTGATCTGTAATGTGCATTATAGACCTGTTTTGTCTAGACTGGTCTTCTTGAATCAAAACAGAAACCAACTCTTCAAATGTTAAGGCATTTGGATTGCCTTTCATCATCAAACAAAGAGTAGAAGCAAAACTCTTATATGAGTTGGGAAGACCATTCAGGATAGTATGCACAAGTGAACTGTCAGGAAGGACTTCATCTACAGAAATCAATTGTTCCTTCAAATCCTTGATCTTTGTTAGAAAACTATCCATAGAATCACCTTCATTCATGTGCTTACTCTCCAACTGTTTTCACAGGTAAGCAACACGAGCCTCATTCCTAGCCTGGCACAATGTGGTAAGTGTATCCCGAGCATCCTTAGCTATTCTACAAGAGCAAATGTGAGGAATAATGGCATGTTTGATAGACAAAGCTATCAATGCATGTGCCTGAGTATCTCTACCATCGCAACAAATTTGCTCTACAGTAGGTGCAACAGAAATAGCAACACAGGAATCTGTAGAATATCAC
The DNA here is from genome assembly GCA_020310875.1 of Ceratopteris richardii. NCBI lineage: Eukaryota > Viridiplantae > Streptophyta > Polypodiopsida > Polypodiales > Pteridaceae > Ceratopteris > Ceratopteris richardii. The sequence continues at coordinate 98,130,136 of CM035444.1, read as the reverse complement.
CCATCTTTGACACCATCTGCATCAACTTCAGTACCTGTATTCTTAAGTATAATAGGATGTCTTTCAACACCCTGCACAATATTCCATAGTCCTTTTGCGACCAATACATGACGCATCATATAAGCCCACAATGGGTAATTCATACCATCCAACTTATCCCCAACATCCAACATACGAAATACATCACTGATTTCAGCCATGACCACTGACTAAAATACCCTGATGCAAAAAAAAAGATTGTATCTGAAAGAGTTGAATAGAACTACCATGACAATTTCTACTAAACCTATAGCACACTTCGAGAAGATTATAGTGGCAAATCAAAACTGGTATATATCTTTGGCACAAAAAGACAAAATAACATGCACAAGCATTACACAAAAAGATGAAAGACCTTGAGTATGCTTACCAAATTTTGTGCGATTCTGAGACTGCAACCGGAGAGGTGTTGATGATGCCCTAGATGAAGCGGTGACCTACTCTGATACCAATTGTTGGAGTTAGACGTCTATGGAAGCACGCAAACAGCACGAGGAAGAAGAAGAAGCTTGGAGCACAACAACACAATACTGAATGTATTACCACTAGAATGTATGAAAGATAAGGAGCCCATTAGGGCAATAGGCATATATAGAAGCTAGGGGAAAAACCCTCCTAAAGAGAGAAAAAAGTACCTTGATAGTCCTAGAGCGTTCACACACATCACTACCTAAATATATCAACAATGCACTATGTGGACTGTCGAAACAGAGTGCATGGGCGGAGATTGCACCCAATATTGCATTTTGTCTCGTCTCCTGGCGTGTCTATTTTTTTGTGTGTTTTTAGCACCCGTAACCTTAGTGTGTGCGTAAGCAAGATCCTGATAACATAAAGTATAGATGGTGGCTTGGAACTTTGGTTGAGTATTTAGAAGACTCATCAAAGACTACATCTTTTGGGATAGCGATGGAGTGATTTCGATATCATACAATCTATATGCATATTGTTCACTATATCCAGTAAACATATGTTTCTTTGACTTAGAGGATAGCTTGTGCCATTCTTCCTTAGGCACATGAGCAAATGCATCATTGCCAAATATTTTGAAGTATTCTACATTGGGATTTCTACAAAATAAGCCTCAAATGGTGTTCAATTGTGGAGTTTATTGGTAAACTCTCGACTGAGTATCTGCATGGCAAGCTGTGTAACTTCAACCCAAATTTTGAAAGGTAAAGCCTTTTGATGAATCGTGGTTAGGGATATATTCCTTTTTGGTAGCTCATGTTGAGATGGAGTATGAGATTTTGTGACTTGGAACTTGATGCCTTTCTGCTTTAAAAAATTGTCAAAGTCACAATTTATAAAGTCACCACCACCATCTAATCAGATACTATTGACAAACATGGATGCTTCATTCTCAACTTGATAGTTCCATTCTCTAAATTTGGGGAATGTTTCAAATTTTGACTTGAGGAACTACACTCAAATATATCTTGTGTGGTTGTCTACTAAGAGAAAGAAGTAAAGCGACCCACTCAAAGATGGTATATTCACATGTCCACCAAACATCGATGTGGACAAGGGTTAGAGGATTCCATGATTGGGTGGATGCCTCTTTTAGTATTGGAGCCCAATGATGTTTTCCTTGAGTGCATACTTGGAAAACATCTTGAACTTGACTGATCTTTGGAAAATCTTTAATCAATTGTGATGATGATATCCTGATAAGACATGATGTATACCCATATCTTCGATGTCCTAACCCATGATTGGGTGGATACCTCTTTTGGTACTAGAGCCCTATGATGTTTTCCTTTTCCTTGATTGCATGCTTGGAAAACATCTTGAACTTGATTGATCTTTGGCAAATCTTTAACCAACTATGATGATGATATCCTGATAAGACATGATGTATACCCATATCTTTGATGTCAAAGTATTGAGATGGATTATTTAGTGAGGAAACATGAGAGCTTATATAAGTCTTATCTTCTATACCTTGGGCTATAATAACTTGAATCATTGGATAAATCACATTGACTAAGGCATTATCAAACAATACGTGCTTGTGATGATTGGTGATAGTTTTTACTATAAGGAGATTTCATGCAAAGTTTAGGTACAAATAGTAAATTGGACAAATCTTTGCATTATCCTTTGTGATTGGGTGACTTTGACTTTGCCTTTGCCTTCGATCGGGAGACACTTATTATTGCCTAGGAAAATTTCTCCTATGTGTTCTTTTAGCTCTTGAAAGGATTCTCGATCCTTGCACATGTGGGATGTGGCAATGCTATTGAATATCCAATATCAAAAGGAGCTTGAAGTAATCAAGGCATTAGCTTCAGTTGAGATGAATATGTCTTTGCTAGAAAAATGTGACCTATGTGTGGATGACTTTGAATTACTTCTAAATGTAGATGCCTTTGAGTTGTTCTTTTTCTTGTAACAATACTTCTTGATGTGGCCTAGTTTCTCACGATAATTACATATGAATTTCATTTTAGAAGAAGTGTTGGATGCTTGCTTATGATTATTTCTAGATTGATGATTAGGTTGCTTATAATTGTTAAAGGGATCCTTGTCTTTCATAGTTGTTTCTTGAGATGAAAAAGACTTTGTGCATGAGTCATGTAATAACAAAAGTCTTTAGACTTCTTCCCAAGTCAACAATTGTCCTCTATTGTAGAGGACTATGACAAAAATTTTGTATGGACTAGGGAGCTTTTTTGGGAATTGAACTCACAACCTCCTAGCTAGGAGTACGATGCTATAACCACAAGCCCCAAAAGCCATGGATGAGGATTATTGTTGGCAGTAGTAGTGGCCACAAGCATTGGTGCAAAGGAAGCATGTAAAAAATGGTGAATGACGGTCAAAGGGGGATCACTTCATTAAATTTTCAAGATTCATTCAATTATAATGATCAATCTTTAATTGAAACACTAACAATGATTAATTACTAATCCTTATAACAAAGAAACACACAATCTTATCATGCGACATTCCTTTTTGTACAAGTCCAGGAGTTCTCGAGCTTCAGGAGCCTAAGTAGACCTTGAGTACCAATTTTCATAATTTTTAGACTTTGTTTGTGAAGTACTTCTATGCTAATGCACGATGGGAGACTCTTCTTTTTGAGAGCTCCGCAATGATACCCTTGCTGTAGAAACCCAAACTTCGATGTTGCACATTGGCAAGTCATAAGAGGACTTCCCAACAATCAACATATCATCGAAATAAAGTATCAAGCGTATCAAGCTGTCATCTAGGCATCTCAATGATCCTCATTTCTTCCAGAATAGCCGTGAGACTTCATAAAAGCATCAAAATTTTGGTACCATTGTCTAGGGGACTATTTAAGTCCATATAAGCTCTTCTTCAGCTTACAAATTAGATTTTCTTTGCCAAGAACTACATAGCCCTCTGGTTGTTCCATATAGATCTCGTCTATAAGATCTCTGTGAAAGAAAGCAATTTTCACATTAATTTGAACTAGCCCTAAGTCCTCCATTGCAACGAATCCAAGCAACATTTGTAGGGTAGTCATCTTGACCACTTGAGATAAGATTTCCTCGAAATCAACACCATGTTGTTGCTTAAAACCCTGCAACAAGTCGTGTCTTATACTTCATAGAAACTCCTCTAGACTGACAAAAAAGGTTGAATTCATGTGAGGTGTACTCACCCCCATTATCTAAATGTAAAGCCTTATGCTTAGTTTCTTATTTAGTTTCAACTAAAGCAAACCATTTTCTGAAGGTAGGGAATACCTCATGTTTCAATTTGATAGGATATACCCATACTTTTCTAGTAGTATCATCTATGAAAGTGGCAAAATAAAGAGAACCACCTAATGACCTTGTGGGCATAGGACCACACACATTTGTATGAATGAGATCTAAAGGCTGAATTGAAGAGTCAATGTGTGTTTTATGCACAATCCTAGTTTGTTTTCCATATTGAAAATGCTCATAGAATGAAAAATCAAAGAAGGTAAGTAGTCTGAACGAAAAATATTTTCCATTCCACTACGAGATATGTGGCCCAAACAGCCATGCCAAATACAAGCCATAGGTTGTTCAATAACAGCTAACAAGTGTTCTTTCTATGATACAAATAAAGGATAAAGTGAGCCAACTTTGCTTCCCTTTGCATTAACCAAATTGCCCTTCGGGAAAAGGCTATTGGAAGTACATCGAAGGAGAGAATGAAAATGCTCCACAGTTACCAGAAAGGAATCGGATTATAGATCAGGCAAGAGCATATGAGGAATGGAATCAAGGAGCATGAAAGGTAATGTATTGGCTATCTGTTAGCATACGTGATAGCATGATTGGACACATATAGGATGCCAAGACTCGAAAAGAGGCTTGGAACAGTTTGGTCACATTGTATGAGACCAATACAAAGGCACAAAAATTGCAACTCAAGAATAAGCTGCATACATTGGAGAACAAGAGCATGTCGATAAGTGACTATACCTTGAAAATCAAAAGCATATGTGAGTCACTTGCATCTATTGGCATGAATGTAGATGATGATGATAAGCTGGAAGTCTATCTTTGTGGTTTAGGTGTTGCATATAAGCAGTTCAGAACTTCTATACAGACGAGGGAAAATATTCTGAATTTTGTTGATATGGTATCACTATGGATTGGACATGCAAACTTGCAAAGGCTGAAATCGATGCAATCAAAGGAGATTGTCCATGGACTACCGAATTTCAAAGTTGCAAAAATGCAAAAGGTATGTGAAGCATGTCAATTTGGTAAATAGTCAAGATCATCATTTCCACATGACAAGCATGTTAGTGATAATGTACTAGGAAGTAGTACATACAGATGTTTGGGGAAGAAAAGACCACATCTATGGGCGGTTGTAGGTTTTATGTTACTTTCATTGATGACCATACACACAAAGTATGGGTATATTTCATGAAAGAGAAGAGCGAGGTGTTCACTCACTTCTAGAATTTTAAAGCTATGGTGGAAAAGTAGACGGGGAAGTACATTCAGACATTAAGATCTGATGGAGGAGGTGAATACATGTCAAATGAGTTTAGCAGTTTTCTAAAAAATCATGGAATTCGGCGTTAGTTTTCATGTAGGTACACACCACAACAGAATGGTGTTGTTGAATGCAAAAATAGACATATTACAGAAATAGCAAGAGCCTTGATGGCTGAGAAGAATATGCCTCATCATTATTGGGCAGAAGCTATGCATATTGCTGTATACGTCATGAACATAACTCCGACTGCTGTTGTACATCAAGTTACACCTGAAGAGAAGTTTACAAGTAAAACACCAAACTTATCACATTTGAAAGTTTTTGGCTATATTGCATATGTACATGTCCTAGATGAATTGAGGACGAAGCTTGATCCAAAGGCAGAAAAGTGTGTCTTCATTGGATACTCCCTTGAGCAAAAGGAATATAAATGTTATAACCCACTCACACGACAGGTAAAGGTGAGTAGAGATGTGGTATTTGATGAAATGTCAAGCTTTTATGCAGATGCCAAAGAAGGGCAAAATCTTGAACCAAATGACAAAGAAAATGCTGAAAAATCAAGTGCAGAATCTCAAGTTTTGAGTGGACCAGATGCATCACCAAGCACTAGTTCCAACTCAAATCCATGGAGTGGAAGATTGCGTGGAAATTTCAGTCCAACAAATTCATCAAATACATCCAAGAGAGGTAAAGAAAAGCTTTTTGCAGGTCATAAAACATGTGCAGGTTTTGAAGACGTTGATGGAGATTCAAGCGGTTCAGAAAAGAGTCTTGATGAGGAACTTGGTCTTCCCTCTGTGAAGACTCCAGGAGTAAGAAGGGCACATGCAGATGATACAAGGAGAAGTGACCCAAGACCAAGAAGATATGGGAGGATGCAGAATTCAATGCAATGATTGATGTATGACAGTTATATGGCTCGTCATTGTGCCTACATGACAAAGGTAATACAAGATTCTGAGCCTTCTTGCTTTGAAGATGCAATTGGAATTGCAGATTGGGAAAAAGCTATGGATGAGGAGATGGCTGCACTTTATGGAAATGATACATGGAAGCTGGTTCCATTGTCGTAAGGAAAGAAACCCATAGGCTGCAAATGGGTTTACAAGGTAAAGCATAATGCTGATGGTAGCATAAGTAGGTATAAAGCACGATTGGTAGCTAAAGGATATGCACAAACATATGGCATTGATTATGAGGAAACATTCAGCCCTGTAGCTAAAATGTCCACTGTCAGAACACTTGTTGCATTAGCTACAACAAAGGATGGACTTTGCATCAGATGGATGTGAAGAATGCTTTCCTACATGGTGAGTTACAAGAAGAAGTATATATGGACCAGCCACAAGGATATGAAGATTCAAAGCATCCAGAATATGTTTGCAGGTTGCAAAAGTCTTTGTATGGGCTGAAGCAAGCCCCTCGTGCATGGCATGCAAGGATTGCTGATTACTTAACCAGCATTGGGTTTTCTATGTGTGATGCAGATCACTCACTATATGCAAGGAAGGCTGATGATGGCATCACTATTGTGGCTATTTATGTTGATGACCTGATTATAGGTGGTGATAATGAAGGAAGCATCAAAGAGGAAAATCAACTTCTTATGAAGGAATTTGACATGAAAGATCTTGGTGTGCTGTGCTATTTCTTGGGCATTGAGTTTATACATACAGAAATAGGTATATGGATGTCGCAAAGGCAATATGCGAATATGCTGCAAAAGTATGGTATGGCTGATTGTAAGCCAATTTCTATGCCATTAGATTAGAATTTGAAGTTGGATACTACATCAGGTGAAGCATTGGAAAATGCTACTATGTATAGGAAAATTGTGGGAAGTCTTATATATCTCACAATTACAAGGCCTGATCTAAGTTATACTGTTGGACTTGAAAGTCAGTTTATGCAGGTTCCTAGGAAGCCATATTTGGATGCTCTGAGGCGCACTCTACGTTATGTGAGTGCTACTTTGGATTATGCATTGTTTTATGAGGCTAGTGTAGATTTGCAGGTTTATGGATACACCGATGCAGATTGGGCTAGTAGCATTCCAGGTAGAAGATCTACTAGTGGTTTTCTATTCTCACTTGGGAGTGTAGCTATTACATGGAGCAGCAAGAAGCAACCCACTGTTGCTTTGTCGAGTATAGAGGCTAGGTATAGAGGCGCTACAATGGCAGTATGCGAGGCATCATGGCTAGAAATACTACTTGCAGATTTAGGTGTGGAAGTGGGGAAACCTATCACTATTTATTGCGATAATCTTAGCAGCATACATTTAGCATGGAATCCTGTTTTCCATGCTAGAACAAAGCATATCGAGGTACATTATCACTTCATCAGAGAGAAGGTATTAGCAGGTGATATTGATCTTGTTTATGTGAGAATAGATGAGCGGGTTGATGATATTTTCACCTAAGCACTTGGAGCTCAGAAGTTGAAGAAGTTTCGGGAGATGCTTGGAATACAGGATATGGCGTTGAGCTTGAGGGGGAGTGTTGAGATATCAAGCTCAACATGTGATGATCCAGGATGACACATACCAATTTTTCGTTTCTCTGACATGTATAGTGGTCACGCCGATATATGTCAGGGATACTTCATTGAGCTTTATTAGATTTATCTACCGAGAGTGATGACACATTTGTTCCTTGCCAGCTCACCCATTCGCGGACATTAGGTCTTTCCTTATGTACTGATCTTTATATATTGCACTTGTTGTATTCTTGTTTTTAAGTCTTTTTTGTACATTCCTTTTTATGTAATAGAAGAAGAAGAAGAAGATAATTCTCCCTTGCTTCAATTTGTGTGTGTGCTTCTCCTTGAGAGTGAGAGTGTATGTGTGATCTCTCTTCCTTATCTCCTTCCTCGCGACAATTGAGAGAAACTACACCCCCATCGAGAGAGAGGGATTAGGTTTTGTTTATATTGTAAAGAAATTCAGACATTACTTGTTGGCAAACAACTTCAAATTCTTTACAGACCATCAAGCATTGTTATACGTATTCAACAAGCCTTGTAACACAGGAAGATTGGTACGATGGTTTGTGCTATTAATGGAGTATCTATGATACGGGGAAGTTAGGGTATTTTCTTGGCACATAAGTTGCATATAGGCAAGATGAAGTCATTTTAATGTAGAAGAAGCACATCCAAGGATGTGTTTGAGAAGATTTGTATGATAAAATTTAAACCCATCTCTACCAAGATGAGTTATAAGTATGGTGACCTTCATGAAGATGCATCTTTCTCTAGATTGATTTATGGTTTTCTTTATTATGCCACTATCACGAACTCAAACATAACATATGCAATTGGACTCTATCTCGATTCATATTTGTATTCCTCTTCAACAAGTGATCAATCGATTGCAAATCCAACAAAAGTACTTCTTTGGCGCATGTGAAAGATTCATGGTTGAACTCGTTTGGATGAAGCTATTGATACACACTAGGAGTAGACGGAAGAAGATGATAAACACATTAAGACCATTTAGTGATGCTCGCTCTCTCCCTTGGGAGGTGAATTTTGTGGATCAAACTCTCGAGGCACACTAGTAGTGGAGGGCAAAAGCAAACTCCATCTCCACCATTGGCACTCGCTCTCTCCATTTGAGCTCAACTCTTTTGGGTGGAGGCACATGGCAACTCTTTTGGGTGGAGGCACATGGCGAACATATCCGCACCATTTGGTGACACCTTTGAAATACTTTCCCATACTTTTGGCACGCCTAAAAATATGAAGAACCTTCGAAAGTCATTAGAGCAGAAAAAGCAGGGCCCAGGTACTACTTGCTGTGAGTTCAATCTTCGAATGCTATCAGCTATGTAAGTTTTAAGGGAATGGCTATCTGTACCTCAGAAATATACAGGGTTTAAGGCTGGTTGAAGAATGGATGCGCTGTTTTCTGTTCAGCCACCATGCTGTTTCAGCCACCAGAGATTTCGGCGTAGGGATGTCTTCCCATACTTCCCCATGCATGCATATTTTCATTCGAAGGCCTTTGTACAACAGTCCAACTCCACAGTGACTTATTCTGCAGGCGGCTTTAAATGTATTTCTTCTAAGCCTCCTAAGACCTGGTCATGGAGCACGAGTGAAAGAAGGCAAGTTTACACGCCATGTTTTAGCTACAAAAGGGCTCCAGGTGAACCTGCAGAGAGAACAATTTCGGTTCCTTTGCTTCTGTACAGGTCTCTTTTGCTCGTGGGCATCGGGCTTGGTATCGCACATCCAGCAGTAGCTGGTGCACCTGTTACATCAGAGGTCTTTGTTCAGCAAGTAGTAGGGAAAGCTGCTCGAGGTACAGCAGAGAATAGTGCTACACAGACTGAAAAGAAGGTTATAGGGGATAGCAGTATATCAGAAAAGCCTTCTCAAGCACTGTCTGTGGATAACGCCCAGCTTGACTTAGACGAAACATTCTGGAAGGACTTTGACCTCTCTAGAGGTTCTATGTTTGCAATTCTTAAAAATGTCCTTGATAGTGATCCAAATGATCGGGATGCACTTGAGTGCTTGGCGAAGATTCTAGTTGACAGTGATACTCCATCACATTCTTTGCCTGTAATCGAGAAGCTTGAGCTACTAGAACCGGGTGAGGTGGAATGGAGATACTTGAAAGGATTTGCATATGACATGATTGGTGAGTTCAAGAAGGCGAAGGAGATCTATCAAGAAATCTTGAAAGTTGAGCCATATTCCTCGAAAGCCATACAAGTGTGGATCTCGATAATCTGAAATTTGTGTGGTTTACTGGAAAGAAGTCTCAGTTCTTCTGCTAATGCAGGCAGTCTTGATGTTTTTAGGGACTGATGATGGCAATGGATGAATTAGATGAAGTCGATGAACTTGCAGATGTGGTAGATCAGACTGTAAATAGAGCTAGGGACGAGGACAACATTACGGAGGCTCGTAATATTGTGATGCTGATAGGGCAATTTTTTATGATGAAGGTATGATAATTTGTTTGCATTGATTTGATTTTGATGTACTTCATATGCGCAGAAAGGCCTGATATAGGTAGTGAATCAAATGTAGAAAGGGAACTTCTGAAGCTTTTTACTTTTATTCGTCTAATGAGCTTTCTACAATATAGTAAGAGTGACTAAAAGTTTTCATGAAAGGTGTGCTGTTGGCACATTGGATTTTGCTGACTGATTTCAATCTCATTGAGGGGTGTAAGGGATAATGAAATCAAAATCTCAGAATTGATGTGATTGTGCATGCATAACCATCCACACATTTTCCTTAATTTGTGAGCTTATACAGCCCACAATATAACATAATAGGTGCAATTATTTACTGGTTTGCAGAGAAGAACTCTGAGAAGGGACGAGCTCGTGTGATTCACACATTATAGATGACTAAAATGGCTGATCCACCCATCCACACGACCATATGCAGATAAGGCCACTATGAATGCTCATACACCATACCTCTCTAACACACTTTACCAACGTAACTTGAGGCCTAGAGGCCAAGGCCTTCTAGCCTCTCAATAGTGATCTAGGGTTTAATAACCGTACTTTGTAACATTTCCTTCCCTTTAGTTCCATTTTGTCCTCAAATTGGCATTGGGAGGTGTTTGGGAAAGGTTCTCTAATGGTCACTCCCACTTTCGCCTATATACAAGGTACATAATCGTCCACTATCCCCCAAAACTTATACACCTAGTTTACACACTATTACTCCCATACATGTAACATTATCTAAGTGTCATAAGTCTATATGATGTGTCCGTGGTGGAGCAATAATATATAGAATGAGGGTAGAATTCTATGAAGATAATAAACCATATAAAATAGAAGAAATTCCCATAACAAAAGTGATTTCGAACCCTTCTTGAACCAATATAATAGATTTCCCCTCATTTCACTCTAGGCATTCCTAACATTGGGTGTACTCTCAAGAAATAGTTTTAACCTAAACTATCCTTGTGTCCAAATGCAAAGTCTATCATCTCCGCTCATATATCCTTGGCTTGTCATTGATATAAAGTAGACTAAATTCTATTGGAAGAGTCCTTATTGACATTGAAGTACAAAGCCTTAGTCTTTCTCTTCCTCTTTAAGATCAGATGATCCAAGAGTATCAATATTTCCTAAATGGTGCTAAGTCATCATCCTCATGACTTATAACAAATAAGAGATTGATCCTTTCTATGGGTCGGATTTATCCCGTTCCCGACTCCCTTCCAACTCTATAATGAAAAATCATTACTTTAGAGTCTACTTCCATTTTTTAATGCCAATAACTAGATCTTCCTCATCTAGTCAAAGACCATCAATGGAAATAGACAATAAGTTCTCATCTTAGAGTCGTCAACTTTTAAGTGAGACTCAATTTAACGACTCTGACTAACTGCACTCCTTATTGCTTTGGATTGAATATTGCTACCCTATCAAGGCAATCTTAAAGATAAAGTCCATCTAGACTATTTCACTAGGACTTGAGAGCAAGCTAGAGCCTAGATCTACTTCCTATAGAGACAAACCCCTTCTCAAACTTCTCTCCAAGTAAACTAGACTTACTTCCACTGAAGTAATTAGTCTAAGTTGAATCTTTTCGATTCTTTCCCTTTTATAACTAAATTCGTACTTGATAGATTCATGTACACTAGATTGGTCTCTATCTCCAATCTCAACTCGTGTTATAAGATTAGAATTTTAGAGCTCAAACAAGATAAGGTTTGTACACAAAGTACTTGACCAGAAACCCTATGAGCTAGGTAGGTCTAAGTTGCACTTAAGTAACTACATTAATTATTGGGTCAAAAGCAAGTCAACAAGATTGTTCAAATTTACAAGATGCTCTTTGAAGGATTCATCATCATCTCTAGATATCTCACGTATTCTACTTCTATTAGGTGTTGGTCTAGATCATTTAGGACGTAGTAAATCAATTTCTTGCTATCAAGAGTTTCTTTGGCATAAAACTCCAAAAAGGAAAATTGGAGCTACCCTCGAAAAGGTCATTAGGAGACAATATTCCAAGTACACTAGATTGGGCTCTATCTTGTTGGAAGTGTAGTAGGCCCAATAATAATTCACTGGATCTTTCCAACGCTTAAAACCTTGAGCACATACACACCTTGAACCAAATAAGAAAGATGAATGATTGCAAAAATAGACAAGAGACTAGACAAGTGAAATGAGTAGTTAAAGGCTACTCCAACGAATATCTACTAAATAATAACTATACAATGTGTGTAATATACAAAATTTGGATAAAAGGCTGAATATAGAATGGATCTAGGTACATAAATTGGAGATAAGTGTGCCTAAGAGCTAGAGAAAGTGCAAGTGTGCTTCAACTAGAAGAAAGAATAGGATTGTTTATGAAAATGGGCCTGTGTGCCGTAATTTGGGCAAAATTCTGCAACCACAACAGAATTTAGGGTTCCTTCTTTGAAATAAACAACCAGAGCAGCTTCTATTGAGGTAGTAGGTAAAAGACATGGTAGAGCTTCAAGTCTTGAAGAATAATAGAAAATAGCAGCCAGTTACAATACTCAGAAGGTACGCACACTCTTATGTGTATAAAGAAGAAAAGGGCAGCAACAAATCACCAAATATCAGCAAGATGACCACCTAGGAGCATCACCCTTACCTGTGAACACTTAAAAGTGTTATGTGATATATGAGTGCCCCTCATGTGTCCTTATATAGGCTAGGACCCCAAAAACAAAACTCTCATGTAAAAGCACCACCAAAAGCTAAAATCGTAAAAATTTAGGAATTTTTTCTTGCTTTTGGTTAATTATAACTACAAATTTAAGTTGAGGGGATTTTAGACCTCCTTTTTTGATAAAAGTTTGTATATTTGGAAAGAGCATAAAGAGCTCTACAAGATGATGTATTAAGATTTGAAAGCACAATATAAAAAAATTAAGGTTTCATTTTTGATAGGGTTTTAGGTCCCTAATTGTGACATGTTAGATATCAATTGAAAGCTCTTCTGAAGATATATAAAAATTCCTTTTTTAACCTTCTTTGACCATTTTGATCATTTTTGAAAATAATGGTTTGCTAGAGTTTAGGGTTTAGAACCTCAATTGAACATTGTTTTCCAACATATTTCCCATCTCAGCCCTTCTGATAAGATTATGATTCTAGAGCTCAAACAAGATAAGGTTTGCACACAAAATATTTGATAAGAAACCTTATGAGCTAGGCAGGTCAAAGTTACACTTAAGTAACCACAATACTTACTACGTCAAAACCAAGTCAACAAAATTGCTCAAATTTACAAGATGCTCTTCCAAAGTGAAATAAAGGTTTCTCATACCAATGTATGCACACAAGAAACTAAAAAAGCCATGACTAGAACAATTACTTGCTAGAGTATGTCAATAGATGCGCTTCCAAAGTGAAATTAAAGTTTTTCTTACCAATGTATGCATACCAATGTCTTGATGCAACAAACTAAAAAAGCCATGAAAAGAACAATTACTTGCTAGAGTATGTCAATAGAAATCTCTTATTGTACTTAAGTATGCATAAAGATTCCTTTAAGCACTTTTTGTACCAAAGTACATACACAAACTAGTGGTCAAGATATAAGACTAATTATAAACTTGTAGTGCAAATAGAAATCTACCTTGGACAAAGTCAAGTACTATGGAAGCAAATCAATTGAGAGGAGCAAAACAAGGTGCATATAGTCTCTAGATTGATGTGCACTATGTAATGACAAAAACAAGTTCAAGAGAGAAACACAAAAGTTCTAGAATCTGAAATTTACCAAAAATTGAGTAAAATTCAGATCTTATACCTTTCTCCACAAGTGAAGATAGAGACAAGGCATGAAGAGGCTAGAATAATATCTCCAAAGCAACCTCTTTCAAAAGAGTAGAGAGATTTTTAAGTGCATGAGCATTCACTCCTCCACCATGTCTCTGTGTAGAAGGACGACTCCAAGTGTTGTAGACACACCAATCTCCAAGCTCCAACTTCCAAGACAAAAATATGTGTAGAATGGATGTTTATGTGTCTACAAAACATGTTTTATATGAGTTATTTGCTGCCCACAAAAACAGCCCAATAAGTTGCTTAATTTACGCAAATTCTAGTTTAGGCCTTATAAGTTTTTTCGCCAAGCTTATTTATGACTGATAATACTTTCCCTCGGCTTTTCTTTAGATGACATGTCTTTAACAATCACCATTGGGTTTGTTTTAATTTCTTTTAATGAGATGTTGCCATGTGGCGATTAAAATGCATGTGCTTTCGAGTGTAAATGTAGAAAAATAGGATTTGCACTTGAGGATTTATACGAGGGTGAATGTATATGTTTTGAAAGCTCTCATTGAGTACTTCAAGAATATGTGATTATTGCCATTTTGATAATGTTTGAACATTTATGAAGAAATGGTTGACTTTTTGACCTTCCTGAATCTAAAAAGATTATTTATGAATTTGTAAAATGAATGAGAAGTAAAGTCTTAAAATAACACAAATTAGAATTTTAATGAAAACCCAAAACCTAAAATTCTAACAAGGGGGGGGGGGGAGGGAGAGAGAGAGAGAGAGAGAGAGAGAGAGAGAGAGAGAGAGAGAGAGAGAGAGAGAGAGAGAGAGAGAGAGAGAGAGAGAGAGAGAGAGAGAGAGAGAGAGAGAGAGAGAGAGAGAGAGAGAGAGAGTTTTTACGTCTATTAGGAGGCCGAACTCGGCCTATGAGACAAATCAATGTTCATGGGTGTGTCTTTTGTCAATCAGAAAAGATAAAAGTGCTGAAAAAATTGGTAAGCGGATATAAATCTCTGTAGTATGCATGTGGAGATGCCATGAAAGTGGGGGGGTGTATGGAGTACTATATCTATGATAGACTATATGCAAAAGGGTAGTACAAGCATGAGAATGCATCTGAGTGGCTAACTAGCTCCATCCTGTACTAATGGGTGGTGTAATATGTGGTACATAGGTGGATGTGGAGTCAAGGCTTCCCTGATGGCTGCAAAGGGATCAACTGTCATCCGGGATCATCTCTTCTCCATGGCGCGTTGGTCACGAGCCTAGATCTCTGCAACATGGTGTCGCTGAAGTCTCGGGGCCCGATATCCTATAGCACGGGGTCATCTCCTAGCTCGAAAGGTCTGAGCATGCTGAAGAGTCACCCCTCTCAATGTGTGAGCTGAGAAGGGGAGGGCTGCTCCACGTCGTAGAACAAAGAAGTCAGTGAGCTGACTCTATGTCCCTCTTGTCTGGATTGCTGCAGTGGGTTGGAGTAGGGAATCTCTATGACTTCGTATCTCTAGTAAGACTCACCCGAGCTTTCGTTGATCTCTAGAGTCCATGATCTCTTGGAGGGTGGACTTCGCTGTAAACAATCTCATATCTGCCTCTGATGTCATCATATGCCCTACATCTGCATACAAAGCATCCTTCATCTCTACTTCCATAACCTGCATATCCACTGCTATCTGGGGATGTCTGCGACTCTGCCTGTCTCAATCTCTAGTCGGTGTGAGGAGACGCTGAACTGGCCAATCGCTACCCTCTAGCTATGAGTCATGTAAGTATCCATGTAGCGTGATCACGACTCACTGGATGAAACCGTTTGCTAGTATGCCTAAGAATTGGTCTCAATAGTGTGATAGTCTCGATCCCATGTGTGGTGTGAGCCATGTCTAACTAATGTAGAGCCATGTTTGACTAATGTAGAGCCATGTTTGACTAATGTAGAGCTGCCAGAGATCTTGTTTGAGCACAACATTCCTCTCACTACGAGAGAGGTGGATGTGAGGTGAGTCGGGGTGATACTGAGAGGGCCGCAATTTGTCCATATCAAGTCCATGACTATCAAACCAAGCCCTAACTTGAGTGTACCAAGCTCTCTCATATCTTGACTCCGATGTTTGAATAGATGCCTCAAATGCTCTGCATGTGAGTCTGTATGTAGGGGGGGGGGAGGGGGGGGGGGGAGAGAGAGAGAGAGAGAGAGAGAGAGAGAGAGAGAGAGAGAGAGAGAGAGAGAGAGAGAGAGAGAGAGAGAGAGAGAGAGAGAGAGAGAGAGAGAGAGAGAGAGAGAGAGAGAGAGAGAGAGAGAGAGAGAGAGAGAGAGAGAGAGAGATGTTAGACATTGGTCTACAAAGACCTCTATATGTGTGCGTGGGACAAGGGCTAAGGTTAGCCAAGGTCCCTAGCTCATGGGATATCCTAAGGTATCTAAGGGGTAATGGGAATAAGTGTGCATGATGGCCATATGTTCATACTAGAGCATTCCAGATCATCACTATCTTGGGTGCAAAAGGATATAAAGGATGGGAGGAGAGCTCCACACACAACTAATCAAGCTTTCATTTTCAAGCCTTCTGTAAGAGAGTTTTTAGGAAGAAGTTCTACATTTGGTAATTAGAGCAAGTCAAGGGGATTTTTTTGTTCGAACACTCTACATGTGCAAAGAGTGGGAAGTCGTGGCCCATAGTAGTCATCTTCTTCGAGAGACGGAGCCGTGGACGTGAGGACTTCTCTTTTAGAGACCATATTGGTAGTACCTATCTCCACGGCAACGACCATAACTCCTTCATTTGTTATTTAAATGGAGTGATTCCAAGTCCTATGGAATCCTTACTTTGAAAGCTATGTAGTGAACATTGGAAAATATATTTTGGCCTTAGCAAACCTTCTCTATAGAGCTTTGAAGTTGAATGTTCATGGTCAAGGAGCTTCATAGGAGGTCTTTTGTGGCATGAAGACGATCGACTTGAACTTAGGAACGCAAGCAGGGTGATTGTGATCACTTCTAGCTCTTGTGCTACCTCTGCAAGTGGACTTCCTTCATTCCATAGCAAGGTAGCGCCGGTTCGCGTATCGGAAGGATAAGCTATCACATCCGGTTCGGCTCGGTTCATTAACGAACCTTACATCCGGTTTGTTGTCAATCAGGTCATACAAGTTATATAATTTTTCGTTATTATTTCAAAATACATGCGCAAGTGCTAATAATCCTCCTTTAGTAACGAGTTGACACAACAACTATGCAGCCCCATGAGCATTGCCTTTGAGTCCATCACTAACCTTGTGTCTCACTCAGCTCATCATTGAGTACATGCTAGCATTGAGGGCCTCTCTCATGAACATGAACCTTAAATGAACAATGAGCTTGAAGCTTCAAATGTGAAAAAACATGATTATCCCTATATATTTTTATGTATATTTATCTATGTAGCGTACCTTACGAACCTTACCTTGGAGGTAAGATTCGGTTCATGTACCTTACACGTACCGAATCTTAAGAACCTTACAAACCTAACCACATTGAGCAAGAGGAAATCTACCGCATGTTACATGATGAGCTTGAGAGCGTGGATAGGAGAGTGACACGAGCTCGTTCACGTGCCATGGTGATCGACGCAGAGCTGGAGTGATCGACGATGCTGATATTGGAGAGTCAGAGACTCACACACTTCCGACAGTGACTATCAGAGAGCCAGAGTTTGACGATGAAGGAAATGTTATTTCTTTTGGAGACATTCCTTCATCATCTTCATCATCAGAGGGCTTAGACGATTAGATTTATCAATATTTTCATCATTGTATCTTCTTGTCATAGTCCACTTGATATTATATTTTGTAGTCAGGACATGGATGATGTAGTCCACTTGATGTATTGTGGTTAGTGGGTCACACATGGGTGATGATTTGAGATTCATGACTTGTTTTTTGGTAATGGATTATGGAAGTGTTGACTCTCCAAATGGAAGATGGCAGATGCTCATTGCTACTTAGTACTTTCTACTTTAAGTCTGAGACTCTGAGTACTTTTCATTTTCAAGTTCATTGTGTATGTTTCATTCAAGAATCAATTCATAATGTCAATGTTCATTGACAAATCTCATTGTAGTCTTTAGACATGCTTATGTGACATGAATTAATAAGTTAAATGTAGACATAGTTATTAGTATGTAATATGTATGTATATATATATATATATATATATATATAATCTTTACATGTATAAAAAAACCTTAACGTACGTTACGAACCTTACCTCGGGGGTAAGATTAGGTTCACGTACCTTACCCGTACCGAACCTTACGAACCTTACGAACCTAACCACCTTGCTCGTAAGCGACGGGCTGTCCATCTTGCATGAGTACGCCACCAATTGTCGAACCGGAGGCATCCGTGTGGACCTCAAATGGTTTGTCGAACTCTGGGAGTTTGAGGACAGGTGCGTTGCACATGGCTGTCGTCAGTGTTTCGAAAGTTTCCACTTCGTCGCGCCCCCATTTGAATGGTTCCTTTTCCTTGGTTAATTCGAGGAGTGGAGCCGCAATCTTGCTAAATCCTTGGATGAACCGACGGGGAAATTGGCAGAGTCCAATGAATTCCCGCACCTCCTTCACGGACTTCGGGGGAGCCCACTTCATGACCGCTTCAATTTTATGGGGTTGATGTGTAAACCACGTTCAGATACGATGAACCCCAAGAATTCAACCTTCTTCATACACAACTCGCACTTGCTGGGCTTTGCGAAAAGTCGTCGTTCACGTAGACGTTGCAAGTCGGCCCGAACGTGCTCATAATGCTCCTCTAATGTGCGGCTATAGATCAGAAGGTCTGAGGTCATCAATGTAGATGATGAGGAAGAGGTCCAACATATCTCGGAAGCCGTCGTTCATCTTCCAATAGAAAGTGATTGGGGCACCTGTGAGTCCAAACGGCATGACGAGCCATTCATAGCTTCCATAGCGCGTCCGGAAAGCGGTCTTTTCGATGTGTTCTTGTGCCACTCGAATTTGATGGTACTTGGAACGCAGGTCGATTCGTGGGAAGTATCGGGCCTTGTCGAGGCGGTCGAGGAGTTCTTCCATCACTGGGACGGGGTACTTGTTCTTGATCGTGTTCTTGTTGAGTGCCTCATAATCTATGCATAGGCGTAGGGAGCCGTCTTTCTTCTTCACAAAGAGAATTAGGGCCTCATAAGGCGAGCTACTCGATCGGATATATCCTTGTGCTTCTAACTCATGGAGTTTCCGCTTGAGTTCTTGAAGGTCGGTCTCGTTTATCCTGTATGGGGCCTGGGATGGGGGGGGGGGGGGGTTTGATTCGGAAGCATGTTGATCCGGTGTTGAACATTTGGTAAGGGGGGAAGGCCGGGCGAGAGAGTGTCTGTAAGCACATCCGTAAACTCTTCCATAAGAAATTGGAAGCTTGGGTGGCTGATCTTGGATACATCAATTGGTTTCGGTCCCGTCTCCTCCTCCATTGGCCTTAAGACACATAAGTGAACAATCCCACCTTGGTAAACGGCCCGTTTGAATTGTTTATGTGAAAGGGTCGCTTGTGGGTACTTGGATGTTGAAGGTCTTGCCTGAGACTCTCTCTCACATGTGTGTTTCTGCTTGTGGGTTTTGCATTCTGAGTCTGATGGCCAATTGGTCCGAGGGGCCTGGACCCGATTGCATTCGACGACGAGGGCCTATCTGTTCTGATCCAAAAGTACCTTGTCCACTCCTTTCCCGAAAAAGGAGATCAAGTGTTGATTCATGAATTCCAATCCTAGGATAACCTCGAACGTCTCCATGGGAATGATGAGAAAATCCAACTGACCAAACCACTGGCCTAAAGTAATGGGGACCCCTGTCGCGTGCCTCACATGACTATCTTCGCCTTGGGCAAAAACGGCCAACATGCGGAGGCGTTCGCTGAGCTTCAGTCCAAGGCGTTGAGAGCATTGTGGTGTCATGAAGTTGTGAGTGGCCCCGGTGTCTAGCATCAATGGCATCCTTTCGCCCATGAGGTCTGCCATAAGAAGACTTGGTGGATGACGGGCAGAGCAACCGAATGACATTGGGCCTTCCCTTTCGAGGTGGACGGCTTGGGTGAGGATGAGTCCTCGGAATCGTCGCTGTTGATCTCGGTGAGCGTTAGTCTTGAGGTGGATGTTTCTTCACCTAAGGGTCCCTTCGTCGTTTGCACTCTTGTATCGACTCGCTTTCTCCAACATCGTTCGGTTGGGTGGCTCCCTTGGCAGTGTTTGCATACGGGTCGAGGTCTCGCCGGTATTGGTTGGTTCGATTCGGTGATCTAGAACGCGTTGCTGGTGGTGCCGGTAGGGCCTTGAGCCCTTGTCCACGTTGGTTGTCGAGTGGCTTCTTGTATGACGCTCCTTGGTCTTTGCTTGAGGCGGTGTCCGTGTGGGTCGGTTAGAGTATGCATTGTTAAGGTGTTCTGCAATCCGAGCGGCATCTTCCCAAGTCTGCGGGTCTTGTTTCTCCACTTCCTTGCGGTAGTACGGGGAGCACCCATAGAGGAACCCATGTAGACGATCGATTGCTGCCATGTTTGGGATTCGGAGCATCAGTTTGCGGTATTGGGATACATATGGGCCGATGAACTTCTCTTGCTGTAGGTTTCGCCAGTCATCCCGTGCCTGGAATGCGGAGGGCGGTTTTGAAATGTTCCCATGAGGACAAGGCTTGCTTCCTTTGTTCCACCATGTACCACGCTGAGGCTTCATCTTGTAGGAATTGGCCGGCTATGCGCGTCCAATTGTTGCGGCCAACCCGGAGCAGCATTTGGAGGTAACTTTCCATTGCTTCAATCCATCGGTTGATGGCGATGGAGCTTCGGACGCCTCGGTACTTGTCGGGTGGGTTTGGTTTGAAGAAGCCAAAGGCGTCCAGGTCATCAAGGTCCATTGGTTTGAGTTGAGCGATCGGTGTGGGGTTTGTGGCGGTTTGATTTGGTTGGGACGTTTGGGTGGTGGTTGGCTGGGGCATTGGTTGTGGGCTTGGTTGAGGTTGCAGTTGGGGTTTGGATTGGTCCTTTGTCAGGAGATGCATTTCAACTAAGGTTGTTAGGCGGGCGAGGGTGTCTTCTAGCCGGTCTATGCGGTTGCGGACTGGGACGGGGTTGGGTGGGATTCGGTCGATCTCGGCGTTGAGTTCAGCCTCTTGGAGGCATTCATGTAACTCGGCATTCACTAGGAGTAGACGATTGAGTTCCTCTTCTAAGGCTTCTCGACGGGCCTTGTGATGTCGGCGTCGTTTGGTCACATTTTTGACGCGTTCCGTCCACGAGGTTAGACTGGCCGTGCCAATGTCATATTCGCTTGCCATGGTGGCGTGGAGCCAATCGGCGGCAACCCGGGCGGGTGAGGGCACCTAGGGGCACAGGAGAGGCTAGGGTGCGCGGGCACCTAGACGGTGAGGGTGATGGTCCAATGGGTAAAGGCGGTTGATGCCTTGCTTGAAAGGGGGAGGGCAAGCGGGTGCCTTGCTTGAAAGGGGGGGGGGCCAAGGGGTGCCTTTCTTGAGGGGGAGGGGGGGCAAGGGGCTGGCCCTTGCTTGAGAGGGAGGGAGGGTGAAGGAACTCCTGTGACGTCAAAGAACTTCCCACAGATGGGCCAAGACGTTAGATGGCGCTGCCAGCACTGGCATGACAGTCCGCCCGTCCAAAGGCTTCCCCTAGGGTCGTTGCTCTGATACCACTTGAGATGTTCAACCCAAGCATGCACGAAACTAGACGTTGGGGGCACCAAGAAGATTGCCAAAGAACATGTTTTATATTGGATTCGCAACTCGTGTTTACAAGGGGCGGCAGTGAGAGCTTGGTATGAGGAGTACTAGTACTGCTCGTAGTTGCGCACAATTTGGCGCCGCAGGGTATACCCCCCAAGCACTGAAATGGGCTAGATAGAAAAACAGGCTTGTGACAAGGGGGGGAAGGGGGGAAGAGGGGGGGGGAGAGAGAGAGAGAGAGAGAGAGAGAGAGAGAGAGAGAGAGAGAGAGAGAGAGAGAGAGAGAGAGAGAGAGAGGGAGGGAGGGAGGGAGGGAGGGAGGGAGGGAGGGAGGGAGGGAGGGAGGGAGGGAGGGAGGGAGGGAGGGAGGGAGGGAGGGAGGGAGGGAGGGAGGGAGGGAGGGAGGGAGGGAGGGAGGGAGGGAGGGAGGGAGGGAGGGAGGGAGGGAGGGAGGGAGGGAGGGGGGGGGGGGGGGGGGGGGGGGGGGAGGGAGGGAGGGAGGGAGGGAGGGAGGGGGGAGGGAGGGGGGGGGGGGAGGGAGGGGGAGGGAGGGGGTGGAGGGGGGGGGGAGGGGGGGGAGAGGGGGGGGGGAGAGAGAGAGAGAGAGAGAGAGAGAGAGAGAGAGAGAGAGAGAGAGAGAGAGAGAGAGAGAGAGAGAGAGAGAGAGAGAGAGAGAGAGAGAGAGAGAGAGAGAGAGAGAGAGAGAGAGAGAGAGAGAGAGAGAGAGAGAGAGAGAGAGAGAGAGAGAGAGAGAGAGAGAGAGAGAGAGAGAGAGAGAGAGAGAGAGAGAGAGAGAGAGAGAGATTTCTATATGTATGTATCACAGTCTAACACAGGTGGCATAGTGGGAGCACCCCAAATTTAGATTCAAGGTATGCCTCAAAGACTGCCTGGATATGGGCAATGTGCAGTTGTCCAAACATGAGCTAAGTGATTAAGTCGAGAGTGATGGCTCTGCTGTGAGTGGCTGCCTACACTTAATGTGCTTATGGAAGGAATGGGAGAGAGTCCATTGGTGGCTGCACAACCGGGTCAGTTCACTAAGAATCAGGAGTACAAGCCTTCACATTTAGTGAGGCCTGGACTTTTAGATTGAGAATATGGTCTTCCCACTTGGGGGTTGGTAATGCCAAATGCGTGTATGTGTAAACATGTGACCTCAAAAAAAAAAAAGAAGGATCCTAGAACAAAGTGAGAAATTATGTAACCAACTTTGAAGAGTTACATAACAGTGTTGATCTCAGTAGCTGAAGTAGCCACAGTTTAGGAAGCCCAAGGGTGTGTGCATAATATTATATTCCATGTATCATCTTTCTTGCCATGGTTGGATATCTTGGCAATAACATTTGTTTCATACACAGCTGGTGGCCCAACATGTGCAAGCACTTCATTCAGTAGTATGGGATGGCCTCACAGAACATCCTGAAGAATTTCCCATATTATGGGATCTCTTTTTAATATTGCACATTTTGCTCCTAGTGGAAGAAACCTAAATCTAGACTCCAAGGTGGGCTCAAGCATGATAAAGCAGTGTCTGGTGGGAACATGCAGCTGTCCTTCATGAGCTAAGTGATGAATTGGAAAGTTATGTACATATACAACTAATTTGTAAATGAAGATGCTTTAACTGTATGCACTTCATCAGTTGTCTGTTGCACACAATTTTCGTTGGCTACAATGTATGTGGGAACGAGCTCAAGTTACAGATTCCTTGGTCTCAGTCAATGTATTGATTATAAGTTCTTATATTTCATCTTTCTGCAGGGACACTTACGTGAAGCCCTAGAGATTTATGAAGATATGCTGAAGGAGGATTCAAAGGACTTCCGGCCCTACCTTTGTGAGGTAAGTAGCTTGTATCTTCATGCACTTGCTTTATTGCTGCTAATCCTGTGTACATACTGCAGGGCATGATTTATAGCACCCTGGGAGAAACAGCAAAAGCAGAGCAGAAATTTAAGATGTATGAGAAACTTTGTCCTCAAGACTATCCAGAACGAAAGTATTTAGATGCTCTTATGCGGAAAGCTAAGCGGGAAGGTTTGAAACAATCTGAACAGAAGCAAAAAGAGAAATATATACGGATTCCTAAAGAGGTGAAGGGAGATGAATTCCCTACATGGGGGTCAAAAGGTGAGAAGCAAGCACCATCAAAAAATTGAGTGGTAAACTTTATGCCTCCATCCAGTTTGAATTTCAACCCTTCCATCTTAAGGACAGTTGCGCTGTGAGATCGATTGAATTCAATGATGATTTCTTCTCATGGTAATCAGTACACATCAAGTCGTCAATTATCAGGATGAAGTCTTGGTATCTAATTTTGACTTCCAGATGTAATATGGTAGTAGCATCAGAGGATTTGCAAGTGTACTTCTACAGTGAATTTTCCGAGTGGGTTAGGGTAGATTTCTAAATCAATGAAATCAATCACTGGTGTCTGTGCATATAGGTCCGAGAAGCCATTGTAAGGCTCTTGAGTGGGCTCAAGATAATTTATTTGGTTGTTAATACAATCTCATCTATCGTCTGTGTGCTTTTGATGTTATTGATTGCCTAATTGACATAGCTTGCAGCAAGAGTTGACAACATTTGAAATAACATAAAACTATCGAGCATCAGTGGAGGAAGAGTGTCTTTTCTTTTTTTATTTTGTGGAAGGAGGGGGGCCTGGATGGAAAAGAAAGAAGAAACCCTGATCAAAGGTGTGTTAAAGGCTCCAGTGCGTGGCCTAAAGCCCTTAATCAAGGGTTGATTTGGGGATTGGCTCAACAAGTCAACCAAATTCATGAAATACATTAATTATGTTATGATTAATAAGTCGGGCAGCAGGCAAGATTTATTCATTTGCATCAGTTAACTTGCAGTATAGAAGAATTTTTATTCAGCGAGTGGCTAGGACTTTCCAATACCATCACTTGTGGGGACAGGTATTCTATTGTCACTGAGGTTCTATCGAAAGCATGTTCCAGTCAGTATCTCTGCGCATATTTGAGATCAATGTCTTTTCTCAGTCTCCTCGAGTGTGAGAATGAGAGTGTGGGTAATAGTGCTCCATAGGATACTTATGTTTGACTTATTCAAGAAACAATCAATTTATTGCATCAGAATGTAGTCATTAGCCATGGTTGAGAATAGTGATGTATATTGTATGTTGGTTGCTGAGGAGAAGTTGGTTGGTTTCAACTATCCATTATGAACATGTATGATGCACCATGTATTGGTTGTACAAGGATTGTTGGATATTTGCGAAGCGTTGAAGTAAGTATTTTTACAACTCGAAGTAAGTATTTTTACAACTTTGGATGCTCAAAATATAGGTGATGAACGTGGTGTTTAGGATATTTTAAGTTCTAGTTTTGGTGCAATTCCTATTTTTAGTCCTCTTGCAACTCCTATTTTGATCATGTCAGGTACATCAAAATCCCCAACCATCATCTCATAATCATTGTATGTCTATTGCTTATGTCTAATATTTTGAGCTTGTCCGTACCGCTAAGAATGTGCATGCAACATTTTGCATTTCCAAGGTAGTATCGCTTCAAGCAGCCACATAGAAAGATTATGAACATGTATGATGCACCATGTATTGGTTGTACAAGGATTGTTGGATATTTGCGAAGCGTTGAAGTAAGTATTTTTACAACTCGAAGTAAGTATTTTTACAACTTTGGATGCTCAAAATATAGGTGATGAACGTGGTGTTTAGGATATTTTAAGTTCTAGTTTTGGTGCAATTCCTATTTTTAGTCCTCTTGCAACTCCTATTTTGATCATGTCAGGTACATCAAAATCCCCAACCATCATCTCATAATCATTGTATGTCTATTGCTTATGTCTAATATTTTGAGCTTGTCCGTACCGCTAAGAATGTGCATGCAACATTTTGCATTTCCAAGGTAGTATCGCTTCAAGCAGCCACATAGAAAGATTTGGTTCAATCTTTATCTGCCAAAATTGATAGAGATGAAGATAAGCCTACCACGTTGGATCATTGATCAACTTTATGCGGCGAACGCAAGATGGCAACACAAACTGATACTGAACGGGTGTTGTGAGATCACAAGGATTCTTTACATATGTTTGGCTTATGATATCCCCATCGAGCGGGCACCCTACAACTTTTTAAGCAAAGGAAGTCATTAGAAGCTCCATAATTGAAACATGTGTGACACCATCCCTTGCGTGCAACCAAGAGGCGCAGTCACTACCCCTGAAGTATCATCAACCATGACACCACTTAAATCCCTCGTTTCACCACACATTCTTCGACCTACCAAAGCTGAGGCAACAACTACTACATGTGAAGCAACTACAGCCCAGCCTTTGACTCCACCAATTCCACCCGAATGCGATTCCAGTGATTGAAGGACTTGAGGACATTGGCACATGTGATTTTGAACAAGTTCTCCAAGGATTCCCATTGTTAGATGTAGAGTTAGGATTTGAAGAGGAAGATAACCAAGAGACAATAGGCCCATCTGAGAGACGATGAACAAAAATGTATAGAGGAAGTATGCCATGTCCATTGGGATGAAGAGCAGTAGTCATTGAGATCTCAAAGGAGGATAGGCAGCCTAGTGATCAAGACGGAGAAGGTGAGCCTCCCTACATGGTGACACTTACAAGATTACAAAAGACCATGCAAGACATTCACTCCCGCAATCGTCTATCAGAGCAAAGGAGTCGAGTAATATTGGAACAACTTGTTGAAGAAGATGATGTGAACCCCACATTCATCAACTTCATGCGTGCATTGGCAAAAGTTATAAGTGTAGATGAAGCTATTGACCACATGTTAAAGAAACATAGTGTGCAGTATGACAAACACACAGTTAGGATCCTCCCGCGGGTGGGGAAAACAATACAGATCTTTGTAACCGCGATGTCTTCTACAACCATCCATGTCACCACTATACATATTTCTATTGTTGAAACTATTAATCAATAAACCAAGACCACCTTCCATATGCCTTCTCAATTACCCACACATGTAATGTCACATTTGAGAACTTTCGGGCCAATTCTAACCACTACCATTGAGTTACTCATCACCACAAACCCTATGCCTACAACAATGCCCATTCCCAATTTTAAATTTCGTAGCCTATTGTCACATCATAAACAACTTTTTTCTTTCCATCACACACACAATGCTACTTCTTTCCTCTTCAGTTTTCCTCTTCCTTTTCTTTACCATTCCATTTGTAGCCTACACGTCATTCATGGTGGGACACTTCTTCACATATTCAACACGGTCATTATTTATCAACTGGTATCCTACTAGTTATCACGTCATCACAATTTTTGTATGGTATCACAAGCATACCAGTATGCACCTCGATCACCATATCACTCTTCATTACTGATGCCACACACAAACACGTATGATCCTATGGACATATCACCTTGACTCATTGCACCTCCCCCACTTTGTACTAAATCCCCGATCCCCCATCCACCAACATCACCTTCACCACTCTTGTAGTTCCCACTCATTTACTCCCAATCCTCGTTCCCATTCCCCCTTGCATACAACACGTTGAACATTGCATCCAATGTTACTACAAACATTGATTTTGCCATCTCCACGATGATCATTTGTGCCAATCAATTATGCCAAGAGAACACAGTGCTGGCACAACGCAACATCATGCTACAAGACCAATCGGCCCACCTACAAGAGAGAATATCAGCGCTGATCATTGCCAACGACACTATGTAGGCACACTATACTGCTCTCCTATAGGCACACACAGCTAGATGTGCATGTACAAGAACATAGCACATAAGCTATCAATGAAGTGGAAGCATATCTATGCGTGCAGATGGAAAGAAATGCCGAGATCAATTGCAATATGGCTTTATTGAGATGGCATTTAGTAGCAGCAAAAGAGGAAAACCCAAGGCTACAACAATAGAATATCGAGAACTTGCAGGCTTCCATTGAAAACATGCCTAGTGCCCATATTAGCCCCTCGAAAATCCAGGTAGTTCCTCCAAAGAGCATCATAGTCATTTTGGAAGATTATGCTAACTTACTAGAAGCGCATGACAATCTAACGAAGGATATTAACTAGCTATAAAGGCAACAACCCACATGACTACCAACACCACCAATGGAAGTCCCTGAATCAACCGTGTTACCTTCAGAATCTACTGACATTGTCAACCTCCAGAACCAAATAATCGAGTTGCAAGCCATTCTCCAACAGTATGAGAGGCTGATGTCACCATGTGAGGCCCTAGAAGCAGAAGAGACTATTGAAATTTCTCTCAACTAAACGTTTGGAGAAGAATACGAACCTCAGCCGGCACTAGAAGGCAGGGTCATAAAAGAAGGAAAAGACACATATGAGCTACCGAGGCAAGCATGAATGAAACAGGTAGATGAAATTGGCATAACTCAAGGAGAATGTGCGGAGTTCCAAGTTTTAGCAATGACCACTATTGAAGAAGTTCTGCTGCAAGCGGAATACTTCTAGAACTTAGCCCATGGCACACTTATTACGACGTCAGAGCTTCAATACCGACCATATTTCGTCATCCTGGTAGATTATAATGCAGAGATAAAGAGAATTACAGGAAAAGTTCCAACCTTTGCTAGACAATTCAGACTAGAGGATCTATCTGAGGAGGCACTTAGAGGCACTATTTTCCAACCTAATTGGAGGGATCAGGAGTACCCAGATATGCTATGCATATGGTCGAATGCTCCATTACACATCTTATACAACACATGCTATGGACCAGTCCCAAGGCATCCTTCATGGAAAGCATTTTCTATAAAGTTAAAGAATAATGCATGTTGTGTAGATTGAGTTAACTACCTATATCTTACACCCCCGTAGGAACTTCCAATTGTAGCATACATGATTGCTACATACACCATTGGATGTCAAGATTGAAACCACTGCCTGATGTGGTCGCACAATGCTCATAAAGATCTTCAACCTCATGCAAGAGGTGTTCAAAACTTTTAGGAACGCTGAGCACCCCATGTGTCCACACCTTGCTTCGAGAAAGGAAAATGTAGATTTAGTCTATGACTTCAACACGATATCATCCATAAAGGTCATATATGCTTGGTATTATAGGGTGAAGTATCTCCCAACCTATTACAAAAAAATATTTGACGATAGGTTCACAACAGATTTTTGGGAGTACCACTTTAAGGTATTGATTTCAAAATCGGCTCACCTTCTGCCGCTCTTTGGATATGGATAGACCATGTACTCCACACATTATAGACTTCCTCATCCAGATGTCCTAGGCACTCTTGATTGACAATGACTTGAAGTTAATCTTGCAAGGGGACCCTTCCCCAAGGAGCGAAAAATTTCCATCAAAATCATTTAGTATTATACTGATCACCTCGCACCACAATAGTACGTTAGGGATGAAAAATTTGAGAGGGAGGGGAGTGCTAGTGATAGAAGAGGTCGAGGAAGCCTGAGGAGACAAGGAAGCTTGAGGGAAGAAAGCTAAAGAGAAGGACAAGGCACAAACATAGGCCTAAGTAAAAAAACGAAATCAGAGAAGAACACATGGACAATAAGGTCTCAAAAATTGTAAATAATCATTTTTTATATTTCAAAATCTATTTTTTGCAAGTCAAGGAGTGCTCGAGCTTGAGGAATACTAGTAGAATTCACATTTGAATATTCATAATTTTTGGAGCTCATTTGCGCCCTCAAAATAGCTTAGAAACTTATTCTTTAACTAGGTCGGACACTAGGTCTAAAACAGGCTAAAAGCTAGTAAAAAGCCATAAAAAGAGCTAGATAGTTCATTTTTGGAGTTGGCTAGTTGGGGATTGAGCTTGTATGAGTTGTGAAAGCATTTTAAGGCAATAGAAGATTCCATTGCTCTCCTCTTTGTCTTACCTTGTGCGCACATGTGTATGTGTGTGCATGTCATTGTGCTTCTCACTCACTCACTTTTGCACTCCTATCACTCTTGATCATCATATCATCCTCATACCTCTGTGGATTTGACTTTTATGATGTGGATCTTCACTTCGGTGGTACTTCCATTGTGCTAGAGTGATACCAAGCACATGGTGCTTGCTTAAATCCATACAATGCCTTTTTCAACCTATATATTTTGTTTTGATGCCCTTTGTGCACAAATGGGGTTGAGATACATACATTTCTTCATGTAGATCACAACCATCAAGGGAGAAATTTTATTTACCCACAAAGTCAGGATGATCTGCAAGTGCAAAAATGCTATGAATAGTGGTTATTTGGCATGTGGGATCAAAGGCCTTCAGTGCCCTTCTCTTGAGCATAATGTTTGGCAACAAGCCTAGCCTTAAATCTATCAATTGTTCCATTCGGCTTATGTTTCAACTTGTATACCCATTTAGTGCCAATGGACTTTTTTCCTGGAGGCAAATCACATAAAGACCAAGTATCATTTTTCATAACTTCATAATATCTCGATTGCATAGAAGCCATCCAATTTTTTGAATTTTGTGTTTCATCAAAAGAAATAGCCTCATTCTCATCATAGAGACTAGAGACAACCAATGCATAACAATTTGATGCAAAAGCACTATGAGAACCTGAAGGAGTACAATATGATAACTCCATCATGTAAATTTTCTTTTTGCTACTTTTGTTCATTCGTTGACTGGGTAGGATCCTCAATGGAAAGGGAATGAGCACATTTATTTGGTTAAAAGTCCTAATAACATGACCACGGAGGCCTTGTTTTCCCCGAGGAACAAAGAATCCTCTGCAAGTTTTGACCCCACTTTCCCATTCTCACTAGAAGCTTTAGCAAAAAAGATATGCTTAGAGAGATACAACAACTTACTAAAGAAGTTGGAAAATAGCTAAACAATAAGAAATGTGTCAGCTACCTTGTAGCTCAGTGATGAGTAGCACCTCCTTTAATGTCAATCCGGGAAGACATGAGGATGGTATGAAGACCTCGAGCAAGTGAAGGCACAAATATGTGAGTGAGAAGCACACAAACATGCACACACATACACACACACGCGCATACATGCGCACACACGACAAGAACAAAGAGAGTAAGACAATGGATTCACTTCTATTATAACCAAGTTCTCATACAAGCTCAAAACTACAAGAAGCTAGCCCCAAAAATGAGCTCTCTAGCTCTATTTATAGTTTTTGACTAGCTTTGGCCCTGTCCAGACCTAGTGTCCGGCCTAGTTAAAAATTAGGTTCCAGGGCTTATTTGAGGGCTCAAACGAGATCTAAAAAATATGAAAATTGGCAGGCAACTACTTCTAAGGCTCCCCAAGCTCGAGGACTCCTCAGCTTGTACAAAATGGAGCTACAAAAAGATGAAACGATATTTACAAGGGTTTCTAGTGATGAGAATCACTTTTATAATGATGTAAGGTTTGGAAAAATTTTAATAGGTTGCCTTAGTGCTAGATCTGCATGCATGCCCATACTTGGCTTCTTCCCATATGATGCCAACACTCTCCCCCCCCCCTAGCGTCTATCGCCTCTGACAGACCTCTACTCCACGGTTTGATCAATGTATTGTTGTAATACGTCGGTTGCCAATTCTTGTTCTTTAATCTGTAGTCCCCGGACCAAATCTCTTTGCAGGGCATCCCAATTTACTGCTCCAGGCATGTCAGGTTGTGGCGTGGTGTAGAGCTCTGAGTGCATTGTTTGTTCACATGCGAATAGTTATAGTAGGTGGGTTGGGCGTGGCGCGAACACTTCTGAGTGTGCTTCCCAGAACCCCGTGGTGAACATGTCATCAAACGTTTGCTTGTAGCAAGCAGGGAGATACCTGATTCTTGCGTGCCATGCATAAGCGACTCGTATGCTCGGGGTTGTGCTCATATCATAAAGTAGGTCATAGTTATCGTTGATGAAGCCCGGAATTGGCGGCTGGATATTACGTACATTTCGAAAAGTCTTTAGCACCATTTGCATCATGTCCAAAATTTTGAGCATCATCTGTGCAACGACATCTGGCATGGGGTGGAGGCGTGGCATCTAATGTCTGATGGTAGCTATCATATATGCTACTGTAGGTGTGCCTGTTGGTGGTGCGATCAAGGGGTAATTCAGCCATTGTTTGCAATTTGCGTTGTTCCGAACCTTTATAGCAAATGCTTTCCATGATCGTCTTCTTTGTACTGGTCCGAAGCAAGGGTTATACTTCAAATGCATGGGAGCGTGGTCCCATGTTCTGAGCATTTCCGGATAGGTTTCGAGTAACTTTTGCCTCCAGATGGGTTGGAATATGGCCCCTTTTTTGGATGCCTCTGGAATATCCTCTGGTTCGAATTGTGTTGCAAACGTGGGGTACCTGTTAGTGACTCTTTTGATTTCTGCCTTGTAGTCGGCCAATAATACAAAATAGGGTTTATATTGTAATTCAGAAATAGTTATCAGTCTTCTAGGGGCCAGGTGTCTGAAATACTCTGATTGAAGTATGGTTTCTTCAATGGTCCTCATTGCCAGCATTTGAGTGGAGATACGTTCCTCCTGAGTTGTCCCCATTTCTTCTACCTGTTTCATCCATGCCGAAGGGGGCTCTTCATAAGTGTCTTGCCCTTCCTCC
Organism: Ceratopteris richardii; assembly: GCA_020310875.1. Classification (NCBI taxonomy): domain Eukaryota; kingdom Viridiplantae; phylum Streptophyta; class Polypodiopsida; order Polypodiales; family Pteridaceae; genus Ceratopteris; species Ceratopteris richardii. Next base: position 98,098,098 of record CM035444.1, on the reverse strand, counting down.
GTGATTCTGCCTCTTGGAAGGGGTTGAGGCTCATAGTTGTCTTCAAATGTTTCCTCCACTGGAATGATTACTGCTTCTTCTTCTAGTGGTTGATCAGGTGGAGAAGGGGGTCGTTCATACTATAACAACTTGATCTTTAATTCTGCCACTTGTCGTCGTAGCTCAAGTACCTCATTGGTTGTTGAAGCTTCAGGCTCTGGAGAAGTGGCTGCATGGACCATCTTTTTAGCTTCTGGTGGTTGTGGTGTAGGCACTTGGGATCTCTATAGCTTTTTTACTTGGTCAACCAGCTGATCATGTGCTTCTAAGAGGTTGGCATAGGTTTCCAAGATTTGTTGTATGCTTTCTGTGGCTTGCCCCAACGCTTCCATAGGGAAGTTGTAGCAATTGCAACTCCTGCACCTGAGTCCAAAATTGCCTTGGTTGTGTATCCCTGATGGGTAACTGGGAGATAGGTATTTCCTTCTTCTCCTTCACTCATGTATCCTATCTTATCCAATGGTATTTCAGGCACTGTTCTATGAGATCCTACCTGGGAACGCGATTTCGCTATGTCTGGCACTTGTTTGGCTACGTGTTTCCACACTTCTAGCTTAACTTTGAGTAGCTCTTCTAAAGTGAGATTGCACTGCACTTTAGTGTTCTTTACTACCTCTGTATTCCTAGGTATGATTGAATCTTCGTTTCTTATCATGACTGTGGGTGCTCTCAGGCAAGTAGACTTGGTTTCCCATGGGCCTGTGAAATGTGGTAACTCTTGCAAGGAATTAGACTCAAAGTCTAACCTCTCATGAGAGTGGGCACTTTCCTATTCTTCATAAATAGAAGGGATGTCCTGTGGGAACTGATCATGTGCGTCATCCACAAGTTCAATGGGAGGAGGGACTTCACTCTCCTTTGCCCACTTCTCTTCTTGAATCTCTCTCAGGAACTCTGGTGAATACCTATTCATAGAAGAAGAGTTGGTTCAGTGGAGTTAGGCACATAAGCTCCCTGGGGAGGAATGCTTATTCTATCACTTGCCCTCTCCTTAGCCTGGGAGGTGGCTCCTTTTCCAGACTTTGCAAGTAACCTCTCCAATCTATCCAATAGACCATCAAAGTGCAATGGTGTTCTGATGGGGTTAGAGCCATTGAACAAGCGACTGGCTTCAAACATGGCTTGCGCCAATTTGACCATTTTAGCACAAAGCTTTGTTCGCTCTATCTCTAGATCGGCTCTAGGGTAACATTTCTCATGATCTGTTACATTGGGCCCTTCTTGGATTCTAGCTTGATATGCTTTAAGCATCATGTCTAGATCTTCAGGAGTGGGATCGGCTAGGATTGATCCTACTCTGGGTGGTGGGTGGGTTACGTGTGGAGGATTAGAATGTTGGGAAATGGAAGGTGATGGGTTGTAGGGAGATGGAAACGGTGGTGGAGGGGTGGTGTGAGTGGTTTTGAGATGCGAGTTCACTTATCTTTGCTTTGGTTTCTCTCAAGCTTTCTTCAAGTTCGCTCATTTTCTGTGACCATTGTCTTTTCATTCTTTCCCGGCTATCTCTCCAAGCTCTTGTCCTTTTCTTAGTTATACTCTTTGTCTCACTAACCTCAGAACTCTTCTCCTGCCCTACTCCTTGAGTTTGCTGCAAGGCTTGGGCTCTAGTGGCCACATGCACTGGGGCTGTGGAAGTTATACTTCCCGTAGAGTCTACCACTAACCCAATGACGTTGATAGGAGTGATTTTAGGCATGTTATTAGGGTTCTTTGGGCAATCTCATAGGAGATGCTCTTTTCCGCAGTCTTGACAGAAACCTTGAATTGTCACTGGTTGAGTTTGTGTAGGGGCAGGCAGTGGACAATCACGTATAAGGTGATCTCCCTGACATCTGAAGCATGGTCCTCTAGGAAATGGGGGTCGTACCTGCCTAGGTTGAGGTCTAGAGTTGGGGTTTGTGTACATGACATTAGCATACTCAGGCTCCCCACTATTTTCACTTGGGTCCTCATAATAGTATGACTCGTTATGCTCGGGTGATTGCATGTAGTAATCCTGTGGGCTATCAATATGTGTGGAGTCAAAACTATGGTCACTTGGATCACTGTCTGATAGCAATGGGGTGACTGGGACTATGGCTCTGTTCAAATTTTCTTCAGTAGATGCATATTTCACTGGGATCACATTGGTTGGAGCAGGGGGTTGCTGCACTAGGACTGGTTGAGGTCTCTGCTGCCCTTGATAAGGTGGCTGATAAGGTTGCTGTGGTCTGTTGTATTGTTGTGGTGGGTACTGATTCTGGTATCTACCCTGTTGTGGATATGGTTGAGGGTAATTTTGCCTAACAGTTTGTTTGTTATATGGGTAGTCCTTTGCAATGTGGTTGGTGTACCTTCGCTCTATGGTGCAGTACTGGCTACTAGGATTCACCTGGGATGGGACATACATTTGCCATATGGTCACCTCCACAAGTGTAGCACCGCTTAACTAGGGCAAATCTTGGAATTTGTTTGCTATAGACACCTAGTTTTTGAGCTACCTTCTCTGCAAGTTCCTCAATGGATGTGGACTGACCAGATGTGAGACTACTAGAGCTATCCGAATCCTTATAGATTTTTGATAGCTCTAACTCCTCGCCTAGATTATCCTCAATGTCTATGCACATGCGCATGCATTCTTCTATAGTTCTGGGGTCCTTCAAATACAGATATGACCTAAGCTTGGTGCTCAACAAGCCATCTAAGAACAAAGCCACTTGCTTGGCTGGTGTGGGTAACTCAGGCATCGGGCACCTCTCTAGGTATTGCCTAAACCGTCTTCCTGCTAGTCTGACCGTCTCTTGAGGTGTTTGCTTGAAGCTATGAATTAGTGAGGAAGTGTTGTGCCTTATTCCACTCTTAGAAAACTCAAGGCAGTGTTCCTAAGGGTTAGACCAAAAGCATTATATTGTGTGAATAGGTCCTCTACCTGTTCAGCTTTCAAGACTTGCCTAAATTCTACCACATGGTCATAAGGGTCTCCAGTGCCATCGAAGTAGTTCTTCATGGACTTCACCAGTTGAGTTGGCCTCAGGGTCCTAGTGTGTTCTCTTGGCCTTGCAAAGGAAAATCATCAGCATTTCTTTGGTTCCTTGGGTCTCTAAATCTCTCGGGTTTCTTCTCTATCCGTCCCTGTTCTCCTTCTTTCTCTTCCTTGGGGGTTGGCAAAGCTTACTTCAGGTCTATCTCTACTTCTATCTCCTTGAGCTCCATGAGCCTGGGAGGTGCCAGCTCCTTGGTGACTGTAGGACATATGGGACCGTAGTTGGGGAAAAACAAATTCACCCTTCCATGTGTAGGCATGTCTGCCATGCTCGGTGACCACGAAGATCCTCTCTGATGTATTGTCTAGGTAGGTTACTTTGCCTGGGCTATCAGGGTCTTTAAACTCATAGATTGTGAGAGCACTTACTTCGTGAGGCTGGGTAGGTTTATACCTCCAAAAAGCCTCATCAGTTTCTCGATTTAAAAGCAAATCTATGCTTTTATTATCCTGTGGAATCCACTATGGAGTCATGATTCTGGTCAAGACGGATTTACCACGGGGAGTTCTTGGCTCTCTCTCTAAATTCCCTTGCTCTATATCACCCATGTCGGTCTCCGCAATCACATTTCCAAACTCATCTGTTCTATCAGGAAGAGTGGTAACTACATATATAGTCCCCTCTTTATCTAGGTATACTCCATTCTCAAACTTGACTACCGGGTGTTCTAGTCCATGGGGTTGATCGGGGTTCTTAATCTGGACCACAGATCTTCTCAGGCCGTCTTCGTAGATGTGAGCACCTAGCCGATTAGTCCTGATGTATTCCAATTGAGTCTTGTAAGGTCCTTCTGGCTTTTCTAGATAAGCCACCCCTGAACTGCCTACAGGTCTCTCCATGTTATAGGACATCTCAGAATCACTTGTTTCTGATCGGGGAGTGTATGGGTAATCAATCAACTGCTGGGCCCAAGACCTAGCAGTGTGATTGACACTAGCTTCAGAAGATCTGAGGCTTTGTCTGTCTCGGCCTAAGTGTCGGCCTGACCTAAGGTTCATATGCCTGGTTTCTCTACCCCCTTGGTCCCAAGTACACTCTCGTTGCAGGTTAATTGGTACCAATCACTTTGTTCTTTTTAGTTGATTATTATGTTTATGATCTTGTCTGATATCACGTCGTCAGGAATACTTAAGTGAATTTCGCACTTGATAAGTGATCGATTCAATTTTACTTTTGTCCCTTAGGGTTTTCGCACTTAAGACCTACTTAATGCTTGCACTTGGTTGATTAGTTCTCTTGGACTTAATTCGTGCCTGACATTGCCCTAATTAACTACCACACCGAAGTCGTACTTAGCCTAGGCTAGGAATTGACAAAGGAGGGTTGAGAGAACTTCCAACCTCAATCCTCTGGTTGCTCAGACTGCTGCACAAGCCGAGGAAGCCTTCTCCCAAGCTTGGTACACACCCTTGCTAGCTTGCCTTGCTTGCACAAAATGTTCCTGCAAAAGTTCTCAAGTTAATATAGCTCCTTTACCACCATGGATTGACTGACACACATCAACAATTACAGGCCCCCCTTGGAGTAACTCACTGTACCCCCAAAATCTTATGACCACCTAATTCTACCGAATGGCCAACTTAAAAATACATGTTCTAAAACTCCACGTATGATTCTTACAAAAACCAGTCAAGGTCCATGTAAGATTCTCAACAAGCTTTCCAACGAGACCAAAATCTCATCAATCGGAGTTCGTATGGTGAAGTTATGACCATTCAGGCACCTAGGGGTCAAAACAGGCTCTCAGGGTTCAGGAAATTCCTCCTTGGTTTCTAGGTCTTTTGCCCACTCCTAAGGCTCTAATGTTATCCCAATGTGTCCAAAATTAAGCCCAAATATACCTCAATTCACTCAATTAATTCACTCTAGAATTTTATGCGTTAAGCCCATGTATCGCGATAGGTCGGGTCGAAGTGTCACGATAGGTCGAGGTGTCGCGATACTTGGGAGTGTCGCGATAGGTCGAGGTGTCGCGATACCTGGGAGTGTCGCGATAGGTCGAGGTGTCGCGATACCTGGGAGTGTCACGATAGGTCGAGGTGTCGCGATACTTGGGAGTGTCGCGATAGGTCGGGGTGTCGCGATACTTGGGAGTGTCGCGATAGGTCGAGGTGTCGCGATACCTGGGAGTGTCACGATAGGTCGAGGTGTCGCGATACTTGGGAGTGTCGCGATACTTGGGAGTATCACGATAGGTCGAGGTGTCGCGATACCTCGGAGTGTCGCGATAGGTCGAGGTGTCGCGATACCTGGGAGTGTCGCGATAGGTCGAGGTGTCGTGATACCTGGGAGTGTCGCGATACCTCGAGGTGTCGCGATAGGTCGGGATATGGTGAATTTTTCTGTTCTGTCTAGTGATCCTAAGAGCTCTAGGGCTGAGCAGTGTCGTGGTGCACTCAGAATCGTGATTGGGGCAACTTTTCGGTGTGTCGCGATAGCTCGAGCTCGACGCCTTGGAGTTTGCGCAGACAAAATCCGTACCTGCTGAGCTTGCTGGAGATGATGATGAAGCTGAAACCTGCAAGAAACATGCAAAAACACACACAAACAAGAACACACACTCGCTCTCTCTCAAACTCGCACAAAGCAAATGAGGGAAATGATTTGGAAGTGGGAATATAAGGTGGAGAAGGAGATGGGGATGGAGATGAAGATGGAGATGGAGATGGAGAAAAATCAGAAATTTACCTACTACTTACCATTCCAACGCGTCCTCTCTACGTCTTACCATCACACGCTCGTCCTCAAAGCTCGTTCCCCGAAAACGACACCAAAATTTGGTGTAGCTTAGTGATGAGTAGCACCCCCTTAATGTCAATCCGGGAAGACATGAGGATGGTATGAAGACCTCGAGCAAGTGAAGGCACAAATATGTGAGTGAGAAGCACACAAACATGCACACACATACACACACACGCGCACACACGGCAAGAACAAAGAGAGTAAGACAATGGATTCACTTCTATTATAACCAAGTTCTCATACAAGCTCAAAACTACAAGAAGCTAGCGCCAAAAATGAGCTCTCTAGCTCTATTTATAGTTTTTGACTAGCTTTGGCCCTGTCCAGACCTAGTGTTCGGCCTAGTTAAAAATTAGGTTCCAGGGCTTATTTGAGGGCTCAAACGAGATCTAAAAAATATGAAAATTGGCAGGCAACTACTTCTAAGGCTCCCCAAGCTCGAGGACTCCTCGGCTTGTACAAAATGGAGCTACAAAAAGATGAAACGGTATTTACAAGGGTTTCTAGTGATGAGAATCACTTTTATAATGATGTAAGGTTTGAAAAAATTTTAATAGGTTGCCTTAGTGCTAGATCCGCATGCATGCCCATACTTGGCTCCTTCCCATATGATGCCAACATAGCCTAAACAAAAACTGGAGGATGTTGGTGCAAGAAGAAAGCCTAATTTGCTTAAGCTCTTGGACTATTCTCATCTTTCATTTCACATGAATGTAATTCATATGAATTTATGATTGTAAAGTCCAAAGGCTAAAACCTTGGGCTTATTTGAAGTTAAATGTAAATGCTAAAAGTAGGAGGAAGCTTGTGAATGAAGGGAGCTAAATCCAAGAAATTATTTGGAGTTCAAATTCAAATCAATCCTAAGATGTAGGACCTTTTTTAGGTGGATGAATCAACCACATTCAAATTCAAAATCATGTATAAAAAGACTTCAGTTCATTCGTGGGATGAGTGAGCCTTCCTATGAGTTTTCAGCATAGTTTATTAGCCTACATTACACTTACTTGAATTTATAATGGTCTTCACAACTCCTTTGTATCATATGTGCAATGTCAATACACATTATGATCCATATACATTGATTGTTCATTCTCTATGTGCTGCTACAATATCTTGAGGTACACAGTCAACTTGTCTGGTTCATTTCTCAATGTATGGGTACCTAATAGTCAATCTATCACTTGTACCACTTAGATATGACTATTTTAAGCTAGCATATAAAGTTTCATCAACTTTTTACGTGTAGAGTTCAAGTTATGAAGATTTGAGTGTGACTATGTCTGCACATCTCCTTCTTCTTGAAAAGTTAGACTTGTTAAGCTTATTTCTCTGTGTATAATTTATTTCTCTGTGTATAATGAGGTAAAAATCATGAAATAACTTGATTTAGTTAGCTTGGAACTCTAATGAAATGTGTGCAAAAGCCCTATGGTCAATTTGTACCAGGCTATGGGCTCTAAGCATTTTTCTGAGAGCTTGTCTTCTCAAAATGGAAAGTTTTTTCAATCCTAGTGAAGTGAAAACTTATCTATTTTTCCATAACTATTTGGGAGTGATGTTACAAAAGAATCAATGGTTATTAATGCATATTTTAGGAACTATGGAAGTTTATGAAGCATCCCAAAAGTTATCTTGGCTTGTGTTGAGCAAGATTTTTCCAAGACTTCATGGCCTTCAACTCAGCTGTGATAGGTGCCATAGGATCCAATGGCACTGCCTTGACATTTGATCCATCAATGATGCCACCTAGATCCTTGCTTAATATGAAACTGAGCATCATAAACCTCCAAGGTTGGTAGTTTTCCTTCTCAAGCTTCTCAATAGCATTGGAATTATCAGTCATGATAAAATTAGGTGTGTGTTACCTCTATAGAATTCATAAGAAGATTTACTCCTTTGATGGTGAGCATTCCTCTAAATGCTCCCCCTTGATGTAGCCGTCAAGTACTTCACCTTGTTGTCTTGCTTCAATTCAAGTCTTCTTGCATTCAGCTTGATGTCTTTATCTGGTTTGATACCACCGATGGAAGATTTCTCCTCCAAATGCACAACAAGAAGCTTGGACCCGGCCCAAGACCTAGTTGCTCTCATACCAGTACTCACTAAACTGATATAACTCAGAATTCTTGAAACCAATTGACAAACTTTTATCCACATAAAATAGACACGAAGGGCTTTCAATAACCTATCAATCACTTGAATTAGACACCTGTAGACCAGCCAACTTAGTCACACAAGAGAGATTGGTTTTCCTTTTAGATTTTGGAACAGACCAACAGAGAAAGAAACAGTTATAACTCACAGTATAAGAAGAATTTGGTAAAACCCTTTTGGATATAGAATCCTTGCTTTATTTTCCAAAATTTATAAGAACTCTAAAAATGGGGCTTCCTAAAGACAGAGAATGAAGTCTTAATAGGCTATTATAGAAATTCAACACCCTTTGGAAAGGGTAGGAGAGATATACAAGAGAATATGAACTCCTATGATAGACAATGGCTCAATAACACATGTATAAGAAGCATTCAAACTTCCTACCATCCACACACACTTCGAATGAGCTTGGATGGAAGAGTCATGCAAGCCTTCCATGACTCTTCATATGTCCTCCATGCCTCTCCACATGCCCTCCTTGTCTCTTCAACTACCTTGTGACTTTTTCTCTTCATTGGAGTGTGTTTAGGTGGTTCAATACCTCCTTTTGGATAGGGTTGTGCCTTCAAACATATGCTTTGACTTTTCCTAAGGTTCAAAAAGCCTTCAAATGAAGTTATTTAGTAAAACACATATGTTTGAGCTTTCCTTAGAAAACACATAACTTTTAACAAAGCGGGGATCATTATCATCAGATTTACATGCTTTTTTTGACTCAGACTGGGCTAGTTGCTATGACACTCATGTGTCCACCAGTGGTTTTTTCTTCATGTTTGGTAGCTCATGCATGTCTTGGTTGAGCAAGAATCAACCTACTGTGGCCACTTCTAGTCGTGAGACTTAGTATAGGGAAACTTCCATAGCGATTGTTGAGTGTGTGTGGCTCAGATGCCTTTTGGTTGATTTGGGTGTTGGTTACTCTTCTTCCACCACCATCTTCACTGCCAGTCAGAGCGCATTGGTAGTTTCATGGAACCCTCTGTTCCATGCTTGCACTAAGCACATTGAGGTGCACTATCATTATGTCAAGGAGAGATTCTCTACTGGAGAGATCATTTTGGCATATATGCCGACACAAGAGAACATTGTAGACCTTTTCACAAAGGCTCTACCTAGGGAGAAGTTTGAAGCTTTCCACAAAGCTTTGGGCTTACTTCCTTTTTTGGATTAATCTCTTTGCATATAGCTGGCCATTTCCTTATACATGAGTGCTAGCTCGTTGCCCAGTGCATCACTCCGAGGGGAGATTTTTTTATATATTTTGGTAGTGATGTGTGTGAATACACTTAGGACCACTGGGGCACTTTTTTCCCTCTTTAGGAGGTTTTTTTACTGCATCTTGTATATATGCCTATAACCCTAACGAGTTACTTATCTTTATACATTCAATTGGTAATACATTCAGTATTGTGTGTTATGCTCCAAGCTTCTTATTCTTCCTTATGTTATTCATGTGCTTCTGCAGACCTCAAACTCCAACATAGCCTCCTCTCTTGTATCCTCTTCCTCTTTGATTCCTTGGATTCCTGAAATAATTCTCTGTAATGTGATTGGTTAGACCATGTGTGGCACAAGGTGATGAGCTTTGAGCTCTCCCCTTGCCTTTTCTACCTCATTTGCCTCTTCCTCTTGAGCCTCTATCTCTACTTGCAAAGTTGGCTTAAGAAGCACTTCCTCTTTGTTATCCTTGCTTTTATTCTTATCTATATATAGAGAAGTGGATTGATCACCTTTTTTATTTTCACCATTCTTCATAAGCTCTGCTTCATGTGTGAACAATTGCCCATGAGTGTGTTGAAGTCAGGTGCTTGCATGTCCATGTAGAGGTCCATGTTTGTGTTCAAAGCTTCCCATTTGGCATCACCTTTGATTCCATTGATGACTTGCCTCAGAATATGCTCTTCATCAATGACCTCTCCAATGCTTCCAAGTTGGTCTGCAATGTCCATCTTAGTACAAAATTTTTCACACTTTGCTTTGGCATCTTCTTGAGTGTTGTAAACTCCATCCATAGTTGATTCTCCCTGGCCTTGGTGCTCGATGAGAGAGTGCTTCTAGAGCATTCCATGTCTCTTAAGATATCTTTCAATTCCCACTGTGAGGGCACAAATAGAGTTGAGAATGTATGACCTTGCCAAAGCATCTTTTGAGCACCATGCATTCAACCTTGCAGGACAAAGATGAAAAGTGGTACATAGATAGTGGTTATAGCAACCACATGTCATGTATGATAGATATGCTCACTAATCTGCAGGTTCCTAAAGACAAAGGGTGTGTTGAGATAGGTGATAATTGTGAAGAGATGGATAGGTATGTGCTTGAAGATGAAGAGGTGTTGCAAAATCCTTGATCTACACCAGCCAAATGAACTCCAGGAGTATATGGTGGGCCCTTTTAGCTTGCCAATGGATGTATTAGACACCCTATGTACCTTGGAAGATCACTCTCAAAAAGATAGATCAAAACAGATAAGTTGGAGTTAGCTCAGAGGTGAAAACTTGCTATTCTTGGTTCATACACCTGTCCAGTGTTTTACATAATTCTCTGAGCACAGCAGCAATTAGCTTAATTCCTCTTGGGGAAGTCTAGGTAACTTAAAGAGCTAACTTTCAAGAGTAATCTCATAAAAAATAATAAACCACACACTGAGAATGAGTTTTAACAAGTGATGACATCATCCCGATTTTCACGGGCTGCTACAGAAATAGACCAGTGAGCAGAAAAATCAACATAACTCCAAATTTAGGAACCCAATGATTATGAAAATTTGTATGGTTATACTAGACAATAAGCTGAATCCAACACGCTTTAAATCACTGAATTTGAATAAGTAACCACTGAGAAACACCTCTGACAAGATGAGTGAAAAAGTCGGGTACCTGACAGAGAAGTGAAGATGAACAGACTCTGTTGACTTCAAATGAACATAACTGAAGATTGCAACATCCAAATGACATGAAAATTTGTGAGCATATAGTAGGCTTATAGAGCTAACTTTACCAAGTTAAATCACTGAAAATGATGCACCAAGCTCAGAGAAAACATCTCTGCAAGCTGACTGAGAAAACTGAGAGTAATGGCAGTGAGTAGTACACTTCACAAGAACATGGAAAGATGAACTCAAATAATCATGAAAATGAAAGTATATTGCTTGTACAATACAATGACTTACTGATACATATGTGTGCCTTGTAATCACACCTTGATATGGCATAAAGCTCAGCTCTTGGAGGTCTTCACATAGGTCTCTCTAACCATGACTAAAACTGCCATCTATTTATAGTTGAGTTTGGGAGGCTAACTTCCCTCAATCACTCTCCAATCAATCAATGATTGATTTGATTCTCTACCTACCACAAATCATGAATTCGTGGCTCCTCTTTCCATTCTTGATCAAGTGGACTCAACCACTTAAGATTCTCTTACTTTTACATTAAGTAAACTCTTCAAAAGTTACAAGAGGTAGTTCACAAGTGAACTTTACATAGTCTTCTTTTTAAAGCTTCTTCTAAGACTTTGTGAGACTCAAGCCAATACTTAGGCTTGTCATAGACTTGCTCCAACAGCTCCCCCTCAAGCCAAGTATGCTTGAGGTCTTCAATCTTCCAAGATTACCTGCAAACCAATCATAGCCTTGAATTTGCAAAGCTTTGTACCATCCAATGCTTTGGTTAGAATATCTGCACATTGTTGATGAGTGGACACATATGATATTTGAATCTCTTTGCTTAGAACCTTCTCTCGTACATAGTGATAATGAACTTCAATATGTTTAGTCCTTGCATGAAAAATAGGATTAGCAGCCAAATGAATAGAACTCATATTGTCACCAAAAATAGTTGGAGTTCCAAACTCCAATCCAAGATCTTTGAATAATGTCTTCATCCACATAGCTTCTTGTGTAGCTATGGCAAGACCTCTATATTCAGCTTCAGTAGAAGAGAGAGAAACTATGGGTTGCTTCTTGGATGACCATGAAATAAGCTTTGAGCCTGCAAAGGTAAGATAACCTGAAGTGCTCCTTCTATCTTCCTTGGAGCCAGCCCAATCTGCATCAGAAAATAGCTTCAAACCTAAATCAGATACATAAGGATAATAAAGTCCTTCATTTATGGTTCCTTTGAGATACTTGAGAATCCTTTTGGCAGCATCCATATGTGGTTTCCTTGGTGTGTGCATAAATTGGCTTAGCACACTCACACTGTAACATATATCTACTCTTGTCAATGTGGCATAGTTGAGACTACCCACTAGACTTTGATATGATGTGATGTCGAGTCTATGAGTTCACCTTCATGTGAGCTCAATTTGTGATTGACCTCCATTGGAGTACCTGCAATCTTACAATCTTGCATCTTGAATTTTGCCAACATGTCCTTAATGTACTTTCTTTGAGTGAGAAACAAACCATGATCTTTGTAGACAACTTCCAAACCTAGGAAGTAGGTAAGTGAACCCAAATCACTTATCTTGAACTCTTCTCTCATCTGATCTTTGATCTTCTTCATACCATCTGCATAATTTCCTGTCAATATAATATCATCTACATATACACATAGGTAGATGACCTCGGAATTACTCTTTTTAATAAAGAGTGAAGGATCTGCCTTGCTTGGTTGAAAGCCTTTGTCATGCAAGAATGAAACAAGCCTGAAATTCCAAGCTCTTGGAGCTTGCTTGAGACCATACAATGCTTTGTTAAGTTTACACACATAATCAGGATAAAATTGATTCTCAAAACCAGGTGGTTGTGCCATATATACCTCTTCTGTTATCCAACCATTCAAAAATGCATTCTTTACATCTAGTTGAAGTATCTTCCAATTCTTGGAAGAGGCAATACTAAGCAAAACCCTAATAGTAGGCATCTTTGCCACAGGAGAGAAAGTCTCCTCATAATCAATTCCCTGAGTTTGTGCAAAGCCTTTTGCTACAAGCCTTGCCTTATACATGTTAATGGAACCATCAGAATTCTTCTTGAGTTTATAGACCCATCTTGAGCCTATTACCTTCATGCATGAAGTCTTGGGCACCAAATCCCAAGTGTTGTTTTCCTCAAGTGCTTCAATCTCTTCCTTCATTGCATGCTTCCATTCTGTTTTTGCTTTTGCCTCTTCAAATGATGATGGCTCCTCTTGGTTTATGTCCTGTGCTATGTAGATAGAATGTTTAGTTACTAATGAGGTGTCAAACCCATACCTTTCTGGTTTTTTATTTTCCCTCATAGATCTTCTTAGGCCATGATGTGATGATTCTGCCTCATGTCCAAGTTCCTGCAATTTTGCTTTACCTTTAGACTTCCATGCTTTGATCTTTTCCATGTGAGATTCTTCATCATCCTCTGAGGTGTCTTGTTCTTCAATCTTTGATTGTTCTCTACCAAGCTTTGGAAAATCTTCTTCAAGATCATATGGTAAATTGATCTTCCTGCATGAATCTTCATACCATGAATTGTTCTCATCAAAAACTACATCTCTGCTTACCAAGAATCCTTTGTTGGTAGGGTTGTATAACCTGTAGCCCTTTTGATTGTTGTCATATCCAATAAATACACACCTTTTTGCCTTTGGATCCATCTTGCCTCTAACCTGTGAAGGAACATGAGCAAAAGCAATACATCCAAAAATTTTACAATGATCTAAGCTTGGTCTTCTTCCATTCCAAGCCTCATATGGAGTCATCCCATCAAGGGATTTTGAAGGCAACCTGTTAATCAAGTAAGTGGCTGTAGATACAGCCTCAGCCCATAAGTAATTAGGTAAATGCTTTTCATTTAACATAGACCTTGCAACTTCAACAATTGTCCTATTCCTCCTTTCTGCCACTCCATTTTGCTCAGGAGTGTACCTTGTAGTTACCTCTCTTTTGATTCCTCTTTCTTGAAGAAAAGAATCAAAATCATGGGAGAAGTATTCTCCCCCTCCATCTGACCTTAGCCTTTTTAGTGATTTACCTGTTTGATTCTCCACAAGAGCCAAATATCTTTTGAAACATGAAAAAACTTCATCTTTGTGTTTCATAAAGAATAGGATAGTCCATCTGCTTCAATCATCAATAAAGGAAACATAATACCTTAATCCAGATATTGAAGCTTCCTTGCTAGGTCCCCATACATCTGTATGAACCAACTCCAAGAGATCTCCATGCATATAACCTTTCTTCATGAATGGTAACCTGTGAGACTTTCCAAATTGACATGCACTACACTTATAAATCATATGTTGTTTTGACAAATTAGGAAGTCCAAGTACACTTTGGTCCCTGCAGATTTGCTTTAATGAACTTTCACCAATATGTGCTAACCTTTTGTGCCATACTTCCAATTCTGTGAGTGTCTGACTACCATAATTAAAGAGAGCAATGTTTCTAGTGTCCTGTAATTCAAATGTGAACAATCTACCTGTCTTTTCACCTTTTGCAATTCTTCTGAATCCTTGACTTGGATCTTCAACAAATGCTCTTGCTTTTGTGAACCTGACTTGCAACCCTTTCTCTACTATCTGCCCAACACTTATCAAATTCTTTGTAATGGTAGGGACATAGAGTACCTTACTGAGTAGGTTGATGTTTCCATCAGGTGCTTTGACATTGCCTATTTTCTCCACAGGATGTTTTGTATCATCTCCTGTTTGTACCTCATGCTTATTCCTTGGATCTTCTAAATCTGATAGGAGTGCCACATTTCCTGCCACATGATTTGAACAACCTGAATCTATGTAGAAAACATGCTCATCAGATTTACCTTTTGGCATAACCATGTTCATGATCAATAATGAATCCTCTTTGTTTGAGTCTTTTGTGTAGTTATTGTAGTCTCTCCTTCCTTTGTAGCCTCCTTGATAGTTTGAATGATTGTAGTTGTTGTAGTTGCCATGGTAGTTGTTGAACCTTCCTCTTGAGTAACCATAACTTCCTCTATTGTATCCTCTGCCTCTTTGATTCCTGGAATTCCTAAAGCAATTTTCAGTTGTATGATTAGTTAATCCACAAATAGAACATGAGTTGGAGTCCTGGGATCTCCCCCTGCCTTGTCTACCTCCTCTTCCTCTACCTCTGCCATGTCTTCCTCTACCTGCATAGTTAGCTTGATATGTACCTGCTTCATCATCCACTTTCTTTGCCTTTCCTTTGTTATCTTTAGACTTGCTTTTATCCGTGTATAAAGCTGAAGATTGATTACCTTTAGAGCTTTCTCCATTTTTGATAAGCTTTGCCTCTTGAGTAAGTAGTTGTCCAATGAGTGTGTTGAAATCAGGTACATGCATGTCCATGTACAAATCCATAGCTGTGGTGAATGCTTCCCACTTGTCATCTGCCTTCAAGCCATTGATGACCTGCCTTACAATTTGCTCTTCATCTATTACCTCTCCAATGCTTCCCAACTGATCTGCTATGTCCTTGAGCTTTGTGACAAAATCAGTCACATTTTGTTTGGGAGCCTTCTTGAGAGTTGTGAAATCCAGCCATAGTTGATGCTTCCTAGCTTTAGTACTTGAAGAAAAGAAAGCTTCAAGTGCATCCCACACTTCCTGAGATGTCTTACAACCTCTAATGTGAGGCAACAAAAAATCTGAGATAGAGTTGAGGAGATAAGACCTTGCAAGTGCATCCTTGGAGCACCATGTGCTCAATCTTTCTTGCTCTTCTTGTGTTGGTTGACTTTTGTTCTTGAAACTTGGCATAACTTCATCTCCAGCCACATAACCATATAAACTTCTACCTTGGAGATAAGCTTCCATTCTTAATGACCAAGCTGAGTAATTACCTCTATCCAATTTGTCAATTGATGAAGGAAATCCATCTGCCATGTTGTCCAACCTTGCTCTGATACCACTGTGAAGAGATGGATAGGTATGTGCTTGAAGATGAAGAGGTGTTGCAAAATCCTTGATCTACACCAGCCAAATGAACTCCAGGAGTATATGGTGGGCCCTTTTAGCTTGCCAATGGATGTATTATACACCCTATGTACCTTGGAAGATCACTCTCAAAAAGATAGATCAAAACAGATAAGTTGGAGTTAGCTCAGAGGTGAAAACTTGCTATTCTTGGTTCATACACCTGTCTAGTGTTTTACATTATTCTCTGAGCACAGCAGTAATTAGCTTAATTCCTCTTGGGGAAGTCTAGGTAACTTAAAGAGCTAACTTTCAAGAGTAATCTCATAAAAAATAATAAACCACACACTGAGAATGAGTTTTAACAAGTGATGACATCATCCCGATTTTCACGGGCTGCTACAGAAATAGACCAATGAGCAGAAAAATCATCATAACTCCAAATGTAGGAACCCAATGATTATGAAAATTTGTATGGTTATACTAGACAGTAAGCTGAATCCAAAAAGCTTTAAATCACTGAATTTGAATAAGTAACCACTGAGAAACACCTCTGACAAGATGAGTGAAAAAGTCGGGTACCTGACAGAGAAGTGAAGATGAACAGACTCTGTTGACTTCAAATGAACATAACTGAAGATTGCAACATCCAAATGACATGAAAATTTGTGAGCATATAGTAGGCTTATAGAGCTAACTTTACCAAGTTAAATCACTAAAAATGATGCACCAAGCTCAGAGAAAACATCTCTGCAAGCTGACTGAGAAAACTGAGAGTAATGGCAGTGAGTAGTACACTTCACAAGAACATGGAAAGATGAACTCAAATAATCATGAAAATGAAAGTATATTGCTTGTACAATACAATGACTTACTGATACATATGTGTGCCTTGTAATCACACCTTGATATGTCATAAAGCTCAGCTCTTGGAGGTCTTCACATAGGTCTCTCTAACCACGACTAAAACTGCCATCTATTTATAGTTGAGTTTGGGAGGTTAACTTCCCTCAATCACTCTCCAATCAATCAATGATTGATATTCTCTACCTACCACAAATCAAGAATTCGTGGCTCCTCTTTCCATTCTTGATCAAGTGGACTCAACCACTTAAGATTCTCTTACTTTTACATTAAGTAAACTCTTCAAAAGTTACAGGAGGTAGTTCACAAGTGAACTTTACATAGTCTTCTTTTTAAAGCTTCTTCTAAGACTTTGTGAGACTCAAGCCAATACTTAGGCTTGTCATAGACTTGCTCCAACAGTAATACTGAGCATGTCATTAGACATAATGGAGACATCAGATTTCAAAATGGCAATAAGAGCACTACACTTAAAGAGGGATTGCATGTTCCCACTATTACGAAGAATCTAATTTCGGTTGGCCAGATGGTAGAGAAGGGTTACGAGGTCAAATTGAATGACAAAGGATGCTTTATAGAAGATCCAAAGAATGGCTTCAAGCTCATTGCCAAAGGTGAATGACAAGGGAGGATGTTCACACTTGGATTCAAAGCAGATTCTAGTAAGTATATGTTCATTGCATATGGGTCATCTAAAATTGTAGCTATTGATCTATGACACAAAAGAATTGGCCATCTCAATGTCAAGAAGCTCAAGAATATGCGGAAGGATGAAGTTGTTAGGGACTTCCAAGCTTCACCACACCTAAATTACATGATGTATGTGAAGAATGCCAATTTGGGAAGTGGACTAGGAGGCCTCTCAAGCCATCAAGATGTGGCTCCTAGGGTTTTGGATTTGGTCCACACAGATGTATGGGGACCTTCAAGAGAGCCATCACATGCAAGTAACAAGTACTTTGCAACCTTTATTGATGATTATCTAGAAAGATTTGGTTGTATGTCATCAAACACAAGACTGATGTGCTTGATACATTCAAAAGGTTCAAGGCACAAGTTGAGAATGAAACAAGCCATAGGATCAAAACTCTAAGATGAGATGGTGGAGGAGAGTACTTCTCCAATGATTTTACCAAGTTCTTGTAGGATGAAGGGATAAAGAAGCAATATACATGCACGTATACCCCTTAATAGAATGGTATTTATGAAAGAAAACATAGAAAGATTGCAAAGGTAGCTAGATGCATGTTTGTCACTCTAGCACAATGGTGAGTACCAACGTGAGAAGATTCACCTCATAATTGTCAATCCGTGGAGACGTGAGGACTAGTATGAAGACTATGAGCAAGTGAAAGCACAAGTGTGTGAGTGAGAAGCACACAAGCATGCACACCCATACACACACACGCGCACACAAGGCAAGAACAAGGAGAGGAACAATGGAGTTCTTTGCATTAGTCAAAAAGTTTCTTACATCAGCTCAATTCACAAACAATCTAACCCCAAAAATGAGCTCTCTAGCTCTTTTTATAGTTTTCTAACTAGCTTTGGTCTTGTCCAGACCTAGTGTCCGACCTAGTTAAAAATTAGGTTCTAGAGCCTATTTGAGGGCTTAAACGGAGTCTCAAAATTATGAAAATTGATATGTAGCTAGTTCTAATACTCCTCAAGCTCGAGGACTCCTCGGCTTGCACAAAATGGAGTCTATTCTACCAGAAACGGAATTTACAATGTTTGTGTAGTGATTAAAATCACTTGAGTTGTAAATGGTCCATGAAAAAAATGATTGGGCCTTGTTGCCGTATTGTGCATGACTGCTCCGTTATGCTAGTATGCTCTTCATCTGGCTTGTATGCCAACACTCCCCCCTTCCTAGCGTCCGTCACCCCTGATAGACCTCTGTTCTATCTGGTGGTCGATATAGTATTGGATGACATTGGTGGCAAGTTCGTGTTCTCCTATCCTTAAGCCTCTTGCTAGATCAGCTTCCAATGCATCCCAATTTATTGCACCAGGGACCTCTGGTTGCGGTGTGGTGTAGTACTCAGAGTACATTGCTTGTTCACGGTGCGAAGACCTCCGAGTGATACTCCCAGAAACCTGATCTGAACATTTCTTTGAAGGTCTGTTTGTAACATGCAGGGAGGTATTTGATGCATGCATGCCAGGCATAAGCCACACGAATACTGGGGGTGGTGCTCATGTCATACACCAAATCATAATTTCCATTGGTAAACCCCGGTAGACGTACCTGTGGTGCGGCTGCATTTTTAAAGGTTTTCAGGACTACCTGCATCATATCTAAAATCTTAAGCATCATTTGAGCTGCCACATCTGGCATGGGCTTCAATCGTGGCATCCAATGTCGAATTGTTCCCATCATGTACGCTACCGACGGTGGTCCCTGTGGTGGCGCAATGTACGGGTAGTTTAGCCATTCCTTGCATTGCACATTGTTCTCCACTTTGATATTGAATGCCTTCCAAGACCTGCGGCGTGGAACTGGACCGTAGCAAGGATTGTATAGGAGATGTAAAGGCGCGTTGTTCCATGTGCGTAGCATTTCTGGATATGTCTCTAGAAGTTTCTGCCGCCAGGTGGGTTGAAGAAATTTTGCCTTTTTGCACCTCTGGAGGAAGGTCTTCGGGTTGAAATTGGGTAGCAAAGGTAGGAATCTTGATGGAGAGTGTTAATCTCCAAAAGAACAACCTACTCTTGAATTTAGAACACCTCTATATCAAGAGTAAGTCAAAACCTTCACCAATTTAAGCTATTAAAGACCAAATATCAATTTCTTGACTAAACTGTGAAGAAGGAATTTCCTCAGAAAGTCTGCTGCATAGATCTTGCTCATTGACTGAGTAAATGTGTAAAGTTTTTGATAAACCTTTGTACAAGGTGTTGCCTAAAGATTGCGCACCTTCTCCAAGTCGAATTACTTCAAAAGGTTCAGTAGATCTTGAGAAATCTACTTACCAAGTCAGCTATGTCTAAATCTGGACTTCTGAGAAGTCGATTTGGACACCCCTAACTTCTTAGCTTTAATTCTCTCAGTATAAAACCCGTTTAAGCAAATGCTTTTAGCCACAAGTAGCTTACCTTCCAACTTAAAGATTAAGTGCTTACTTGCACAAAACTTTAAACTGTGGAGTGAGAACTGATCAAATCATTAAGATCGAAATTTGCGCCTGTTTTAGGAACCAGTGAGTACTTTCTCACATGCAAATGTTCCTACACACAATTCTCTTGGCCTGATCACAATTAGACTCTCAAACTCTAGCCATAGATTGATTAACTATGGACTTAGATATCTCCAAAAGGAATTCACAAAAGATCTATCACAGAGGGAGAAAACACAGAAACATCGGGCGCAATTTTTCCTTCTATTTCTCAGAAATTTACAACTGAGTGAGGA
This sequence comes from Ceratopteris richardii, assembly GCA_020310875.1. Lineage (NCBI taxonomy): Eukaryota > Viridiplantae > Streptophyta > Polypodiopsida > Polypodiales > Pteridaceae > Ceratopteris > Ceratopteris richardii. The sequence continues at coordinate 98,078,020 of CM035444.1, read as the reverse complement.
TGGAGAGTTCAACTCACTTCACACATGTCTAATGACATTTTCTACTACTCAATACACTAATCTCATGATCTCCTATTGTCTCTCCTTGTCTTCTCTCTTTGCCCCGACATTTTCAAAAGTATTTATAGGCAATTATGTACAGACTTATATCAAAGTATAAGTATAAGTAACCTATGTCTTAACTAATGTACATATGTGTACATGTCTTTCACTCTATGAATGTATCCATCTTCTTTGCTTCAAAACTTGATCTCATCTCCATCCTTTGTCCTTCAAATCTTCAATTGGTGATTGGTCTGCACCAACAGCTCCCCCTCAATCATCAATTGAGGTTTCTCTTATCTTCTTTATACCTGCCATGTCTTTAAACTTCTGTAGCTTTGGTCCATCCAAGCTCTTTGTAAGCATATCAGCTATCTGATCTTTTGTTGAAGTATGTATGACTTCAATCTCCTTATCCATCACCTTCTCTCTTAGAAAGTGATACTGTATCTCAATGTGTTTAGTCCTGGCATGAAAAACAGGATTAGTAGCTAGATATAATGAACTCATGTTATCACCATAAATGATAGGTATGTTCTGTATAGTGTCAAAACTCTTCATCTTCATTAGAGTCTTAAGCCATATCACTTCTTTTGCAGCTTCAACCATGCCTTTGTACTCTGCTTCTGTAGATGACAAAGCAACTGTATGTTGCTTCTTTGAGCACCAGGAGATTAACTTATCTCCCACATAACACATGTATCCATAAGTTGATCTTCTATCATCTGGATTACCTGCCCAATCTGCATCACTATAGATCTTGATGTTTGTATCTGATGTAAACCCATAATACAAACCTTCTTTGAGTGTGCCCTTAATGTACCTCAACACTCTTTGACCTGCAATCCAATGCTCTTTCCTAGGACAATGCATGAATTGAGACAAAACCCCTACTGCATATGATAAATCAGGTCTAGTTAAAGTAGCATAGATAAGACTACCAACCAAACTCTGATATTGTCTCATGTCCTTGAATTCTTCACCTCCAAATTTACTCAATTTGTGATTCACCTCCATTGGTGTAGGTGCTACCCTGCAATCATCCATTTTAAACTTGATTAACAAGTTCTTCAAATACCTTTCTTGGGTCACAAATACTCCATGTTGAGTATATGTAATCTCCATGCCCAAGAAGTATGACAAGTCTCCCAAGTCACTTATTTTGAACTCCTTTTCCATTTGCTTCTTTAGTCTTTGTATTCCTTCCTCATCTGTACCTGTAAGGATTATATCATCAACATATATGCACATGTATATGAAACCATTATCACTTGCTTTGACAAGCAAGCTACTATCTGCTTTAGACACCTGAAATCCAAGTTCTTTCAAGAACTTTACAAGTCTATAATTCCATGCCCTTGGGGCCTGCTTCAAGCCATACAAAGCTCTCTTGAGCTTGCACACATGATCTGGATACCTTTTATCTCTGAACCCTTGAGGTTGCTCCATGAACACATCATCTAAAATATAACCATTCAAAAAAGCATTTTTTACATCAAGTTGACATAACTTCCAACCTTTACATGCAGCAATAGCTATAAGTGTCCTGATAGTTGTCATCTTTGCCACAGGACTATAAGTCTCATCATAGTCAACACCATATGTCTGAGCAAACCCTTTGACAACAAGTCTAGCTTTGTACCTAGACACACTTCCATCTGCAAATCTTTTTGTCTTATAAACCCACTTACATCCAATGATCTTCTGGCTATTTGGTTTTGGAACCAAATCCCATGTTTGATTCTCCAATAATGCATCATATTCTTCCTGCATAGCTTTCTCCCAATTTTCTTTACCTTTTGCCTCTTCATATGTAGAAGGGTCTTCATCTGTTTTAATCATGTAAGCATAATCTTTGGTAGCCAGAAATGAAGTATCATAGCTATACCTTGTAGGTTGCCATTTGTTCCTTGTAGACCTCCTAAGTTCTCCACTTCTTAAGGTTTCTGGTTCTTCATATTCAGGATCAAACCTAGGTGTTTCTTCCACTTCAACCTGCACTTCATTATTCTCTTCTTCATCAATTATTTGAACCTTTGACTTACCTTTCCTTTGGCTCACAACCTCTTCATCATCTATATTAATATTGATAGTACCTGCATACCAAGTACCTTGCTCATCAAATGTAACATCTTTTGATACAAGAAAATGTTTTGTGGATGGATTCCACAACCTGTATCCCATCTGCTTATCATCATAACCAATAAACACATATTTTTCAGCTTTAGGTTCCAATTTGTGCCTTAATTGTGATGGCACATATGCATAGGCCAAACATCCAAATACTTTGCAATGGTCTAGTGTAGGTCTCTTACCCCACCATGCCTCATAAGGTGTGATTCCCTGCAAAGCTTTACATGGTAACCTATTGACCAAATAAGTAGCTGTATTTACAGCCTCAGCGCACAAATAATTAGGGCAATTTTTCTCCTTCATCATGGACCTTGCAAACTCAACAAGAGTTCTATTTCTTCTTTCTGCTACACCATTTTGTTGAGGAGAGTACCTGCAAGTAACTTCCCTTTTTATACCTGCATCCCACAAGTAATTACTGAATTCATTAGAGAAATACTCTCCCCCTCCATCTGACCTTAGTCTTTTCAACTTATGTCCTGTAATTCTTTCTGCATATGCATGATAGTGTTTAAATGTATTAAACACTTCTGACTTATCTTTGATCACATAAATAGTGATCCATCTAGTAGCATCATCAACATAAATCACATAATATCTTGACCCATTTATACTGAAATCCTTTGATGGTCCCCACACATCTGTATGTATCAACTCAAGCTTCTCTGAGTACATAAAACCATGCTTGGAGTAGGAAAGCTTATGAGCCTTACCTAATTGACATGCCTCACATCTGTATGTCATATGTTGACCTGCAACATTAGGCAAACCAAGCACTGAACCATTGTTAATCATGTCTTTAATACCTCTTTCATTGAAATGTCCAAGCCTCTTGTGCCAAAGATCTAACTCAGAGATCTTATGTCCTCCATATGTGAACATGGCATGACCAATATTACCTTGAATCTTCAATGTGAATAATCTTCCTTCTTTCTTCACTGAAACAATTTGTTTATACCCATTGCTAGGGTCTTCCACAAACACTCCTTCATTAGTGAACCTTACTTCATAACCTTTTTCCACAATTTGTCCTACACTTATCAAATTCTTAGGAATTGTAGGAACATACAAGACCTTACTCAATAAGGTGCTACCATCCTTGGCCTTCACTGATCCAATTGACTTCACATTGTGCTTTGTGTTGTCACCTGTTTGAACAACATGATTAGATACCTTATTCTCCAAATCAGTCATCAAGGCTATATTACCACTCAGGTGATTGCTACACCCTGAATCAATGTAGAAGACTCTTTGATCTTCATTCTGCCTTTCACAAGTTGCATTCATTATCAATGTTGAATCTTCCTTTTGATCTGAAGCATAATTGTAGTAGGTGTTGTTATATTGTTGACTTTGGAAACCTCTACCTGCATTTCTTCCAAAGTAACCCCTACTAGCTCTGCCTCTGAAATTACCTCTTTGATTTCTGCCACTTCTTCCTCTTGTATTATAGTTCTGATTATATCCACCATTACTCTGATTATTATGCCAACAATCATTAGCTAAATGATTTGTCTTACCACAAATCCAACAAGCTTTGCCTCCATCTTTGTTGTTTCTGCCTCTTCCTCTACCTTTGCCACCTCCTCTACCTCTTAGGAAGTTTGCTTGACTAGTTGTACCTTCATCTTCACCTGCTTGTTGCTTTCCTTTGTTAGCTTTCTTCTTGTCCTTTGAGTACATTGCATGACCTGTACTTTTGTCACCATCTCCTTTAACATCCTGCTCAAATGTTAGCATATGACCTAGCAACTGATTTAAATCAGGAGTGAAATGATCAAGTGATAATTCTGTAGACAAAATAAATGGCTTCCATTTGTCATCACCTCTCAAACCTGTAAGGATTTGCCTTACCAATTTATCCTCCTCAATGTCTTCATCAACAGCTCCTAAAGCATCTGCAATATCTTTCATTCTTGTCACATAGTCTGAAATGGATTGAGAAGCCTTCTTCTTAAAGGTGGTAAACTCTGCCCATAAGGATGCCTTCCTTGACTTAGTAGTATTCTGGAAATGCTCCTCCAAAGCTTTCCAAATATTAGTTGCACTTTCAAGACCTCGAATATGAGGTAACAAGTAATCATTGACTGCCATATATATAATGCTCCTAGCTTGAGCATCTTTCTTCATCCAATTTTTCAAATCTGCTAACTTTTCCCTAGTTGGAACACTAGGATCTCTGAACTGTGGCTTCTCTTCTTCTCCTGTGATGTAAGCTATTAAATCTTTGCTCATAAGATGAGCTTCCATCCTCATTGACCATGCAGGATAGTTTTCCCTATCCAATTTCTCTATCTGTAGAGAATCTCCCATCTTGTGTCCACCTGTGTATTGAAATCTTCAAGCTTTATGGATAATATATGTACCTTTACTTCAAATTAGAGTCCTTTTGTCTTTCTTGATGTCGTATAGTCTCCTCCTCAAGCTTTGCCTTCAAGCTTTCACCTTTTAGTTCTTCAGTTGTTGAATTTCTTGAATCTGCAGCAGTCGGGATCCTCCTTTCCTTGATTTTGATGTTTCTTGCTCTGATACCACTGATGGAGAGTGTTAATCTCCAAAAGAACAACCTACTCTTGAATTTAGAACACCTCTATATCAAGAGTAAGTCAAAACCTTCACCAATTTAAGCTATTAAAGACCAAATATCAATTTCTTGACTAAACTGTGAAGAAGGAATTTCCTCAGAAAGTTTGTTGCATAGATCTTGCTCATTGACTGAGTAAATGTGTAAAGTTTTTGATAAAACTTTGCACAAGGTGTTGCCTAGAGATTGCACACCTTCTCCAAGTTGAATTACTTCAAAAGGTTCAGTAGATCTTGAGAAATCTACTTACCAAGTCAGCTATGTCTAAATCTGCACTTCTGAGAAGTCGATTTGGACACCCCTAACTTCTTAACTTTAATTCTCTCAGTATAAAAACCGTTTAAGCAAATGCTTTTAGCCACGAGTAGCTTACCTTCCAACTTAAAGATTAAGTGCTTACTTGCACAAAACTTTAAATTGTGGAGTGAGAACTGATCAAATCATTAAGATCGAAATTTGCGCCTGTTTCAGGAACCAGTGAGTACTTTCTCACATGCAAATGTTCCTACACACAATTCTCTTGGCCTGATCACAATTAGACTCTCAAACTCTAGCCATAGATTGATTAACTATGGACTTAGATATCTCCAAAAGGAATTCACAAAAAGATCTATCACACAGGGAGAAAACACAGAAACATCGGGCACAATTTTTCCTTCTATTTCTCAGAAATTTACAACTGAGTGAGGATGGAGAGTTCAACTCACTTCACACATGTCTAATGACATTTTCTACTACTCAATACACTAATCTCATGATCTCCTATTGTCTCTCCTTGTCTTCTCTCTTTGCCCCGACATTTTCAAAAGTATTTATAGGCAATTATGTACAGACTTATATCAAAGTATAAGTATAAGTAACCTATGTCTTAACTAATGTACATATGTGTGCATGTCTTTCACTCTGTGAATGTATCCATCTTCTTTGCTTCAAAACTTGATCTCATCTCCATCTTTGTCCTTCAAATCTTCAATTGGTGATTGGTCTGCACCAGCAAATCTTACCTGTGACTCTCTGTATTTCTGCATTATAATCAGCCAGAATAATATAATAAGGCCTGTATTGGAGTGCAGATGAGAGGATAAGGAGTCTCTGTAGCTCAAGCGTAAGCACCACCTCCTTTACTTGTCAATCCGCGGAGACGTGAGGACCGGTATGAAGACCACGAGCAAGTGAAGGCACAAGTGCGTGAGTGAAAGCACACAAACATGCACACGCATACACACACACGCGCACAAAGTAAGATCAAAGAGAGGAACAATGGAAAGCTTAGATTGCAAAAGAGTTCTCTTACAAAAGTTCTATTCTCTAACAAGCTAGCCCAAAAATGAGCTCTCTAGCTCTTTTTATAGTTTTTTGACTAGTGTTGGCCCTGTCTAGACCTAGTGTCCGGCCTAGTTAAAAATTAGGTTCCAGGGCTTATTTGAGGGCTCAAACGAGGTCTAAAAATTATGAAAATTGGTATGATGGTACTTCTAATACTCCTCAAGCTCGATGACTCCTCGTCTTGAACAAAATGGAGTTACTAAAAGTAGATAATGGTATTTACAATGGTTTTTAGTGATGGAAATCACTATTTTTGTAGGGGATTCTTCTGAAAATTTGACATACACTTCTTGGTGCTCCCTACTTGCTCCCTTTCCTTGTGTGTCCACCTTTTGATGTGCTTCCATGCTTTGTCCTTGACTTTGAGCTTCAACACTCCCCCCCCCTCTCGAGTCTGTCGTCCCTGACAGACCCTTGTTGGAAGGGCTGTTCTATGTAGTGCTTTGAGAGGTGGTGTCCATCCGTTTGTATGAGCGGGTTCCTTGGATTCCAGCAAGAATGTGTCGTTGTGAGCTTTCAAAACTGCAAGTTGCTCAAAAGAGGTTGTCAAGAGTGATTTGGAGCAACTACTGGCTTCAATTTGCTTCCGAGATATGGATGTTGTTCCCATGACATCCGCTAGCTCTTCCAAAGATGATGTTGAGAGCAGTCATGCCAACTACTCATAACCCATAATGAATGATGGGTAAGTGTGTTCGTGCCTGGGTTGAACAAAGAATGTGCCTTGTGCACGGCCTTGTAATGTAGCCCTACGCATGCTTACTTGGAAAATGCATTGGAAGAAGTATGGTGCAAAAATTGCGGGTCTTGAGCTAAGTGCTCAAGGGTATGCTGACGAAGAGGTTTCCTAAACTATCATGGTTATGGTGTTTCCAGAGTAAAGATACTTACCATGGGGAAGGTTGATGGATGTTTGTCTCTTCGTGTTGTACACTCGGCCTTTGGGATGGAACCTTGTTGATGAATGTCCATGTTGATTGTCCACTGATGAGATCTTTTGAGTGGTGGATCCCCTCTCCTCTTTTCAAAGCAACATTTGTCACTGACAATGTGCATTTATGAGCTTGGGCTCATGCACGTTCACTTCCCTATATTGACACTCAGAGGAATATTGGACACGTGCTGGTTTCTAAAAGATTACCATGCTGGTTGACATAGACCATTCACCAGTGCTACTGTTCCATACTGGTAAAGGAAATACTGAGAATTGAATTGCTTTATATTCCTTGGCAAGCAACATTGGGTAACTACACCAAGCTGAGTTTCACATATTCTCTTTAGCTCCCATATGCAAGAGTCTTCTCCGCCAGAACTACCTTGAGCAGATATCTCCTTGGATGCTCTGGTACATGAAGTAGTTAAGCATCACTCAAGTTGCAAACCTTCAAGCTCTTTATTCCTATCATGGTAAGAGAAAATCATAGTTGTAGATGCCATGTTCATGCCAAGTGCTTGTCATCTACCAGATAAGGCAGCAATAATCTCACTGCTGGCCGAGACACACTTCTATCCAAATTGATAAATGCCTAGTAATCAACAGTTCCACCTTCAACTAAGCATGACTCATTCATGTTTCATAAGCCACACCTGGGAACAAGCTCTCTCCCACTTTTTTTTTTTTTTTTTTTTTTGAGGAAAAGGATATCACCAAACAAGAACACAAAAGTTAGTATCAATAGAAATGTTTGACATATGTCATTGTGCTCTTCTGCATGGGATTCTCAAGTGTGTCTATGCACGGCCGTGTAATGTGGCCCTATATTAATGCATACTTTGGAAATGCATGACCTGACTGGTGCAAAAGACAGGGTTGTGCAAGGAGCACATGGTTGTTGCTCGTTCGAGGCTTTCGATGTTATTTGTGGAGGTTGATGCCGACCTTGGTGGAGGTATCCATTGAGTCTCGAACTGATGTAATCCTCCTTATTGAGTCCATTTTAGAACATCATTTTGCACTGTAGAGGTCACTTCAGGCGTCTTTCTCTTTGGATGCTGTCTGAACTGTGGTATCCAGTGTGGTTGACACTTTGGTTCGGTGGAGGCTACTTGCACTCTTGGCTTCCAAGCCCATATCCTTTTTGCATGTCTTCCTACTAATGTTGAAGAGCTGATTTGATCTTCCTTTGGTCTCTGTACGTGGTTCTTACCCTCTTCTCTTTTTGGATTCTTTGTTGAGACCTTTCGCATGTGGGAGAACATAGGTTGTTGTAGATGTAGGAGCTTCTTAGGTACCCACATCTGTAATTGCCCTTGTTGAGCTGAAGCTAACTGCTTAGGCACCCAAACTTGTTGGATACCTTGTGATTGAGCTTGTCTGAGCTGCTTCCCTCGTCTTCTGGCCTGGTTGGCTTGCCTAGATGGGATTTGTGGGGGCAAGGCTGGTGGTTGCTCTCCTTTGCGTACCCATATCTGCTTCATGCTCGGAACTGCTTTTTTATCGAATGGTGTCTTTCTATTTGATGTAGCAGTTGTCGTGAACGGTTGTGTTTGCTTGTGTGGTGGACTCACTACTGTGGCTACTTGATTCTTTGGAGAAGAAGAAAGATCCACCCGCCTTCGAACCTGGTCGTCCACGATTGACTCCTTCTGCATCATAGAGCTTTTGACACATACAACATCTTCTTTCATATGATTAGTCTTGGAAGAACTAAGAGAGTGTGTGGTGCCATGATCTAGGAGCATGCAGTTCTCTAATTCTAATGTAATGCATTGTTCATGTACCCAAACTTGAAGAATTTGACTTCTTAGGTTTAAGTTAACTGCATGGTCATAGATCCAATCTTGACCCAAGACAAGTGGTTCTGTAAGGTTCTCATCTTGACATACTAGCGCTTTGACTTTCATTGGAACATCTTGAAGGTAGATGGGAAGTTCCACCTCGCCCAAACAAGGGGTTTCCACACCTCCCAATCCTATGAGATAAGCTTCTATGGGATTGATGTTCAACTGCAAGTCTTGGCAGTAGGAAAGTCTAACTGCACTACTTGCTGCACCTGAGTCAATCAATGCTTTCACCGTCCTTGCACCCTTCCCTTGTCCTATCTCTATGGTCACAAAGGGTCTTCGGTCAATGACCTGAGAAGTCGCTATGCCTGACTTTTGGCACATATCCATGTGATATTTTGGAGCTTTTGAGTTGACATCTAGGCCAAGTCGTCTTAACTTATTTCGCCTTATGCGCTCTCTAGCCTCTGCCTGTGCTTCTTCTCTCACTCTTAACTCTTCTTCTTTTCGTTTCTTAGCAGTGTTGAGTCTCATTAGCATGTCCTCTGTAAGAGGTTCTTGATATAACTTGACTCTACAACCACTAATATAGTTTGGCAAGATATCACCTTCTAAAGTAGCCAATTGAACCGCGCCACTAGTGGAAATTCTGTTAATGATCATGGGTCCATATCCTCGTTTTTCCAACTTACGGGCATGTTGTTTCAGTGTGTAAACCAACACTAGATCTCCCTCTTTCAGTCCCTTATCCTTAATGTGTGCATTGAAGTAGGCCTTTTGCCTTTTCTTTGCAGCGTAGATGCCTGCAGCCGCTCGTAGCCTTGTCTCACCTAAGCGTTCTAGATCAAAGATCCTAGATGACAATTCATGTCCATTCCACTCATGCTCTTGTGCTACTTTTAAAGCAGGGATTAAGAAATCCAGTGGTAGCACCGCATTCTGTCCAAAGACCATCTGAAATGGGGTGGCATTGAGTACTGTTTTGTAGGCAACTCGATAAGCCCAAACAGCATGATGAAGTTGTTTGTCCCAATCAGAGCGTTTATTATTTACCAATTTTGTCAATACGTTACAAAGGATCTTATTGGTACTCTCGGCTTGTCCGTTAGCTTGTGGGTGATAGGGGGCAGATTTCTTATGTATCACCAAGAATTCTTGGAGAAGATTTTCAATGACTTCATTCAAGAAGTGTGTGCCTCTATCGCTCACTAACTCTATTGGTAGCCCATATCTCGTGAACACATTCTCGAATAAGAACTTAGCCGTCGTCTGAGCATCATTCTTTGTTGTGGCTTTCACTTCTACCCACTTGGTAAGGTAATCTGTGGCTACAATAATATACTCTGCATGGGAGTTTCTAGCAGGGGGATTAATAGGACCTATGAAGTCTATGCCCCACTTGGAAAATGCACGCCCTCCCATCATTGGCCTCAAAGGCATCTCGTCTTTTCTAACTGGATATTGTGCACGTTGGCATGTGTCACATTTCTTCACATAGGTATGTGCATCCATATGAAGAGTGGGCCACCAAAGTCCTGAGAATAGAATGGTCTTGATCACTCGGTCAGGACCAAAATGTCCACCTGCAACACCACTGTGTGCAGTCTCTAAGACCCTTAAATAGTCTGATTCATGAACGCACAGTCTTAAGTAACCATCTTTACCTCTTCGGTATAGGTTCTCTCCTACTAAGGCATAGCCTTGAGCCTCTTGCTCCATATTTCGTCTTCTTGCTAGACTGGCCTCTTTGGGTAATCTTCCCGATCTCATAAACTCTACCAATGGAGCACTCCACTCTGGAATTAAAGACACTTGATAAAGGGTCGCATACTCCATTGGGGGTCTCTCTCTACACCTTGGACAATTCTTAATCCACTCATGTATTTCTTTGTCCATGCTAGGCCAATACACTCCTAAACGCTTTAGATTCTGCAATGTTCGTTGTTTAGAATAGTGATTTCCTAGCATTCCTTCATGGGCTTGCTGCAAGCAACTACTATGTTCATCATCCTCCACACAACAAGCTAATACACCCTCAGTATCTTGTTTGTACATGCTTCCTGCTAATATGTGATATTTTTGTGATTTTACAATTTCTTCTTGTGATGTTTTCACATTCTTATTTGCAGGGCCAAAGGTTAGGACTGGTACCAACTTATTTGCCCATTTAGGAACAACTTCTAAATTGAACAGATAAGCATCGGGTAATTCGTCAGACACTCCTTGCGGTGACTCTCCTGAAGTGATGCGAGAAAGGTGATCTGCCCGAAGGTGGGTTCTACCTTTCCTGACAACAACTTCAAAGTCATATTCCATTAGTAAGAGGAACCATCTTACTAAGCGTCCAGTATTGCAAGGTTTATTGACCAAATATAACAAGGCTTGATGATTAGTAAAAAACTTGAACTTGTTGGCCAATAAATAGTGTCTAAACTTCTTCACAGCATATACCATGCCTAAGCCCTCTCGCTCAGTGGTGGTATAGTTCCGTTCAGCTGCAGTGAGCTGTCTACTAGCATATGCTATGGGCAAATCTAAGTTTCCTTCACTTGTGGGTTGTGCTAGCACACATCCTATGGCATGATTGGATGCATCCACATGGACATGGAATGGTTTATTCCAATCAGGAGTGGTGAGTATTGGTGCCGTGCACAAATGTTTCTTCAGTTCGTTGAAAGAATTCTCGCATTCGTCGTTCCACTCAAAATTAGACAACAAGGCATAAAGGGGTCTAGCTATGATCGCGTACATGTGGATAAACCTACGGTAGTATCCACAATGGCCCATAAAGGCGTGTACCTCTTTAATATTCCTTGGCCTTGGTAGTTCCGCTATGGCTCGTACCTTATCTTCATCTGTTGAGATTCCATTCTTAGAAACAATATGCCCTAAGATTTTACCTTGACGCACCATAAACACACACTTTTCTGGGTTTAGACACACTCGATATTCTCTACACTTGTTGAAGATTTGTCTGAGCTCAGGGATGTGAACCCTTCTTTCTTGGGAATGAGCACATAAATCATCCACATACACTTCTAAGCTCTTTCGCAAGAACTCTTTGAAGACATGACACATGAGCCTTTGGAATGTTGCAGGTGCATTGGTGAGCCCAAATGGCATCACACAAAATGCAAAGATTCCCCACTCTGTAGCAAAAGCTGTTTTGTGTTGATCTTCTGGGGCAATGGCTACTTGATTGTAACCTGAAAATCCATCAAGGAAGCTATAAACTTCCTTGCCTGCAACACGCTCCAAAAGGTGTTCTGTGATTGGAAGTGGATAACTATCTCTAATCGTAGCGGCATTAACTTTTTTAAGGTTAATACACACTCGCAACTTCCCGTTCTTCTTGGGTACCACAACAATGGGGGACACCCATTCGGTATGCTCAATCTCATAGATGAATCCGGCTTCAATCAACCTATCAATTTCTTCTTTTATTTTTGCTGCATAGGTATCATTATATGTGTAGGGCTTCTGTTTGGTGGGCTTAGCATCAGCAGTCATGGGGATAGTATGAGAGCAAATTCTTGGATCTACCCCTTTCAAGTCTCTATAGTGCCATGCAAACACATCCTTATATTCCCTTAATAGAGCTATGAGCTCCATTTCTTCTCTTGCGCTTAGGTCATCTCCTATATATGTGCATCTCTCTTCGTTCTCTTCAATGGTCACTACAATCTTCTTGGTCTTTTCTTTATTATCATATGATTCTCCTATGATGGCCTCTCTCTTAGGCATTCGTACCAAAATTTTGCGGTCGTCAACTTCATATTTCTTGAAGTTTTCTGGTACTTCAAACAATGATTCCTCCTCTTCTTGTTTCACTGCTTTTCTTTTCTTTTTCTTTTGACTACTCTCACTTCCATCCTTTGAGTTTACTGTTTTAATACTTGTGAGAGGTTCTTCTTCTTTCTGGGTGAACACTCCTATATCTTCTAGATAGTGTTGCTCTGAATTAAAGCAACTATCCATCACAATAGACTCCAGATCATCGTCATTCTCTTCTTCTTCTAAGACATCACTAGGGTCACATTCTTCTAGCAAGGGTTGACACATGAAAACTGAGATATCATAACCCTCCTCATCACAATGAGGTGTCCACTGTTCCTCATTGACAGCAATGTCCATGGTGGCTAAGATTTCTGGCCAGCCATGAGGCTCAAACTCCTCATCTGGAAAGATCATCGGTGTGTAGGCTGGGTCTCTAACTGGTCTATCTCCTAGCGAAGTTCCTTCTTCTCTTGCCTTTAACCGTTTTTCCTCTTCCTTTGCGACCTTGCACATCCACAAATGAGTATCTTCATGCAGCCATGATGGATCAGGTGAACTTTCAGAATGCACAGAGATGGAATCTTCTTTCGCTTTGTGGATAGAATTCCACTGTAGGGGTGGTACATCTCTGAAGGTGTAATCCTTCAAATTGACCTTGGTGGTGACCCCTAAGTGCTGTAAGTACAAGGAATTAGTTCCCCAATCCTGTACTATTTGCAATTGTCGTAGGAAGGGTCTTCCTAGGATCATCTCATAGACATTATTTTTCTCAAAGTCACATATAGCAAATGTGTGCTCAAACTCTACACCACAAGTGGTTAGAGTGATCCCTTCTAGCAATCCTAGAGGTCTTTCAAAATGACCATCAGCCATTTGAAGCTTCATTCTAGTTGGTTTTAATGTGGGCTTGCCCCATTGCTTCCACAAGGAGGTGGTCGCAATAGCAACACCAGCACCTGAATCTATGATTGCTTTTGTTGTGTAACCTTGGTAGGTGATTGGAAGATAAGTATTACCTTCTTCACCCTCACACATGTCCCCTATTTTGTCTAGAGGTATCTCTGGTACCCTTTGCTTGGAGCCCGCTTTTGGCATGTTGGAATCAAGTTCTGGAACCTGATCCTTCACATGATTCCAAAGCTCAGGTTTTGCTTTGAGCAGCTCTTCTACAGTGAGATGACACTGAACCTTAGTGTTCTTCACGACATCCGTGTTCCTTGGAACCACTGAGTCTTCATTTCTTACTAGTATTGTGGGAGCTCTAATCTGGAGAGATTCAGATTCCCATGGGCCTGGAAATTGAGGCAGTTCTTCTAAGGTATTAGATTCAAAATCTAACCTTTCGTCTTCTTGTTGTTCTGCTTCATCTCCGTAAATAGATGGAATGTCTTGGGGAAACTGATCATGAAGATCATCAATCTCAGGAATAGGAGGGGAATTACCCTTCTCCTTGGCCCATTTTTCTTCTTGTATTTCCCGCAAGAACTCTTGAGAGTATTGTTGAATTGAAGGAGGTATTCCAACATCTGTGGAATTAGGAACATAAGCCCCCATTGGTGGTGAGCTTCCTCTTTCCATAACTGGTTGAGCCTGTGGAGGTAAAGAGACTTGTGGTTTGTTTACCAACTGCTCTAATCTTTCTAGTAACCCTTGGAAATGCAAATCTGGTTTGACAGAGTTTGTCTGATTGAACTTTTGACTAGTCTCAAGTATAGCTTGAGCTTGTTCTACCATTTTCATGCACATTTTCATTCGTTCAATCTCTAAATCCGCTCTAGGGTAACTCTTGTCTAGATTTGCAGCTGTAGGCCCTTCTTGAAGTCGAGCCTCGTAGGCTTTGAACATCATGTCCAAGCCTTCTGGGGTTGGATCTGCAAGAACAGACCCTCGTTGCGGTCTATTTACAATGGGTGGTGGGGTGGGATGAGGTGGAGTGGATGGAGTTTCAGCATGCGAGGGGCTTTGAGATGCAATGTCCTCTATTTTTGTTTTCGCTTCTTTTAAGCTTTCTTCTAGTTCCGTTAACTTTTTATTCCACTTGCGATTGTTCTGCTCTCGGGTATCCTTCCATGTTCTTGTTTTCCTCTTACTAGGCTCTCCCGATTCACTCGACTCTGATTGTTCTACTGGTTTATCCTGTTTTAAGGCTTGTGCTCTAGTGACAACTTGTATAGGAGCCACATTGCTACTACTTGAACTTGAATCTGCCACTAAGCCTACCACATTAATGGGTGTAATCTTGGGTGCACTGGAGGGGTTTCTTGGACAATCTCTGGGGAGATGGTCTTTGCCACAATCAGGACAAAAAGCCTGTATTGTGATAGCCTGTCCTTGACTCGGAGATGGTGGGTGGGGACAGTCACGAATGAAATGGTCACCATGACATCTGAAACAAGATCCTCTAGGGGCTTGTGGTCTCATTTGTCTCAACTGGGGCCTAGGGTTAGGATGTGTGTACATGACATTGGAGTATTCTGGCTCCCAATTTTGCTCCATAGGCGGTGCCTCATATTGATACGAGTAAATCTCACTATGTTCAGGTGACTCTGTGTAATAAGCATGTGGACTACCTTCATGGGAGTAGTCTGAACTATGAGCGTGAGAGTCATTATCTGGTATCAATGGGGTTAATGGCACCAAAGCTCTATTTGGATTTTCCTCTCCCACAGCATATTTGACTGGAATCACATTGGCTGGAGCTGGTGGTTGGTTTCCCAAGACAGGTTGTGGCCTATATGGTACCTGATATTGCTATTGTGGTCTATAATATGGCTGTTGGTATTGGTTCTGATACCTACCTTGTGGGTAAGGTTGCTGATAATTCTGTCTAACAGCCTGCCTATTGTAGGGACAATCTTGAGCCGTGTGGTTTGTGTATTTTCTCTCAATAGTGCAATATGGAGCATTCCTTTCTCTAATGTTTTGGTTTTGCATTGGGCATACATTAGCCATGTGGTCGCCCCCACAAGTATAACACCGATTCAATGGAGTGACTCTCTGTGTTTGTTTATTTTGGACTCCCAGCTTCTTGGCAACTTGCTCAGCTATCTCTTCTATTTCTGTGGAGATCTTTGAAGTATGACTAGTAGAACTATCCGAATCTTTGTAGAGTTTGGACAATCCTAACTCCTCACCCAAGTTATCTTCTATGTCTATGCACGTCCGCACACACTCTTCTATGGATCTAGGATCTTTCAAGTACACATATGATCTTAACTTGGTGCTCAGTAAGCCATCTAAGAACAAAGCCACTTGTTTGGCCGGAGTGGGTAACTCTAGAGCAGGGCATCTTTCTAGATACTGTCTGAATCTTCTACCTGCTAGTCGCACTGTTTCTTGGGGAGTCTGCTTGAAGCTGTGGATCAAGGATGATGTGTTATGCCTGATACCACTCTTGGAAAATTCTACAATGAATTCGTCTAGCAGTTGACCTATATCGTGATAGCTGCTTCTACTCAATGGTTGAAACCAAGCTAAGGCAGTGCCCTTAAGGGTCAAACCAAATGCCTCGTACTGGGTGAACCAGTCCTCAATTTGTTCGGCTCTCAGCACTTGTTTGTACTCGGCCACATGATCATAAGGATCCCATGTCCCATCAAAATAGTTCTTCATTGCCTTGATCACTTGAATGGGTCTAAGGGTTCTTGGGTACTCTCGGGGTCTAGGCAATGGAAAATCCTGTTCATCTCTTTGTTGCCTATGTGCTTGATGTCTCTCTCTTTCAGGTCTTTCATTTTCAAATCCTGACCTATTCCCGCCCACGGTGTGTGCAAAACTTACCTCAGGTCTCTCTCTAGTTCTTTCTCTCTGGGCTTCATGAGCGAGGGATGATCCTACTCCTTGGAGGCCATGGGAAACATTGGATCTTGGTGGGGGGAAAATCAATTCATTCTTCCAAGTATATGCATGTCTATCATGTTCTGTTACCAAGAAAATTTTCTCTGTTGTGTTATCCAGGTAGACAACTTTGCCTGGTATCTCAGGATCTTTGAATTCATAGATGATAACTATGCCCAATTGGCTAGGTTGATCTGGCTTGAACCTCCAAAAGGCTTCCTCTGTTTCTCTATTCAAAAATAGTTCTATGCTTTTGTTGTCTTGAGGGATCCAATCCGGAGTGATCACTCGGGTCAAAACTGACTTACCTCTAAGAGTCTGGGGTCCTTGTCCTACGTTTCCTTGTTCTAGGTCTCCTATTTCATTCTCAGGAATGACATTTCCAAACTCATCAGTCCTATCTGGTAGGTTGGTGACCACATACATGGTTCCTTCCTTATCAATGTATGAAACCTCTTCGAACTTGACCACTGGGTGTTCAAGTCCAAAGGATTGATCTGGATTTTTGAGTTGGACCACTGATCGTCTCAGACCATCCTCATAGATGCGAGCACCTAATTGGTTGGTCCGAATATATTCCAACTGTGTCTTATAGGGACCTTCTGGTGTTTGTAGATGGGCAGTCCCTGAGCCACCTGCAGGTTTTCCCATACTAAAAGACATTTCTGAATCACTTGTGTCTGAACTTAGTAAAAGATGACCACTTAGTTGTTGTGCCCAAGACTTGGATGTATGGTTGACACTAGCATCAGAAGATCTAATGCTTTGTTTATCCTTTCCTAAGTGTCTACCAGATCTCAGGTTCATAAGCTTTAGTCAAGAGTCCAAATTTTCCCCTTGGTATGGTTCAAAATTCTTTGGAGTCCCCTTGGTTCCCTAGTCCCACTTGAGGGTCAACTTCAAATTATCCTATCTCAAAATCAACGTGTTATTCTTGAAAAAAATAGTTGAGGTCGTGTAGGATTTGAACCAGCTTTCCAACGAGCTATAGAGCTCTAAAAATGGACTTGGGATGAAAAAGTTATGCCAATTCAGGCTCTTGGGGGTCAAAACAGGCAAACAGGACCTTTTGAAAAAATCGCGATTTTGTACCTTCAGAATCGTGTTCACAAAATCGTGTTTTCACAAAATCGTGTTTTGAAAATCGCGATTTTGAGTAGAAAATCGTGTTGTGAAAATCGCGATTTTGATCACAAAATCGTGTTTCTGAAAATCGTGTTTTTTGACATGAAAATCGCGAAGTTGATCACAAAATCGTGTTTATGAAAATCGCGATTTTGAGCAGAAAATCGTGATTTGAAAATCGCGATGTTGATCACAAAATCGTGATTTGAAAATCGCGATGTTGATCACAAAATCGTGTTTCTGAAAATCGTGTTTTTTGACATGAAAATCGCGATGTTGATCACAAAATCGTGTTTATGAAAATCGCGATTTTGAGCAAAAAATCGTGATTTGAAAATCGCGATGTTGATCACAAAATCGTGATTTGAAAATCGCGATGTTGATCACAAAATCGTGTTTTAGAGAATCGCGATTTTGACTCAGAGAATCGTGATTCACAAAATTGTGTTTTTGACTGAAAATCGTGTTTTCTCAGAATCGTGTTTTTGACATGAAAATCGCGATGTTGAGCACAAAATCGTGTTTTTGAAAATCGCGATTTTGAGCAAAAATTCGTGTTTTCACAGAATCGCCTTTTTCACAAAATCGTGTTTTTGGCATGAAAATCGCGATTTTGTCATAGAGAATCGTGTTTTTCTCAAAATCGTATTTTTCGCTGAAAATCGTGATTTGTGAGAATCGCGATTTTGAGCAGAGAATCGTGTTTTTTGAAAATCGCGATTTTGAGCAGAGAATCGTGTTTTTTTGAGAAAAACTGAAAATCGTGATTTTTCAAAAAATTTTGAATTTTCACAGAATCGCGATTTTCATCACAGAATCGCGTTTTTTGGCGGGAAATTCAAATTTATGAGCGCCGGCTATGGCGAGCTCCGTATGAGCAGAAAATCATGAAAAAAACACAGCGCTTGCTCTCCCTTGCACCTCCTAACTCCTTCCCACACAATAATGCATGAAAAATGGTATGAAAATGGTGAAAATGCACTAAAAAACAAGAAATTTCTATGAAGAGGAAGATGGAAGAAGGTGGAGATGATGATGATGATGAAGATGAAGAGGAAAAAACAGAAAATGAACTGAAATGACAGTTTTTTTACCTTCCAACGTCGCAAATCTACGATCTTACCATCACAACGCTCGTCCTCGAAGCACTCTCCCCGGCAACGGTGTTGGAGTTTATTGACCTCCAAAGTATAGCAGGAAGTAGGTGGAACCCCCTAGGAACAAGTTGACCTTCTCACAAACTTCATCATAGAAAACCAGTCATGCTTGCAGAGCTTACTACTCTCTACTCACTCAAAAGTTTTTAAAACTGTTTTAACCACATATACTAGAGACCAAGAGCTTTCCAATGAACCAAAGAACACTCAATTTGGATAAATACTCAATGAGCTATGACCTCTGCAATATGCAGCTTTAATGGAGACCTTGAAACAGAGATGAACCTGAGGACATACATCACTTGCAGAGACTACTGCTCTTAACTCACAACTCCAATGAATCTGAAAATTTCCAGAATACAAATAAACTTGGAGAGCTTTCTAACAAGCTAAAGAACACATGATTTGGATACATCCACAAGGAGATATGACCTCTGCAAGTTGGATGTTTAATGAAGACCTTCAGCAGGGATAAAAAACAGAGAACACACACTACTTGCAGAGAGTGTTGCTCTCAGCTCACAAATCCAATGATTATGAAAATTGGTACTATGAAAGTAGACAAGAAGAGCTTTCAAATGAGCTATCAAACATGTAATTTGGATATATAATGAGGGAGATACAAGCTCTGCAAGCTCTGCATACAAAAACTAGAGTAACATAGAGATACTCTCTTGGACATCCCACAAGATCACGACTTTTCTCCTCTTTTTATAGCATGGGAAACTAATCTAAAACCTTCCTAATACATCTAAATTCGTGGTAGACACTTGGATGGAGGTATTACATGACTCAAGTGCTCAAATAAGCAAAGTATTGATGGACTTTGAGAACTAGCCACATCGACCTTCCACTAGGACACCACTGAAGCTCCCTTGTGACTCACTAATTTGACTCACCATGTTCTAGAACTCACGTGGTATTTTTGCTACATTTTATGAATAATATGAGCCTTCTTGAAGTATTTGAAGACTTCCCAAAGGTATTTACATAATTTGAAACTTGTACCCTACATAAAACAAATGTTCGCAACATTCTCCCCCTCAAGTTTCAAAGGGTATTTCCTTCATGCCAAGAATATAGTTGAATCTTTGAAGCTTTGGTCCATCCAAGGATTTGGTGAAGATATCTGCAACTTGATCCTTTGTTCCAACAAAAGAAACCTGCACTTCATTGTTCATGGCCTTCTCTCGAACATAATGATAGTGAACCTCTATATGCTTTGTTCTAGCATGAAAAATAGGATTTGAGGTCATATGAATGCTGCTCAAGTTATCACCATATATCAGTGGTACATCAACCTGCACATTCAAGTCATGAAACAACTTTTTAAACCACATAACCTCAGTAGTAGCCAATGCTAAACCTCTATACTCAGCCTCTGTAGAAGATAAAGCAACTGTAGGCTGTTTCTTTGAACTCCATGTTAATGTCTTGTTTCCTGCTATTACCACATATCCACTTGTGGATCTTCTGTCATCTTTGCTTCCAGCCCAATCTGCATCACTAAAGACTTTAAGAGTTAGATCAACATCATGACTATAAAATAATCCTTCGTTCATGGTACCTTTCAAATACCTAAGCACTCTTTTCGCTGCATGCATATGAGGTACTCTAGGTTCATGCATAAACTGTGACAATACTCCCACTGCATAACATATATCAGGTCTAGTTTTTGTTGCATAAATCAAAGATCCTACCATGGATCTATATACATTCATATCATGCAACTCATCACCTTCCTTTGCACTCAGCTTTACATTACATTCCATTGGAGTAGAAACAAATTTACATTCCTGCATACCAAACCTTTTCAGCATATCACATATATACTTTCTTTGTATCAACCACATACCTTCATCGCTATACACAATTTCAATCCCAAGAAAGTATCTGAGCAAACCAAGATCTGAAATTTTAAATTCCTTTCCCAAATTACCTTTTATCTCATCAATTGCTTTTGCATTATTCCCTGTAATCAACAAGTCATCCACATAAATGCATACATAGACACACATGCCATCTACATGTTTTACATAAAGTGAAGGATCAGCATGACTCGCTGTGTATCCTTGCAGCATAAGATACTTTACCAACCTTGCATTCCATGCCCTTGGTGCCTGCTTAAGACCATACAATGCCTTCTTTAACCTGCATACATGATTAGGATATTTTGCATCCACATAACCATCTGGTTGTGACATATACACTTCTTCATTTAACTCACCATTAAGAAAGGCATTCTTTATATTGAGTTGATATATATTCCACCTTTTACTTGCAGCTAAAGCCAACAAAGTTCTCACCGTTGCCATATTTGCTACTGGACTAAATGTTTCCTCATAGTCCACACCTTGAGTTTGATTATATCCTTTTGCTACAAGTCTAGCCTTATATCTAGACACACTACCATCACTATTTCTTTTAATCTTAAAAACCCACTTGCAACCAATTACCTTTTGCTTTGGTGTACTTGGAACTAAATTCCAAGTCTTGTTATCCTGAAGTGCTTCCATTTCTTCTCTTATTGCTTTCTCCCACTTTTCATCTCCTTTGGCCTCATCATAACATGTGGGTTCATTTTCCTGCTCAACTTTTGTCATAAAAGCATAATGAGTATTCATGAAAGATTCATAAGTATACCTTTGAGGTTGCTTACTTACTCTTGAAGTTCTTCTTACCTCCAATGTAGATGCTCTTCCTTTCTTATTAGGAACCTTTGATGATTCTCCATACTCACATACATCACTAATTTCCTCTCCTTCATCATTAACTTCAACAAGTTTGAGTTTACCTTTACTTTTAACACTTGGAGGTGACTCTTGCCTTAATCTTCCATTGAAAGGTGATCCTCTTTCTTCATCTAGACCACTCCTTTCATCATTTAAACTTCCTGATGGCTGAACTATGCATTCATCTCCTTCAACCACACCTTCTTCATTTTCATCCATGTCCTGCAAACAATTCTTATCTGCATACCATGAAAGTGATTCATCAAAGTTTACATCTCTTGACACAACAACCTTATTGGTATGAGGATTATAGCATCTATATCCTCTTTGAGTATCTGCATAACCAATAAATATACATTTTTCTGATTTTGCATCAAGTTTAGATCTCACCTCACTAGGTACATGTACATAACATACACAACCAAATACTTTCAAATGACTTACACTTGGTTTCCTTCCATGCCATACCTCATATGGTGTCAAATGATGAACTCCAGCAGTCGGAACTCTATTCATAATGTAAACACTTGTGCTAACAGCTTCAGCCCAAAAATAATTAGGCAAACACATATCATTAAGCATACTTCTAGATGCTTCTGCTATGATTCTGTTTCTTCTTTCTGCGACTCCATTTTGTTGTGGAGTATACCTGCATGTAACTTCTCTTTTGATACCTTCATCATACAAAAAATCAGTAAAAACTTGAGAGAAATACTCTCCCCCTCCATCAGACCTTAGCTTCTTAATATACCTTCCTGTTTGCTTTTCGACATATGATTTGAACTTCTTGAAACAATCAAAGACCTCACTCTTATGTTTAATGAAATACACAAATGTCATTCTACTATGATCATCAATGAATGATACATAGTACTTATTACCAATCAAGGATGCCTCTTTAGTAGGTCCCCACACATCTGTGTGTATGAGATCTAGCAAACCATCACTTACATAACTTGAATGCTTGAAAGGTTGTCTACTCTGCTTACCCATTTGACATGCTTCACAAAGATGCACCATATGTTGCTTAGTAAGATCAGGTAATCCTTCAACAATCCTCTTCTTTGATAGCTCCTTTAACCTGTGTACATTCATGTGTCCAATCCTTTTGTGCCATAGATCAAGCTCTGCTATTCGATGCATACCATAAGAGAAATAGTTTGTATGATTTGGGTTTACCTTGAATGTAAACAATCTACCTTGTTTTTGACCTCTAGTAATTAACCTCCTTTGCTTTGGATCCTCAATGAAGCAACCTGCATGATTAAATCTCACTTGTAGACCTTTTTCTACCATTTGACCAACCGACATCAAATTCTTAGTGATCGTTGGCACATAAAGTACATCCTTCAAGCAATTTTTCTTGCTCTTATCCTGCATAACAACATCTCCAACCTGCATAATCTTATGTGTTGTATCATCTCCTGTTTCAACATGACCTTTACATGACGGATTATGCATATTAGAAAACCATGAAGCATCATGAGACATGTGATTAGAACAACAACTATCTACATACCATACATCACTATTGGAATTCATCTTAGTTTCTACATTCATCATAAGAAGAGAATCATAATCATCACTTTTACCTTCAACTGCATAATTTCCTTGTTGTTTACCTCTTCTTGAATAGCCTCCTCTTCGATTACCACCTTGATTATTTTCATTTTGATAACAATCTTTGGCATAGTGTCCATACCTTCCACATATATAACAATTGTTCTTATTATCTTCACTCCTTTGTCTTTGGTTGTAGTTGTAGTAGCCTCTCGTACCTCTAGCGCTTGATCTTCCTCTTCCTCTTGTGTTGAAGAAGCCACTTGAAGTCCTTTGATCATCGATCCTTCTTCCTCGACCTCTATTTGAACCTCTTCCACCTCTGTTTCCACCTCTTGATGATCCTACATAAAGAGCTTGTCCTTGAGATCCTTTTTGATTTGAAGTAGAACCATTTAGATTCATCTCCTCCGTGACCATGAGGGCAATAAGTTGATCAAAATCTGGTAATTCTCTTCTGACATAAACTGAAGTAATGAAGGGTTTCCATCTCTCATCATCTTTGAGTCCGTTGAGAGTATGTGCAACCAAGTCGTCGTCCTCCACATGAGCTTGAATTGATCCTAGTTGATCTGCAATCTCTTTAACTTTCAATATGTAATCATTGACCGATGTCCTTGTATCTTTCTTTATGTTATTCAACTCATTTTTTAGTTGAATCTTCCTTGCTCTTGTACCTGTAGCATACAACCTTTCCAATGCAAGCCAAACATCTCTACTTGTGTCTAGATCTTGTATGTGTCCTACCATTGAATCTTGAATATTTTGTGATAAAATGAATATAACCCTTTTGTCTCTCTCATTCCAAAGTCTAAACTCCCTCAATTGTTGCTGATTTGGGTCCTCTGGTAATGTGGTTTTGATATCTGTGCCGTCAATCAAACCATACAAGCCTCTACCTTGCAAGTATGCTGTGATTCTAAACTTCCATGCCTGATAATTTGTCTTATCAAGCTTCTCTATTTGTGCATGTTGGTCTCCCATAATACAAATGCTAAGCTTCCTCCTTTAAGCCTCCTTTCCAATGTGTGTGATGAGAAGAAATATAATATTTACCTTGTAAATGAGGTATGTGCACCTTTCTTTGCTTGGATGTTGCTTCAGATGCCTCCTTGCAATCTTCTTCTACCTTTGTGTAGTGTTGATGATGAACTGCTTCTTTGATAGCTTCAAATTCTTCGTCAAGGTATGATAACCTTCTCCAAGTCTCCAAGTACTTGCTCTGATACCAATGTTGGAGTTTATTGACCTCCAAAGTATAGCAGGAAGTAGGTGGAACCCCCTAGGAACAAGTTGACCTTCTCACAAACTTCATCATAGAAAACCAGTCATGCTTGCAGAGCTTACTACTCTCTACTCACTCAAAAGTTTTTAAAACTGTTTTAACCACATATACTAGAGACCAAGAGCTTTCCAATGAACCAAAGAACACTCAATTTGGATAAATACTCAATGAGCTATGACCTCTGCAATATGCAGCTTTAATGGAGACCTTGAAACAGAGATGAACCTGAGGACATACATCACTTGCAGAGACTACTGCTCTTAACTCACAACTCCAATGAATCGGAAAATTTCCAGAATACAAATAGACTTGGAGAGCTTTCTAACAAGCTAAAGAACACATGATTTGGATACATACACAAGGAGATATGACCTCTGCAAGTTGGATGTTTAATGGAGACCTTCAGCAGGGATAAAAAACAGAGAACACACACTACTTGCAGAGAGTGTTGCTCTCAGCTCACAAATCCAATGATTATGAAAATTGGTACTATGAAAGTAGACAAGAAGAGCTTTCAAATGAGCTATCAAACATGTAATTTGGATATATAATGAGGGAGATACAAGCTCTGCAAGCTCTGCATACAAAAACTATAGTAGCATAGAGATACTCTCTTGGACATCCCACAAGATCACGACTTTTCTCCTCTTTTTATAGCATGGGAAACTAATCTAAAACCTTCCTAATACATCTAAATTCGTGGTAGACACTTGGATGGAGGTATTACATGACTCAAGTGCTCAAATAAGCAAAGTATTGATGGACTTTGAGAACTAGCCACATCGACCTTCCACTAGGACACCACTGAAGCTCCCTTGTGACTCACTAATTTGACTCACCATGTTCTAGAACTCACGTGGTATTTTTGCTACATTTTATGAATAATATGAGCCTTCTTGAAGTATTTGAAGACTTCCCAAAGGTATTTACATAATTTGAAACTTGTACCCTACATAAAACAAATGTTCGCAACAAACGGCGCCAAAATTTGGTGTAGCTCAAGCGTAAGCACCACCTCCTTTACTTGTCAATCCGCGGAGACGTGAGGACCGGTATGAAGACCACGAGCAAGTGAAGGCACAAGTGCGTGAGTGAAAGCACACAAACATGCACACGCATACACACACACGCGCACAAAGTAAGATCAAAGAGAGGAACAATGGAAAGCTTAGATTGCAAAAGAGTTCTCTTACAAAAGTTCTATTCTCTAACAAGCTAGCCCAAAAATGAGCTCTCTAGCTCTTTTTATAGTTTTTTGACTAGTGTTGGCCCTGTCTAGACCTAGTGTCCGGCCTAGTTAAAAATTAGGTTCGAGGGCTTATTTGAGGGCTCAAACGAGGTCTAAAAATTATGAAAATTGGTATGATGGTACTTCTAATACTCCTCAAGCTCGAGGACTCCTCAGCTTGAACAAAATGGAGTTACTAAAAATAGATAATGGTATTTACAATGGTTTTTAGTGATGGAAATCACTATTTTTGTAGGGGATTCTTATGAAAATTTGACATACACTTCTTGGTGCTCCCTACTTGCTCCCTTTCCTTCTGTGTCCACCTTTTGATGTGCTTCCATGCTTTGTCCTTGACTTTGAGCTTCAACAGTCTCGATGACAGGTTCTTGAAGTAAGCAGATTGTAGCACAGTTTCCTCTATGACCCTCATGGCCTGATTTTGCACTACTGTGCGCTCTTCGTGAGAACTCCCGATTTCCTCCACTTGACGTAGCCATGGAGGCCGTGGTGCTTCGAACGTGTCCTGAGCTTCTTCCATTTGTTGGTCTCCTGGGAAGGGTTGTGGATCGTATTCTTCTTCAAATGTTTGTTCCACAGGAATTTGTAGGCATCCTTCTCAGAAGGTACATGTGTGCCGTGCATATTCAAAGCAGAGCTCACCAGCTCCAAGGTAAGTTCAAACCTCTTCAACTCGTTGTTGCCCAGCAAGGAAGGAAGAACAAATGATCCTGGCTTGTCCTTTTCTTCATTAGCTTGTAATGTGGAGACCAAATAATAGCATCGGAGGAGATCCGGTTTAGGTAGTGGTGCTTCAAAGTATTCTGCTAGCCCAGCACGTTGCCATATGGTCTGGAGATCCTCTGTGTTCTGTAGAGTCTCAAACTCCTTGGAGAAAAATTGGAATCAAACCCATGATCTATCATACTCGCACTTAGACTCCCATATATACTTGGCCTCTCCTAATGGACCTGGCATGCCATTGAACCAATGAGAATTGGCATGTACTCTTTCTGTGATCCCTGTGGGTGGATCCGGTACCGGGATCTGCTGAAGGTGTTGCAGCTCCACAGGTCGTTCAGTTGGTGGCACATCAACAGGTAGACTATCCACATCAATTCCTGCAGTAAGTATTCCTACTTGTGAGCTCGGACCTGTCGCTTCTGCCATGTCACTTCTTGCCTCTTGATTCTGTGAGAATATAGAAACATGTGTTAACATTGTAAAGGACAAGATAGAACTGTTTTTGTCCCCATTACAACATTATCATGAGGTTCGGGAGAGATTAGTAGGTTAATAAGTGCTCGGTGCTTGTGTGTGTAGTTAGGAATTGGGTGGACCTAAGAACTAAGTGGAATGATGTAGTGTGAGAGTGACGTAGTTAGTAGGTGGGCATGGATTTACAACTGGGGTCCGGGGGTTTATTACAAGTTTTAGGTTGCCAAATGCAGTGGATGGGCATTGATCTTGATTTTGTGGAGACTCTGAAGAGTTTGATAGGGGTATCTGCTTGAAGATGAGGCTTTTTAGGGACCCATTTACAAGTGATTCTACTTGTGCTCATGGAAGAATATGTGTCCGTGCGTGATGTGTAAGACTGGGCCTCAGATGTTCGAGTGAGTGAAACATGTTGTACCGGTTGTGGCCTTGATGTAGCTATTTGAGCCCGCAAGCAAGCCTTAGGCACCCAGATTTGTCGTGATTGTGGGCTGGCCTTCATTGACTTCTTGGGTACCCAAATAGACTTCACTTTGGCAGAAGAATTAATGAAGGACTTATTAGTGTCGTGTTGTTGACTACTAATAAGAGGTTTTGGCCGTGGGGTCGGCCTAGTCTGAACAGGGTATTCGCCTTTTCGCCTCCATACTTGTTTCCATGGCTGAAACAATCTGCTTTGCTCCTTTTTTTGGCATCCAGTATAGGTAGTGTTCTGCTTCTTCTGTATTTGATCTGTCGTTGGTTGTTGCAACCTTCTGGTCTTTGGAAAAGAAGGGAGTTCCGTCCTCTCCCTGGCTCCGTTGTTGAGACAAGCCTCTTTCTGCATCATACAGTTTTGGACAAAAATAGCATTGTCAACTTCATGTGCACCCCTGGAAGGACCAGGAGTTTGTGCCTTGCCTAGTTCCTTGAGTGCCTCATTTTCCAATTCAACTGTAATTCGGCTATGATCTACCCATACCTGAAGAAGTCCACTTCTTAGGTTGAGGTTGACTGCATGATCATAGATCCAGTCCTGACCCAAGACAAGAGGCTCAGTGAGGTCCTCATCTTGACACACTAGTACTTTGACTGTCATCACTTCGTCTTGAATGGAGATGGGAAGATCCACCTCGCCCATGCAAGGGGTTTCCACACCTCCCAATCCTATGAGATATGCTTCTATAGGATTGACAGTTAATTTCAATTCTTGACAGTAAAACAACTTGACAGCACTAGTGGATGCACCTGAGTCAATCAAAGCTCTTACAGTCTTTGCACCCTTTCCTTGTCCTACTCCTAGGGTTACAAAAGGCCGTCGGTCGATTATTCTATGGGAATGCCCACCTGAAACCTCACACATGGCCATAGGATAGCCTATAGATTCTTGAGTGTCAAGCATAGGCGGGTCTCTGCCTTGTCTCCTCAATT
This sequence comes from Ceratopteris richardii, assembly GCA_020310875.1. Taxonomy (NCBI): domain Eukaryota; kingdom Viridiplantae; phylum Streptophyta; class Polypodiopsida; order Polypodiales; family Pteridaceae; genus Ceratopteris; species Ceratopteris richardii. Next base: position 98,049,882 of record CM035444.1, on the reverse strand, counting down.
TCATTCGTCGGATGCGTTCTAAAGCTTCTGCCTGTGCTTCTTCTCTAATTCATTTCTCTTCTTCTTTACGTTTCTTGGTAGTGTTGAGTCGATTTAGCATCTCTTTAGTGAGAAGTTCTTGATATAACTTGACTCTGCATCCACTTATGTAACTTGGTAGAATATCACCCTCTAGAGTGGCTAGTTGAACTGCGCCACTTGTGGAGATTCTATTGATAATCATTGGCCCGTAACCTCTTTTCTCTAATTTCCGTGCATGCTGCTTCAATGTGTAGACTAGGACTAGGTCGCCTGCTTTCAAGCCTTTATCCTTCACATGTGTATCAAAATATGCCTTTTGCCTCTTCTTCGCTGCATAGATTCTTGCTGCAGCTCTCAATCGTGTTTCGCCTAGACGTTCAAGATCAAAGATTCGAGAGGAGAGTTCATGGCCTGTCCAGTCATGCTCTTGTGCTACCTTCAATGTAGGTATCAAAAAGTCCAGAGGTAGCACAGCATTTGAAAGCCAAATACCATCTGAAAGGGGGTGGCTTGGAGTACCGTTTTATAGGCAACTCGGTATGCCCAAACAGCATGGTGTAGCTGTTTGTCCCAATCAGAGCGTTTATTGTTCACTAGTTTAGTCAGCACATTGCATAAGATCTTATTAGTGCTCTCAACCTGGCCATTAGCTTGTGGATGATAGGGGGCCGATTTCTTATGTATCACCAAGAATTCTTGGAGAAGGTTTTCTATGACTTCATTCAAGAAGTGTGTGCCTCTATCACTCACCAACTCTATTGGCAATCCGTACCTCGTGAATACATTTTCAAATAAGAACTTTGCTGTTGTTTGAGCATCATTTTTTGTAGTAGCTTTCACTTCTACCCACTTGGTTAGATAGTCTATGGCCACGATGATATATTCAGCATGTGAACCCTTAGCTGGGGGATTAATAGGACCAACAAAGTCTATTCCCCATTTAGAGAACGCACGTCCGCCCATCATAGGCTTCAGTGGCATCTCATCTTTGCGTATAGGGTACTGAGTTCTCTGACAAACATCACACCATTTCACATAGGTATGTGCATCCATGTGAAGGGTTGGCAACCAAAAGCCCGCAAATAGTATTGCCTTGATTACCCGATCTGGTCCAAAGTGTCCCCCTGCTACACCTTGGTGAGCAGTATCCAAGATTTTGAGATATTCACTCTCATGGACACATAGTCTCATGTAACCATCTTTACCACGCTTGTATAGATTATCCCCAATGAGTGAATAATCATGGGCTTCTTGTTCTAAACTCCTTTGCCTAGCCAGAGTCATGTCTGGAGGGAATGTTTTCGTCCTTAAGAAGGATACTAGTGGTTCACTCCAATCTGGCACTATGGACACTTAATAAAGAGTGGCATGTTCCACAAGTGGTTTAGTGCAGCAGATTGGGCATTCCTTGCACAACTTTTGGACATCAGCCTCCATAGTCGGCCAATGCACTCCGAGTCTCCTTAGTGTCTGTAAGGTTCGTTGCTTTGAGTAGTGTTGCTCTAATGCACCTACATGTGCTAAATGCAACCATTTAGTGTACTCGTCCTCTTCTACACAACAAGCCAAGATCCCTTGATCTGTCTGTTTGTACATGCTTCCTGCCATGATATGGTACTTTTGGGTTTTACTACCTCTCTACCTTGAGTGTTTATTATTGGGTGGTTAGGCCCGTATGTCAATACTGGCACTAATGGCTTAGCCCACTGAGGTATTACTTCCAAATTAAACAAGTAAGCATCAGGAAGATCATCCGATACTCCTTGTGGGGCTTCTCCGGATGTGAGCCTAGAGAGATGATCTGCTCTCAAACGAGTCTTGCCTTTTCTCACCACTACCTCAAAGTCATATTCCATTAGTAAGAGGAACCATCTCACCAATCTACCTGTGTTGCATGGCTTGTTTACCAAGTATAGTAGAGCTTGATGATCAGTAAAAAAATTTAAACTTATTTGCAAGCAAATAATGTCTAAACTTTTTAACCGCATACACCATGCCCAACCCCTCTTGTTCGGTAGTGGTATAGTTTCGCTCAGCTGCATTCAACTGTCTACTCGCATAAGCAATGGGAAGATCCATATTACCTTCACCAGTAGGTTGTGCAAGCACACATCCAATGGCATAATTGGATGCATCCACATGCACATGGAAGGGCTTATTCCAATCTGGTGTAGTCAAGATTGGTGCTAAGCATAATCGCCGTTTGAGCTCATTGAAAGAGTTCTCACATTCCTCAGTCCACTCAAAGTTTGTCAGAAGTCCGTACAGAGGCTTTGCAATGATGGCATACATGTGAATGAAACGTCGGTAATAACCACAATGCCCCATGAAAGCTTGCACTTCCTTGACATTCTTTGGCCTAGGTAGTTCTGCAATAGCCCTCACCTTCTCTTCGTCAGTGGAGATGCCGTTCTTTGACACTATGTGTCCTAAAATCTTGCCTTGCCTGACCATGAAAATGCACTTTTCTGGGTTCAGGCAGACTTGATATTCTCTACATTTGTCAAAGATTTGCCTGCGTTTTGGTATATGTGTTTGTCTAATGTTGGAATGAGCACAGAGATCATCAACATAGACTTCCAAATTCTTTCTCAGGAACTCTTTAAACACATGGCACATCAATCTCTAGAAGGTTGCGGGAGCATTGGTAAGCCCGAATGGCATTACCCTAAAAGCGAATATGCCCCACTCTGTGGCAAAAGCCGTTTTATGCTGATCTTCTGGTGCAATGGCCACTTGATTGTAGCCAAAGAACCCATCTAGGAAGCTGTACACTTCCTTGCCTGCCACCCTTTCTAATAGATGCTCAGTGATAGGAAGCGGGTAATTATCCCTGATCGTGGCTGCGTTAACCTTCTTCAAGTTAATGCATACTCATAATTTGCCGTTCTTCTTGGGCACCACTACAATGGGGGATACCCATTCAGTGTGCTCAATTTCATAGATAAATCCAGCTTCAACCAAGCGGTCTATCTCTTCTTTGATCTTGGCAGCATAGTTGTCATTGTATGTGTATGGCTTTTGTTTTGAGGGTCTAGCCTCTGTGGTCATGGGAATCGTATGTGAGCATATGTCCGGGTCCACTCCTTTCAAATCCTTGTAACTCCAAGCGAATACATCTCTATATTCTCTTAGCAAGGCTATCAGCTCATGCTCTTCTTCCTCAGTGAGGTCATGTCCTATGTAAGTGCACCTCTCTTCTCCTTCTTCTATGGCTACCACTATTTTCTTGGTGGTTTCTTTGTTATCATAGGCCTCTCCCGATTGCACCTCTCATTTAGGCATTCTAATCATGACTCTCCTGTCATCTATCTCATACTTCTTAAAATTTTTCGGGACCTCAAACAAAGATTCTTCCTCTTCTGGTGTGACTTCTCTCTTCTTTCTTTTCTTTCCTTCTTCCTTAGGGGTTACATGTGTGGCTAGCCTTACATCCTTTGTAAGCTCTCCGTGCTTCTGGGGTTGAAATTCTACTTCATAGAAGTATTCTTCATCTGATGCAAAAGGTGGGTCCATAATGATTGACTCTAGATCGGAGTCACTCACATCCTCAAATGCATCAAGGCTAGGTTCACACTCTTTTAAAACTGCCTCTCCCATGATCGGCTCTATGGAGAAGACTGAAATGTCATAGCCATCCTCATCACAGTGAGGTGTCCATTGTTCTTCATTGATGGCTACATCCATTGTTGCTAGAATTTCTGCCCAGCCGTGAGGTTCAAATTCTTCGTCTGGAAAAACTATAGGTGCATAGGCTGGGTCTTGGATTGATCTATGGGTTTCTTTTGCACCTACCTCCCTGGCTTTTTCTCTCTTCTCTTCTTCTACTGCTACCTTACACATTCATAAGTGAGTGTCTTCATGCATCCATGAGGATCCTGATCCTAGGGAATGCACCGATTCCGTATCATCTTTGGCTCTATGGATGGGGTTCCATTGGATAGGAGGGACATCTCTATGAGAGTAATCCTTGAGATTGACTTTGGTGGTAACACCTAAGTGCTGCAAATACAAGGAATTGGTTCCCCAATCTTGTACCACTTGCAACTGCCGCATAAATGGTCTTCCCAAAATCATCTCATAGGCTTGATTTTTGCTAAAGTCACAGATAGCAAATGTGTGCTCAAACTCTACACCACAAGTAGTGAGAGTTATCCCCTCTAGCAGTCCTAAGGGTCTTTCTATGTGCCCGTCAGCCATCTGCAATTTCATTCTCGTTGGCTTGAGAGCTGGCTTGCCCCATCATTTCCATAAGGACGTGGTAACAATTGCAACTCCTGCACCTGAGTCCAAAATGGCCTTGGTTGTGTAGCCCTGATGAGTGATGGGGAGATAGGTGTTTCCTTCTTCTCCCTCGCTCATGTCTCCTATCTTGTCCAAGGGTATTTCTGGCACTGTTCTTTGAGATCCTACCTGGGAATGTGGTTTTGCTACTTCGGGCACTTGATTGGCTACATGTTTCCACACTTCTGGTCTAACCTTGAGCAGCTCTTCCAAAGTGAGATTGCACTGCACTTTGGTGTTCTTCACTACCTCCGTGTTCCTAGGTATGACTGAATCTTCGTTTCTTACCATGACTGTAGGTGCTCTCATACAAGTGGACTTTGCTTCCCATGGGCCTGTGAAATGGGGTAGTTCCTGTAAAGAATTTGACTCGAAGTCTAATCTTTCTTGAGATTGGGCACTCTCCTGCTCTCCATAAATGGAAGGAAGGTCTTGTGGGAATTGATCGTGTGTGTCATCCACAAGTTCAATGGGAGGAGGAACTTCACTCTCTTTAGCCCATTTCTCTTCTTGAATCTCTCGCAAGAATTCTGGTGTGTATTGATTCATAGAAGAAGAGGTGTCTGGTTCAGTGGAGTTAGGCACATAAGCTTCCTTGGGAGGAATGCTTATTCTATCACTTGCCCTCTCCTTAGCCTGGGAGGTGGCTCCTTTTCGAGACTTTGCAAGTAACCCCTCCAATCTATCCAATAGACCATCAAAGTGCAATGGTGTTTTGATGGGGTTAGTGCCATTGAACAAACGACTGGCTTCAAACATGGCTTGCGCCAATTCGACCATTTTAGCACGAAGCTTTGTTTGATCTATCTCTAGATCGGCTCTAGGGTAACTTTTCTCAAGATCTGTTACATTGGGCCCTTCTTGAATTCTGGCCTGATATGCTTTAAGCATCATGTCTAGATCTTCAGGAGTGGGATTGGCTAAGACTGATCCTACTCGGGGTGGTGGTTGGGTTACGTGTGGTGGATTGGTGGGTGGAGGAATGGAGGGTGAAGGGGATGGTAGTGGCGGGGATGTGTGAGAGTGCGTTTGAGATGTGATTTCTATGATTTTGGCTTTGGTTTCTCGTAGGTTTTCCTCAAGTTCGCTCATCTTTCTTGCCCATTGCCTTTTCATACGTTCACGGCTATCTCTCCAAGCTCTTGTCCTCTTCTTATTCTGGCTCTCAGTCTCACTAACCTCCGCATTCTTTTCCTGGCCTAATTCTTGGTTTTGCTTAAGTGTCTGGGCTCTCGTGATGACTTGTACTGGGGCTGTGGAAGTCACACTTCCTGTGGAGTCTACCACTAAGCCAATCACATTGATAGGAGTACTTTTTGGCATATTATTAGGAGTCTTTGGGCAGTCTCGTAAGAGATGCTCCTTTCCACACTCCTGGCAATAGCCCTGGATTGTCACTGACTGGGGTTGTGTCGGTGGAGGCAAGGGACAATCACGAATGAGATGATCTTCCTGTTATCTATAGCATGGCCCTCTAGGAAATGGAGGTGTTACCTGCCTAGGTTGAGGTCTAGGGTTGGGGTTCGCGTACATGACATTCGCATACTCTGTCTCCCAAATAGGTTCACTCGGTTCCTCACTGTAGTAAGACTCACCATGTTCAGGAGACTGCATGTAGTAAGCCTGGGGACTATCAACATGTGTAGAGTCAAAGCTATGGTCACTGGGATCACTTTCTGAGATTAATGGTGTTACTGGGACTATAGCTCTATTCAGGTTTTCTTTTGCAGCAGCATACTTGACCGGAATCACATTAGTAGGAGCAGGTGGTTGCTGAGCTAGCACTGGCTGGGGTCTCAGTTGGGCCTGATATTGCGGTTGGTAATTTTGTTGAGGCCTAGTATACTGTTGTGGTGAATATTGACTCTGGTATCTGCCTTGTTGAGGGTATGGCTGAGGATAGGTTTGCCTAACCGCTTGCTTATTGTATGGGCAGTCCTGTGCTGAGTGATTTGTGTACCTTCGCTCTATGGTGCAATATTGGCTGCTAGGATTCACTTGGGGTTGAGCCGTGATGGGACATGCGTTTGCCATATGGTCACCACCGCAAGTATAGCACCTCTTTACTGGGGCAAATCTAGGAATTTGTTTACTAGAGACACCTAGTTTTTGAGCTACTTTTTCCGCAAGTTCCTCAATTGATGTGGATTGTGAGGAAGAGAGGCTAGAGGTACTATCTGAATCTTTGTAGATTTTGGAAAGCTCTAACTCCTCCCCTAGGTTATCCTCAATATCGATGCACATGCGTACACATTCTTCTATAGTCCGGGGGTCCTTCAAGTACACATATGATCTCAATTTGGTACTTAGCAATCCATCCAAGAATAAAGCCACTTGCTTAGCGGCCGTGGGTAACTCAGGACCAGGACATCGCTCAAGATATTGCCTAAATCTTCTTCCTGCAAGTCTCACAGTCTCTTGCGGGGTCTGCTTGAAGCTGTATATCAATGAGGAAGTATTATGCCTTATGCCACTTTTAGAGAATTCAATAATGAATGCCTCTAGAAGCTGATCTATGCTCCTGAACTGCCTCTCGTTTAGTGGCTGAAACCATGTCAGGGTGGTGTTCCTAAGGGTCAAACCAAAGGCATTGTATTGCGTGAACAGGTCTTCAACTTGTTCAGCCCTCAAGACTTGCTTAAACTCAGCTACATGATCGTAGGGGTCTCCCGTACCATCGAAGTAGTTTTTCATGGACTTAACTAGCTGGGTCGGTCTCAAGGTCCTCGTGTGCTCTCTCGGTCTTGGCAAAGGGAAATCATCGGCATTTCTTCGGTTCCCTGGGGCTCTATGTCCCTCAGGTTCCCCTCTATTTGTTTCCATACTCGTTCTTTCTCTTCCCCAAGAGTTGGCAAAGCTTACCTGAGGTCTCTCTCGACTCCTTTCTCTTTGAGTCCCATGAGCTTGAGATGTTCCAGCTCCTTGGTGACCATAAGACACATTGGATCGAGGTTGGGGAAAAACAAATTCTCCCTTCCAAGTGTATGCGTGCCTATCATTTTCTGTAACCCCAAAGATCCTCTCTGAAGAGTGATCTAAGTAGGTCACTCTTCCTAGAATATCAGGATCTTTGAACTCATATATCATGATTGTTCCTACCTCACTCGGCTGATGAGGTCTATATCTCCAAAAGGCTTCTTCCGTCTCTCGGTTCAAGAGGAGATCTATGCTCTTATTATCTTGGGGAACCCACTCTGGTGTGATAATCCTCGTGAGAACAGATTTGCTTCGGGGGTTTCTAGGTTCTTCGCCCATGTTTCCTTGCTCTAGGTCACCTAAGTCCGTTTCCGGGACCACATTCCCAAATTCATCTGTCCTATCGGGATGACTGGTGACTACATATATTGTCCCTTCCTTGTCCAAGTATGCTCCATTTTCAAACTTGACAGCTGGGCGCTCTAGTCCAATGGATTGGTCAGGGTTTTTAATCTGGACCACAGATCTTCCTAGGCCATCCTCATAGATGCTAGCACCTAATCGGTTGGTCCTAAGGTACTCGAGTTGCATCTTGTAAGGGCCTTCCACCCTGTGTAAATATGGCACCCCAGAACTTCCTGTAGGTCTCTCCATACCGTGGGACATCTCAGACTCGCTAGTCTCAGAACTAGGGTAGTACGAATGATGGCTCAACTGTTGGGCCCAAGACCTAGCAGTATAATTGACACTAGCCTCTGAAGATCTAAGACTTTGTCTATCTCTCCCTAGGTGTCTACCTGACCTAAGGTTCATATGCCCTTTGTATGTTGCTGATTCTTTGGTACCAGTCACTTGTTCCTTTTAAGTTCCTTTGGATGTGTTTTCTTGTTTTTAATTAAGCGTCATCAGGAGCACTTTCGTGTGTCGTACTTGATGTTCTGCGTCCTCTTAGTTTAAGTTCTTTTCCTTTAAGTTATCCCTTGACTGCAATTTAGCCTATCCTTGCACTTGAGAAATTCAGGGCCCTTCAAACTTGAGTGTTCCTATCGTACCCCTAGTCAATCAGAACAACTACTCACACTTAGCCTATGCTAAGAATAGACTGAGGGGGTTAAGTGATGTTCCAACCTCAAGTCGCTCCTCTTGGCGATGCTAGTCTACCCAGGAAGCATGTTCCCAAGCTTGTTCGCCCTGGCACTTACTTTGCTTCCTCCAAGAGCTCTCGATGATCTTGTAAGAATCCCACGTTTAGCTTCAATTTGATCCTTCAATTGATAGACAATTTACTTCAGACACTTTTTTAATGACCCTTGTTCCCCCTTTTGTATTGCTAAAAATTTCCTCTAGAGCTCCCTTGGTGTTCCTACCCCTCAGTGTGTCAACTTCCAAATATCATATCTGAAAGTCAACGCATTATTCTTATAAAAAACAGTTGAGGGCACGTAGTATATGCCACGAGCTTTCCGACAAGCCCTAGAGCTCAAAAAATGGATTTCGTATGAAAAAGTTATGACCGTTCAGGATTTAGGGGGTTAAACAGACGAACAGAACCTTTCAGGAGTTTTAATGCATTTTTCTAAGGCCTTTGCAAGTGTGTGAGTATTTGAGAGTGCAAATATGCCCAAAATTTAGCCTAAATTTCCAAAAAATTTACCCCTTCATTTTTTTGCCGAAAATGTCTGTCTGTCGCGATAGACGGTGTCTGTTGCGATAGATGGGGGCTGTTGCGATAGACGGTGTCTGTCGCAATAGACGGTGTCTGTCGTGATAGACGGTGTCTGTCGCGATAGACGGTGTCTGTCGCGATAGAGTGGTCTTTCGCGATAGACGGTGTCTGTCGCGATAGACGGTGTCTGTCGCAATAGAGTGGTCTGTCGCGATAGATGGATCTGTCGCGATAGACAGTGTCAGTGGTCTGTCGCGATAGACGGTGTCTGTCGCGATAGATGGGTCTGTCGCGATAGACGGTGTCTGTCGCGGTTTTGGTCTGTCGCGGTTTTGGTCTGTCGCGGTTTTGGTCTGTCGCGGTTTTGGTCTGTCGCGATAGACGGTGTCTGTCGCGATAGACTGAGTCTGTCGTGGATTTTGGTCTGTCACGATAGACGGTCTCTATCGTGGGTCTCTGTCTGTCGTGATAGACGGTGTCTGTCGCGATAGACGGTGTCTGTCGCAATAGACGGTGTCTGTCGCGATAGATGGTGTCTGTCACGATAGACTGAAAAAACGCAAATTTTTGAGAAACTTCTAGTGATTTGGAGTGCTCTAATGGTGTAGGTTACCGTGCCAAACACGCATTCACAAAATATAAAGTTTTTCTGTCTGTCGCGACAGACAGAGGTCGTCGTCCCGGGACCTGTGCAGAGTCTGTCGTACCTGCGCAAGCCGCTGGAGATGATGGTACAGCTAGTTCCTGCAACAAAAGCTCAAAAACACACCAAAAACAGATAGCATGCAAGCTCTCTCTCGCTCTCTCTCACAATGAAATGAGGGAAATGAGGTGGGGAGTGTAATATGACCAAAAAACTGAAATTTTTGTGGAGATGGAGATGGAGGTGGGAGATGGTGATGGTGATGAGGGTGATGCAAAAATAAGAAAAAATGAAGAAAAATAAGTAAAAGAAAGGATATTACCTATAACTCCAATGTCTCAACTCTACGTCTTACCATCACATGCTCGTCCTTGAAGCTCTCTCCCCGGCAACGGCGCCAAATTTGGTGTCACTCTAGCACAATGGTGAGTACCAACGTGAGAAGATTCACCTCATAATTGTCAATCCGTGGAGACGTGAGGACTAGTATGAAGACTATGAGCAAGTGAAAGCACAAGTGTGTGAGTGAGAAGCACACAAGCATGCACACCCATACACACACACGCGCACACAAGGCAAGAACAAGGAGAGGAACAATGGAGTTCTTTGCATTAGTAAAAAAGTCTCTTACATCAGCTCAATTCACAAACAATCTAACCCCAAAAATGAGCTCTCTAGCTCTTTTTATAGTTTTCTAACTAGCTTTGGTCTTGTCCAGACCTAGTGTCCGGCCTAGTTAAAAATTAGGTTCTAGAGCCTATTTGAGGGCTTAAACGGAGTCTAAAAATTATGAAAATTGATATGTAGCTAGTTCTAATACTCCTCAAGCTTGAGGACTCCTTGGCCTGCACAAAATGGAGTCTATTCTACCAGAAACGGAATTTACAATGTTTGTGTAGTGATTAAAATCACTTGAGTTGTAAATGGTCCATGAAAAAAATGATTGGGCCTTGTTGCCGTATTGTGCATGACTGCTCCGTTGTGCTAGTATGCTCTTCATCTGACTTGTATGCCAACAATGTTACAGGAAATGAATGTTCCATTTACATATTGGGCTGATGCAATAAATACAACTTCTTAATTGATGAATAGGATGACCACATAAGGAGTTCATGATGCTACTCCTTATTACGAAGGGAATCCTATCTTGTCACATCTAAGGATATTTGGATGTGTATGCTATGTCCATGTAGCTCAAGAGGTGAGGGAAGGTAAGATGGATGCTAGGGTAGAGAAGTGCATCTTTATAGGTTACTCTACAAAACAAAAGGGGTATAGATGTTACAATCCCATCACAAAGCATCTTAGAGTATCCAGGGATGTGGTATTTGATGAACTTAAGCCATATTATGAACCACTAATGCATTGCAGGTTGAAGATATTGAGGAAACAGAAAAAGTCTATGAGGAACAAACTTAGGTTAGCACAAGTTTGAGTCGCCCCTCCACTTCGAGTCCGTTATGGAGTCCTTCATCACTAAAAGGAAAAGAGAAGGAAGGTGAACCAAGCTCAGCATGCAACCACAACCAATATGATAAGGGTAATGTGGTAAGGGACTTCCATTCTAGTGAGGATGAAGATAATTTTGAAGAGGTAGTGACTCCTTATGTGAAACAAAAGAGGTACTTGAAGAAGTATTCTACCATAGGTAATGCGAGGAGGTCAAAGAGGGTTAACCACCCTATTCAAAGGCTAACATATGATAGATTCATTTCTAGGCATTATGCTTTTATGTCTCAAGTTGTGAAGGAAAAGGTATGGATAAATGCTATGAGAGAAGAGATGGATGATCTTCATGAAAATTAGACATGGGAGCTTGTACCTACGCAAGATGACATGAAAGTGGCTACAAATAAGTAGGTCTACAAGATCAAAAGTAACTCTAATGGATCCATAGCCAGGTATAAAGCTAGACTTGTAGCTAAGGGTTTTACTCAAACACATGGGATAGATTATGAAGAGACATTTAGTTCTATTGCAAAAATGAGTATAGTTAGGACATTGATTGTCATTCCAACTTCTAAAAGGTGGAAATTCTTCCATTAATAGACATTAAGAATGCTTTTCTAAATGATGATCTTGAAGAGATTTTTTACATGCAACAACCCATGGGATATGAGAACCCTAAAAACCCTTATTTTGTATGCAAACTCAAGAAAGCTTTGTATGGACTCAAGTAAGCACCAAGGGCATGGAATCAAAGGCTTGTTGAGTACCTTATTAGATGTGGATATGTAGCAAGGGATGCTGATCCTTCACTTTATGTAAAAGGGATTGATGAGAAGCCTATGTACATATGCATATATGCTGATGATTTAATCATAACATGCGATGACAATGTAGGGATCAAGGATATCAAGGCCAACTTGGTCAAAGAATTTAAAATTTTAGATCCTTCTGTGCTAAAGTACTTGTTAGGCATTGAGATTGTATATGGAAAGTAGGGGTTGTATCTTATGCAAATGAAATACTTACTTGACTTGCTATACAGGATTGGTATGAGTGGTTGTAAGCCATAGAGACAACCAATGGATTGGAATGTCACGTCGAGTAGGGTACAAGCTTCTTGTTGTGCATTTGGAGGAGAAATCTACCATAAAACTTGGGATAAAACAATCCACATAGCTGGTTACTGCTCAAGTAGCAGAAGATGTGCTTAACTGTCTACAAATGCTTGACACCTAGGCAATGCATAAACCTGCTCACTTGGGAGAAAGAAGACTCAATATCAAGCCGAGTTATGCATAAGTAAATCAAGCATCCAAGAACTTGCTGATAGAGAACAACATCAAATGCATCTCTAGCATCATGAACACTCAATTCTAAACTTGTTTCCATAGGATTGGCAATAGCTTTGCAGACAAGGCCAAAATGCCATAATAATATGTCAATATATTTTGTTTGATAGAGAGTTATTCCTCCATCAACTTGCATAAATTGAATGCTCAAATAATGATGCAAATGCTGTTGGAATTTGGGGCCCCAGGATCTTCCAATCCTAAAAACCTTTGAGCATACACACTTAATTAAACAAGATTACAAGAGAGAGATCGAGAGAAAATTGAGACAAGAATAAGTAACATAAGCAAAGCGCTTACTCACTAAATATAGATGGCCGAATTACAACATGGGAGTACTACTCAACCATATAATTGTGCACTCACTAGATGGAAGGCTATAATAGCCAAGAAGATGATGATGTACAAAATTCAGATTATGCTGTTATAATCTGAGTGTGTGTGAAGTAAATGAGCAACGAAGTGAACCTAACCTCTCAAGATAGTGCAACAAATCTGAAAATTAGCAAACCCTAATTCTGAAATTAGGATTCACAAACCCTAAAAACAGAAAATAAGGTTAACTTACAAAAGATAGTTGCTACCACCTTGTAGAAGACTACTTGATCTAAGAGAGTAGCCTCTCCTTCACCTTCCTTCACCTCCAAAGCTTCAAAACTCCAAAATTGACACAAGTAAGCATCAACTCTAGCTCCAAGATTTCTAAGAGTGTGCCCATGACTACCTCTTTATATAGCCTTGTAATCTCCCCATAAATATTTAGTGAAAAAATAACGAAAAGATCCAACATAATCCAAAAAAGCTGCTATCGCAGATTTGCATCGTTGTTTTTGCTTTTTGGGACTTGAAAAATAATCCATCGCTAAAAATTGCTCTAGTTTTATTTTGATCACCAAAACTAACAAGCTTTTACCATCCTGACTTAATAACCTAGATGCTTTTGAGTTTGGACCCTCAAAAATGTTCATCCACCATTTTAGGGTAGAATTAGGGTTTGAATTTTCCCCCAAGGCTGACCTCTAATGAAGGAATGAAGCATATCACTAGATAGCTCTTGCCAATCTCTATCTATGTAGCCTAAAAAAATTTTACCCAAACTATACAAAAATGCTAAGTCCAAAATGTGGATTTGCTGGAAATGGACCATATGTACATTGATTTCCAACAAATGCCTCAGATATGACATCTCAAAAGAGGCATACACATCAGCCAATTATCAATATGCTTCTCATTAGGACCATTGATTAGCATGTCACCAACATATACAATGATTATCAGAAGTACATCATCTGCATGGTTAACATATAGGGTGCTCTCCATTGGACTGTTCTCAAAACCATGTGCAAACAAGTAGGCATGCATTTTTTCATAGGAAGCATGTGGTGCTTGCTTCAAACCATATAATTCTTTCTTCAACCTGCACAATTTGCATTCATGCCTTTTTTGCACAAAACCATGGGGCTAAAATACATACACTTCTTCATGTATGTCACCATTCAGAAATGTTGTTTTAATGTCCAAATGTTGTGCATTCAAACCATGATGAGTTGCAAGTGCACAAATGCTACAAATAGTAGTCATTTGGCATGTGGGAGAAAATTTCTCATCAAAATCAATGCCCCTTTCTTGAGCATAACCTTTTGCAACAAGCCTCGCCTTATACCTCTCAACTATTGCATCAGATTTACGTTTCAACTTGTATAAACATTTAGTGCCAATGGTCCTTTTTCTTGGAGGTAATCCACATAAAGTCTAGGTACCATTCTTCATAATAGCGTCATATTCTGATTGCATATCAACCATCTAATTTTTTGAATTTTATGCTTCATGAAAAGAAGCAGGCTCAATATCATCCCAAAGACTAGAGGCAACCATAACATAGCAATTTGAGTCAAAAGAAGCACTATGAGAGCCTCAACACGTACAATATAACAAAGTTACATCTAATTTGCTATCTTGCAAAGTCTATACTAGCCGTTTAAGTCTATACTAGCCGTTTAGGCATAGCTTTTGTCCCTCTGTATCAGCGCTCTCATCAACAAGTACATCATGTAAATCTGCATGAGAAATGGAATGATCTGCATCATCATGTCAAACCTATAAAGGCTAAGAAGTTGCCTCATTTGGACCATCATGCACTTCACAAATGATCTTCGATCCCTATGAAATCTGGTGTGAAGGTAGAAGGCATCAAAATATTTTTTGAGAGTTAACCATTTAGGGTCACTTGCTTTGCTCAAATTTGAGTTTCTAAGCCATCTCGACCTCTGTTTTGAGCCCACAAGGTGGGGCCCATGGACAAACTAGATCAGATTGGAAAATTGTAATTTGCATGCTACTCAAAAACACTCAAATATTGCAGATCTAGAATTTCAAGGGATTCTGTGTATTGTTGATACACAAAAACTATGTTTTTTTGAGATTGAACTATCATGTCATAGTGTGATAGTGTTCAAGTAGAGGTACTACTTCTAGTGTTTTTGTTGTGTTGTGAATTGCTACAAAAATGGAAAATGCTGATGGAATGAGTCAACTTATGAGCAATAAGTTAGAAAAGAACAAGTTTCATGCTTAGAGATTCAGAATGATGAATTTCTTAATGGGTAAAGGCTACTAGAAGTACATAGAAAGAGAGAATGAAAATGTTCCACAGTTGCCAGAGAGGAATCAAACTGCAGACCAATTAAGAGCATATGAAGAGTGGAATCAAGGAGCCCTGAAGGTAATGTATTGACTTTCTTTTGGCATACAGGATAACATGATTGGGAACATACATGATGCTAAAACTCCAAAAGAGGCTTGGAACAATTTGTCACATTGTATGAGACCAATACAAATGCAAAAAATTCAACTCAAGAACGAGCTACATACACTAGAGAAAAAGAGCATGTTGGTAAGTGACTACACCTTGAAAATCAAAATCATATGTGAGTCACTTACATGTATTCGCGTCAATGTAGATGATGATGATAAGGTGGAAATGTGCCTTCGTGGTTTAGGAACTACATATAAGCAGTTTAGAACTTCTATTTAGACTAGGAAAAATATTCTGAATTTGCTGATGTGGTCTCCATGCTAATAATTGAAGAAAAGCACATTGGTGAAGACTCAAAATCCCAAAGAAAGGCTAGTTTTGAGTAGATATTCTACTATGGTAGAGGAAGAGGTTGAGGAAGAGGCTTAGGAAGTGGAAGAGGAGACAACAACCAGGACCAAGGCCAACAACATAATTGTGTAGGAGGTAGAGGACAATTTCAAGGCAAGGCGAGTCAAAGAGGCCTCAAAAATTTCCAAAGAAATGATTCAGGTAATGACAGTAAAGGATGCTAGAATTGTGGTAAATTTGGTCACTTTGAATGTGATTACAAGTTGAAGAATTAAAATAACAGAAGGCAACAAAACAATTATGCATCAACAAGTGCAGATGATTCGGAGAAGCTGATGAATATGATAATGTTTCAAAATCAAATGGTAATGTTTGATATGTTGATTCAAGTGCTTCAAATCACATGGCACACTCATGTAGAATGGTTTAGTAGTTTGCAAAACTTGCCAATTCTTGGATATGTTGAAACAAGTGATGATACATCATATCCTATCGAGCATATAGGAAACATAGCACTATGGAAGGTAAAACATCTTGCTAATGTACTACATGTCGTAAATATAACAAAGAATATGGTTTCTAATGGACAAATGGTTGAGCAAGGATTACATGTCAAGTTCAATGCTGATGGTTTATATGTATAAGAGTACAAACAGAATGGAAGGCTGATCACCAAAGAACAAAGTTGGTAGGATGTTCACCTTGAATGTGAAAATTCCTAAAATGAATGTAGCCATGTTTGTGTTGAATTAAAGCTCCGATGAGCTCCCCAATTTTTGTTAGCTCTGCACGACGAACGATGGCTCCTTGTCAGAGATGTGCGCACGGAGATCCATCATCTCGAATAGCCGCCCAGCCGCGTACCCTTCTCTTGATTTCATACTCCTTAATTGGAGTAACTAATGTGGCATCTCATATGAGTGCCACATGGCACTCATGTGTGTGCCCTTCTAGTGGAGCCCAAGAGATGGTTCACACCATCTCTTCTATAGGGACTCCCTTCATAACATTTCCTTCCCCTTAATTCCATTTTTGTCCTCAAAAATGGTATTGGAAGGTCTAGAAATCAAGAGGGTGGTACTCCCACTATATCCCCATGTATATAAATACATGGTCCTGTCTCCGTGTTGTTTCCCCATATCCTTTCCCTTAAGAAAACTCTTGGGAAGGTAAACTGAAACTGGGAAACCGTCTCTGTAGGGTGCTAACCCGCTCCCATGTGGCACTATCTTCTGAACTATCTTTCCACTTTACTAGACATTCTTTATACAAGTGACTCCTCGTCCGTTTCTCTCGAGTGCGTAGTATGCTCTCTGGCTCATGTGGAATAGATTGAACAGAAATAGGCTCTACTACCTCACTATCTGGAATGAGGTTGTCAGATTCACCCAGCCTTTTCTTAAGCCGGCTAACATGAAAAACTGGATGGATTTGACTATTCTCTGGAAGTTGGAGTTGGTAAGCCATCTTTCCTATTCTCTTAAGTATTTGGAAAGGTCCACAGTACCTAGGAGATAATTTTGGACAAGGTCCTGTCTTCATGGTTTCAGACCTAGATGGAACTCTCAGATAGACTTGCTCTCCTACCTCAAAATTGATATCTCTTCTTTGAGGGTCAGCATAGGCTCTAGCCCTATCCTGAGCTTTCCTAATGCTGTCCTTAGCAAGTCTAAGCATATCATTCATTTCTTCCAAGAAGTCCTTTGCAGCTTGAACTTTTTCATTCTGCAAGCCAACTGCATAAGGAGCCCTTGGCTGAAACCCATACATAAGCATAAATGGACTATGCCCAGTGGAAGAGTGCTTGGCACTATTATATGCAAACTCTACTATAGGTAAGTACTCTTCCCAATTAGTTTGCCTTTCATTTACATATGCTCGAAGCATATCCTCTAGGATTTGGTTAACCCTTTCTGTTTGCCCATCCGACTGTGGATGCTCGGCCGTACTCATGCTAAGCTTTGTATCCAACCTTTTGAAAACCGCTCTCCAAAAGTGGCTAGTAAACTTCCTATCCCAATCAGAAACTATGTCTAAAGGAAGACCATATAACCGGTATAGGTTCTCTACAAAGAGTCTAGCCAACTCAGGTGTCTTCACTGTAGTATGTGTTGGAATAAACCTAGCCATTTTGGTTAACCTATCCACAATTACCCAGACCGAGTCGTGCCCTCTCTGTGTCTTAGGTAATCCGACTATAAAGTCCATGGAGATACTCTCCCACTTCCCATTGGGAATATCCAATGGGTGGAGTAGTCCTCCAATCCTCAACCTCTCAGCTTTGTTGACCTGGCATTTATTGCACTTAAGCACATACTCTAGGACGTCCTTATGAAGTCCAGGCCAATAAAACTGCCTCTTAACAAGATCATAATTCTTGTTAACTCCTGGGTGTCCCGCACTAGGTGTGTCATGACACTCATATAAAATATGCCGTCTCATCTCAGTATTTCTAGGGACACACACCTTACCTTTATATAACAGATATCCATCTTGGACACTGTAATTCTTCCACTTGAATCCTTCTTGAGTACCCGTCGATACTCTATCCTCATTGGAAACCCGTATATCACGATCCCCATTCTCTATGGCTTCCCAAATCTCGGAATATGTAGGATCAAGCCTACATTTCCCTTTAATAGACTCAAGTAGCTCACTAGTGATCTGAGTAAAACTCAGTCCGTTGAGCATAGGCATGCGGCTAAGTGAATCAACCACCACATTAAACTTTCCCTTCCTATACCTAAGCTCATAATCAAACTCTTGAAGGGTCTCTGCCCATCGAGCCTTCCGACCTTTAAGGTCTGTTTGATTAGAGAGCCATTTAATGCTCTCTTGATCAAACACTATCGTAACTTTGGCACCATATAAATAATGACGCCACTTCTTCAAAGCATGGACTATTGCATACAACTCCTTCTCATAGACGGAGTAATTCTTTTGAGCCGATTCTAGTTTCTTGCTCTCAAAAGCTAATGGTCGATCATCCTGTACTAAAACCGCTCCTATAGCAAACTCACTCGCGTCAGTCTCAACCACAAATGGTTTATTGGGATCTGCTATATGTAAAAGTGGAGCTGTAGCAATTGCTACTTTCAACTTTTCCATACTTTGCTTCTGTTCGTCTCCCCAATGAAAGGCTTTCCCTTTCCCTTTAAGCTGTTCCGTCATCGGGACAGCAATTTTGGCATAGTTCTTAATGAATCTTCGATAGAAACCTGATAAACCTAGGAAGATCTGCAGCTCCTCCAGGTTCCGTGGATGTGGCCATTCCATAATAGCCCTTACTTTTTCAGGATCCATCTGGATTCCATCTTGGGAGACTATATGCCCAAGATATTTAACCTCTTTCTTGAAAAATTCACACTTTGACTCCTTAGCAAAGAGCGAATTTTCCCTTAGCACTTGAAATACTTTTCTCAAGTGTTCCAAGTGCTCCTGTTCTGATGCACTATAGATCAGAATGTCATCTAAAAAGTCTACTACAAAGTGTCCTAGATAAGGCCGTAAAACACTATTCATGAGTTTCATGAAAGTGGCAGGAGCATTGGTGAGACCAAAAGGCATCACCAAAAACTCATAATGCCCATATCTAGTCCTAAATGCAGTCTTAGGGACATCCTCTGCCCTAATCCTGATCTGATGATATCCTGATCTAAGGTCAAGCTTGGTAAAATACCTAGCTTGATGTAACTGATCAAATAGATCTTCCAACCTAGGCATTGGAAATCTATTTTTGATAGTTACCTTATTAAGTGCTCTATAATCTATACATAGTCTCATAGAGCCATCTTTCTTTTTAACTAGGAGCATTGGCGATGCCCATGGTGAGTTACTAGGTTTAATGAAGCCTTTATCTAAATAATCCTGCAATTGCTTCTCAACCTCCTCATGCTGAGAAACACTAAGCCTATAAGGTGGTCTACAAATAGGGTTAGTGTTAGTAACAACTTCTATGGCATGGTCAATGTCCCCTCTCTCAGGTGGTAGCCTTCTAGGTAAGTCAGTGGGAAAAACATCTCTGTATTCAAACATAAGATCCTTAAAACTTTTAACTACACACTCTTGCAAAAAAGAATAGTAGAAAGTCCTGTTCATATTTACATTCAAAGCATGAAAATATACATCAGATGAGCTGTCTGTACAATGCTCCATATCATGACTATACAATAAAAACATATCCTATACATGTTGTGAACAACAGAGACTATACAACTCTAATGATGAGATGAGAGGTGCACTAGGTACATCTCTCTCTCCCTGAATATAAACTTTACTTCCATTCTTTTCAAACTCGAGTGTGTTATTTTGATAGCTGCGTTTAAGTGTATCTCCCAACCCCCATAGCCATTCTCTTCCTAAGACTAGATCTGTCCTCTCCATGTTCATAATTTGGAAGTCCATATGATCTGTATAATCCTGCATCTTGACTTCCGAATTGGATACCATAGTATCCCATATTCTTTTATCTTGCCCTTGCATCATAGATACAATGTATTTATGTGCACTAGGCTGCTGGGGAATCTTCAATTTCTTGACCAAAGCATAGTTTATGAAGTTATGAGTGGCAGAATCATCTATCATGACTCGCACCCTAGTCCCGTATACACTACCATGTAGCTTGACCAAGTCATGTGGTCCAAACTGCGGTGACCACAATGACTGAGTCAAACAACACGTGTGCTCTATATCCTCGTGCATCACCTCCACTCCTTTGCAGCTAGAGCTGCCATGAATGGGAAGGGTCTGCACTAGGTGGACCGCCTTTTTGCCCCTTTCAGGAGCCGTACTAGACTCTGGTCCTTTCTTCTTTTCTTCCCCCTTCTTGAGTGGACAGTTCCACTGTGAGTGGCTAGGGGATAGGCACCTAAAACACAGGTTCTCTCTTTTGGCCTTCTCAAACTGGTCTGTGGATAGCTTAGGCCCTTGTGATCTTTGTTTTTTAATAAAAACCTTGTTTTTCCCAAAAGGCAACTTTTTCTTAAATTTAGTGGTGCTAAGAGGTTTAAGGGGCTGATCCGTCTCCATAGGAGTATACTGAGGACGGTTATGGTCCTCATATATCTGTGCATATTTGATCGCCTCCTCAAACATCTTAGGCGCATTCCTCCTGACTTCCCTCTTTATGGCTTTATCCAAGCCCCTAACAAACCCTCTGGTCTTCTGAAAATCATCTAGACCCTTAAGCTTCAAAGTGATCTCTCTATAGTGGGATAGATAGACTGAAAGAGGCCTGCCTCTTTGAGTAATCCTATCCCACTCATCCCAATTCCTCTCCTCTTCATTTTCAGGAAGAAACTCTTTTAGGAAAAGAGTTTCAAACTGAGTCCAGTCACTAGGGATAGAGTTCGCCTCCTTAAGACTCATCCACCACTTATAAGCACGCGGGCCGAGGGAGAGACTCGCCTCTAGCACACGATACTCAGGTGGGGTGCCCTTCAATTGATGCAAATCATGCCACTTTTGTAAAAAAGTGTAGATTGCATCCTTATTCCTGTCTCGGTCATCCCCCGTGAAGGTTGGTGGCTTTAAGTCTTTCAGGAGGGGAGCTTCCCTAGAGCTCTCTCCTTTATGCTTACTAGGAAGAGAAGTCTCTTTCCTAGTAATCTCTAGAGGAATGGTAGGAGTCTCTCTTTCCTTCCTAGCTAGGAAAGAGGTGACACTAGTCTCAAGGGAGATCATTTGAGACTTAAGTTGCTGTATAAGAGATGTAATGCTACCCAAATCTTTCTCTAACTTAAGGGTTTGCTCTTTCAAGTCAATGAATTGGTCACGAGTGACAAATTCATCTATAAGCTCTTCATAAGTGTACTCTTGCTGTGAAGGCTCTTTTTCTTCTATATTCTCTTCTATTTCTTGTCCTAACTCTACTTCTTCCATCCTAGCATCCTGATCCTCTAGTTGCTCTCTAGGTGGAGAAGTGGTCTCAACTACTTGTTTGCCTTTAGTTTCCATGTTTAAGTACCCTTCCCCCGTTTGCTAACTAGAGAGTATGAAAATGAATGGAAGTAGAGTTTAAATATGCAAGAAGAAGAGAGATATAACACAAGAACACTTCCCTGATACAAAGTAGAGTTGCGGAAGCTAAATCCAAGTGGTCCTTGATGCTTCAAGCCGTTGATTTTGATTCCTCGCCAGTCCCAAAAAAAAATTGGAAATGTCCGCTTGGTCCGGGGAGGTTCTAGACACCATAAACCATCCAAAATAACACCAAAAGTGCGTAGGAAAAGCCTCAAACGGGCAAACCTGAATGCAACTGAACAATTTCAGAGATTTTCCAATCCTCGCCAGTCCACAAATTGTTGCCCAGCACCTGTCGACAGAGAACTTTATCCCATATATGCTTGGGTTGCAAGCCTTTTTGGGGTACAAAAAGAAAGCTCTAAAGAGCTTCACTCATCCAAGAGTGGGGAAGGAGGAGCAAGGCTCCCCCTCGAGGGATGGCGGACGCCTGTAGGCTCCTCTCTGCGCACGGCGGCGGTTAGCGCCTCGTTTGGTGTGCCTGTGGGCCGTCTCTCGCGCGTGCAGCGTCTGCTGGCGCTGTCCTACGTCGGCTGTCGTTGTCCTGCTCCGATACCAGTGTTGAATTAAAGCTCCGATGAGCTCCCCAATTTTTGTTAGCTCTGCACGACGAACGATGACTCCTTGTCAGAGATGTGCGCACAGAGATCCATCATCTCGAATAGCCGCCCAGCCGCGTACCCTTCTCTTGATTTCATACTCCTTAATTGGAGTAACTAATGTGGCATCTCACATGAGTGCCACATGGCACTCATGTGTGTGCCCTTCTAGTGGAGCCCAAGAGATGGTTCACACCATCTCTTCTATAGGGACTCCCTTCATAACAGTTTGCAAAAGTGCAGGTGTTATTGCTAATATAGAGGTTTGGTGCAAGAGAATTGGACATGCACATTTGGAGAGGCTGAAGTTTATGTAGTCAAAGGATGTTATCAATGGACTACCAAATTTCAAGGTTGAGGAGATGCAGGAGGTATGTGAAGCATGTCATTTTTGTAAACAACCAATGGCATCATTTCTGCATGACAAGCATGTTAGTGAGAATGTGCTAGAAATAGTACTTACAGATGTATGGGGTCCTGCAAAGACCACATGCATGGGAGGCTATAAGTTTTATGTTACTCTCATTGATGAAGATACACAAAAGGTATGGTTAGAATTCATGAAAGATAAGAGTGAGGTGTTTACTCACTTTCAAAATTTCAAGGCTATGGTGGAAAAGCAAACATGGAAGTATATTCAGACATTAAGACCTGATGGAGGAGGTGAATACATGTCAAATGAGTTCAATAGTTTTCTAAGAAGTCATGGACACAAAACACCACAATAAAATGGAATTGCTAAATGCAAAGATAGACATAT
This sequence comes from Ceratopteris richardii, assembly GCA_020310875.1. Lineage (NCBI taxonomy): Eukaryota > Viridiplantae > Streptophyta > Polypodiopsida > Polypodiales > Pteridaceae > Ceratopteris > Ceratopteris richardii. The sequence continues at coordinate 98,027,068 of CM035444.1, read as the reverse complement.
CGCAAAAATAGCAAGGGCTTTGATGGTTGAGAAAAATATGCCTCATTGTTATTGGGGAGAGGCTATGCACACTATTGTATACATCGTGAACAGAACTCTCACTACTGTTATACATCAAGTTACACTTGAAGACAAGTTTACAGTTAAAAAGCCAAACTTATCACATATGAAAGTATTTGGTTGTATTGCACATGTACATGTTCTGGATGGGTTGAGGAAAAAACTTGATCCAAAAGCAAAAAAATGCATCTTCATTGGGTATTCCCTTGAGCAAAAGGGATATAAATGTTACAATGCACTCACATGACATGTGAAGGTAAGCAAAAATGTGGTGTTTGATGAAATGTCAAGCTTCTATGCAAATGTCAAGGAAGCACTTAATCTTGACTCAAATGAAAAAGGAAATGTTGAAAATGCAAGTGCGGAATCTCAAGTTTTGAGTGGACCTCACATATCACAAAACAATGGTTCCAACTCCAATCCATGGAGTGGAGGATTGTGTGGAAATTTTAGTCCATCAAGCTCAACTACGTCTAAGAAAGGTAAAGAAAAGGTTTCTACTACTACTAATAAAAATCCACAGGTTTTGAAGACATTGATGCAGAGGCAAGCGATTCAGAAAAGAGTCTTGATGAGGAACTTGGATTGCACTTTGTGAAGAATCTAGGAGTAAGAAAGGCATATGCAGATGATACAATAAGAAGAAGTGATACATGACCAAGAAAATGTGGAAGGAAGTGGAATTCAGTGCAACAATTGATGTATGATAGTTACATGGCTCGTCATTGTGTCTATATGACCAAGGTAATACAAGATGCCGAAGCTTCTTGTTTTGAAGATGCAATTAGAAATGCAAAATGGGAGAAAGCTATGGATGAGGAGATGGCTACACTATGGAAATGAAACATGGAAGCTGGTTCCATTGCAGCGAGGGAAGAAACCCATAGGCTGCAAGTGGGTTTACAAGGTAAAGCACAATGTTGATGGCAGCATAAACATGTATAAAGCATGATTGGTAGCAAAAGGATATGCACAAACATGTGGCATTGATTATGAGTAAGCAACCAACACTGTATCTAAAATTTCTATTGTTAGAGCACTTGTTGCATTACTTATAGCAAAAGGATGAACTTTGCATCAGATGGATGTGGAGTGTTTTCTTACATGGTGAGTTGTAGGAAGAAGCATACATGGACCAGCAACAAGGATATGAGGATTCAAAGCACCCAAAATATGTTTGCAAGTTGTAAAAGGCTTTGTATGGGCTTAAACAAGCCCCTCGTGCTTGGCACACAAGGATTGAAGATTATTTAACCACCATTGGATTTTCTATGGAATCACAATTGTGGCTATTTATGTTGATGACTTGATTGTAGGTGGTGAGAATGAAGAAAGCATTTAAGAGGTAAAGGAACTCCTTATGCAAGAATTTCAAATGAAAGATCTCGGTGTTCTGCGCTATTTTTTGGGCATTGATTTTATACATATAGAAACATATATATGGATGTCACAAAGGAAATATGCCTTGATTATGATGAAAAAGTTTGATATGGCTGATTGTAAGCCAATTTCTATGCCATAAGATTGGAATTTGAAGTTGGATACTACATCAGGTGAAGCATTGAAAAATGCTACTATGTATAGGAAAATTATGGGAAGTTTGATATATCTCACAGTTATAAGACCTGATCTAAGCTACAGTGTTGGACTTCAAAGTCAATTTATACAGTCTCCCAAGACACCACATTTAGATGCTCTGAGATGCACTCATTGTTATGTGAGTGCTACTTTCTTCATCACAAGAAACATTACATGTGAGGATTCAAATTTGAATTCCTCAAAGAGCAATCATGAAAAATCAAAGAGAGTCTATATAAAGACTCATAATCACTCGTACATAATGTTAGAGCAATATACAAATAGTTTTGATACCACTTTTCTCATTCTTCATTTTTTTTGTGTCATAATCTCCTAGAACTATCAACTTGTAGAGGCTGGTTCTCTCTCCACGGTGACCAAAACTTTATAAAAAAGCATTCATTTAGAAGATAGTAGTGTCTTATTTATTTCTACAAAAGTTTGCAACATTTGGTTTAGTATATTGTGAGAAATTGTGATGTTATGGGCTCGGGGTATATCTTCATGCATCACTAAAAAGTTGAGGATACATCTATTCAATGCTAAACTTATAATTCAAGCATATTTTGCTAATAAATTGTAATATTGTGCAATATAGATTCTTAACCCTATAATTCATTATCAACTAAGAGGACTTTACCCAACTGTAATTAGGTTGAGAGCACATAGCATTACAAGTTGCACAATGCACCCATAATTAGCAAGTTCTTTGAACTAGTCAATGAGCAAGTCTATCTGTTTTGCATCAATCTTTTCTGATTGGCCTTCCAAAGTACATTTATTGCACCCTTTTGGAGCTCAGAAGGTATAGTAGACTCTCCAAAAGCAAAAAGGCTGCTTGGAACCTCAACTTTCCACTACTTTCAAGTTTCTATAAGTTCTCACACAAAGGATTCACAGATTTATCCAAGGTACAAGTGATCAAGAAAGGCCTCAAAGATCATTATGCATGTACTATGTTTACAAGAAATTAGAAACCAAGTTTTGAGACTATTGTGGAATCAAAATATCCTCCTCCTTGACTTCATCTAGTTTAACACTAACCACAATCCTAGTGTGGGGATCACATCTATTGGATTTCACTCCTTGATAGCTAATATCATTTTGGACCATGTCATTGACCCAAATAATCAATGGATATTGCTATACTTTGGAGAACTGCAACATTTCAGTATTGTTTTGATTTATGAAGCAAATACCTCTTGCAATCATAATTTGGGGTGGATGTCAATGACATCTCTGAATTCTCCAATCATCCTTGCTCGTGACTTCAATATATTCACTGCATTAAAGAACGATTTAGGAAGAAGGGACATGTCTTGAGTGGATACGAAAAATAATTTTGGCTCCTTCTTATGACCTTAAATATATCTTTTTTAACATGGGCTTTACCTATTCTAATAATCAAATAAGATAAAATTTCCAAGTTGTATGACTTGATAGGGTTTATTCGCATGTGTCTCTCACAGATTGGGATTATCTTGTTGTTGCAAATCATTTAAGTTTAATTTTTGATAATTATGGCATTCTGATCCCTATTAAAGCTAGGAATCACCACCACAAATGTGGTTGGTTACACATCGATAATAGGATGCTATTATTTAAGTATATTCAAACTAAAATCAATAGACCTATGAACTCCAGGTTCATATCACCTGCTTTAGCTAGTCAGAAGTGGTTTGAACTTATTGTAGAAATGTAATCTACAAGCTTCCAAAAACCACGTCAGAGAGCACAGAGAAAGAAAGCTCAAGCCACCCATGAAGCCTGGAATAGGGCAATTCAAGAGGGCATAATTAAAGATGCCATCTTTCTTAGGAACAAAGTTAGAGCCTTTGAGCTCGCTGAAGCCAAAAAAATCACCCACAATTCTAAACTGCATTGGGAAGAAAATTTTGGTAGACCTTCAAAGTCCATGTTTCAACTCATAAAAAAAAAATCAAAGTGATGCAGATAATTCAACTTCTGATGCAAATTTACATGATGCACTTGTTGATGAGAGAACTGATATTAAGAAGGCAAAAACTATGCCAAAATGGTTGGTGCAGACTTTGCGTGACAGGAAATTAGATGCACCTTTATCATACCATACTCGTTCAGGCTCTCATAGTGCCTCTTTTGCATTAGATTGCTATGCTATGGCTATGTCTAGTCTCTGTGATAAGAATGAGCCAGTTTCATTTGATGAAGCTCAAAATTCAAAAAAATTGGATGGTTGCTATGCAATCTAAATATGATGCTATAATGAAGAATGGTACTTAGTCGTTATGTGACTTTCCTCCTAGCAAGAAGGCCATTGGAACTAAGTGGGTTTACAAGCTGAAGCATAAGCATGATGGAACAATGGATAGGTATAAGGCTAGGCTTGTTGCAAAGGGTTATGCGCAAGAAAGATGCATTGATTTTGATGAGACCTTTGCACCTACATGCCATATGACTACTGTTCATAGCATATATGCACTTGCAGCTCATCATGATTGGAATGTACATCAGTTGGACATTAAAACAACATTTTTGAATGGTGACTTGCATGAAGAAGTATATGTTTTTCAGCCCCGTGGCTTTGTGCAAGAAGGGCATGAAAACTAGGTGTGCAGATTAAAGAAGGCATTATATGGTTTAAAGCAAGCACCAGGTGCTTGGTATGAAAGGATACATGCCTATCTGATTGCACATGGTTTTGAGAATACTCCAACTAAAAGCACCTTATATGTTAAGTGTGCTAATGATGTGCTTCTGATCATTGTGGTGTATGTTGATGACATGCTACTCATTGGTCCTCATGAGAAGCATATTGCTGATTTCAAGGCTGATTTACATGCTTCATTTGAGATGTATGATTAGGGGCATTTGCATCATTATTTGGGCATTCGGTTTATGCACGTTGATGTGAAATGGTTTTGTTTCAAAGAAAATATATTGACACATTATTGCAGCGTTTTATCCTTGAAGAATGTTAACCTATTGCCACTCCTATGGAGACAAGTTTACGATTGAGTCTTCATGATGCTCGAGATGCATTTGATGATGTTCTCTATCAGCAAGCTGTTGGATGCTTGATTTACTTATGCATTACTCGGCAAAATATTCAGTTTGCTATCTCATAGATGAGAAGGTTTATGCATTGCCTAGGTGTGAAGCATTGACAAGCGATTAAGCGCATCTTTCGCTACTTGAATGGTACCCGGCTACTTGGGTTGTTTTATCCCAAGGGGGGATCACTACCACTAGATTTGCATGCTTTTTTTTTTACTCTCATTGGGCTGGTTTCTATGACACTCATGTGTCCACGAGTGGCTTTTCCTTCATGTTTGGTAGCTCATGTATATCTTGGTTGATCAAGAAGAAGCCTATTGTGGCCACTTCTAGTTGTTGTTGGAGAAACACTCACTAATTGGACATATATTTGAAGGTCAAAGCTTTAGAAGAATATCACATGCCTATGTGAAGGGACAAATTCACAAGTGTATTATATTTATAAAGTTAGTTCACTTTAGTTCTAGAAGTTTTTTAAAAATTCACGAGGAAGAGAATATCTATATAAGCTAGTTTGTATCAACTGACACGAGAGTGAAGAAGTGGAAGAGAGTGATAGAATGTGAGAAGGAGTTCATTTTGTATGACTGAATAGAGGCGGGCTTCTCTGAGTGCGAAAGCACCTGTAAAACTTCTGAGTTTTCATAGCTATGATAAGAACTGGTTAAAGTTCTATGTATAAGCCTTCTTCTTCAATCTCCAGAGTTTGTCTTCTGTGAAATGTTTTTAAAAAATTGAAGTTTTCCAAGCAAGTCGATGTCTGGCATCGAATGTATGTTGAAAGGTTGAGTTTTATGTGGGAAGTCGATGCCTCACATCAAATCTCGGCTGATAAGTCATTGTTTTCATTCTCTGAGTGTTACCTGTTGTTGAATCTTCTAAAAACATGAAGTTTGTGGAGCAACTCGATGTCTGGCATCGAGTTTCAGCATAAAGTCGATGCCTAGCATCGACTTCTAGCATAAAAGTGCTTCATTCATATACTGTGAGTAAACGCGCCTATTTCACGAATGAAAAAGTGGCTGAAAAAGCTGAAAGTCGATGCCTGTCATTGACTTTTGGTTGCAAGTCGATGCTAGCATCAAATTTTCATTTTTAGACACTCAGGATTACTAAAACAGGCAAAAATTCCATTTTTGGAAATTCATACAGGGTGATCGTATGAAGGCCATAACTTGAGTTCTAGAGATCTGTTTCTTGCATATAATAGCTTGTTGGAAAGCTTTACTCTTTTAGTTTTATCCACCAAAAGATGTTGGAGAAATAATATTTGAGCTAAGAGAAATTAGCAAAATACTGAAGGTATGTCATTTCAGTGACTGGAAAGTTCTAAAGAAGTAAAGTTCTTGGTTTTGGCTATCATTTCTCAAAGTTTGGAGTGGCAATGAGTTAATGGTGACGATAGAGGTGTTCTAGTGTCACATTAATTCATTTCTTGTGGTGTTTTACACATCAACAATTGGTATCAGAGCAGAAGGGTCCTAAAGAGCAGAAGGCGACAAAGGTACGAGAAGTTTTGGAAAGTTTTCCATTAAAGTTTGAAAGGTGAAGCATTTGAAGACACAAGGCATCAAAAGGTTACTTCAAAAGTATACTCATACACAAAGAACTCCAAAAGGTATTATTCTTTATCCTTTAAGCTCACGGGTTGCACCAGAAGGAAAGGAGTATGGCCGATCATATCTCCATTGACAAACTAGACAGAGATAATTACCTCGCATGGGTAATGAGAATGGAAGCCTTACTTATGAGTAAGGATCTCATGATATATGTAACAAGTGAAGAAGTATTTGAAGATGAAAGCCGACCAAAGAAAGAGGAACTTGATGCTTTAAAGCATTGGCAAAAGAAGGATGCAAGTGCAAAGGCATACATTTACAACACAATCTCATATCATTTGCTACCACACATCAGAGGATTGGAATCATCTGAAGATATTTGGAATGCATTGGAGTATCATTTTCAAAGCACTACTAAAGCACGGAAAGCAAGTCTATGGTCAGAGTTTACAACATTCAAGAAGAAGCCAAGTCAAAATATTAGTGATTATGTCACTAAGATGAAGGATCTAGCAGATAGTCTTGGATCCATAGATGAAGATGTTGAAGATCACAGATTGATTGCTCAACTACTTGTAGGTTTGAGAGGAGATGAAAGGTGGAAACCTTTTGTCTTATCAACAGAACTTTCATTAAATCATTATGTTCCAGATTTGAACCAGTTGCTTGGTTTGATGCTCACATATGAGCAAGACTTAAAGGGAGATGGAGATAAAGGGCAAAGTTCTGCAATGTACATGAAGAACAAGAAGAAAGGAGATAAAGGTAAAGCAAAGGATGAAGAAGAGTCAACTTCTCAAGTTTATTATGCAAGAGGTAAAGGCACAGGTAGAGGAAGACCAAGAGGTTTTGGAAGAGGAAGAGGTAATCAAAATAACAACAAGAAGGCTTGTTGGATCTGTGGATTGAGTAATCATTTGGCTCATGACTATTGGCACAATCAACAAGGATCAAACCAGAATCAAAACAACAATAGCAGAGGCCGAGGTGGAAGATATCAAAGTAATTTTCAAAGAGGTAGACAAAGTCAAAGAGGAGGCTATGGTAGAGGTGGAGGAAGAAGTTGCAGACAGAATCAGTCCTACAACACAACCTACTACAATTATGCAAATGACACACAGAATGAAAGTCATACATCATTGATGATGAACTCAATCAGCACATCAGATAAAGAAGATCTAAAGGTATTTTACATTGACTCTGGATGTTTTAATCATTTTTCAGGAAACATAGAATTGATGTCAAAATTGGAAAAAGGCATTTCTAGTCATAGTGTTCAAACAGGTGATAATACAAGACATAGTGTACATTCAATTGGAAAAGTGAAATGCAAGAGTGGAGCATATTTGCTAACCAATGTTTTGTATGTTCCTACAATACCTAAAAACTTGATTAGTGTGGGACAGATAGTTGAAAAAGGTTTTCAAGTTAGGTTTACAAATGAAGGAGTATTTGTTGAAGATCCAGAGAATGGATATAATCAGATTGTCTCTGGTAAGAAAGAAGGTAGACTCTTTACTTTAAGAGTTCAAGGAAACATTGGTCAAGCTTTGCTCACACATGGTGAAGGAGTGATTATAGAACTTGATCTCTGGCATAAGAGATTAGGTCATTTCAATGAAAGAGGAATTAAAGCTATGGTTGCAAATAAGTCTGTACTAGGATTACCAAATGTGCAGAGTTAACATATGGTTTATAAATGTGAAGCATGTCAAATGGGTAAAGCACACAGGTTACCATTTCAGAAGAAAGGATTCAAACATGATGGATTACTAGCGCTCAGTCATACAGATGTATGGGGACCAACAAAAGAAGGATCTATCAGTGGCTCAAGGTATTATGTTCTTTTCATTGATGATGCTACAAGATGGATAACATTATATGTTTTGAAGGAAAGATCAGAAGTGTCTGGAGCTTTCAAGCATTTTCATGCATATGCAGAGAGAGTCACAGGTCAAAAGCTTAAGAGACTGAGGTCTGATGGAGGGGGAGAATACTTCTCCCAAGAGTTCAATGATTATCTTTGGAATGCAGGTATTAAGAGAGAAATAATCTGCAGGTATACACCACAACAAAATGGTGTAGCAGAAAGGAGAAACAGGACTTTGGTTGAGTTTGCTAGAGCTATGCTAAAGGAGAAGAACTGTCCAAATTATCTTTGGGCTGAGGCTGTAAATATAGCTACATATCTTGTGAATAGATTACCATGTGCAGCTCTCAATGGAATGACTCCATATGAAGCCTGGTGGGGTAAGAAACCAACACTAGATCATTGTAAAGTGTTTGGATCGATTGCATATGCTTATGTGCCATCACAGCTTAGGCATAAACTTGAACCAAAGGAAGAAAAATATATGTTCATTGGTTATGATGAAAAGCAGATGGGTTATAGGTTGTAGAATCCTCTAACCAAACAATTTCTTGTTTCTAGAGATGTTACATTTGATGAACAGAAAAGCTGGTATGCAGATCAAAGTCATACAAGTGAAGAATCTGAAGAAGAGGTAAGAAGATGTGAGAAAGGAAAATCAATTGTGCAGGTGAATAGAGATGAAGACTATATGCAAGCAAGTACATCCAAAAGTGGATTAACAAGAAGAAATGAACAAGCTCCTATATTTGATGAAGAAGTGTAGCCAAACACTTATGAAAAATGTGAACCAAGAAGGTCAAGCAGGACTAGAAGACAACCAGAAAGGTATTCTTATGATACTTCTTACATAACTTAGAAGAACTATGCATATATGGTCAAAGATGATGAAGAACCTCAGAACTATGATGAAGCTAAAGGTAAGAAACAATGGGAAGAAGCAATGAAGGAAGAGTTTAATGCACTGGAGGAGAACAAGACATGGGAACTTGTTCCTAAACCAAATGGTAAGAAAGTAATTGGAAATAAATGGGTTTATAAAGTGAAGAAGCTTGCAGATGGAAGTATAGCCAGATACAAAGCTAGACTGGTGGTGAAAGGCTATGCCCAAACCTATGGCATAGATTATGATGAGACTTTCAGTCCTGTAGCTAAGATGTCAATTATAAGGACAATCATTGCTATTGCAGCTTCAAAAGGATGGACTCTAATTCAATTGGATATAAAGAATGCATTTTTGAATGGATACATATCAGATGAGGTATACATGGAACAACCTCAAGGGTTTATAGATTCCAGGTATCCAAATTTTGTTTGCAGTTTGAGAAGAGCATTGTATGGATTAAAACAAGCTCCAAGAGCATGGAACTATAGACTGGTGAAGTATCTCAATGAACTTGGATATCAAAGTTCAAAAGCAGATCCAAGTCTACTCATCAAAAGAACAGAGGAAGGTACAATCTACATTTGTATTTATGTAGATGACATTATATGAAAGAACTTGGAGAAGCTTGTAGAAGGTAGAAAAGTGCGTTATGAGGCGACGAAGTTTGGTCAAGCCAACCGGCACAAGACCAGCCCTTGAACTTATGGAGACTCAAATAGACCTTATAGGAATGCTATAAGTGCAAAGAAACACACTATGTACCTTGGAGCATCAAGGAGAATGAGTCAATACAAGACAGATAGGTTCGCGGGTCGACTAGCTCAAAAAACTTACTATCTATGGAAGAGACAATGAACTTCAAATGCCCATACCAACTAGCGTGATTACAATTAGAAAAAATCCTTTTATGGGAGTGATACACATAGGGTTGAGTGTATGGAATGCTCAAAATTATAAGGAATAAGCAAAATATGCTATAGGAATGAATGCGACATTCACCGGTGGTACTTCCTATTTTTCAGGAATACATAGAGATTGACCCCGAGACAGAAAAACTGAGATTTCTCCCAATCTACTAAACGAAATGCTTTGAAAATTTACAGGCATAAACTAAACACTTATAGCTTTCAAATGAGTCATCTTGCACTCAATTTGGAGCTCTGAAAAGAGAGCAGTAGCCTCTGCAAGATTACTGTTGGCGAAGAAGATGATGTAGAGAATTGAAGGAGCAAGACAATGATGGTCACAAGTGTATGTATATTGCTTCTATGTAATGTACAAGTGATTTCAAGTCCTTACATGACTTCTACAAGTTGAATCTGAATTCAAATGAAGGTGGGAATGGTTGTTGGAGGGAATCAATTCACTTTCCTACAATCTAGGAAAAGTGAAGATCTAGTTTGATCTACTTTTAGGTGATTGATTGCTTGATTGAATGCAACTTCAACCACCAAAAATTCGTGGGATTTGGGCTCTATATTTGTACCTTTACATGTGTAAAGCTCAAGGCTTTTACAACGGTAAATGAGCCATCAAAAATCTCTCAAAAAATACAATAAATGAGCATATGAAAAAGAACTCTCCAACGGAAATTCTTTCGACGCGATAGCCTTCGATGTAGATCAAATCCACCTCAAGCATAGTGTAAGCTTGATGTTCCAACATTATAATCATAGGTACTTCAGATGAAGGAATCAAGGAGGTAAAGAGATTACTTGAGAAAGAGTTCAAGATCAGTGACCTAGGAAAGTTGTCATACTTTCTTGGAATGGAAGTCACTTATACAGATCATGGCATATATGTATCACAAGAAAGGTATCTTCTGAATCTATTGAAGAAGTTTGATATGGAAAATTGTAGAGAAGCTTCAACTCCACTTGAAGTTAATCACAAGCTCAGTAAATATGATGGTGCAGAATACAAAGATATGAGGAAGTATCAATCTCTTGTGGGTAGTTTGATTTATGCTACACTAACAAGACCTGATCTTAGTTATCCAGAGGGAGTTTTGTCACAATTCATGCATTGTCCAAAGGACCCACATTGGATTGCAGGTCAAAGAGTTCTCAGATATATCAAAGGAACTATAAAGGAAGGATTGTATTATCCTTTTACATCAGAAGTTGAGAGCCTATAGTGATTCAGACTGGGCAGGTAACCAGGATGATAGAAGATCAACTCATGGCTACATGATATACATTGGTGATAACATTGTAAGTTGGTGTTCAAAGAAACAACATACAGTAGCATTATCATCAACTGAAGCTGAGTACAAAGGACTTGTGGAAGCAGCAAAGGAGGTCATATGGATGCAGACATTGTTCAAAAGCTTGGGCATTGATCAAGGTACACCTACAATACATGGAGATAATATGAGTTCACTTTATCTTGCAGCAAATCCAGTTTTCATGCAAGGACAAAGCACATAGAGATACAGTATCATTTTCTCAGAGAAAAGGTAATGGAGAAAGAAATTGAAGTGGAGTACATTTCTACAAAAGATCAGATAACACACATAATGACAAAGAGCTTGGATGGTGTGAAGACTGGCAGATTCAAAAGCATGGCAGGATTAAAAGAAAAGAAGATGATATGAAGAAACAGGGAATCTCAATTAGTGATTGAGGGGGAGCTGTTGGAGAAACACTCACTAATTGGACATATATTTGAAGGTCAAAGCTTTAGAAGAATATCACATGCCTATGTGAATGAACAAATTCACAAGTGTATTATATTTGTAAAGTTAGTTCACTTTAGTTCTAGAAGTTTTTTAAAAAGTCACGAGGAAGAGAAAATCTATATAAGTTAGTTTGTATCAACTGACGCGAGAGTGAAGAAGTGGAAGAGAGTGATAGAATGTGAGAAGGAGTTCATTTTGTATGACTGAATAGAGGCAGGCTTCTTTGAGTGAGAAAGCACCTGTAAAACTTCTCAGTTTTCATAGCTATGATAAGAACTAGTTAAAGTTCTGTGTAAGCCTTCTTCTTCAATCTCCAGAGTTTGTCTTCTGTGAAATGTTTTTAAAAATTTGAAGTTTTCCAAGCAAGTCCATGCTTGGCATCGAATGTATGTTGAAAGGTTGAGTTTTATGTGGGAAGTCGATGCCTGGCATCGAATCTTGGCTGATAAGTCATTGTTTTCATTCTCTGAGTTATCTGTTGTTGAATGTTCTAAAAACATGAAGTTTGTGGAGCAACTCGATGCCTGGCATCGAGTTTCAGCATAAAGTCGATGCCTGGCATCGACTTCTAGCATAAAAGTGCTTCATTCATATCTTGTGAGTAAACGCGCCTATTTCAGGAATGAAAAAGTGGCTGAAAAAGCTGAAAGTCGATGCCTGGCATCGACTTAAGTCGATGCTAGGCATCGAATTTTCATTTTTAGACACTCAGGATTACTAAAACAGGCAAAAATTCCATTTTTGGAAATTCATACAGGGTGATCTTGTGAAGGCCATAACTTGAGTTCTAGAGATCCATTTCTTGCATATAATAGCTTGTTGGAAAGCTCTACTCTTCTAGCTTCATCCGCCAAAAGATCTTGGAGAAATAATATTTGAGCTAAGAGAAATTAGCAAAACACTAAAGGTATGTCATTTCAGTGACTGGAAAGTTCTGAAGAAGTAAAGTTCTTGGTTTTGGCTATCATTTCTCAAAGTTTGGAGTGGCAATGAGTTAATGGTGACCATAGAGGTATTCTAGTGTCACATTAATTCATTTCTTGTGGTGTTTTACACATTAATAGTTGTGAGGCTGAGTATAGGGTAGCTTTCACAATGACTGTTGAGTGTGTGTGGCTTAGACGCCTTATGGCTGATTTGGGTGTTGGCAGTCTTCTGCCACCACCATCTTCATTAATAATCAGAGCACATTGGTAGTTACGAGGAACCTTGTGTTCCATGCTTGCAACTAAGCACATTGAGGAGCATTATCATTATGTCAGGGAGAGGTTCTCTACTGGAGAGATCAACTTGGCATATGTGCCCACGTAGGAGAACATTGCAGACCTTTTCACGAAGGCTCTACCTAGGGAGAAAGTTTGAAGCTTTCCACAAAGCTTTGAGCTTACTTCCTTTTGTGGATTGATTCCACATAGCTTGGCACTTCCTTATACATGAGTGGCACCTCCTTGTTCACCGCATCACTCACAAGGGGGATTTGTTGATATATTTAGGTAGTGATGTGTGTGAACACACTAGGACCACCGGGGCACCTTTTTCCCTCTTTAGGAGGTTTTTCCCCTGGCTTGTCCTATAGGCCTAACAGATTACTTATCTTTGTACTTTCTAGTGGTAAAACATTCAGTATTGTGTGTGATGCTCCAAGCTTCTTCTTCTTTCTTGTACTATTCACGTGTGTCCACAGACATCTAACTCCAACAAATGGTACCTTGACCAAATCCATTTTACTCAATAGGTCCATTAGACAAGGTTGCCCTCTTGCCTCCCTTGTCTTTGCAGTTGCAGGTGAATTTCTAGGATGTCACTTGCAATATAATTATAATAGAGGTAATCATAAGGGTATCTCTTTGTTTGGTTGTCAAGAAGATATGTTATTGCAGAAGTATGTTGATGAGACCAATGCAAACATACACAACAACCCTAACAATCTTTCTCACTTCTGGGGGGCTTTGAAAAATTTCTATGAAGGTTATGGTTCCATAATCACTCACAACAAAACCCTGATTAAGCAATTCAAACTAACACTTTTACTTGATTTTATTGTCAATGCAAGATGTAACAAATATAATTGATGGTGAGATTATTAGGCTGCTTGGAATGCATTTGGGAATTTATGTGTCTTTTAATAGCAAGTGGGATTGGATTTTGAATAATCTCAAATCCAAAGTCTCAAAATGGAGTAAGCTTTATTCAAATCTTGCCTACAGAATCTTTCCGCACAATCATTATGTCACCCCAACTGTTATCTTCCACCTCTTTATTTATACTCAATCTAAGTCTTAGTTTCAACACATTAAATCTATCCCATCAACTTCATGTGGGGCTCCTCTAAGCAGAACAAAAGCCTCCCAATTGTAAAAACACTACTTGTTGTCTTCTTAAAGATGAAGGAGATCTTGTTCACTTGATTTAGAGAACGTTGGAAAAAAGGTTTTTGCTAAATGGATCTACAGGATGGCGAGTTTGAATGATTTTGGTCATCTTTGTTAAAGCATTTAATTTTGAAAAGCTTCCCAAAAGATTACCCAACTTAGACAGGCTTTGACCTCTTTACATCTGCTATAGCAAGTAGGAGACCCACTTAAAAGCTCCAAGTTTTTTTTCAAAGATCCTTCCAAGCTTAGAAAAACCTTAAGTTTTCAAAAAGGTTAGATACCCTAAATGTAGCTATGACAATACTGTGGACACTGACATTTAATTTAACTCCCATCATCCTCCCCTCAATACAAGTTTTTCCAAGATAATTCATAAGCTTACTCTATGTGTGTATGTTTGTGCTAGTTCGTGACAAGCGAGTCTAGATAGTTCTTACATGCCCTACGAGTGTACTCAAGTGGTGGCTTGACTCACACATTAAAATTGTCAAACCGAGAGTATGACCTAGCCAAGTGCATAGAAGCATGTGCTCTACAAGATGGTGAATGCATATAAAGGTCAAGTAAATGCATACAAGGAAGGTTTCACCTTGGACCAACACCCTATATGCTCGGGTATGCTGCACAATACCTGTTGCAATAGTAGACACAAAATCAAAGTTTTTCCCAGGTTTGATGTCTGAATATGATCAACTCTCGATCCCTTTTGAAGTTCTTGATGTGACGCATCTATTGCACTTTTTTGGAAGTGTTCTGAGTTTTTTGCATGAAGTTATGGCCAGAAAACCAAGTGTCATGAATCACCTATCTTCACCTAATGACTCCTTACACTTCATACACATGTGTAAACAAAGAAGAAATGTGGGAAAGGTGTACAAAACACATCCAAGCACGCATTACATACCATAAATATGCACAAAATCTGACAAATAGGAGGGAAAGAAAAATAAGTTACAATTTTGCTTGGTCAAGTTGGTCTCTATTCAAAATGGCAAAAGGTCTTTACAAATGAGTCACAAAGAGACTTATATACATGTGCCCTCATTTTGGTTGTTTCACATACGTGGATCAACACTTTGGGAAATTTCTAATGAAAACTATTATTTTACAAGGATATAATACATGTTTTGGGAATTATGCAACTAGAGGACTTCTCCATAGTATTTACAAGGCTTGCAACACATCCATTGGCTTTGCTTTGAAAAGAGATGGGAATTCTTTTGAAAAATTTTATGTGCCTCTAATCCTCTCTTCTTGCTTCTCTTGCTTCTTCAATCTTTCTTTCATTTCTCTTCTTTGTCATTCTAAATCTTTGCAACACTCTTCCCCTCTTCATCCCTATTGTCCCCGATAGGCTTCATTTAGGTTTGCTTGAAACGACACCAATCGTTGAAGATGATGATATAGACTTTGGGTAGAGTGTTCTTGCAACTTCTAGAGGAAGGGATTTCTTCACCACTCCCTGATCTTTTGAAAGCTCCCCATATTACTTATGATCTTCAACCACTATGACTTTCTTCATTGTGCTTAGACGTCTGATCAATTACCAAATCTCTCTCTCTTTGCTTGTATGCATACTTTAGCCTGATGCATGTCCTGAAGAGTCTTGGGATGGTGGATGGTTGTCTCTTTGATGTCTGTTGATTCCTTCCTTTGGTTTTTTGTCTTCTTCTTTTTCTCTTCTTACTACACTACCCTTCCACATGTCTGTCCTCCTAAACTCAGCCATCCTTGACAAGATTTTTTTGGTGGCACACATATGTGTTGAAGGGGGTTTGTTCTGTGATATTGATAATATTGGTTTGGTGAATCATAATTTGCTACCATTGTTCTAGCTTAACTAAGTTATGCAATGCTTGAAAATGTTTAGTTAAAATTTCATATGTGACTAATCTTGCATTCTAGTTGGAAGACATATTTAGAAATATCTCGGAGTTGAGCTTAAAAAATCCTATGAAGAATGCCTCTTCAAAAGCTTGTAAGTAAGGGTTTGGAAGGAACATCAATCTAGAGAAATATTCCATGATAGTGGTGTAGATGGGAGCACTTGATAAGTTAGAAAGCAAGGGTTCCATGTCCAATTGATGCTAATGAAATTCAAAAAGGTGTACTTGGTAAATTTGAAGGAATTCAAATTTTTAGAATAGCTTCATCATTTGG
Organism: Ceratopteris richardii; assembly: GCA_020310875.1. NCBI lineage: Eukaryota > Viridiplantae > Streptophyta > Polypodiopsida > Polypodiales > Pteridaceae > Ceratopteris > Ceratopteris richardii. Next base: position 98,010,864 of record CM035444.1, on the reverse strand, counting down.
ACTACTGTCTTTAATTGAGTAACATCCACATTCAACCATGTTGTCAAAAAGATTGGAGGTTGATTAATTCTTGCACGTTTGCCTTCCACCATATGGATGATTTCAGTAAAAAGTTGATTCATTTGTAATTGTAGCTTCAATTGATCTACCTCCTGAGTATTACCATCTTTATATCAGCTTCCAGCTTCAACATGTGTTACCTTCTATGTACTTAGTGGTTGTTCTTCTAGTATTGTTCTCAATGGTAGTATTGGTGCTTCTTTTTGTTCTTCATGCCTTTTGCATCACTTTCTTCCCTAGTTTCTACAGACATTGTTGGTTTTTTTTAGTATTTTTTGATGACATAACATGAATACCAAAGTCCATGCAAGTTTGAGGTGTCCTTAACAATGAATCCTCTTCTTCATTTTCCCATTCCTGTGGTTGCAATGGTTGAGCATTATCATCCAACACTTGATTTCCTTCTGATTTCCATCATCATTCTCGTCATGTTGCAGCGTAGTATCTAATTGAAATTTGTCTGCTTCTTTCACTGATCTTGAATATGAACTTGAATCATCCAATCCTAGCTTACCATACCTTGACAATATCTTAATTTTTTACTTACAACCTCATCATATTCCCTTCCTCTTTTTGAATGTTGCATTTTTTGGGGATGGCATTGGTATTGGCCCTTGAGGAACATGCAACTTTCATCTTTTTCAGCACTGATGTTGACTTCACATATTGGGCCATTCCCAATGTTTTAGGCATTAAGACTAATTTTCTTCAAATCTTTAAGTCATGATAGATCCAAATTGTGAGCCTTGTATCTCCATTCAAAGACTTATTAAGTTCCCACTATTTCTTTACTTCAAAGAGTCTTTCTTGGATGTAAGAAGTAAGGTTTATCTTATTCCCCAACTGCTTGGTTGCATGTAACAATACCTAGATTACAATCTTTTGAGGGGCAGTGTATCTATTCATGCTTTGAAAGCAAAAATGTTGGCGTATTGATATCACTGCTTCTTTGATATCTATTCTGTTAATATCTACAAAAATTCTTGTCTTCGCATCATGATCTTCATCTTTTAGATCCACGACACCATCCTTCATCCATCCAAAAGCTTGCTTACTCAATTCATATGTGAATTGAACCGTTCTTGGTGTTTCCTTAAGGTCCATCACTGCATCCTCTAGTACTGAAGGAAAATTTGCTAATGGACGGAGTGCGTTCATAACTTGTGTGCATCTTTCAAAGTCTATCATATGTATTGGCATCTTTAGATATGAATTAATTCTTGCTTGCTTCCAAACATCATGAGTAAATGGCATATTGTCCACTATGTGGATGGTCACATGAAATAACTGCTCTTGGGCTGGTTTGCCATCTCCTAATCAGTGTTCTTGTGCTTTCCTAGCACATTCGAGAGGTAAAGTTCCCACAGATAACATTGTAGCTACTTCCTTAGTAGAAGTTTGCATTTAGATCATATATCACTTCATTAGTAGTATTAGACATTAGTGATATTCCAATGCTTTTTGACTTGTGCTCATGCAGGTTTTTGTGTTCCCTTCACATTTATTATTCGCCCTGATGTAGATGATATATTGTAGAATTGTTGTTTTTTTTTGTAATTAAACAACAAAGTTAATAATAGCCGAAGCAAGATGAAAAGAATTGTGAGTGTTAATGAAAAATTGTGAATGAGATTGTCATATTCTATAGGCACAAGTGAGATTCTATTCCTACAAGAGGAAATGTGCATAACTAGACAAATCAAAAGAAGCAATGTGTTGAATGCAAGGCCTTGTGGTGTGGCCCTATTTGCATACCCTAGGTGCATTCAGCCAGTTATGTGTGGAACAAGGAAGATGCTTCTCTTGCTATTGACTTGATGGAAGAATCTTTGATCTCCACACTTGTTGCTTTGTGTTGACTTTGTTGTCCTTTTGTCTTCATTCATGTTGGTTGCATCTCTTTGGGGTTAATTCTCCATATAGGAATACTTTGAATGATCTTCTTGTTTGGTACTCTTTTCTTGAGTGATTGACCATGGGTAGGAGCTTAGTGTGGAAATCTTGGTTTGTACTGGCTTGCCCTTTGTAGCTTGTACTATAGTGAGAGCTTGTTTTTGTACCCATATTTGTTGACAATGCTATTGAAATTTGATTAGCTTCTTAGGTACCTAGATTTGAATATGTTTTGGATTTGATTGTGAGGTTGATCCAAAAACGCTATTCGTTCCTTTAATTTTATGGCTTGTTGGAAGTGCATTCTTTATAATTAGTTGATGGTCCTTTATGGTGTGATTTGAATGTCAAAGTCTCTTTTGTTCTTGCGTGACTCTGTTACTCTTCTCTTGGTATTTTTGCCTCACCAAGACTCTCTTGAGATGACTCTATGTTTGGATGGATTGATAGTGTATTTTCAAGCAAACAATGTTTATCAAAGAGAGAGATGTTTGGTTGAGAATTGGGTTCAATAAGGTTATACTAATTTCTATTACCTAAATCATGCATAAGAATGCTTGACATGCAATGTTTTTCATTGTTGGGTTTAGTCCAATTTTTTTCTTCCAATAGACTAAACACTTCTCAGTGGCCAATTTTTGTTGCATTGAAAACCTTGAGCTAAATTTAAGTTGACCTCATTTTCATGCATCCAATCTTGACCTAGGATGAGCTCTTCTAGAAAGTCTAGGTCATTGTAGACCAACAATTTATGTTGCATGGTGTTGTTTCCTAGGTGTAGTGATAAGATTACTCTCCTAAGTACTTTACGTGATCTCCTCCTATTCCAATCATATAAGCTTCATTTGGGGTGATTGGTATCTTTAGTTTGTTCACTAAGGAAGTATGAATAGTGCTTAGGGCTACTCCAATATCTATTAAAGAAATTGTTGGTGCAATAGAAACCAAGCCCACATACTTGGTTAATTAGCATAACTCTTATGGGACTCTATATGATCAACCTCTTGTAAAAGTCCCTCACATTTACCTTTGTAAAAGTGTTCTACAACCAGGAGGAAGTTAGGAAGCATCAAATCTCGAAGTATTTGGTAGTTGAGTACTGAGAGAATATATCCTATACTTTAGGATTCACTTTTAGGTGAACTTTTGAATTTGAATTCAAAAGTTTGGCTCAAAACTCAACTTTAAAAGGAGGATCAAAACATCCGCGTGCTATTCTGATTCTATGAGATCATTAGAGAAGGCATATTGTGATGTTCAAGAGCTCACTCTATAGGTCACTCACACTTCTCACATTGTGCAATTGATCATTGCCAATGGCATTGTATGTGTACATGTTTTAATACATACATTTTATCATATCTTCACTTCACTTCTCTATCATGACTACATCAAAACAGTGATCTTCTTAGAGCTTGTTCTCAGTGGATGATAGATCATTTGCAATGATTTAAAGCATGATATAGAGCTTTCCAATGAGCTATAGAGCTTTCCAATGAGCTATAGAGCTCAAAAAATGGACTTTGGATGAAAAAGTTATGTCAAATCAGGCTCCTGGGGGTCAAAACAGGCAAACAGGGCCTTTTGGAACAAAAACGCGATTTTGTGAAATCAAGAGAATCGCGATTTTGTGAACTTCAAGAGAATTGCGATTGTGTGAAATCAGAGAATCGCGATTGTGTGAAATCAGAGAATCGCGATTGTGTGAAATCAGAGAATCGCGATTGTGTGAAATCAGAGAATCGCGATTGTGTGAAATCAGAGAATCGCGATTTTGTACCTTGAGAATCGTGTTTTCACAGAATCATGTTTTTGGCTGAAAATCGTGATTTTTGAGAATCACGATTTTGAGTAGAGAATCGTGTTTTTGAGAATCGCGATTTTGAGCACAGAATCGTGGTTCACAGAATCGTGATTCTTAAAATCGTGTTTTCACAAAATCGTGTTTTCACAGAATCGTGTTTTCACAGAATCGTGTTTTAGAGAATCGTGTTCTAGAGAATCGCGATTGTGTGAAATCAGAGAATCGCGATTGTGTGAAATCAGAGAATCGTGATTGTGTGAAATCAGAGAATCGCGATTTTGTACCTTGAGAATCATGTTTTCACAAAATCGTGTTTTTGGCTGAGAATTGTGTTTTTGAGAATCGTGATTTTGAGCAGAGAATCGTGTTTTCACAGAATCATGGTTCACAGAATCGTAGTTCACAGAATCGTGATTCACAAAATCGTGTTTTCACAAAATCGTGTTTTCTGGCTAAAAATCGTGATTTGTGAGAATCGCGATTTTGAGCACAACCACAGAATCACGATTGTGAGAATGACCACAGAATCGTGATTCTTTTAGCAAGCTTTTAGGCGGGAAACAGAAAATAGTGATTTTCAAAAAAAACGAAGTTTCACAGAATCGTGATTTTCATCACAGAATCGCGTTTTTTGGCGGGAACTTTGGATTTTTGAGCATCGAGCAATGGCGAGCTCCGTATGAGCAAAAAATCATGAAAAACACAGGTGCTTGTTCGCACTTCTTAACTCCTTCCCACATAATAATGCATGAAAAATGGTATGAAAATGGTGAAAATGCACTAAAAAACAAGAAATTTCTATGAAGAAGAAGATGGAAGAAGGTGGAGATGATGATGATGAAGAAGATGAAGAAGAAAAATCAGAAAATGAACAAAAATGATAGTTTTTTTTACCTTCCAACGTCGCAAATCTACGATCTTACCATCACGACGCTCGTCCTCGAAGCTCTCTCCCTAGCAACGGCGCCAAAATTTGGTGTAGCTCAAGCGTAAGCACCACCTCCTTTACTTGTCAATCCGCGGAGACGTGAGGACCGGTATGAAGACCACGAGCAAGTGAAGGCACAAGTGCGTGAGTGAAAGCACACAAACATGCACACACATACACACACACGTGCAAGGTAAGATCAAAGAGAGGAACAATGGAAAGCTTCGATTGCCAAAGAGTTCTCTTACAAAAGCTCTATTCTCTAACAAGCTAACCTCAAAAATGAGCTCTCTAGCTCTTTTTATAGTTTTTTGACTAGTTTTGGCCCTGTCTAGACCTAGTGTCCGGCCTAGTTAAAAATTAGGTTCCACGGCTTATTTGACCTTCAGCTTCAACACACATGTACAATTCATGATCTGTCAAATGGTGATGTCATTATTGTTTGTGGCATTTTATGTTGTAGGCTATATAAGCTCATGATTATGCAAAATTTGTGAATGATTCAGCATGTGCAGTTCAAGACTCTCAGGATATGTCAAATGAAAAGCTTTGCCATGCACGCTTTGGTCATCTAAATTTTGCTAGTTTTCTACGCCTGCAAAAATTTGAAATGGTGTCCTCTCTGCCAAAACTTGAGACATCTGGTAAGCATGCCTATGAAGGCTATATTTTGGGCAAAATATAGCATTCCTCCTTCCCAAAAGATGGTTCAGTATGAGCTACTAAGAAATTGTAGCTTGTTCACAATGATGTTTGTGGTCCTATGCAAACACCTTCTTTTGGGAGCTAGCTTTACTTCGTGACTTTCATTAATGATTTTTCTAGGCATGCATGGGTATATCCATTGAAAGCAAAGTCTAAAGTGTTTATGTGCCTCAAAAAGTTTCTAGTTTTGGCTAAAAATATGTAAGCATGTAAAATGGGCACCCTCCATTTTGATCGACAGTGAAATATATGTCTTCTGATTTTAATGCATTTCTCACAAAACCATGGGATAAAACATCAGTGTACAGTGTCATATATGTAAGACAATAGTTACGCAATATAACACAGGAGCAGTAGCAGAGAAGATAACAGATATAGGAGAATCTCAATAATTTTCTACTAACAACAAGTACAAAGATGATGGCGTTGTCCACCCGTGCGCTCTCAAGGTAGAGCTTAAATGGTGATCTAGACAACTCTAGATAGGGAGATACAAGGTAGAGGTATGCTGGCTCAACTCGATGTCTCAGGTAGTGCAGAAGTCATGTATATATAGGATCATGGGCAGCCTTCCATGGACGGCTATACATGGGCGGTAGAGCGTGGGCGGCCACCACCCGCGTAATTGCCATACACAGCTTAGACCGGTTGAACCGACCTAACAAATATAAATGCTTTCTGACTCCGACAGGGAATATTCTATGGAATATTCCCTTTACCATCGCGTCGGGGGCGCTGCCCCTGACCCCCACCAGGGGGCCCGCTTGCCCCATGGGACCCCCCAGCCGGGGCTGCTCCCCACTGCCCCGGACCCCCCAATTGGGAACCCTGATAACTCCCTTCCTTACAATACCTTACATGGTCCAATATGACCTTCATCCAACATACAAGTTGGGATTCCCATCAATTGGGTAATGCACACTTGGCTTCTCGTCATAACGGGGGCCTTACAAAATGTGCATACAATCATGAGGGGTAGACATTGATCATATACTAACACCCCCCCTCAATGTTTACCGATGAAAAATCAAGTAGGTTTCGGTCCGATGCCCATCTGTTGAAGATGTCTATTGAGCTGCTCTCTTCCAAGTGCTTTAGTGAATATGTCAACACAATTTGCCTCTGTTGGGCAATATTCTAGCTCCACAATTTCATCTTCAATTAGCTCACGAATGTAATGGTACTGTACTTCTATGTGCTTGGTGCGAGCATGAAATACTGGGTTCTTTGCAATAGCCATACAACTTTGATTATCACACTTGAGTATAGTCGCCATAATTGATGGAAAGCCTAGATCTGCAAGAATTCTTCTTAACCAGACTGCCTCACAAGAAGCAAAACAAGCTGCTTTGTACTCTGTTTCAGTGGAGGAGAGTGCGAGAATTGGTTGCTTCCTACTTACTCAAGAAAATATTCCTGAACCAAGTGAGAAACAATATCGAGAAACTGATTTTCTAGAATTACAATCTCCAGCCCAATCTGAATCACAATATCCTTGAAGTGTATCATCTGTGGTATACAAAATACCAAAATCTAAGGTTCCTGTAATATACCTTAGAATTCGCATTCCAGCATTCCATTGACTCTCCTTAGGTTTGTTGGAAAACCTGCTTAATACTCCAACAGCATAGCAAATGTCTGGTCTAGTGTTGCACAGAAAAATAAGACTTCCAACGAGCTTCCTATACTTCTTAGCATCTACATCAGGCATGTTATCATCCATAGATAGCTTATGATTTACCTCCATAGGTGTGCTAGTTGGCTTGCAGTCCATCATTCCAAATGCCTTGAGAATCTCTTTGGCATATTTTTGTTGTGAGATGAAAATGTCATCCTTCCTTTGCCATACTTCAATTCCTAGACAAAAATGGAGGAGACCTAAGTCTGTCATTTCAAACTCAGTTCCCAAGCTAATCCGAGTTTGATTGATGAGTTCCTGATGATCTCCTGTAATGATCAAATCATCTACATATACAATGACAACAACTAGCTTGCTATCCCTTTTCGTTACATACAAGTTAGCATCAAGAGTACTTCTTTCAAAACCCATATTTTTGAAAAAATTATCTATCCGTTGGTACCAAGCCCGTGGAGCTTGCTTAAGTCCATACAAAGCTTTCTTCAACCTGCAAACTTTATTTTCTGAATTGGGCACCTCAAAACCTGGTGGTTGAGATACATATACCTCCTCCTTGAGGTGACCATTCAAAAATGTAGATTTGACATCCATCTGGAAAATAGGCCAGGCCTTTTGTGCAGCTACTGCAAGTACCGTCCGAATAGTTGTCATGCGTGTTGTTGGCGCAAAAGTTTCTTGAACATCAAATCCTTCGATCTGTGAAAAACCCTGTGCAAATAATCTTGCCTTATACTTTTCTAATGTTCCATCTGCTTTATACTTAGCTTTCCAAATCCATTTAGTACCTATTACCTTCTTCTTTGGCGGCAAGTCGACTAGATCCCGTGTATCATTTTTGACTATACTATCATACTCCGACTGCATTGCCGCTCTCCAACTTGGATCATCAAGGGCTTCTTCAATGGTGGTAGGTTCCTTTATCGAGCCCATGATATCTGCCATTAAAGCCATGTTAACAATGTGTTCTGAAGCTCTTCTTTGCTCCTCTATTCTCTTTGATCTTTGTAATCCATCTGATGGTGATTCTGGTACATCTACATGTGGATTGTGATCATCAAAGAGCTGTTGTGCCCACTTCGGTAGTGGCTTACGTTGTGCAGCTACAACTGGTTGGCTTTTTATTGAGGAAATGTCTCCATCAGATGTTTCCTCCTCCTCAACTTTAACCTGTCTTTTGATAGGCACAAGGTGAGATATTTCTCCGTTTGATGAGATAGTAGATTTACCTTTATCTTCTACTAAGTGTGGTCGTTCATCAAACACCACATCTCGGCTGACAAAAATCTTCCTTGCCTCAGGATCCCACAACCTGTATGCTTTAGACTCTTCACTATATCCGTGTGTGTGTATATGTGTATGTATATATATATGCATATATATATATATATATGTGTGTGTGTGTGTGGGTGTGTGTGTGTGTGTAGAATGAATAGTAGCAATATAAATAATTATGGAAAAACATAGTAGATTGTTTACCTCATGTCCATGTATTCTGAACTCGGATTGATGCACACAATCAAATCCCATTATTTGCAAGTGTTATCTCACATTAACCAAGGTCCTATGAAGATTAACTTAAATGATTTTCATTTCATTGTTGGGAAATTCACATCAATTTCAAAAGAAATTAGGACACTTCAAAATTTTGCAATGGTATCGAGTGTGCAGGTTTACAAATCCAAAGTTCATAATTGAATTTAGTCTATAATGAAGTTTGATGTTTTGAATAGAAAAATCTTATACATGTTTAACCAATTTTACAAAGGTATATATCCCATTCTTTTAATCCTTCCGTGAAATCTCAATCTGCACCTAAGAAGCCCTCCACTTATTCAGATGTGATATCTTGAAGAACATTGTGAAAGTCTATAGAAACATAAATGCTCAAAATAGATATATAAAACAATGGATATGAATAGCTAGTGCACACCTAAAATCTAGAAACTCTTGTGAAATTCAAGGAGCTATGTATATCCATTATCATCTTATGAATGAAAGATGATATATAACATATATCATGGTCTCGCCTTAATCATATCTAACCTTCCAAAACCATTCTCTAGAGAGGGTAGGACATATGTATGAAGCAAACTCTTTCATGAAAAAGTTGAGCATGAGGTACTTGTGTAAAGTCTAGTGCCCCAACATCGACATGTAGTACTTGAAGAATATGGTGGCTTCTTCTCCACCAAAGTGGAAGGAAATATGGATTTAGCGAATAAAAGTATGTTTAAATAGGTAAGAAAGATTTAATAGCATGAACCATATAAAGTTGTAGAGGAAGAATTACAATTGATAAATTATCTGATTCAATTGGATTTTTCCAATTTCATGCTTGAAATTTTAAAACAATGTTGTATCATGGAAACCGTCCCACTATTTTTGTGATTGTTGAGGTCCAACATCTTTCCCTTCTAATGAAGATCCAAGTTTCCATGGTGTTTAAAATGATGTGGGCCAAGTTTAGTGGGTTTCATATATGTACACCCATGAACCTTTGTAGAACTCATGTAGTAGCCAATGTCCTCTTTTAGCTTCGATATTATGACATAATCTTTTGGCCATTTGCAAGATTTATATACACCCTTTAAATTTCAATATCTTGAAGCAAAGATACGCAAAGAGTAATATGCAAAGAGCTTTGAATGCAAACGTAGGAGCTTTGATGGTAAATTAGAGAGATAATCTAATGGAAAGATATGAATTTTTTCGACCTAGGCATGAAAATTTGAGATTTTTGAGGGAAATAGCTGTTTTTGGGCTACATTGAAAAGAAATATTTTTTTCTCATCTCAAGATATGCATACATTTTATAGTTAAGGAACAAGAAAAGAACTTTCTACTTTGAAAAAGTCATGGGATAGGTGCCATTGAATGGAATTATGATGTGTTTTTTAAACATTTTTAGAAAATTTTTTAAATTTTGGATTCTAGGACCAATGTTGGTTATACGATTCCTTTCTGTATCTAGAGGTAAATCATTAACTAAGTGGGAAAATTATTCCCCCTCTCCCTTTGAACCTAGTATTTTATAGAGTATAAACCTTGACCACCACCCCCATCTAATTGGTCCATAACTAATCACTCCTTAATCTAAAAGGCCCATGTTGGGTTCATTTTTCTAATCAATTTTGAAGTACATTTAAATTATAAGAGAGATCACTAAGTTTTAGCCCCGCTAAGAACCTAGAAGTGCTTCTTTATGTGGATTAAGAAAGTCATTAATTATTTTAGGTCTTTCATCTAAAGTCTTTTTTTTTAACGAATAAATGAACATTAATATTAACAAAGGAAGTTACAAAGACCGCAAATAAGGGTAGAGGAGTCCCATCGGTAATACAAAATGATAAAAGTTGGATACAAGGGCACGATTACATAAGCCAAAGTAGTGATAGGATGAGGCAAATAGGAGCTTCCCAAGAACATAACTTAATTCAAGGAATACATCATCCCAAGCTTCCTTTGCCAAAAAAAACTATACTTGCTACTCACTAGCACAATGTGCTCAAAAATTTATCTCTATTTCATCAAATGGACCATCAAGATGTTTGTGCACAAAGAAATAGACTCCAAATTTTTGTTTGCACCTCTCTCAAAAGGTACACATGTCCATGCGCATTAGTGTGGGTGGTTTGGGCCTTTTGCCTCTTGAGGTGGGGGTGAGAGTTCAACCCCCCTCTACGACAAGACATGTGTGGGGCTAAGGCCAATGTAATGTCGTTTGGCAGTATTAAACAAGATGCCTTCAGGCAGTTTCTCTTAGTGTTTACCTTTGGTAGTCTAACCCCTGATTTCTGGGATATAGAGGGTCCCATGGGTACTATGCCATTGACTTGTACAATTGTTCTTTCAATCCATTCAAGAAAAGGGAGATTAGGCTTTAGTTGAAATTCCTCTTTGAAAAAAAAGGTACATACAAACCCTAGGCTGCAACCATAGCGTTTAGTAATGAAGGACCTCTTGATCGAGGGAAAGAATAGGTATCTGACCTAGTCATTCAGTAGTTCTTGCAGGCCCACATCCGCTTCTTCATCCGGGGGGGATTCCTGAATAAGTAGTCCAATGACCTCTAGTAAACACAATTTTGACCTTCCAATGAGGGGGCCTACAAATAGATGTTGCTCACTAGCATATGAGCGAATTGTGAACCCTAGAAAGCAAGCCCATCATAGGTTTTCGAGATGCAGTACAAAATGTGATCCCAAAGTTTTGATAGTTTTTTCATGCGAACAAATAGCCTTATGAATTTCTCTCCATCTGAGAAGAGCCTCTTTAACAGACGACTTAGTATACCAATTGACCTTAAATCAATACTCTCATTGGGTATGGGACCAATTAATATGCCATTTGGCATTTAGTTTGGCATCAATCTTATTAATGTTCATTAACCACAAGAATCAACCACACCCTAGTCTTCCTTCCACCAAAGAAGTAGTAACTCAACTTAGGGTGAGTTCAAACAAGGTGGTACATTCTTGCCGACTCACCCTTGGCTATACCCTCTTCAATTCAGAGAGTGCGGTGACTCTTCTCAAAAGCTACAGAAACATTTTATAGTTAATTGTTGAAAAAGGAAAATGACCAATCAAAAGACACTATTCAGCAGGTATGTTTTTGTTCCGAGGGGGTAGCTCGTCTTAACAGATGGTGGAGCCGGAATGCTTTGCTTCTTCAAGAATCCAATAAAATCTTTTCACATGGCAGCACAAACTGTGTTGCCACTCTATGTGAACCCAAACTTAGAGCAACTGTGAGCATTACTAAGATCTTAGTAGAGGTGGAGAGCACCATTGGCAATAGTACATCACACCATAGTTTAGCCCCACACTTTTGGTGGAGAGAAGCGATTTAGAACAAGAACCATTAGATGGTGAACGAAGTACACCTAGAGGGAAATCAGTGTTGACCTGAATGCTCAATGTCGAATGGATCCCTCAAGACAACAAAAGTATTGAGTTATTTCTAAATAGGGATACGGATGAGGCATTCTATAGATACAGGTATGAGCAACCAAGATTTAGAACACGAACCATTAGATGGTGAACCAAGAACACCTAGAGGGAGATCAGTGTTGACTTGAATGCTCAACCCCGAATGGATCCCTCAAGACAACAAAAGTATTGAGTTATTTCTAAATAGGGATACGGATGAGGCATTCTACAGATACAGGTATGAGCAACCAAGCCAAATAGGAACAGTCATGATCTATGAATTCAAGGACCCAGAGATACCTGGAAAAGTGGTATATTTAGACAACTCTTCAAAACAAGTGTTTGTAGTGTCTGAATATGGAAGAAATGCCTATACATGGAGGACCAAATTGGTTTTTCCCCCACTTTGATCTAATGTTGCTTTTGGACACCAAGGAGTGGGAACATCCATGTCTCATGGTTCCTAAAGAGAAAAAGGCAAGGATAGGCCTAAAATGAGCTTTGCTCACATGCTCGGAAGAGACCGACCAGCAGTAGAAATTGATAGGATGGAGAGACTGAGAGAACCATGACCACAGGGTGGAAGAGACAACTTTCCTCTACCTAGACCCCATGAGCATCCAAGAATATTGAGACCCACGTAGTTAGTGAAATCAATGAAAAATTATTTCGATGGGACAGGAGATTCCTATGACCATGTGGTCAAGTTCAAGCAAGTGCAATGAGCCAAACAAGTGGATGACATGTTCACTTAGTACAATGCATTTGTGCTCACATTGAAAAACACTACATTAACCTGGTTCCAGCCCTTGTAGCAGAGGAAATTTAGAGACGTTCATCACTTATTAGAATCATTCATCACTAAATTCTCTAAAAGTGGGATCAAGCACAACACCTCTTCTTTAATTCATAGTTTCAAATAGACTCCCCAGGAGACAGTTAGACTAGCAGGATGTAGATTTAGACAATACATCAAGAGATGCCCTATGCCATAGTTATCCACTCAAGCCAAATAGGTATCCTTGTTTTTGGATGGGCTATTGAGCTCTAGAGCAATGTGTGAGAATTTGTATAGATATTGAGGAAAACTTAGGTGATGATTTGGAACTCTCCAAGGTCTACAAGGACACAGATACCTCTACTCATTCATCCTCAAAACATTCTAGTTCCATAGAAGGCCTAGCCAAGAAGGTAGCCTAGAAGCTAAGAGTCTAAAGTAAACAGATACCAAGGATAACTTCAATCAAACATTGTTACACCTGTGGCAATGACCATATGGCAAACATATGTCCAAACATGACACAACCTCAAGGTAACCCTAGCACTTAGTACTACATGATAGAAAGGCGGTACACTAATCACATTGCACAAGATTTCCCATACAACAAAGCAAGTGGTTAGACACAACTATCCTTAGGCCTATCAACACCAAATAGATACACATGCCAATACAACACTCAAGCTCATTACTATAGGCCCCAACAAAACTACCAAGTACCCTACCAGACACAACCTAGACCCCAACCAGTGCTAGGCCAACAACCACTACCCCTTGCAAATGTAATCTCTGTCAAATATATTGTTGCAAAAGAGAATCTCAGTAGAGCATTAGTACCCTCATCTCCATTAATCACAGAAAGTGATCCTAATTCCAATAGCTTTTATTCCACCAATGTAGATAGCCCACCCGCAGACTACACTGAGTCACCAGGTGTAGCTCAGTGATGAGTAGCACCTCCTTTAATGTCAATCCGGGAAGACATGAGGATGGTATGAAGACCTCGAGCAAGTGAAGGCACAAATGTGTGAGTGAGAAGCACACCAACATGCACACACATGCACACACACACACGACAAGAACAAAGAGAGTAAGACAATGGAGTTCTTTTAGATTACTTCCAAAATGCTCATACAAGTTCAAATCTATTACAAGCTAACCCCCTAAAATGAGCTCTCTAGCTCTATTTATAGTTTTTGACTAGGTTTTGGCCCTGTCCAGACCTAGTGTCCGGCCTAGTTAAAAATTAGGTTCTAGGACCTATTTGAAGGCTCAAATGGAGTCTAAAAAATATGAAAATTGGTACGATGCTACTTCTAATACTCCTCAAGCTCAAGGACTCCTTGGCTTGCACAAAATGGAGCTACAAAAATATGAAATGTTATTTACCATGGTTTTTAGTGATGAAAATCACTATTTTTGTAGGGATTTCTTCTAATAATTTGACATACATTTCTTCGAGCTCCCTACTTGCTTCTTCTCCTTGTGTGTCCATCTCTTTGATATGCTTTAGCTACATGAAAAAAATAATGGCCTACTTGCCAGATCTTCGTTGACTACTCTGTCTGCTTGTGCCTTCTCTTCGCTCCGACTCCCTTCGTTGGCTTCCTTGTCTTGTGAGTCCTTCAGTTCCTTGACTGCTTCCAACACCCCCCCCCTCTCTCGCGTCTGTCGTCTCTGACAGACCCTTGTTGAGTGGGTCGTTGGATGTAGTACTCCACAACATCTGTGGCTAAGTGATGTTCTGCTATTCTCAACCCTTTGGCCAAATCAGTGAGTAGGGCATCCCAGTCTACTGGCCCTGGAACTTCTGGATGTGGCATACGTAGCTTTTCAGAATGTAGAGCTTGTTCCACCGCAAATAACTGTAATAGATGAGATGGTCTGGGAATGAATATCTCTGAATGATATTCCCAAAACCCCGTGATAAACATTTGGAGCATGCTTGAGATACCCATTTGGAGCATGCTTGGCTACCTATTGGAGCATGCTTGAGATCTTCTGTTGGGCTAGTGCTTTTATAATCAACCACAATAAGACTTTCTCGAAGCCTTCAATAGCCACATCCCAATTGGCTATTGGTTGAAGCCTATTTTCAAATCAAGGAGGGGGAAATTTTTTGTTTTCTCGAGATTCTGATGGGTTTCCACGTTTTCAACAAAGAAAAATGGTCATGGACCCTTGATAAATTTAGAGCTAAAGTGAATAGTTCACCGAATGTTGACTCCTCACTATGCCATCGAATACTCATCTTGAACCACTTCATCATTTTGACGTTGGTGTATCCTTGCTCTTTTTTATTTTTTATTTTTGAGAGTACAATGAATTGGAAAGACGCACACACCCAACCTCGTAAGGTAGAGGGACCCATCCTAAAGAACTCTGAGGCATCCAGCCCCCGCGTGGGACTTGAACCCTAGCCATTTGCCTAGGAGTACAAGGCACATCCGCTAAACCATGCCCACTCTTGCTCTTGCTTAGGTGTATCCTTGCTCTTGCTTTCTCCGCTCAAACGCTCACCTCCATTTGCTTCTCGCCCCTTTTCCAAGTTCCTTTGAAACAAACAAGACTCCCTTGTTGACTAAAGGACATGTTCTAAGAGACTTGAAAACGGGGGGTTGGGTCTCCTTCACGCCCATGAACTCTCGAACAAATTGATGTCCAAATTGATCCTTAGGCTTTATCGGTTGGGGAAGCCTCAAAGTCCTTTTTGGTGCGTGGTTGTGCTTCTTGGACTAATCTTCCTGATATGTTTTGCTTTGGTCCTGTTAATTTTGGATTAAGGATTCCTTCCTTATTCAAAGTATATGCAGTGCTTGGCAGGGGATCAAATTCGTTGGTGACCCATGCAAAATTTAATTATCATGATTGGAGGGATGCGTACACATGCTCCAATTCATTCTCCCCTCTATGACCCCTTCAGGCTCAAGGCTGGGCACAAATCCAAAAGCATGGCATTAAATTATGGTGTGATGTACTATTGCCAATGGTAGTCTCCACCTCTGGGAAGATCTTAGTAATGCTCACAGTTTCTCTAAGGTTGCTCACATAGAGTGGCGGCACAGTTTGTGCTACCACGTGAAAAGATTTTAATGGATTCTTGGAGAAAAACCTACTAGTTGAATAATGTCTTCTGATTAGTTGTTTTGCTTTTTTAACAAATAAATATATATTTTTTTGTAGGTTTTGAGCAAAGTTGCCACTCTCTTTGAATTGAAGAGGGTATAGCTGAGGGTGAGTCAACAAGAATGTACCACCTTGTCTAAACTCACCCTAAGTCAACCTTTGAATTACTACTTCTTTGGTGGAAGGAAGAGTAGGGTGTGGTTGACTCTTTCAAGTCTCCCACTCACTAATGACGGCCTATGTCTCCCGGTCAATGAACATTAAGAAGATTGATGCCAAACTAAATGCCAAATGGAATATTAATTGGTCTCCTACACAATGAAAATATTGATTTATGGTCAATTGGTATACTAAAACGTCTCCTAAAGAGGCTATCCTCAGATGGAGAGTAGTTCATAGGGTTATTTCTTCACATGAAAAAACTATCAAAATTTTGGGATCAGATTTTGTACTGCATTTGGCAAACCTATAATGGGCTTGCTTCCTAGGGTTCACAATTCCCTCATATGCTAATGAACAACATCAGTATGTAGGCCCCCTCATTGGAAGGTCAAATTGTGTTTACAGGAGGTCATTGAAGTACTTATTCAGAGAAGTGGATGTGGGCCTACAAGAAATACTAAACAACTAGGTCAAATACCTGTTCATACCCTAGGTCAAGAAGCCCATCAATGTGACTTATTGATCAAATTCTAGTAGGGAATCCCTCACATAAGCTGATGTGGTGAATGCTTTCCACCTTTCATACTCTCTCAAGCCACTAAGAGTGTGTGCAACAAGATCATCATTTTTGATTGGGCCCTAATTGAGCCTAGGGCATCTGCAAGCTTCTCAACCTTCAAAACGTACTCATTTATGTTAGTGCTTGATGTGTTCCTAAGATTATGTAGCTCATTCTTGAGCTGAATCTTCCTTGGCTTGGTTGATGAAGAGTACAATCTCTCCAATGTCTCTCAAACCTTCTTGGATGTGTCCAAGTCTTGTATATGCACTATCATGCTATTGATTAATGTGTTGGGATAGAATGAATAAGACTCTCTGACCCCTTTCTATCCATTCATTAAGTGCCTTGACCTTCCCTTGAAGTGGTGGGTCATGTACAATATGAGGCATTGGCTCTATGCCACTCACTAATCCCCACAATCCTTTGCCCATAAGGTATTGCTAACTCTAAATTTCCATGGTTGATAATTGTATTTCTCTAACCTCTCTATACCGAGCTCTAAGATGCTCCTCTAGCTTCTCCTTAGGTGTTTGTATACTTTAGAAGGTGTGGATTTTACCTTTTGATAGCTTCTCCCTTGCAAACCTTCGACTAATTGAGAACTCGATCAATGTAGCCCCCTTTTTATGTCTTCTTGCTTTGATAAGTCTTCCTAGTGCTTCCATGAGTTGACTTGATCCATTCAAGTCTTCAATATGATGTTCGTTGATGCTTCCAAGCCTCCAAAATGCTCTGATACCACTGATGGGGGATGATTCTAACACCCTAATGCAACAGTGGAAGATGGATGCCCTTCATTAAGCCCACAAGCAGTGATATATGCTCACTATTCTGAAATTTTCTCAAAATGAAAATTTCAAACTTAAACTAAACTCTAACAGATACCCAAAAAGCTTTAAATAATCCCAAATGGATATTCTAGATGGGAGAACCATCCACTACAAAACATACTACTTGTTTTCAACACTCTCTGCCTATGTGCAGAGATATAGCTTCACAAAATTAGCGATTTCTCCCAAATCACTCAAGAAAAGGACTTTGTTGTTCTAGACAAGGGTAGGAACCACTTCAAGAAGTTCCATCTCCTTAATTATCAATCCATGGAAGAGGTAGGATGATGTGAAGATAATGAATGAGTGTTGTGCGTGAAGATGAAGGTGAGAAGCACACTAGTGCACACACACATACACAGACACATGGTAGAGACAACCGATACATAATGGAAGATGAGAATAACTATAGTATTACTCAAAAATAGCTCTTACAAAACTTGATCACACTAACCTCAAAAAAGCTAACCTAAAAAATGAGCTCTGTAGATCCTTTTATAGTTTTTAGAATAGTTTTGGCCGATTTTGAACATAGTGTCCGACCCAATTAGAAAATAGGTTCTAAGTGTCATTTGGAGATCCAAACAAAGTCTAAAAATTAAAAAATTTGGTAGGAGCATTGTACCTAAGTTTCTTAAGCTCAAGGACTCCTCGGCTTGCAAAAAATGGAGTGGCTTGTGAAAAAATTGGGGTTTTCTATATTACATATATTACATGAGTGATAAAAATCATTGTTGATGATTTGACCAAATTATAACGAACATATTTCTTTGAAAAATAATGGGTATGGTCCCCCAAATTTCTTGCATTTCCATTTCACATGATTCCTCTACATCGATGTCTATGGCTACTGCCAGTTGCACTGCCAACACCCCCTCCCTCTCGCATCTGTCATCCCCGACAAATCCTAGTTGCACAGCATGGGTGATGTAATTCTGCAAGAGATCATTGGTGAGTGTTTGTTTTATGATGTGGAGACCTCATGCTAAATCTACTTCTAATTTTTCCTAGTCAACTACCTGAGGCTCATCATGGGGCGAGATTCTGTAATGCGTGGAGTACATCATATGTTCAAAGGCAAAAAGTTATAACAAGTGTGTGAGCCTGCTGATGAACACTTTTGCATGGTACTCCCAAAAGCCCGTAACATGTTGGTAAATACTTAATCATGTAGTGCCATGCATAACACACTCTGAGTGATGACATTGCATTCAAATCATAAAAAAGATCACTATTACCATGCTCAAAATTCGGGGTGGACACATGTGGGAGTCTGATGCATCTAAAGATTTTAAATGTGGTCTACATCATATCAAAAATTTTGATGGTCATTTGGGTAGCTACATCTGTCATGCGATGAAGCCAAGGGAGCCAGTGTCGTATGGTAACCATCATATATGCAATCGTGGGGGGACCCCTTAGTGGTGTGGATATGGATAGTATAGCGAGTCCTGGCATTGCTTGTTATTCTATAGTTTGATGGCAAATGCGGTCCAAGAACAGCGAGGAGGTACAAGGCCATAACACAAGTTATAATTTAAGTTCAATGGGGCCTTTGTTCGAGTATACATCACCTCATGAGTATACATCACCTTTGTCCAAGTATACATCACCTCAGGATATTCTTGTCGTAATTCCTTTTGCTAGTTGGGTTGGAAAATATTGCCTTTTTGTGCGTCGAGTGGTAGATCAATGGGTTCAAACTGAGTGGCATGTGTGGGTTTCTTGCATGTGGCTTTCTCGATCCCAAGATTATACTCAACCATGTATATAAAGTATGGCTTATAATGGAGTTCATTATAGAGGTGTGCTTGCATGGTGCCAAGTGTGCAAGGTTCGGGGATTGAAGAATCTTGTCCTCGATAATTGCCATAGCTTTGGGCTTCTACACGCATAGAATGAGTCTTAACTAATTCTTCAACTGGCTTCATCCAGGCCAGTGTGGGTAGTTCAAATGTGTCTTGTCCTTCCTCACTGTGTGATCTAATGAACTAATAGTGAACAGTGGAGTGATATTGGGTGATCATGTTAGTGTAAATATAGGGTTTACAAATGTGGATGAATATGTTTCATGATGGTGTTCAAAAACCGACCGATGCATAGGAGAGGCTGGCAATAGTGCATTGGGACTATGGGGTGTCACTGGTGAAAAAGAAATAGGGATTTGTGATGGGAAGAAGGGTTGCTGGGGAAACAGAGTTGATAAAATGGAAGGGGTGAGGAAAGGATTGGAGGGATTGGGGCAAATATTGATGTGGAAAAGGGGGTATAGGGTAAGGTGGAAGGAGTGGAAATAGGTTGCACTAGGGCTTGTGCTATGACACTCGAGATGGGTTGATTGAAGGAGGATGTACTAGGATACACAGGGGAGACTCGATATATAGGTGATTGGATGGTGGATTCGGATGGAGAGGTAAGGTCCACAGTGGTGGTGGGTATGAATGTTGATGGATGTGGCGGAGAATCAATGATAACATTCTCATTGATGGAGAATGTTGAGATTGATTCCGCTTTGTCTTGACCTCTTGCCCTACACTGTTGGAGATGGTGGGTGCTTACTGACCTTTTGGTACCCATACTTGCTTTGTGTCGGTGGCTTCAATATACATGTGTTGCTTCCATGGGTTGGTGTGGTGTGGTCGTCGATTGGGATTTCCAAGTCATGGTTGACTTTGTTATGGTGGTGGTTGAGAGGCTGGGTTGACACTCTGATTTGGAAAAGAAGGGACGTCCAACACTTGCATGACCTATCCATCAAGAGGTGAGGCATTCTGCACAATATATCTAGGTACGCATGCAAAAAGTGTGGAGAATGAGGCCGAGGAGACTATGGTTCTCATTTGTCCACTGATAGTTCCCATCTGGCCACTAATAGTGCTCATTTGTCTGCCTATTGTGCCCATTCGACCAAGGTAGTCGTTGGAGGAGGGATTCCTACAAATATCTTCCAGTCCTGTTTCACATTCATTACATATGGGTTGTGGTTACTTTCCTTTGATTGGGAATGGTTAGGTAACTTGAGTGGCATTACTTGCTGTTGGCTTGCTATCCTAAGATGAAGAGAGAATTTTCTAAGGTTCAAGTACATTGAGTGATCATATAACCAATCTTGGCCAAGAATCAATGGTTCTATCAGGTCATCATCATAACAAACTAGGAGCTTCACCATCAAGGTTACATCTTCTATGAGGATACGAAGGTCCACCTCATCCATGCAAGGGATCTCCATGCCTCCTAACCCTATGAGGTAAGCCTCTATAGGATGCATTTCTAGTCCCATGTATTGACACTAAGACCACCTAATCACACTAGTTGCAACACCTGAGTCAATTAACTCCCTAATCTCTTTGAACACACTATCTTGCCTTAGCCTAACCATAATGATTGATCTTCTATCCACTACGGTAGGATTCATAGTTAGCCTTGTCTGGCACATTGCCATTGAATATCTGGGGTCTTCTCTATCGGTACAAGACATGACTTGGAGGCCTTCTAATTGATTATACATTCTCTCCCTAGTCCTTGTCTTCTTAGTTTCATATGTTTAATGCATTCTACGGCCTCTATGTGAGCTTCTTCTCTGATTCTCTTCTCTTCATATTTGTGTTTCTTTGTCAGTGTGAGTCATCTAAGCATGTCCTCAGTGAGGGGTTCTTGGTAAAGCTCGAATCTATAACCGCTAATATAGTTAGGCATTATCTCTCCTTCTAAAGTGCTAATTGTACAACTCCACTTGTTGAAAGCCTATTTATGATCATAGGTCCATACCCTGGTTTCTCTAGCTTTTGTGCATGTTGCTTCCGCGTATAGACTAAGACTAAATCTCCCTCTTTCAAGCCTTTGTCCTTCGCATGTGCATCAAAATAGGATTTTTGTCTCTTCTTGGTGTCATATATGCATGTTGGTTCTCTCAACCTTATCTTTCTTAATCGTTCCAAGTCCATGATCCTTGATGATAACTCATGGCCAGTCCATTGATGCACTTGTACTAGCTTAAGGCTGGGAATCAAAAAATCCAAGGGGAGCAGTCCATTTTGACCAAAATACATCTTAAAGGGAGCTGCATTGAGTATGGTCTTGTAGGCCACTCGACATGTCCAAATAGTGTGATGTAATTGTTTGTCCCAATCTGAACATTTGTTATTTATGAGTTTAGTCAGTACATTGCAAAGGATCTTGTTAGTTCTTTTCACCTGTCCATTGGCCTGAGGATGATATGGTGCAGACTTCTTGTGAATCACCATAAAATCTTGTAACAATATTCAATGAATTTGTTTATAAAGTGAGTCCCTCTGTCACTCACTAGCTCTATAGGTAATCCATACCTTGTAAAGACATTCTCAAATAAGAATTTTGCAGTCATGCGTGCATCATTCTTTTTGGTAGCCTTAGCCTCTACCCATTTGGTATGAAGAGTGGGCCGCCATAGTCCTGTGAAGATTATGGCCTTGATTATCCGATCGGGGCCAAAGTGACCTCCTGCAACACCATGGTGTGCAGTTTCTAATATGCTCAAGTAGTTACTCTCGTGAACGCATTGTCTCAGATATCCGTCTCTTCCTCTTCATTTGTACAGATTATTGCCAATGAGTGTAGTCTTGAGCTTCTTGCTCTAGACCTCTTTGTCTTGCTACAATCATTCCTTGAGGGAATGTTTTCATCCTCAAGTAGGTTACCATTTGTCCGCTTCATTCTGGTATTAGAGACAGATTGTATAAAGTCACATGTTCGACCGGTGATCTAACACAGCAGACTGGGAATTCCTTGCAAATCCTATAGATATCTGCTTTCATCAAAGGCCAATACACTCCTAATCTATGCAGAGTCTGTAATGTGCGGTGTTTCAAATGATGTGGCTTCAATGCACCTATGTGTGCTAATTGCAACCATTTCTCATGCTCCGATTCATCTAGACAACAAGCGAGGATCTTTTGATTATCTTGTTTGTAAATACTTCCTGCCATTATTTGGTATCACTAGGACTTGGTTATCTCTTGTTCCCTCATTCTAATTTGAGGGTTTTTGGGTCCAAATGTAAGAATAGGGACAATTGGTTTGGCCCATTCAGGTACTACTTCTAGATTAAACAAGTAAGCATTTGGTAAATCATCAACCATTCCTTGAGAGGCTTCTCCTGTATTCAATCATGAAAGGTGATTAGATCTAAGGTGGGTCTTTCCTTTTCTGACTACTACTTCAAAATCATACTCCGTTAAGAGCATAAACAAATGTATAAATCTTCTTGTGTTACAAGGTTTGTTGACTAGATAAAGAAATGCTTGACGATCCGTGAAAAACTTGAATTTGTTTGCCAATAAATAGTATCTAAATTTCTTTACTACGTAAAACATTCCTAATCCTTTTCGCTCGGTAGTGGTCTAATTTCTTTTTGCTGCATTCAATTGATTGCTTGCATATGCTATGGGTAGATGTATACTGCCCTCGCTCATAGCTTGTGCTAGCATAAACCCGATAGCATAGTTGGATGCATCCACATGTACATGAAATGGCTTACTCCAATATGGTGTCATCAAAATTGGTGCTGAACACAAGCGTTGCTTGAGTTCATTAAATGATTTTTCACATTCATCTATCCATTTGAACTTCATCAAAAGTGAGTATAGAGGCTTTGCAGTGATAGCATACATGTGTATGAAGCATCGATAATAATTGCAATGCCCCATGAAAGCGTGTACTTCCTTAACATTCTTCAGTCTTGGTAGGTCTGCAATTACTCTATCTTTCTCTTCGTCCATAGAGATCCCATTATTTGACATAATGTGTCCTAAAATCTTGCTTTTCTTGACCATGAAAACACACTTTTCTAGGTTCAGACACACCTTATATTCTCAACATGTATCAAATACTTAATTCAATTCAAGGATGTGTCTTTGTCTAATGTTGGAGTGGGCACACAAATCATCAACATAGACTTCCAAGTTTTTTCACAGGAACTCCTTAAAGACATGACACATCAGCCATTGAAAAGTAGTAGGTGCATTTGTCAGGCCAAATGGCATCACACAAAATGCATATATGCCCCATTCTGTAGCAAAAGCCATTTTATGTGATCTTCACGAGCAATGGCTACCTGATTGTAGCCAAAGAATCCATCAAGGAAGCTGTAAACATCCTTGCTCGTTACTCGTTCTAATAAGTGCTTAGTGATAGGAAACGGATAGCTATCTCGAATAGTGGATGAGTTAACTTTTTTCAGGTTAATGCAAGCACGTAGATTCCCGTTCTTTTTGGGCACTACCACAATGGGTGATACCCGTTCAATATGCTCAATCTCATAGATCAATTCCGGCTGCTATCAAACAATCTATCTCTTCCTTAATCTTGGTTGCATAATTATCATTATGTGTATGGTTTTTGTTTTGAAGACTTACCTTCTTGAGTCATGGGAATTCTATGGGAGCATATTCTAGGATCTACTCCTTTCAAATCCTTGTAACTCCATGCAAACACATCTCTATATTGTCTAAAAAAGGCTATCAATTCTTCTTCTTCTTCCTCTATTCGATCATGCCCTATATATGTACAATTTTCCTCTCCTTCTTCAACTGTCACTATGATCTTAGTCTTCTCCTGATTGTCATAAGATTCTTCAGTACTTGTTTTTCTCTTAGGCATTCTTAACATAATTCTTTGATCTTCTATTTCATAATTCTTAAAGTTCTTTGGTACTTCCAATAGGGATCCTTCTTCTTTTGACCTATGTAGCTTCTTGCTCTCTTTCTTTTGCTTATTCTCCTTGACCTCCGAAAGGTGTTTAAGGCGCTCAATTTGATTCTCTTTCCCTACCTCAGGGGTGATGGCTTCTATTGAATAAAGGTATTCTTCTTCTGAAGAACAAAAGGGTTCCATAATAATAGACTCTAGATCTTCACCGCTTGTTTCATCTGGTTCTCGAGTCATGTCAGTACACTATTCCAAAATAGGCTCTTCTTCCATGGATTCGATCATAAAGATGGAGTTATTATAGCTGTCCACATCATAGTCCTCTTTCCCTACCTCAAGGGTGTTGGATTCTATGAAATAAAAGTATTCTTCTTCTGAAGAACAAAAGGGTTCCATAATAATAGACTGTAGATCTTCATTGCTTGTTTCATCTGGTTCTCGAGTCATGTCAATACACTGTTCCAAAATAGGCTCTTCTTCCATGGGTTCGATCATAAAGATGGAGATATCATAGCTGTCCGCATCACACCGTACATTGTTCTTCATTCACCGCTACATCCATGGTGGAGAATATCTCTATCCAATCGTGTGGCTCAAATTCCTCATATGAAAATACTATAGGTGCATAGGTAGGGTCTTGAAGGGTGCATGGGTGGCATTCAGAGGCTAAAGTTTTGGTTTTTAATCCTTCCTCTTCTTGTTTATCTACCTTACACATCCATAAATGAGTGTCCCCATGCAACCATGAAGGGTTAGACTCTAAACATTGAATTGACTCAGGTGCTTTATGGATGGTATTCCATTGTAGTGGGGGTACATCACAATGAGAATAATGTTTGAGGTTGACTTTGGTAGTCACTCCCAAATGTTGTAGGTGCAAGGAGTTGTGTTGTATAATTCATGGGTTCAGAAGGTTAAACATATGGATTCTAAAGGTTAGAATATGATGTATGTTTGCCTTGGTCTAGCCCTTGAATAACCCTTGAAACATGCCTTGAACCTTTGGGTGAAACCCTTGGTTTTTACCCTTGAGGTATTTATTCTTATGAGCTCCCAATTGAATGGTTAGAACCTTAGGCTTGATTTATCCTAAGGTGTGGGAACCTTAGTCTTGGGAGAAGCTTCTCTAGGAGTCACCTTGTGTGTACGTGAGAGAAGAATCCTCATTTGATTTAGAAGGCATGTGATAGACCTTCGGAAATTAGAAGGCATGTGATCACCCTTGGGAAAGTGTCCACATGAGGGACACTTGGCCAATCTCAAGGACATGCACCCCCTTGGACTAGAGGTATATATATGGGTGGAGTTGGATGGGTGGATATGTACTCTCTCTTAGGAGTGTGGTCTTGCTAGTTGATTTATTTGTTTGTGGAAGGTAGTTTCACAAAAGTGGTATCCAAAGCTAAGTTATTTTTTTTATTTGAGTCCTTTGATGATTACTCTGTCCGTACAGCCGTCGACGCTGCAACCTAGACCCTCTAGTCTGAATCTCCGTATAGCCGTCGACACTGCAATTAGAGCCTCTACTGATTTCAGAGAGTAAAAGCATGGGCTTGCGTGACAACCCCCCAATGGACTCCGTGTCACGGATGGACGCCAAACAGAGGACACACACAATGTGAATCAGTCAGCTGGGCGTGCGCTAGCAACCTTCCTCCTTCGAACTGAATGAAGAGCTTTGTTGTTGTAGCTCTTATAGCACTACGAGTTGCGCTTTTACCAGGTATGTGGGATAATTGTGCTCCTCCCTCAGCCATATGCGACCGTCAGATCTTCAGTCTAAAGCTCTCCCAACTAAGCTATCTCCCAACTAAGCCATCGGACGCAAGTTTTCTCCGTTGCCTTTTTCAAGGCTATGACAACTCAAATGGAGATTCTCTACATCAAAGAAGAACGGAGAAATCATGGGAACTCTATGCGGATTCTACATCTTTTAAAGCATTGGGTGGGAATTATCCAATCCATTGATGTTGGGGAAGTACTTGATTCATCTTTTTCTTCAATACTCAAGTTATTTTATTTACTCATAGTTACATAGGCATATGTGTATGAGCTATTCTAGTGAAACCTTGTATGCATTCTGAGTGTGAAGAGAACATGAAATGTAAAAGGTGAAATTTATTTTCCTCAAAACATGGAAATAAGTATCACAAGAATTGTGTCATACACCAATATGCAAGGAATTCATTTGATATGTGATGTATTGGCAAGTATAAATGCATTTATGCATTTGGGCACCATTAGTATTTTTGTAAGGCTAATTACATGCTCATGCATACAAGTAAGTATGAAGATGCCTACAAAAGAAACATTGGAGGAGATCTGGAAGATATGATGGCCTAACCTTGCAACCTCAAAATCAAAGTATCCAAATGGAAAAGCTTCCTCCTTCATGGAATCAAAGGACGGCATAGCAAAAATGAAGGTAAGTACCATTTTCATTTCCATTTGCCTCTTTCACCATGCTAAAAGTAATACATATAGAGATGCATTTTAAATGAAAAGGATGGTCCATATGCATTTGGAAAGATGCATAACTTTAATAATTTGTATGACCAACTAGAGGCATAATTAAATGGAAAAAAGGCTTTTCATTATCATGAAAATGATTGACCACCTAAATATTGTTAGAAAATGCATATAGAATGTTCATTATTGCATGGGATGAACATGAATGATAACCAGATGCATGTATTTATGCATTTAATGGAGTTCTAAAATGGGAATTCCACGCATGCTTTAAGGAGGGGTTCAATATTTGGACCTTATGCATGCTAAGCATCTTTAAGCAAAGATGTATCCGTTCTTGGCATACACTATGTATGCATAGAATTAATCATAGGCATGGGTTGATGGAACATGAGAGAGAAGTAAGTTTAGCAAGTTTAAAGTGTAAACTAGGAAATGATTTCTTTGTCTGAAGTCAAAAGCATAAAAGCTTAATGGTATCTTGATGTTATGTAAATCAATAGCCATTAAATTTTATGCTTTTAATATGTTGGCTTAATCCAAAATCCAACAAAATTTATTATAAATAGAAAAACCTTAAGCTTCGAGTCCTACGTATGGACCCTAAAGTTCCATAATACCCATGGCATGCCTGATCAGCAAGGCCAAGGACTTAGGTTACAAACCAAGCAACATTAACCAAGAAGATAGTGGACATCTAAAAGAGAAATGAGAAGCCTATATGAGACCATACACACATGAAATAATTTTTCATTGTGAACGATGTTAAGAAGTTCATAGGAACTTCAACATCTGATCATTTAGGACAATGATCACACTAAAAGGGGGAAGAGATTGTCGTAAAATGGCATAGTAAGAAAAAAAAATGGTTGAACCATTTTACCCTTTTAGGCATTCATTTCTTCCCCAATAAGCTTTTTCCTTCATTAACAAGAGGTAGGATCCATTTAGAGCTTTGAGAAAATTGCTTCAAGCGTGAAGAGTTGTAACTCATTAAGCATATCTAGAGAAGAGGAAGATTAAAGGGTTGAATGAAACTCTTAATACTGTTGATATATTTAGGTAGTGATGTGTGTGAACACACTAGGACCACCGGGGCACTTTTTTCCCTCTTTAGGAGGTTTTTTCCCCCCGGCTTGTATATACGCATATTGCCCTAATGGGCTACTTATCTTTGTACATTCTCTAGTAATACATTCAGTATTGTCTGTTTGTGCTCCAAGCTTCTTCTTCTTCCTTGTGCTGTTCCCGTGCTTCTGCAGACATCTATCTCCAACAATTGGTATCAGAGCAGGTCGTCGCTTCATCTAGGGCGCCGTCGACACTCCTCTGTTTGCAGTCTCATAATCATACGAATTTTGGTGAGCATACTCAAGGTGATTCCGAGATCAAAACCGCTCTGCTCTGTGGTGCCGAAATCGCGATCTGAGTTCGTTTCGACCTCCGAACGCACTATCACAGTGCTTGTGTAGGCTATTTTGTCTTTTTGTGCCAAAGGTATATACCTGTTTCTGTTCGCTAGTATAAGCATCTCGAAGTCTGCTACAGGTTTAGCATAACTCGTCTGGGCAGTTTCGTTCAACTTTTTGAGATATAGTCAATTTTCTGCATCAAGGTATTTTAGTCACCGACCATGGCTGAAAGCAGTGATGTATTCTGTATGTTGGCTGTTGAGGATTAGTTGGATGGTACCAACTACCCATTATGGGCTTATATGATGCGACATGTATTGGTTGCAAAAGGATTGTGGAACATTGTGCAGGGTGTTGAAAGACGTCCTGTTACACCTGTAACGACAGGTACTGCAAATACAGGTGCTGGAGTTGATGAAGATGGTGTCAAAGATGATATTCCACAGATTCCTGTTCGTGCTGCTAATTCTGCTGCACCTACTACAGAGCAGATACGATGGGATGGCAGAGATGCCCAGGCACATGCATTGATAGCTTTGTCTATCAAACGTGCCATTATTCCTCACATTCGCTCTTGCAGAACAGCTAAGGATGCTTGGGATACACTTACCACATTGTATCAAGCTAGGAATGAGGCTCGTGTTGCTTACCTCCGAAAACAGTTGGAGAGTGAGCACATGAATGAAGGTGATTCTATGGACAGTTTCCTAACGAAGATCAAAGATTTGAAGGAACAGTTGATTTCTGCTGATGAGGTTATACCAGATAGCTCACTTGTGCAAACTGTTCTAAATGGTCTTCCTGATTCATATCAGAGTTTTGCTTCTACTCTTCGGTTGATGATGAAAGGCAATCCAAATGCCCTATCATTTGAGGAGTTAGTCTCTGTTCTGTTGCAGGAAGATCACTCGAGGCAGAACAGGTCCATTATGCGAGTTGCAGATCAAGCTTTCCTAACTAGTCAGAAGGGCAAAGGAAAATGGAGCTCTTCAACTAGTAAGCAGAAATCTGCTAATTCTGCATATTCGAAGAAGGAAGATAAAGATGAGAAGAAATGAGAAAAGCAGAAATTGTTTTGTAAGTACTGTAAAGGCAATGATCATATCATAAAGAACTGTCCAAAACTAGCTGCAAAAGAGGCAAAGAAGAAAGAGGCTGGAATGGTTGTTGCAGAGGCCTCTACACCAAAAGCAGAGTCTGCTAATCTTCTGCTGGAAGAAGAATGGGCGTTTACTACTGTCTGCAGTTTTGATCCATCTTCTCATGATCAGTGCATGTCTGTAGTAGACTAAGATGTTTGGTATTTTGACAGTGGGGCAACCAAACAGATTACCTCGCAGCGCAGTTTCTTCTCTTCACTCGAGCCTGCCCCTACAAGGAATACTGTTACATGCGCCAACAACTCCTCTTACCCTGTTATGGGAGTTGGTAAGATCATTTTGACTACTACTGATGGTAGTTCTTTCACTTTGTTAGATGCTTTATTTGTGCCAGGGATCAAGAAGAACTTGTTGTCAGTTTCTGCATTGGCCAAGATTGGCTTGGTTGTGAAATTTGTTGATGACAGGTGTACAGTTCATGATCTGTCAAATGGCGATGTGATTATTGCTTCTAGCATTTTATGTCGTGGGCTGTATAAGCTCATAGACTATGAAAGATCAGTAAATGATTTGGCATGTGCAGTAAACGATTCTCAGGCTATGTCAGATGCAAAGCTTTGGCATGCACGCTTTGGTCATCTGAATTTTGCTAGTTTGCTACGCCTGCAGAAATCTGAAATGGTGTCCTCTTTGCCCAAACTTGAGGCACCTGGAAAACATGTTTGTGAAGGCTGTATTTTGGGCAAAATGCAGCGTTCCTCCTTTCCAAAAGATGGTTCAGTTTGGGCTACACAGAAATTGTAGCTTGTACATAGTGATGTCTGTGGTCCTATGCAGACACCCTCTTTTGGAAATTACCTTTACTTCGTGACTTTCATTGATGATTTTTCCAGGCATGCATGGGTATATCCACTCAAAGAAAAGCCCGAAGTGTTCATGTGCTTTAAACAGTTTTTGGTTTTGGCTGAAAATTTGTCAGCATGTAAAATGGGCACCCTCCGTTCTGATCGAGGGGGGGAATATATGTCTTCTGATTTTAATGCATTTCTGGCTGAATGTTGGATAAAACACCAGTGTATAGTGCCGTATACACCTCAACAGAATGGAGTTGCTGAACGAAAGAATAGGTCACTCATGGAGATGGCGAGGTGTATGGTCAAGAGCTAGGCTTTACCACATAGTTTCTGGCTTGAGGCTGTCATGTGTGCAACATATGTACTGAACAGGTGTCCCACTAAAGCGCTGCAGTCTATCACTCCATATGAGGCTTGGCATGACCGCAAGCCATCTGTTGCTCATCTGTGTGTTTTTGGTTGTTTGGCATATGCACTAGTGCCTGAACAACATCGCAGAAAATTGGATGATAAGGCAATAAAATGTATTTTTGTTGGGTATAGTTCTGAAAGTAAAGGCTATCGTCTGTATCATCCATAGACTAAATGCATTCTGGTTAGCCGTGATGTTGTCTTTCATGTACTAAGGAGACATCTGTTAGCTCCAAAGACATGTATGATACTTTGATGCCTCTTTTTACAGGTGGACAGTCTAGTGCTCGTCCTAATGAGGCAACTTCTCAGCCTTTGCAGGTTTCATATGATGATGCAAATCATTCCATTTCTGATGTAGATTTACATGATGCACTTGTTGATGAGAGAGTTGAAATTGAGCAGGCAAAAACTATGCCAAAATGGTTGGTGCAGACTTTGCGTGACAGCAAATTAGATGCACCTTTGTCATATCGTACTCGTTCAGGCTCTCATAGTGCCTCCTTTGCATCAAATTGCTATGCTATGGCTGCATCTAGTCTCTGTGATGAGAATGAGCCTGTTTCTTTTGATGAAGCACATAATTCAGAAAATTGGATGGCTGCTATGCAATCTGAATATGATGCTATAATGAAGAATGGTACATGGTCTTTATGTGACTTGGCTCCTGGCAAGAAGGCCATTGGCACTAAGTGGGTATACAAGCTGAAGCGTAAACCTGATGGTACAATTGACAGGTATAAGGCTAGGCTTGTTGCAAAGGGTTATGCGCAGGAAAGAGGCATTGATTTTGATGAGACCTTTGCACCTACATGCCGTATGACTACTGTTCGGAGCATTTGTGCACTTGCAACCCATCATGGTTGGAATGTACATCAGTTGGACATTAAAATAGCATTTCTGAATGGTGACTTGCATGAAGAAGTGTATGTTTTTCAGCCTCGTGGCTTTGTGCAGAAAGGGCATGAAAACTAGGTGTGCAGGTTAAAGAAGGCATTATATGGTTTAAAGCAAGCACCACGTGCTTGGTATGAGAAGATACATGCCTATCTGGTTGCACATGGTTTTGAGAACAGTCCAACAGAAAGCACCTTATATGTTAAGCGTGCTAATGATGTGCTTCTGATCATTGTTGTCTATGTTGACGACATGCTACTCACTGGTCCTATTGAGAAGCATATTACTGATTTCAAGGCTGATTTGCATGCCCTATTGAGATGTCTGATTTGGGGCATTTGCATCACTATTTGGGCATTCAGTTTATGCAAGTTGATGGTGGAATGGCTTTGTGTCAAACGAAATATATTGACACATTATTGCAACATTTTGGCCTTGAAGACTATAAGCCTATTGCCACTCCTATGGAGACAGGTTTACGATTGAGTCTTCATGATGCTGGAGATGCATTTGATGCTGTTCTCTATCAACAGCCTGTTGGATGCTTGATTTACTTATGCATTACTCGGCCAGATATTCAGTTTGCTATCTCACAGATGAGCAGGTTTATGCATTGCCCAGGAGTCACGCATTGGAAGGCTGTTAAGCGCATCTTTTGCTACTTGAGTGGTACTCGGCTACTTGGGTTGTTTTATCCCAAGGGGGGATCAGTACCACTAGATTTGCATGCTTTTTCTGACTCAGATTGGGCTGGTTGCTATGACACTCGTGTGTCCACCAGTGGTTTTTGCTTCATGCTTGGTAGCTCATGTATATCTTGGTTGAGCAAGAAGCATCCTATTGTGGCCACGTCCAGCTTTGAGGTTGAGTATAGGGAAACTTTCACAGCGACTGTTGAGTGTGTGTGGCTCAGAGGCCTTATGGCTGATTTGGGTGTTGGCCAGTCTTCTGCCACCACCATCTTCACTGACAGTTAGAGCGCATTGGCAGTTGCGAGGAACCCTGTGTTCCATGCTCGCACTAAGCACATTGAGGTGCATTATCACTATGTCAGGGAGAGGTTCTCTGCTGGCGAGATCAGCTTGGCATATGTGCCCACGCAGGAGAACATCGCATACCTTTTCACGAAGGCTCTGCCTAGGGAGAAGTTTGAAGCTTTCCGCAAAGCTATGGGCTTACGTCCTTTTGTGGAGTGATTTCAACATAGCTTGGCACTTCCTTATACATGAGTGCCAGCTCCTTGTTCACCACATCACTCCCAGGGGGGATTTGTTGATATATTTAGGTAGTGATGTGTGTGAACACACTAGGACCGCCGGGGCACTTTTTTCCCTCTTTAGGAGGTTTTTTTCCCCCGGCTTGTATATACGCATATTGCCATAATGGGCTACTTATCTTTGTACATTCTCTAGTAATAGATTCAATATTGTCTATTTGTGCTCCAAGCTTCTTCTTCTTCCTTGTGCTATTCGCGTGCTTCTGCAGACATCTATCTCCAACAAATACCTCTACTCCAAAATGTGCTCTATGAGTAAGAAGCAATTTATCAAGATGGTTAGAAAGGTAAACATTTAGCAAAGCTTATGATTGACTATATCCTTTGATACATATGCCTACGTATGTAAATAGATAATATCTAGTATGAGAATACTAGCTCTATTATCCAATTACATAAACAAAGATAACTTTGATTGCATATGATCAAGGAAATAGCTCAATGAAAACTTAATTTTTCAAAGCCTTTTCAAGAACAAATCAAGACTTTGTAAGAATGGAACCTACAAAGATTTTGATTATATTTGATAAGACTAATGGAGTTTAATCCTTGAGTAAGAGCTAAAGTTATCTACACTAAGGTGAGATTGTAATTCGGATGGTATGGGATGTCTAGGTTTACAATGTCACTTAAGTAGGTTCAGTAGTATGGGACACTGAACTTAAGGATAATGGAAGTTTAAGCTCAAGGATATTGGAGAGCTTTTCCAATCAAGGATTTAGCGTAAATGAACCTCCCATTTTGATAGGAAATTAAAAGAGCATCAATTTCCTACAGTTTTCGAGGACAAAAACTCTTTAAAGGGGGGAAGAAAGGTATCATCAATATGATACTTCTAAGCAAAATATATTCCTTAACTCTTTCATGAAAGTTAAGGAGTACATTGGATGTCCAAGTACCTAAGTGCGTTTGAGTGAAATCTCAAACAAAGTAAGAACCAGATATGTAAGAAGGGAATTCATTAAAGAATTCCATTTTGGCAAGTAAACTAAGGTAAGCTAGCCAAAGACTTGAAGCATATTCAAAGTAGGGTATTTGAGAGTAGATAAAGATAGATCCAAAGTTTGGATTGACAAGCACGGCAACTCGCTTAAGTCAACAGGGCGACATATAATTTTTGATCCCTTAAAGGAGAATAGTTAATGGTTTTAAACATCAACATGATATTGAAGACTTAAGCTATGATATCAACTCATGAAGGTATGAGTTGAAGATCCCAAGAAAATCCCATGAGTAAATATCATTGAGAAGGGATCTAAAAGAGAAAAGACTTGATCTTATCTCATGTTAAATTAGCTAGAGGAATTTTGAGAAAGCCAAGTGACCTAAGTCCAACCCTTTATGGTTGGATAATCCAAGTAACCTATATTGGTCAAAAAAGATCAAACCCTTTTATAGTTTGATACCAAGGAAAGTTCAAAGGTCAACTTAAAGAGATCTTTTTTATTAATTGGCATTAGATTGAGAAACCTTAGTCTTTGCTCTCGTGATTATGATGCCAAGGAATCCCAAGGTGGAATTCATGATCATGGTAAATAGTCAGAGAACATAAAGGATGTGGTTCTAAGGATTGGAGAAAGAACTCACTGGTATGGAACAATGAGAACTAACTCCCATTGAGAATTTTCCCTGATGGCTAGAGAGAAAATAGGCTCAAGATCCAACAGAAAACATTAGGATAAACCTTAAAGATAAGACCATTTAAATTAAGGTCTTAGGTTCATTATGAGGTGTAGAAATATACCTCCTTGAACCAATTTAATACACCTAGTTGTATGAACAAAAGGGTAAATAGAATGAACATGACATTTACCCTAGAAAAGGCTATCCTTTATCCTCCTAAGTAGATGCATTTTTCTTAATAAAATGCATAGCCAAATTTTATGTGGAATAATAAATTTGGATAATTAAGAGGGTAAAGAATTCTGGGAGTTTATGAAGTTAAACTCCAAAAGTAAGTCAAGCCTATTCAAGTATAATAGCTTTGAATGAAAGAATGATCTGTAAAAGATCTTCTTTTGAATCTTTGGTGAGAACAAGTGATTCAAGAATGTTCCTAGCAAGATCTAAGACATGATGCCTAGAAACAGGTATCTTTCTTGCAAGACCTTGGAACAATAGCTGCAAAACTTGAATCATCTAAACTTCATCCAATAGAAAATCTAGAGGGTGTCTTGATGAAGTATTTTTCCTCAAATTTGAGGATTTGAAGGAATCAGATTTGTTTATCTTTACAAAGCTTTGATGACCTTTGAGGGTAGTATACATAACTATCTAAACCACAGTTGGTTCAAGATAGTTAGTACTGATTCTCATTGGAAGAACACGCTAAGCTAAGACGAACAAATGGGGTAGAGACCTAGGAGAATGGTCTACCAAAAAATTCCAAAAGTCATCTTTGGATCTAAGTCTTGAATGTTAAAACTTCCAAAGAGATTAAACTCTATTCTGAGAACATGATCAAGATAAGATCCACTTGTAGACATGAACTTGTAGATTGGGTATATTATCATTTGGAATACTTGAGCTTTATGTTTCAAGGAAACCTGGATGATTGAAATAAGTCCACCTAAGTTGCAAAGGAATGAGAAGATAGTATTTCTCCTCATTTTATTGAGCATGTTTTGGCAGAGACTCAATAGACCCACTTTGCTAAGTTCACATCTTTAGCTAAGTCCTATCAAATACAAATAAAGTATATTTGTATTTGAAAAGGACTAAAAGAGAATAAGTTAAGTTCAGAATATCTGAAGATTCCTCTCCTTTCTGTTGAAAGTGGAAGACGAATCTAGTTTCTGGTCCTTTCAAGATAGAGATAGGATCTCTATCATAGACTCCTAAAATTATAAATTTCTAGGGAAGTACAAAGTATACTGAAATGTATTATTTTATGGAGCTCAAGGTTTGTGAAAAGGCCAAAAGAAAAAGACCACCAAAGAAGTCCACCCATCTCACTAGTCCATAGGTACAAGGCATGCATGTACATTCGGGGGACTAAGAGAAAGTGATTTGGGCAGGGATTTTCGATTCCTTTCCTTTCAGATTAAGGTAGGGATTAGCCTTTATCTGATTACTGGAAATGAATCTAAAGAGAGAGATGACCATGCTCTGAGCATAGATCATGGTGCACGGGGGAATACTTCACATATTATACCTACACACATTTTTGAGGACGGAAATGTTAAAGGGGGGAAGAATGTTGTATAATTCATGGGTTCAGAAGGTTAAACATATGGATCCTAAAGGTTAGAATATGATGTATGTTTGCCTTGGTCTAGCCCTTGAATAACCCTTGAAACATGCCTTGAACCTTTGGGTGAAACCCTTGGTTTTTACCCTTGAGGTATTTATTCTTATGAGCTCCCAATTGAATGGTTAGGACCTTAGGCTTGATTTATCCTAAGGTGTAGGAACCTTAGTCTTGGGAGAAGCTTCTCTAGGAGTCACCTTGTGTGTACGTGAGAGAAGAATCCTCATTTGATTTAGAAGGCATGTGATAGACCTTGGGAAATTAGAAGACATGTGATCACCCTTGGGCAAGTGTCCACATGAGGGACACTTGGCTAGACACTTGGCCAATCTCAAGGACATGCACCCCCTTGGACTAGAGGTATATATATGGGTGGAGTTGGATGGGTGGATAGGTACTCTCTCTTAGGAGTGTGTTCTTGCTATTTGATTTATTTGTTTGTGGAAGGTAGTTTCACAACAAGTTGGTTCCCCAATCTTGTACAATTTGCAATTGTCACATAAATAGAGGTCCCAAAATCATCTCGTAAGCATGGTTCTTCCCAAACTCACAAATGGCAAAGTTGTGCTCAAACTCTACACCACACATAGTGAGAGATATTCCTTCTAGTAAACCTAAAGGTTTCTCAATATGATCATTAGCCATCTGCAGCTTCATTTTCATGGGTCTTAGGGCTAGCTTGTCCCAACATTTCCATAGAGAACTGGTAGCAATGGCTGCTCTAGCACTTGAGTTGAAGATTGCTTTGGTGGTGTAGCCCTGGTAGCAGATAGGCAAATAGCTATTTCCCTCTTCTCCTTTGCTCATATCTCCAATCCTTTTGACATGTATTTTTGGTACTCTCTTGGGTGAAGTTGTCTGAGAGTAGGTATAAGCTATATTTGGTAACTGGTTTGCAACATGCTTCCACAACTTGGGTTTAGCCTTTAACAATTCTTCTAAAGTCAGATCACACTGCACTCTAGTGTTATTTATTACATGTGTATTCTTAGGAATAACTGATTCTTCATTTCTTATGAGTATGGTAGGTGCTCTCATACTAATCAACTTCACTTCCCAAGGGCCAGTGAAATGAGGTAATTCTTGCAAAGAATTAGATTCAAAATTTGTTTGTTCACTAGGCTATTCCTCTTCTCGTTCATCATATATAGAGGGTATGTCCTGGGGAAATTGTTCTTGCAGGTCATATATCTCTTGAATCGGGGGTTGAGATTCTTTTGGAGCTTCCATTTCTCTTCTTGAATTTCTCTAAGAAATCCTTGCGAGTACTTATGTATTGAAGAAAGATTCTCCGAGTTTGTGGTATTAGGCACCTGTGACAAGGAATATGTAGTGTCTTCCTGTGCCTTAGGTGCAAGATAGGCCATATCAAGGTTATTCTTCTCATTGGTAGAAATCAAATATTCTAATCTCTCCAGTAATCCTTGAAAGTGTAGGCTTGGTTTCATTAGGTTACTCCAGTTGACATACTAGGATGCTTCGAACATGACTTGAGTTGATTCTACCATTTTCATGCTGAGCTTGGTTCTCTCAATTTCTAGGTCTACCTTGGGATAATTCTTACTTAATTCTCCCACTTGGGGTCCTTCCCTTAGCCTTACCTAGTATGCTTTGTACATCATATCCAAGTTCTCGGGTATAGGTTCATGTAGAACTGATCCTAGTTTTGAGGTTGGGTTCTCCTGATTTGACTCTTGTGATGCCACTTCTAAAATTTTGGCTCTAGTCTCTTTTAAGCTTCCTTTTAGCTCATTAATTTTTTTACTCCATTTTCTCTTGAGTATTTCTCATGAATCCTTCCAAGATCAGGTTTTTCTTCCACTTGACTCTCCGACTTCACTACTCTCGGCTATCTTATCAAGGTTTATCTGTTGATTTTGCAATAATGCTTGGGCTCTTGTTATAGCCTGGATAGGTACATAGGTTGATGTGGATCCATTTGAAGTGTCCGCAATTCCTATCACATTAATGAGGGTTACCTTAGAGGCATTGGTAGAGTTTTTAGGGCATTCTTGTATGACATGCTCTTTACCACAATCAATACAAAAACCTTGAAAGTTATAATATTGGGTTTATCCTTCTAGTGGAGGGTGTGGGCACTCCGATCACCTAAAACATGGTCCTTTAGGGCCCTGTGGTCTTGTTTGTCTCAATTGGGGCTGTGGGTTGGGGCTGGTGTACATGATATTAGCATAGTCTGGCTCCCATCTAGGTTCCATAGGTGGGATCTCATTTTGGTATGTTTCCATATGCTCTGGTGTTGGAAGCAGTCAAGGAACTGAAGGACTCACAAGACAAGGAAGCCAACGAAGGGAGTCGGAGCGAAGAGAAGGCACAAGCAGACAGAGTAGTCAACGAAGATCTGGCAAGTAGGCCATTATTTTTTTCATGAAGCTAAAGCATATCAAAGAGATGGACACACAAAGAGAAGAAGCAAGTAGGGAGCTTGAAGAAATGTATGTCAAACTATTAGAAGAAATCCCTACAAAAATAGTGATTTTCATCACTAAAAACCATGGTAAATAACATTTCATATTTTTGTAGCTCCATTTTGTGCAAGCCAAGGAGTCCTTGAGCTTGAGGAGTATTAGAAGTAGCATCTTACCAATTTTCATATTTTTTAGACTCCGTTTGAGCCTTCAAATAGGTCCTAGAACCTAATTTTTAACTAGGCCGGACACTAGGTCTGGACAGGGCCAAAACCTAGTCAAAAACTATAAATAGAGCTAGAGAGCTCATTTTAGGGGGTTAGCTTGTAATAGATTTGAACTTGTATGAGCATTTTGGAAGTAATCTAAAAGAACTCCATTGTCTTACTCTCTTTGTTCTTGCCGTGTGTGTGCGTGTGTGTGCATGTGTGTGCATGTTGGTGTGCTTCTCACTCACACATTTGTGCCTTCACTTGCTCGAGGTCTTCATACCATCCTCATGTCTTCCCAGATTGACATTAAAGGAGGTGCTACTCATCACTGAGCTACACCAAATTTTGGCATTGTTGCCAGGGATCGAGCTTTGAGGACGAGCGTGTGATGGTAAGACGTAGAGTTGTGACGTTGGCGTTGTAGGTAATTTCCTTACTTTTTCTCATTTTTCTCCTTTTTACTTCACCATCATCATCACCATCATCATCCTCACCATCTCCCACCTCCATCTCCATCATTGCGAAAAATTTCAGTTTTTGATCATATCTCCTTTCCCCTTCCATTTCCCTCATTCCACTTGTGAGAGAGAGCGAGAGAGCGAGAGAGCGATTTGTGTGCGCTGCTTTTGCATGTTTTTTGAGCTTCCTTGCAGGTTGTTGCTGTATCACCCTGTCCAGCAGGCTACGCAGGTACGGACAAGCTCGAAACTGTCTCTGTGTCGCAGACCTCTGTCGATCGCGATCGACAGAAAAATCGCTCATTTGGTAAAACAAAGCACACCACAATGACACACATGAGGAGCACATTCCAAATCACTACATAAAATTTAAAAATTCCGTGTTTCTCTATCAATCGCGACCGACAGCCACTGTCAATCGCGACTGACAAACATGTCAATCGCGACCGACAGACCTATCAATCGCGATCGACAGACCCCATGACCGACCGACTGCCATGTAGGATTCAGTCAATCGCGATTGACACCGTCGATCGCGACCGTCTGAAAATCCACAATTGATTGAATTTCTCGCATTGCCACGTGTCCATCGTGATGGACTCATCCCCGATCGACTGAAATCATGACAAAAATCCCAGAAAAAGTGTCGATCGCGATTGACACCATCGATCGCGACTGACAGGACCCACAACTGACTCTGTCGATCGCGATTGATACTGTCAATCGCGATTGACGTGTCGATTGCGATCAACAGGCCCCGACGGACACCTCTGTCAATCGCGATTGACAGACCTGTCAATCACGATTGACAGGCATTTTCGGCCAAATTTCTAGGGTTTTTATTCTAAGTGTTTGGGGTAATTTTGGGCATACTTATCAAGCCATTAGGGATTTTGTGAGGTCCCTACATGCATGTTTTGAGAAAAATCCTGTGAACTGTTGGCCTGTTTGAACCCTGTTTTAACTCCAAAATCGTGAACGGTCATAACTTCCTCATACGAAATCCGTTTGCTGTGATTCTTAAGTGGATCATATCCAGGGGGGAGAAAACTAAGGGATATCTATAATTTTTTCTATAGAGACACGGTGCAAATTGACATGTGAATTATATGAATGAAAGTGATATTTTGTGTCATTTGAATTTAAGTCTTGAGCTAACTTTGGGACTTTTACAGGTCCACTGAGAGCACTTGAAGGCATCCAAAGCAAGGGCTTTTTGCAAGCTTGAGAATCGAGTTCTTGAGCACCAAAGGGCAAGGGATCAGCAAGCGAGGTTGGAATACTCTCAACTCCCTCTGTCAATTCCTAGCTTAGGCTAAGTACGAATAGTGCTAGAAGTAAGTCAGGGCAACGATAGGCACGAGACAAGTCAAAGACTATCTAAGAAATCAAGTTCAAGAGATAACCTATGTGTGATCGATAACTTTAAAGGAAAAGAACTTAACAAGGAACGATCAACTTAAGTGCGGAAAATTAACTCAAATATTCCTGACGACATAATATCAGACAAGATCATAAACACGATAATCAATTAAAAAGAACCAAGTGACTGATACAAATTGATCGGCAACGAAACTGTACCTTGGGTAAAAATTGGGATTGCTCAATAAAGCATATGAACCTTAGATCAAGACGATATCTGGGGAGGGATAGACAAAGTCTTAGGTCTTCAGAGGCTAGTGTCAATCATACTGCTAGGTCTTGGGCCCAGCAGTTGATCCATCATTCGTACTACCCTAGCTCTGAGA
The DNA here is from genome assembly GCA_020310875.1 of Ceratopteris richardii. Taxonomy (NCBI): domain Eukaryota; kingdom Viridiplantae; phylum Streptophyta; class Polypodiopsida; order Polypodiales; family Pteridaceae; genus Ceratopteris; species Ceratopteris richardii. Next base: position 97,970,246 of record CM035444.1, on the reverse strand, counting down.
CTAGTGAGTCAGAGATGTCTCTTGGCATGGAGAGACCTACAGGAAGTTCAGGCATACCATATTTACATAGGGTAGAAGGCCCCTACAAGACGCAGCTGGAATACCTTAGGACCAACCGATTAGGTGCTAGCATCTATGAGGACGGCCTATGAAGATCTGTGGTCCAGATCAAAAACCCAGATCAATCCATTCGGCTAGAACACCCAGCTGTCAAGTTTGAAAATGGAGCATACCTAGACAAGGAAGGAACCATATATGTAGTCACCAGTCACCCAGATAGGACAGACGAATTTGGAAACGTGATCCCAGAAACGGACTTAGGTGACTTAGAGCAAGGAAACATGGGTGTAGAACCTAGAACCCCCCTGAGGCAAACCTGTTCTCACTAGGATTATCACACCAGAGTGGATTCCCCAAGACAATAAGAGCATAGATCTGCTTCTAAACCGAGAGACCGATGAAGCCTTTTGGAGGTATAAGCCTGATCAGCCTAATGAGATAGGAATGATCACAGTCTATGAGTTCAAAGATCTTGATAGCCCAGACAAAGTGACCTATTTAGACAACACTTCGGAAAGAATATTTGTGGTCACCGAGCACGGTAGGCATGCCTACACTTGGAAGGGAGAATTTATTTTTCCCCAACCAAGATCTAATGTCTCTTTCGGTCACCCAGGAGCGGGAACGTCCCAAGCTCATGGAGCTCAAAGGGATAAGAATAGAGATAGACCTGAGGTAAGCTTTGCCAACCCAATGGGACGAGAACGAACACGAATAGAGACGGATAGAGAAGAAACTGAGAGAACTAGAGTCCCAAGAAACCTAAGAAATGCCGATGATTTTCCTCTGCCAAGGCCTAGAGAACACACTAGGACTTTGAGACCTACACAGCTGGTTAAATCCATGAAGAACTACTTCGATGGCATAGGAGACCCATATGATCATGTGGCCGAATTTAGACAAGTCTTGAGAGTTGAACAAGTCGAGGACCTATTCACACAGTACAATGCCTTTGGTCTAACCCTTAGGAACACCGCGCTTACATGGTTCCAACCTCTAAATGAGAGACACTTCAGGAACATAGACCAACTTCTAAAGGCATTCATTATTGAATTCTCTAAGAGTGGCATAAGGCATAATACTTCCTCACTGATTCACAGCTTCAAGCAAACTCCTCAAGAGACGGTTCAACTTGCAGGAAGAAGATATAGGCAATATCTAGAGAGATGTCCAATTCTTGAGCTACCCACTCCAGCCAAGCAAGTGGCTTTATTCTTAGATGGATTGCTAAGAACCAAATTGAGATCTTATGTGTACTTGAAGGACCCTCGGACCATAGAAGAGTGTGTACGCATGTGCATCGACATTGAAGATAACCTAGGGGAAGAATTAGAACTTTCAAAAATCTACAAAGATTCAGATAGTTCTACTAGCCTCTCTTCTACGCACTCTACTTCTATTGAGGAACTCGCTGAGAAAGTAGCTCAGAAGCTAGGAATGTCAAGTAAACAACTACCAAGGTTTGCCCCAGTGAGGTGGTGCTATACTTGTGGAGGTGACCATATGGAGAATGTATGTCCCATTATGGATCAACCCCAAGTGAATCCCAGTAGCCAATACTGCACCATAGAACGGAGGTACACTAATCACATTGTGCAAGATTGCCCATACAATAAGCAAGCGGTTAGACAAAACTACCCTCAACCACCTCTACAACAAGGAAGATATCAGAACCAATACCCACCACAACAATATGGCAGACCACAACAGCCCTATCAACAACCCTACCAAAATCAGCAAAGGCCTCAGCTTGTGTTAGCCCAAGAACCCCCAACTCCAGCCAATGTGATCTGTGTAAAGTATGCAGCTGCAGAAGAGAACCTGAATAGAGCGATAGTACCAGTGACACCATTGCTGTCAGAAAGTGATCCGAGCGACCATAGTTTCGATTCTACACATATTGATAGCCCCCAGGCCTACTACATGTAGTCTCCTGAACATGGTGAGTCCTACTATAGTGAAGAGCGGAGTGAACCTAGTTGGGAGTCAGAGTATGCAAACGTTATGTATACAAATCCCAACCCTAGACCTCAACCTAGGCAGGTAAGACCCCCAATCCCTAGAGGACCATGCTATAGATGTCAGAGAGATCACCTCATTCATGATTGTCCAATGCCTGCACCTACACAACCCCAATCGGTAACCATTCAAAGCTTTTGTCAAGAGTGTGGAAAGGAGCATCTCTTACGAGACTGCCCAAAGAATCCCAATAATATGCCAAAAATCACTCCTATCAATGTTATTGGGTTAGTAGTAGACTCTACAGGAAGTGTCACGTCCACTGCGCCAGTACAAGTGGTCACTAGAGCTCAAGCATTGCAGCAAAACCAAGGGGTAGGCCAGGAAAAGAGCCCAGATGTTAGTGAAACTGAGGGCATAACCAAGAAAAGGACTAGAGCTTGGAGGGATAGCCGCGAAAGAATGAAAAGACAATGGGCAAAGAAGATGAGCAAACTCGAGGAAAGCCTAAGAGAAACAAAAGCCAGGATAGTTGAACTTACATCTCAAACTCCCTCTCACACTACCCCATCTCCACCATTCCCATCTCCATCCGAACCACCACCGTCCAACCCGCCTCATGCCACCCCACCACCCCCTAGAGTAGGATCAGTACTAGCAGATCCCACTCCCGAGGACCTAAATATGATGCTCAAGGTATATCAAAAATTCATGAACCTCATAGCGAGGAAACACATAAGAAAGGTTGATCGACATAGTGCTAGGTCATCAAAAGCGAGTGTTAGAACCACAACACGATCTTAGGCTCAACAACTTAGTGGTTACCCTTATGAACTTAGCTCAGAGACAAGCGAGTCGAAAATGTCTTACAATATGGATAGAACAGAGGGTGGTTTAGGCTTAGCCTACCTAGAAAGACCGAAAGGACCTTACAAAAATGAGTTAGAATACATCCAAATCAACCACTTAGGTGCTTGCATCTATGAGGATGGTTTGAGGAGATCGATTGTTCAATTGAAAAACCCAAATCAACTCATGGGATTAGAACATCCTGTGGTTAAATTTGAAAGAGACACATATATCGATAAGGAGGGAACAATGTACATAATTACCAATCAGCCCGATAAGACCAATGAATTTGGAATAGTAATTCTTGATGTGGAGAGAAGCGATTTCGAACAAGAACTGTTAGATGGTGAACCAAGGACACCTAGAGGGAAATCAATGTTGACCCGAATGCTCAACCCAGAATGGATCCCTCAAGACAACGGAAGTATTGAGTTATTTCTAAATAGGGATACCGATGAGGCATTCTAGAGATACAGGTCTGAGCAACCAAGCCAAATAGGTATAGTCACGATCTATGAATTCAAAGACCCAGAGATACCTAGAAAAGTGGTGTATTTAAACAACTCTTCAGAACGAGTGTTTGTAGTGTTTGAACATGGAAGACATGCCTATACATGGAGGGGAAAATTGGCTTTTTGCCCACTTTGATCTAATGTTGCCTTTGGGCACCAAGGAGTAGGAACATCCATGTCTCATGGTTCCCAAAGAGAAAAAGGAAAGGACAAGCCTGAAGCGAGCTTTTCTCACACACTAGGAAGAGATCGATCAGTAGTAGAAACTAATAGGATGGAGAGACTGAGAGAACCACGACCACAGGGTGGAAGAGATGAATTTCCTCTACCTAGACCCCATGAGCATCCAAGAATATTGAGACCCACGTAGTTAGTGAGATCAATGAAAAATTATTTCGATGGACAGGAGATCCCTATGACCATGTGGCCAAGTTCAAGCAAGTGCTATGAGCTGAACAAGTGGACCACCAAAGCAATCCTCAACTCAGGTGCTAGTAGCCATTTCCACCACTTCTCTATGGAAATGTTGGTGCAAGCCAGCCCTAAGACCCACGAGAATGAAGCTGCAAATGGATGATGGTCATATTGAGAACCTTTAGGCTTACTAGAGGGAATATCTCCCATTACGTGTGGTGTAGAGTTTGAGTACACCTTTGCCATTTGTGAGTTTGGGAAAAACCATGCTTACGAGATGATTTTGGGACATCTATTTATGCGACAATTGCAAATGGTACAAGATTGGGGAACCAATTCCTTGTACCTACAACAGTTGGGAGTGACTATCAAAGTCAATCTCAAACATTATTCTCATTGTGATGTACCCCCACTACAATGGAATACCATCCATAAAGCACATAAAGAAATTGAGTCAATTCAATCTTTAGAGTCTAACCCTTCATGGTTGCACGAGGATACTCATTTATGGATGTGTAAGGTAGCTAAACAAGAAGAGGAACGATTAAAAGCCGGAACTTTAGGCTCTGAATGCCACCCACATACCCTTCAAGACCCTACCTATGCACCTATAGTATTTTCAAATGAGGAATTTGAGCCTCATAGTTGGGTAGGGGATCTTAGCCACCATGGATGTAGTGGTGAATGAAGAACAATGGACCTCTCACTATGATGAGGACAGCTATGATATCCCCATCTTTGTGATCGAACCCATGGAAGAAGAGCGGATTTTGGAACAGTGTTCTGACATGACTCAAGAACCAGATGAAACAAATGATGAAGATCTAGAGTCCATTATTATGGAACCCGTTTGTTCTTCAGAAGAAGAATACCTTTATTTCGTAGAAGCCACCACCCCTGACGTAGGGAAAGAGAATCAAATTGAGTGGCTTAAACCCCTTCCAGAGGTCAAGGAGAATGAGCAGAAGAAAGAGAGCAAGAAGCTATGTAGTTCAAAAGAAGAAGGATCCCTATTGGAAGTACCAGAGAACTTTAAGAATTATGAAATAGAAAATCAAAGAATTATGGTAAGAATGCCTAAGAGAAAAACAAGTACTGAAGAATCTTATGCCAATCCAGAGAAGACTAAGAAGATCATAGTGACAATCGAAGAAGGAGAGCAAAAATGTACATATATAGAGCATGATCAAACAGAGGAGGAAGAAGAAGAATTGATAGTCTTGTTAAGAGAATATAGAGATGTGTTTGCATGGAGTTACAAGGGTTTGAAAGGAGCAGATCCTTATATAATAGAATTCCCATAACTCAAGAAGCTAAGTCTTCAAAACAAAAACCATCCACATAATGATAATTATGCAGCAAAGATTAAGGAAGAGACATATTGTTTGATAGAAGCCGGAATTGATCTATGATATTGAGCATACCGAATGGGTATCACCCATTGTGGTAGTGCCCAAAAAGAATAGGAAGCTATGTGTTTGCATTAACCAAGTTAACATAGCCACTATTTGGGATAGCGATCCGTTTCCTATCACTAAGCACCTATTAGAATGAGTAGTGGGCAAGGATGTTTACAACTTCCTTGGTGGATTCTTTGGCTACAATTAGGTAGCCATTGCTCTTGAAGATCAATATAAAATGGCCTTTGCTACAGAATGGGGCATATTTGCATTTTGTGTGATGCCACTTGGGCTGACAAATAGACCTGCTACTTTTCAACGGCTGATGTGTCATGTCTTTAAAGAGTTCTCGTGAAAGAACTTGGAAGTCTATGTTGATGTTTGTGTGCCCACTCCAACATTAGACAAACACATATCCCTGAATTGAAACAAGTCTTTGATAAATGCTAAGAATATCAGGTGTGTCTAAACCTAGAAAAGTGTGTTTTGATGGTCAGGCAAGGCAAGATTTTAAGACACATTGTGTCAAAGAATGGGATGTCTATGGACAAAGAGAAACTTAGAGTAATCTCAGACCTACCAAGACTGAAGAATGTTAAGGAGGTATAGGCTTTCATGGGGCATTATGGTTATTATCGATGCTTCATGCACATGTATGCTATCACTGCAAAGCCTCTATACTCACTTTTGATGAAGTTCGAACGGACAGATGAATGTGAAAAAACATTTAACAAACTCAAGCAACGCTTGTGTTTAGCACCAATTTTGACAACATCATATTGGAATAAGCCATTCCATGTACATGTGGATGCATCCAATTACGCTATCGAGTGTGTGCTAGCACAACCTATGAGTGAGGGCAATATAGATCTCCCCATGGCATATGCAAGTAGAGAGTTAAATGCAGCAGAAAGAAATTACACCACTACCGAGCAGGAAGGATTAAAAATGATTTACGTAGTAAAGAAATTCAGACACTATTTATTGGCAAACAAATTCAAGTTTTTCATAGACCATCAAGCATTGCTTTATCTAGTCAAAAAACTTTGTAACACGAAAAGATTGATACATTTGTTTCTGCTCTTAATGGAGTATGATTTTGAAGTGGTAGTCAAAAAAGGAAAGACCTACCTTAGATCCGATCACCTTTCATGATTGAGCACAGGAGAAGCCCCACAAGGAATAGTTGATGATTTACTAGATGCTTACTTGTTTAATCTAGAAGTAGTATCAGAATGGGCCAAACCAATTGTCCCTATTCTTACATTTGGACCCAAGAACCCTCAATTTAGAATCAACGAACAAGAGATAACCAAGTCCCAGTGATACCAAATAATGGTAGGAAGTATTTACAAACAAGATAATCAAAAGATCCTCGCTTGTTGTGTAGAGGAATTGGAGCATGAGAAATGGTTGCAATTAGCACACATAGGTGCATTAAAGCAATATCATTCGAAACACCACATGTTATAGACTCTGCATAGATTAGGAGTGTATTGGCCTTTGATGGAAGCAAATGTCTATAGGATTTGCTAGAATGGAGCGGACCAATGGTAACCTACTTGAGGATGAAAAGATTCCCTCAAGGAATGATTGTAGCAAGACAAAGAAGTATAGAGCAAGAAGCTCAAGACTACACACTTATTGGCAATAACTTGTACAAACAAGGAAGAGACGAATATCTGAGATAGTGCGTTCATGAGAGTGACTACTTGAGCATATTAGAAATTGCACACCATGGTGTTGCAGGAGGCCACATTGGCTCTGATCGGATAATCAAGGCCATACTCTTCTCAGGACTATGGTGGCCCACTCTTCATATGGATGAACATACATATATGAAGAGATGTGATGTTTGCCAAAGAGCTCAATTTCCAACTTGTAGAGATGACATGCCATTGAAACCCATGATGGGAGGATGTGCTTTCTCTAAGTGAGACATAGATTTTGTTGGATCCATTAACCCCCTTGCTAAAGGCACTCATGCATAGAGGCTTTAGTATGAGCACGACATGATATTAGGAGAATAACGGCTTGGGAGTCACCGATAGAAGATCAATCTCTTATTTCTCACATATCCAATGTAGAAGAGAAATGAAAAAGAGATAAAATTGAGCCTAGTGAAAGAAGAGTGACTCGAAAACAAACCTCTGAGGGAATAGAAACAATTGTAGAGCAAGGAGAAACATCACAACCCAAAGATAAAAAACAAGAACCACAACCCAATGAACAAAAACAAGAGGAGAAACAAAAAGGTAAGAAGACAAGCAAAGAAAAACATAACCAAAGCCTTTAGAGAAACAAGAACAATCAAAACAAACTCAAGACCAAACACAAGAACATGAACAAAAACAAGATCATGAGCAAAAACAAAAGAAACCAAAGAGAAAACCTAAAGCCATCTTGATTTCAGAAATTGAGAGAAAAATAGATCCTATGGAGATTTTAGATGACATTTTATTTAAGAGTCAAGTGACTATGTCTTTAGAACAAGTTTTCTCTTTTGCAAAGCCTATTTTTAAAGATAACTTTATCGGCCTAATTAAAAGGAAGAGGTTTTTGCTTAATCTAGATACTGAGATGCAAGATTCTCTAGATCAAGATGAAGCTATGAATGAAGCCTTAAACTTTGATGAATCTAATGAAGAGGACCTTCACGATGATGAAGTAAATGTTAATAAAAATTTCTTAGGACCTATTCAACCTGACCACGAAAGTCATGAAAACAATCCTGAAAGTCACTTTAAAAGAAAATTTTGGTCTAGAGCTACATCAGAGATGCATGTTAAAATAGGAAATGATAAGAACGCTATTATTATAAATGCATTAGTAGATTCCGGCTTCGAAATCAATGTGATTTCAAGAGAAGTTTATTTCAATGGCCCATAGATAAAGATTGTGGATGGCATATGAGAATTGAAGATAATGGTGTAGGTACCCTGTACGGAGCTTGTGCTAGTGTGCCCATATCCATAGGAGGAATCATGAAAGAATTTCACTTTTTTATTCAAGATAATTGCTCCTATGAAGTTCTCTTAGGTCAACCCTTTATTTGTGAGAGTCGTATGGAAACTAAAGCCATGGATGATGGGTCTACCTATGCTAGAATTAAGTCTAAGGATGGAATGCAATCACTTCAAGTCATGACAATAGGAGTGAATCATCCTAGGAATCGATTGTCAATTAGAAAGGAACCTATTGTTACTCAGGGTCATGAGCATGCTTGTAGTGATTGTGCACCTCGATTCATGTTTGGAGCTACATATGATCAAAATTTCGGATAGAATCCATTGTTGAGCGAGACAATAGTGGATATTTGTTTGACATCTCGTAACCAACCAATGTGTAAAATAATTTGTCACTTTGTTTTCCACATTCTAGATATTTTCCATCGAAAAATATGTTTTTGGTGTCAATGAGGTTCTTATTGTCGGACATTTATGTGGCCATTATGGTCGAAAGCCTTACCCACAAAAAGTTGATTCCATTAGCAAAATTTCTGAAACATGTAACAACGTGAGTGAGGTACATAGATTTCTTGGTGCTTGCATCTTTCATGTTATTTGGATTCCAGACTTTGCTCATGTTGCTAATTGTCTCTATGACTTGTTGAGGAAGAAACAAAAATTTATTTGGAGTGACAAACACACACAAGCTATGCGTAAATTGAAGAAATTGTTGCTTGAAACTCCCATCCTTAAGCGTGTAGACTATTCTGTTAACAAACCTATTATATTGACTATTGATACTAGTCCTATTGGTTGGGTCATAAGTCAAGATGATAGTGAAGGAAATAGATATGCAATTAGGTTTGGGGCTAAAATTTTACACAACGAAAATATCCACACATCAAATGAGAACTATGGGGTATGGTAACAACTTTAAAAATAGACAAAGAATATTTCATTGGAGCAAATGTCAAAGTTGAGATTGTTGATATATTTAGGTAGTGATGTGTGTGAACACTCTAGGACCGCCGGGGCACTTTTTTCCCTCTTTAGGAGGTTTTTTTCCCCCGGCTTGTATATACACCTATTGCCCTAATGGGCTACTTATCTTTGTACATTCTCTAGTAATACATTCAGTCTTGTGTGTTGTGCTCCAAGCTTCTTCCTCTTCCTTGTGCTGTTCGCGTGCTTCCGCAGACGTCTAACTCCAACAATTGGTATCAGAGCAGGTCGTTGATTCTTCTAGGGCGCCGTCGACACTCCTCCGTTTGCAGTCTCAAATTCGCACAAAATTTGGTGAGCATACTCAGGGTGTTTTCGAGATCAAATTTGGTGAGCTCGTTTCGGCCTCCGAACGCACTATCGCAGTGCTTGTGCAGGCTATTTCGTCCTTTTGTGCCAAAGGTATATACCAGTTTCTGTTCGCCAGTTTAAGCGTCTCGAAGTTTGCTACAGGTCTAGCAGAACTCGTCTGGGCAATTCTGTTCAACTTTTTGAGATACAGTCAATTTTCTGCATCAAGGTATTTTAGTCACCGGCCATGGCTGAAAGCAGTGATGTATTCCGTATGTTGGCTGTTGAGGATAAGTTGGATGGTACCAACTACCCATTATGGGCTTATATGATGCGACATGTACTGGTTGCAAAAGGATTGTGGAACATTGTGCAGGGTGTTGAAAGACGTCCTGTTACACCTGTAACGACAGGTACTGCAAATACAGGTGTTGGAGCTGATGAAGATGGCGTCGAAGATGATATTCCGCAGATTCCTGTTCGTGCTGCTGTTTCTGTTGCACCTACTGCAGAGCAGATTCGTTGGGATGGTAGAGATGCCCAGGCACATGCATTGATAGCTTTGTCTGTCAAACGTGCCATTATTCCTCACATTCGCTCTTGCAGAACAGCAAAGGATGCTTGGGATACACTTACCACTTTGTACCAGGCTAGGAATGAGGCTCGTGTTGCTTACCTCCGAAAACAGTTGGAGAGTGAGCACATGAATGAAGGTGATTCGATGGACAATTTTCTTACAAAGATCAAAGACCTGAAGGAACAATTGATTTCTGCTGATGAGGTTATACCAGATAGCTCACTTGTGCAGACCGTTCTGAATGGCCTTCCTGTTTCATATCAGAGTTTTGCCTCTACTCTTCGATTGATGATGAAAGGCAATCCGAATGCCTTGTCATTTGAGGAATTAGTCTCTGTTCTGTTGCAGGAAGATCAGTCCAGGCAGAACAGGTCCATTATGCGTGTTGCAGATCAAGCTTTCCTGGCTAGTCAGAAGGGCAAAGGAAAATGGAGCTCTTCTACTAGTAAGCAGAAATCTGCAAATGCTGCACAATCGAAGAACTAGGATAAAGATGAGAAGAAATCAGAAAAGCAGAAATTGTTCTGCAAGTACTGTAAAGGAAATGATCATATTATAAAGAACTGTCCAAAACTGGCTGCTAAAGAGGCAAAGAAGAAAGAGGTTGGAATGGTTGTTGCAGAGGCCTCTACACCAAAATCAGAGTCTGCAAATCTTGTGCAGGAAGAAGAATGGGCGTTTACTACTGTTTGCAGTTTTGACCCATCTTCTCATGATCAGTGCATGTCTGCAGTAGACTCAGATGTTTGGTACTTTGACAGTGGGGCAACCAAACATATTACCTCGCAGCGCAGTTTCTTCTCTTCACTCGAGCCTGCCCCTACAGGGAATACTGTCACATGCGCCAATAACTCCTCTTATCCTGTTATGGGAGTTGGTAAGATCATTCTGACTACTGCTGATGGTAGTTCTTTCACTTTGTCAGATGCTTTATTTGTGCCAGGGATCAAAAAGAACCTGTTATCAGTTTCTGCATTAGCCAAGATTGGCTTGGTTGTGAAATTCGTTGATGACAGGTGTACAGTCCATGATCTCTCAAATGGCGATGTGATTATTGCTTCTGGCATTTTATGTCGTGGGCTGTATAAGCTCATAGACTATGAAAAATCTGTGAATGATTCGGCATGTGCAGTTCATGATTCTCAGGCTATGTCAGATGCAAAGCTTTGACATGCACGCTTTGGTCATCTGAATTTTGCTAGTTTGTTACGCCTGCAGAAATCTGAAATGGTGTCCTCTTTGCCCAAACTTGAGGCACCTGGAAAACATGTTTGTGAAGGCTGTATTTTGGGCAAAATGCAGCGTTCTTCCTTTCCAAAAGATGGTTCAGTTCGGGCTATGCAGAAATTGCAGCTTGTACATAGTGATGTCTGTGGTCCTATGCAGACACCCTCTTTTGGAAATTACCTTTACTTCGTGACTTTCATTGATGATTTTTCCAGGCATGCATGGGTATATCCACTCAAAGCAAAGTCTGAAGTGTTCATGTGCTTCAAACAGTTTTTGGTTTTGGCTGAAAATCTGTCAGCATGTAAAATGGGCACCCTCCGTTCTGATCGAGGGGGGGAATATATGTCTTCAGATTTTAATGCATTTCTGGCTGAACGTGGGATAAAACACCAGTGTACAGTGCCGTATACACCTCAACAGAATGGAGTTGCTGAACGAAAGAACAGGTCATTCATGGAGATGGCGAGGTGCATGGTCAAAAGTCAGGCTTTACCACATAGTTTCTGGCTTGAGGCTGTCATGTGTGCAGCATATGTACTGAACAGGTGTCCCACGAAAGCGTTGCAGTCTATCACTCCATATGAGGCTTGGCATGACCTCAAGCCATCTGTTGCTCATCTGCGTGTTTTTGGTTGTTTGGCATATGCATTAGTGCCTGAACAACATCGCAGAAAATTGGATGATAAGGCAGTAAAATGTATTTTTGTTGGGTACAGTTCTGAAAGTAAAGGCTATCGTCTGTATCATCCACAGACTAAACGCATTCTGGTTAGCCGTGATGTTGTCTTTGTGGAAGATGCTATTCAGCCATTGCTTTCATGTACTAAGGAGACATCTGTTAGCTCCAAAGACATGTATGATACTTTGATGCCTCTTTTTACAGGTGGACAGGCTAGCGCTGGTCCTAATGAGGCAACTTCTCAGCCTTTGCAGGTTTCATATGATGATGCAGATCATGCCATTTCTGATGCAGATTTACATGATGCACTTGTTGATGAGAGAGCTGATATTGAACAGGCAAAAACTATGCCAAAATGGCTGGTGCAGACTTTGCGTGACAGCAAATTAGATGCACCTTTGTCATATCGTACTCGTTCAGGCTCTCATAGTACCTCCTTTGCATCAGATTGCTATGCTATGGCTGCATCTAGTCTCTGTGATGAGAATGAGCCTGTTTCTTTTGATGAAGCACAAAATTCAAAAAATTGGATGGCTGCTATGCAATCTGAATATGATGCTATAATGAAGAATGGTACATGGTCTTTATGTGACTTGCCTCCTGGCAAGAAGGCCATTGGCACTAAGTGGGTATACAAGCTGAAGCGTAAACCTGATGGTACAGTTGACAGGTATAAGGCTAGGCTTGTTGCAAAGGGTTATGCGCAGGAAAGAGGCATTGATTTTGATGAGACCTTTGCACCTACATGCCGTATGACTACTGTTCGGAGCATTTGTGCACTTGCAGCCCATCATGGTTGGAATGTACATCAGTTGGACATTAAAACAGCATTTCTGAATGGTGACTTGCATGAAGAAGTGTATGTTTTTCAGCCCCGTGGCTTTGTGCAGAAAGGGCATGAAAACCAGGTGTGCAGGTTAAAGAAGGCGTTATATGGTTTAAAGCAAGCACCACGTGCTTGGTATGAAAAAATACATGCCTATCTGATTGCACATGGTTCTGAGAACAGTCCAACTGAAAGCACCTTATATGTTAAGCATGCTAATGATGTGCTTTTGATCATTGTTGTCTATGTAGACGACATGCTGCTCACTGGTCCTCTTGAGAAGCATATTGCTGATTTCAAGGCTGATTTGCATGCCTCATTTGAGATGTCTGATTTGGGGCATTTGCATCACTATTTGGGCATTCAGTTTATGCAAGTTGATGGTGGAATGGCTTTGTGTCAAACGAAATATATTGACACATTATTGCAGCGTTTTGGCCTTGAAGACTCTAAGCCTATTGCCACTCCTATGGAGACAGGTTTACGATTGAGTCTTCATGATGCTGGAGATGCATTTGATGTTGTTCTCTATCAGCAGGTTGTTGGATGCTTGATTTACTTATGCATTACTCGGCCAGATATTCAGTTTGCTGTCTCACAGATGAGCAGGTTTATGCATTGCCCAGGAGTCACGCATTGGAAAGCGGTTAAGCGCATCTTTCGCTACTTGAGTGGTACTCGGCTACTTGGGTTGTTTTATCCCAAGGGGGGATCACTACCGCCAGATTTGCATGCTTTTTCTGACTCAGATTGGGCTGGTTGCTATGACACTCGTGTGTCCACCAGTGGTTTTTGCTTCATGCTTGGTAGCTCATGTATATCTTGGTTGAGCAAGAAGCAGCCTACTGTGGCCACTTCCAGTTGTGAGGCTGAGTATAGGGCAGCTTTCACAGCGCTGTTGAGTGTGTGTGGCTCAGACGCCTTATGGCTGGTTTGGGTGTTGGCCAGTCTTCTGCCACCACCATCTTCACTGACAGTCAGAGCGCATTGGCAGTTGCGAGGACCCCTGTGTTCCATGCTCGCACTAAGCACATTGAGGTGCATTATCACTATGTCAGGGAGAGGTTCTCTGCTGGGGAGATCAGCTTGGCATATGTGCCCACGCAGGAGAACATTGCAGACCTTTTCACGAAGGCTCTGCCTAGGGAGAAGTTTGAAGCTTTCCGCAAAGCTTTGGGCTTACTTCCTTTTGTGGAGTGATTTCCACATAGCTCGGCACTTCCTTATACATGAGTGCCAGCTCCTTGTTCACCGCATCACTCCCAGGGGGGATTTGTTGATATATTTAGGTAGTGATGTGTGTGAACACTCTAGGATCGCCGGGGCACTTTTTTCCCTCTTTAGGAGGTTTTTTTCCCCCGGCTTGTATATACGCCTATTCCCCTAATGGGCTACTTATCTTTGTACATTCTCTAGTAATACATTCAGTCTTGTGTGTTGTGCTCCAAGCTTCTTCCTCTTCCTTGTGCTGTTCGCGTGCTTCCGCAGACGTCTAACTCCAACAGAGATTGATTGTTTGCCTCTCATTGGAATGATATCCAATTGTTCATCTCTTGATATATCTATGCTTAGATGGATCTCATATATTAAGTTCATAAATCTTGAGTCAGTTCATATTTCAGGTAAGTTGAATTCAGTTGCCGATATGTTATCAAGAGCTAGATTTGATGATGATCTTGAAAGTGATCTAATAAAGAATGTGAACTTAGTTGACTATGTTCCACATATATACGAGTATGAGCAATTTCATGAGTCTGAGTACGAAGATGAATGGAAAGACATAGTGTAGCTCAAGCGTAAGCACCACCTCCTTTACTTGTCAATCCGCAGAGACGTGAGGACCGGTATGAAGACCACGAGCAAGTGAAGGCACAAGTGCGTGAGTGAAAGCACACAAACATGCACACACATACACACACTCGCGCACAAAGTAAGATCAAAGAGAGGAACAATGGAAAGCTTAGATTGCAAAAGAGTTCTCTTACAAAAGTTCTATTCTCTAACAAGCTAGCCCCAAAAATGAGCTCTCTAGCTCTTTTTATAGTTTTTTGACTAGTTTTGGCCCTGTCTAGACCTAGTGTCCGGCCTAGTTAAAAATTAGGTTCCAGGGCTTATTTGAGGGCTCAAACGAGGTCTAAAAATTATGAAAATTGGTATGATGGTACTTCTAATACTCCTCAAGCTCGAGGACTCCTCGGCTTGAACAAAATGGAGTTACTAAAAATAGATAATGGTATTTACAATGGTTTTTAGTGATGGAAATCACTATTTTTGTAGGGGATTCTTCTGAAAATTTGACATACACTTCTTGGTGCTCCCTACTTGCTCCCTTTCCTTGTGTGTCCACCTTTTGATGTGCTTCCATGCTTTGTCCTTGACTTTGAGCTTCAACACTCCCCCCCCTCTCGAGTCTGTCGTCCCTGACAGACCCTTGTTGGAAGGGCTGTTCTATGTAGTGCTTTGAGAGGTGGTGTCCATCCGTTTGTATGAGCTGGTTCCTTGGATTCCAGCAAGAATGTGTCGTTATGAGCTTTCAAAACTGCAAGTTGCTCAAAAGAGGTTGTCAAGAGTGATTTGGAGCAACTACTGGCTTCAATTTGCTTCCGAGATATGGATGTTGTTCCCATGACGTCCGCTAGCTCTTCCAAAGATGATGTTGAGAGCAGTCATGCCAACTACTCATAACCCATAATGAATGATGGGTAAGTGTGTTCGTGCCTGGGTTGAACAAAGAATGTGCCTTGTGCACGGCCTTGTAATGTAGCCCTACGCATGCTTACTTGGAAAATGCATTGGAAGAAGTATGGTGCAAAAATTGCGGGTCTTGAGCTAAGTGCTCAAGGGTATGCTGACGAAGAGGTTTCCTAAGCTATCATGGTTATGGTGTTTCCAGAGTAAAGATACTTACCATGGGGAAGGTTGATGGATGTTTGTCTCTTCGTGTTGTACACTCGGCCTTTGGGATGGAACCTTGTTGATGAATGTCCATGTTGATTGTCCACTGATGAGATCTTTTGAGTGGTGGATCCCCTCTCCTCTTTTCAAAGCAACATTTGTCACTGACAATGTGCATTTATGAGCTTGGGCTCATGCACGTTCACTTCCCTATATTGACACTCAGAGGAATATTGGACACGTGCTGGTTTCTAAAAGATTACCATGCTGGTTGACATAGACCATTCACCAGTGCTACTGTTCCATACTGGTTCAGGAAATACTGAGAATTGAATTGCTTTATATTCCTTGGCAAGCAACATTGGGTAACTACACCAAGCTGAGTTTCACATATTCTCTTTAGCTCCCATATGCAGGAGTCTTCTCCGCCAGAACTACCTTGAGCAGATATCTCCTTGGATGCTCTGGTACATGAAGTAGTTAAGCATCACTCAAGTTGCAAACCTTCAAGCTCTTTATTCCTATCATGGTAAGAGAAAATCATAGTTGTAGATGCCATGTTCATGCCAAGTGCTTGTCATCTACCAGATAAGGCAGCAATAATCTCACTGCTGGCCGAGACACACTTCTATCCAAATTGATAAATGCCTAGTAATCAACAGTTCCACCTTCAACTAAGCATGACTCATTCATGTTTCATAAGCCACACCTGGGAACAAGCTCTCTCCCACTTTTTTTTTTTTTTTTTTTTTTTTTTTTTGAGGAAAAGGATATCACCAAACAAGAACACAAAAGTTAGTATCAATAGAAATGTTTGACATATGTCACTGTGCTCTTGTGCATGGGATTCTCAAGTGTGTCTATGCACGGCCGTGTAATGTGGCCCTATATTAATGCATACTTTGGAAATGCATGACCTGAATGGTGCAAAAGACAGGGTTGTGCAAGGAGCACATGGTTGTTGCTCGTTCGAGGCTTTCGATGTTATTTGTGGAGGTTGATGCCGACCTTGGTGGAGGTATCCATTGAGTCTCGAACTGATGTAATCCTCCTTATTGGAGTCCATTTTAGAACATCATTTTGCACTGTAGAGGTCACTTCAGGCGTCTTTCTCTTTGGATGCTGTCTGAACTGTGGTATCCAGTGTGGTTGACGCTTTGGTTCGGTGGAGGCTACTTGCACTTTTGGCTTCCAAGCCCATATCCTTTTTGCATGTCTTCCTACTAATGTTGAAGAGCTGATTTGATCTTCCTTTGGTCTCTGTACGTGGTTCTTACCCTCTTCTCTTTTTGGATTCTTTGTTGAGACCTTTCACATGTGGGAGAACATAGGTTGTTGTAGATGTAGGAGCTTCTTAGGTACCCACATCTGTAATTGCCCTTGTTGAGCTGCAGCTAACTGCTTAGGCACCCAAACTTGTTGGATACCTTGTGATTGAGCTTGTCTGAGCTGCTTCCCTCGTCTTCTGGCCTGGTTGGCTTGCCTAGATGGGATTTGTTGGGGCAAGGCTGGTGGTTGCTCTCCTTTGCGTACCCATATCTGCTTCATGCTCGGAACTGCTTTTTTATCGAATGGTGTCTTTCTATTTGATGTAGCAGTTGTCGTGAACGGTTGTGTTTGCTTGTGTGGTGGACTCACTACTGTGGCTACTTGATTCTTTGGAGAAGAAGAAGGATCCACCCGCCTTCGAACCTGGTCGTCCACGATTGACTCCTTCTGCATCATAGAGCTTTTGACACATACAACATCTTCTTTCATATGATTAGTCTTGGAAGAACTAAGAGAGTGTGTGGTGCCATGATCTAGGAGCATGCAGTTCTCTAATTCTAATGTAATGCATTGTTCATGTACCCAAACTTGAAGAATTTGACTTCTTAGGTTTAAGTTAACTGCATGGTCATAGATCCAATCTTGACCCAAGACAAGTGGTTCTGTAAGGTTCTCATCTTGACATACTAGCGCTTTGACTTTCATTGGAACATCTTGAAGGTAGATGGGAAGTTCCACCTCGCCCAAACAAGGGGTTTCCACACCTCCCAATCCTATGAGATAAGCTTCTATGGGATTGATGTTCAACTGCAAGTCTTGGCAGTAGGAAAGTCTAACTGCACTACTTGCTGTACCTGAGTCAATCAATGCTTTCACCGTCCTTGCACCCTTCCCTTGTCCTATCTCTATGGTCACAAAGGGTCTTCGGTCAATGACCTGAGAAGTCGCTATGCCTGACTTTTGGCACATATCCATGTGATATTTTGGAGCTTTTGAGTTGACATCTAGGCCAAGTCGTCTTAACTTATTTCGCCTTATGCGCTCTCTAGCCTCTGCCTGTGCTTCTTCTCTCACTCTTAACTCTTCTTCTTTTCGTTTCTTAGCAGTGTTGAGTCTCATTAGCATGTCCTCTGTAAGAGGTTCTTGATATAACTTGACTCTACAACCACTAATATAGTTTGGCAAGATATCACCTTCTAAAGTAGCCAATTGAACTGCGCCACTAGTGGAAATTCTGTTAATGATCATGGGTCCATATCCTCGTTTTTCCAACTTACGGGCATGTTGTTTCAGTGTGTAAACCAACACTAGATCTCCCTCTTTCAGTCCCTTATCCTTAATGTGTGCATCGAAGTAGGCCTTTTGCCTTTTCTTTGCAGCGTAGATGTCTGCAGCCGCTCGTAGCCTTGTCTCACCTAAGCGTTCTAGATCAAACATCCTAGATGACAATTCATGTCCATTCCACTCATGCTCTTGTGCTACTTTTAAAGCAGGGATTAAGAAATCCAGTGGTAGCACCGCATTCTGTCCAAAGACCATCTGAAATGGGGTGGCATTGAGTACTGTTTTGTAGGCAACTCGATAAGCCCAAACAGCATGATGAAGTTGTTTGTCCCAATCAGAGCGTTTATTATTTACCAATTTTGTCAATACGGTACAAAGGATCTTATTGGTACTCTCGGCTTGTCCGTTAGCTTGTGGGTGATAGGGGGCAGATTTCTTATGTATCACCAAGAATTCTTGGAGAAGATTTTCAATGACTTCATTCAAGAAGTGTGTGCCTCTATCGCTCACTAACTCTATTGGTAGCCCATATCTCGTGAACACATTCTCGAATAAGAACTTAGCCGTCGTCTGAGCATCATTCTTTGTTGTGGCTTTCACTTCTACCCACTTGGTAAGGTAATCTGTGGCTACAATAATATACTCTGCATGGGAGTTTCTAGCAGGGGGATTAATAGGACCTATGAAGTCTATGCCCCACTTGGAAAATGCACGCCCTCCCATCATTGGCCTCAAAGGCATCTCGTCTTTTCTAACTGGATATTGTGCACGTTGGCATGTGTCACATTTCTTCACATAGGTATGTGCATCCATATGAAGAGTGGGCCACCAAAGTCCTGAGAATAGAATGGTCTTAATCACTCGGTCAGGACCAAAATGTCCACCTGCAACACCACTGTGTGCAGTCTCTAAGACCCTTAAATAGTCTGATTCATGAACGCACAGTCTTAAGTAACCATCTTTACCTCTTCGGTATAGGTTCTCTCCTACTAAGGCATAGCCTTGAGCCTCTTGCTCCATATTTCGTCTTCTTGCTAGACTGGCCTCTTTGGGTAATCTTCCCGATCTCATAAACTCTACCAATGGAGCACTCCACTCTGGAATTAAAGACACTTGATAAAGGGTCGCATACTCCACTGGGGGTCTCTCTCTACACCTTGGACAATTCTTAATCCACTCATGTATTTCTTTGTCCATGCTAGGCCAATACACTCCTAAACGCTTTAGATTCTGCAATGTTCGTTGTTTAGAATAGTGATTTCCTAGCATTCCTTCATGGGCTTGCTGCAACCAACTACTATGTTCATCATCCTCCACACAACAAGCTAATACACCCTCAGTATCTTGTTTGTACATGCTTCCTGCTAATATGTGATATTTTTGTGATTTTACAATTTCTTCTTGTGATGTTTTCACATTCTTATTTGCAGGGCCAAAGGTTAGGACTGGTACCAACTTATTTGCCCATTTAGGAACAACTTCTAAATTGAACAGATAAGCATCGGGTAATTCGTCAGACACTCCTTGCGGTGACTCTCCTGAAGTGATGCGAGAAAGGTGATCTGCCCGAAGGTGGGTTCTACCTTTCCTGACAACAACTTCAAAGTCATATTCCATTAGTAAGAGGAACCATCTTACTAAGCGTCCAGTATTGCAAGGTTTATTGACCAAATATAACAAGGCTTGATGATCAGTAAAAAACTTGAACTTGTTGGCTAATAAATAGTGTCTAAACTTCTTCACAGCATACACCATGCCTAAGCCCTCTCGCTCAGTGGTGGTATAGTTCCGTTCAGCTGCAGTGAGCTGTCTACTAGCATATGCTATGGGCAAATCTAAGTTTCCTTCACTTGTGGGTTGTGCTAGCACACATCCTATGGCATGATTGGATGCATCCACATGGACATGGAATGGTTTATTCCAATCAGGAGTGGTGAGTATTGGTGCCGTGCACAAACGTTTCTTCAGTTCGTTGAAAGAATTCTCGCATTCGTCGTTCCACTCAAAATTAGACAACAAGGCATAAAGGGGTCTAGCTATGATCGCGTACATGTGGATAAACCTACGGTAGTATCCACAATGGCCCATAAAGGCTTGTACCTCTTTAATATTCCTTGGCCTTGGTAGTTCCGCTATGGCTCGTACCTTATCTTCATCTGTTGAGATTCCATTCTTAGAAACAATATGCCCTAAGATTTTACCTTGACGCACCATAAACACACACTTTTCTGGGTTTAGACACACTCGATATTCTCTACACTTGTTGAAGATTTGTCTGAGCTCAGGGATGTGAACCCTTCTTTCTTGGGAATGAGCACATAAATCATCCACATACACTTCTAAGCTCTTTCGCAAGAACTCTTTGAAGACATGACACATGAGCCTTTGGAATGTTGCAGGTGCATTGGTGAGCCCAAATGGCATCACACGAAATGCAAAGATTCCCCACTCTGTAGCAAAAGCTGTTTTGTGTTGATCTTCTGGGGCAATGGCTACTTGATTGTAACCTGAAAATCCATCAAGGAAGCTATAAACTTCCTTGCCTGCAACACGCTCCAAAAGGTGTTCTGTGATTGGAAGTGGATAACTATCTCTAATCGTAGCGGCATTAACTTTTTTAAGGTTAATACACACTCGCAACTTCCCGTTCTTCTTGGGTACCACAACAATGGGGGACACCCATTCGGTATGCTCAATCTCATAGATGAATCCGGCTTCAATCAACCTATCAATTTCTTCTTTTATTTTTGCTGCATAGGTATCATTATATGTGTAGGGCTTCTGTTTGGTGGGCTTAGCATCAGCAGTCATGGGGATAGTATGAGAGCAAATTCTTGGATCTACCCCTTTCAAGTCTCTATAGTGCCATGCAAACACATCCCTATATTCCCTTAATAGAGCTATGAGCTCCATTTCTTCTCTTGCGCTTAGGTCATCTCCTATATATGTGCATCTCTCTTCGTTCTCTTCAATGGTCACTACAATCTTCTTGGTCTTTTCTTTATTATCATATGATTCTCCTATGATGGCCTCTCTCTTAGGCATTCGTACCAAAATTTTGCGGTCGTCAACTTCATATTTCTTGAAGTTTTCTGGTACTTCAAACAATGATTCCTCCTCTTCTTGTTTCACTGCTTTTCTTTTCTTTTTCTTTTGACTACTCTCACTTCCATCCTTTGAGTTTACTATTTTAATACTTGTGAGAGGTTCTTCTTCTTTCTGGGTGAACACTCCTATATCTTCTAGATAGTGTTGCTCTGAGTTAAAGCAACTATCCATCACAATAGACTCCAGATCATCGTCATTCTCTTCTTCTTCTAAGACATCACTAGGGTCACATTCTTCTAGCAAGGGTTGACACATGAAAACTGAGATATCATAACCCTCCTCATCACAATGAGGTGTCCACTGTTCCTCATTGACAGCAATGTCCATGGTGGCTAAGATTTCTGGCCAGCCATGAGGCTCAAACTCCTCATCTGGAAAGATCATCGGTGTGTAGGCTGGGTCTCTAACTGGTCTATCTCCTAGCGAAGTTCCTTCTTCTCTTGCCTTTAACCGTTTTTCCTCTTCCTTTGCGACCTTGCACATCCACAAATGAGTATCTTCATGCAGCCATGATGGATCAGGTGAACTTTCAGAATGCACAGAGATGGAATCTTCTTTCGCTTTGTGGATAGAATTCCACTGTAGGGGTGGTACATCTCTGAAGGTGTAATCCTTCAAATTGACCTTGGTGGTGACCCCTAAGTGCTGTAAGTACAAGGAATTAGTTCCCCAATCCTGTACTATTTGCAATTGTCGTAGGAAGGGTCTTCCTAGGATCATCTCATAGACATTATTTTTCTCAAAGTCACATATAGCAAATGTGTGCTCAAACTCTACACCACAAGTGGTTAGAGTGATCCCTTCTAGCAATCCTAGAGGTCTTTCAAAATGACCATCAGCCATTTGAAGCTTCATTCTAGTTGGTTTTAATGTGGGCTTGCCCCATTGCTTCCACAAGGAGGTGGTCGCAATAGCAACACCAGCACCTGAATCTATGATTGCTTTTGTTGTGTAACCTTGGTAGGTGATTGGAAGATAAGTATTACCTTCTTCACCCTCACACATGTCCCCTATTTTGTCTAGAGGTAACTCTGGTACCCTTTGCTTGGAGCCCGCTTTTGGCATGTTGGAATCAAGTTCTGGAACCTGATCCTTCACATGATTCCAAAGCTCAGGTTTTGCTTTGAGCAGCTCTTCTACAGTGAGATGACACTGAACCTTAGTGTTCTTCACGACATCCGTGTTCCTTGGAACCACTGAGTCTTCATTTCTTACTAGTATTGTGGGAGCTCTAATCTGGAGAGATTCAGATTCCCATGGGCCTGGAAATTGAGGCAGTTCTTCTAAGGTATTAGATTCAAAATCTAACCTTTCGTCTTCTTGTTGTTCTGCTTCATCTCCGTAAATAGATGGAATGTCTTGGGGAAACTGATCATGAAGATCATCAATCTCAGGAATAGGAGGGGAATTACCCTTCTCCTTGGCCCATTTCTCTTCTTGTATTTCCCGCAAGAACTCTTGAGAGTATTGTTGAATTGAAGGAGGTATTCCAACATCTGTGGAATTAGGAACATAAGCCCCCATTGGTGGTGAGCTTCCTCTTTCCATAACTGGTTGAGCCTGTGGAGGTAAAGAGACTTGTGGTTTGTTTACCAACTGCTCTAATCTTTCTAGTAACCCTTGGAAATGCAAATCTGGTTTGACAGAGTTTGTCTGATTGAACTTTTGACTAGTCTCAAGTATAGCTTGAGCTTGTTCTACCATTTTCATGCACATTTTCATTCGTTCAATCTCTAAATCCGCTCTAGGGTAACTCTTGTCTAGATTTGCAGTTGTAGGCCCTTCTTGAAGTCGAGCCTCGTAGGCTTTGAACATCATGTCCAAGCCTTCTGGGGTTGGATCTGCAAGAACAGACCCTGGTTGCGGTCTATTTACAATGGGTGGTGGGGTGGGATGAGGTGGAGTGGATGGAGTTTCAGCATGCGAGGGGCTTTGAGATGCAATGTCCTCTATTTTTGTTTTCGCTTCTTTTAAGCTTTCTTCTAGTTCCGATAACTTTTTATTCCACTTGCGATTGGCCTTCTCTCGGGTATCCTTCCATGTTCTTGTTTTCCTCTTACTAGGCTCTCCCGATTCACTCGACTTTGATTGTTCTACTGGTTTATCCTGTTTTAAGGCTTGTGCTCTAGTGACAGCTTGTATAGGAGCCACATTGCTACTACTTGAACTTGAATCTGCCACTAAGCCTACCACATTAATGGGTGTAATCTTGGGTGCACTGGAGGGGTTTCTTGGACAATCTCTAGGGAGATGGTCTTTGCCACAATCAGGACAAAAAGCCTGTATTGTGATAGCCTGTCCTTGACTCGGAGATGGTGGGTGGGGACAGTCACGAATGAAATGGTCGCCATGACATCTAAAACAAGATCCTCTAGGGGCTTGTGGTCTCATTTGTCTCAACTGGGGCCTAGGGTTAGGATGTGTGTACATGACATTGGAGTATTCTGGCTCCCAATTTTGCTCCATAGGCGGTGCCTCATATTGATACGAGTAAATCTCACTATGTTCAGGTGACT
This sequence comes from Ceratopteris richardii, assembly GCA_020310875.1. NCBI lineage: Eukaryota > Viridiplantae > Streptophyta > Polypodiopsida > Polypodiales > Pteridaceae > Ceratopteris > Ceratopteris richardii. Next base: position 97,946,427 of record CM035444.1, on the reverse strand, counting down.
CTGTGTAATAAGCATGTGGACTACCTTCATGGGAGTAGTCTGAACTATGAGCGTGAGAGTCATTATCTGGTATCAATGGGGTTAATGGCACCAAAGCTCTATTTGGATTTTCCTCTCCCACAGCATATTTGACTGGAATCACGTTGGCTGGAGCTGGTGGTTGGTTTCCCAAGACAGGTTGTGGCCTATATGGTACCTGATATTGCTGTTGTGGTCTATAATATGGCTGTTGGTATTGGTTCTGATACCTACCTTGTGGGTAAGGTTGCTGATAATTCTGTCTAACAGCCTGCCTATTGTAGGGACAATCTTGAGCCGTGTGGTTTGTGTATTTTCTCTCAATAGTGCAATATGGAGCATTCCTTTCTCTAATGTTTTGGTTTTGCATTGGGCATACATTAGCCATGTGGTCGCCCCCACAAGTATAACACCGATTCAATGGAGTGACTCTCTGTGTTTGTTTATTTTGGACTCCCAGCTTCTTGGCAACTTGCTCAGCTATCTCTTCTATTTCTGTGGAGATCTTTGAAGTATGACTAGTAGAACTATCCGAATCTTTGTAGAGTTTGGACAATCCTAACTCCTCACCCAAGTTATCTTCTATGTCTATGCACGTCTGCACACACTCTTCTATGGATCTAGGATCTTTCAAGTACACATATGATCTTAACTTGGTGCTCAGTAAGCCATCTAAGAACAAAGCCACTTGTTTGGCCGGAGTGGGTAACTCTAGAGCAGGGCATCTTTCTAGATACTGTCTGAATCTTCTACCTGCTAGTCGCACTGTTTCTTGGGGAGTCTGCTTGAAGCTGTGGATCAAGGATGATGTGTTATGCCTGATACCACTCTTGGAAAATTCTACAATGAATTCGTCTAGTAGTTGACCTATATCGTGATAGCTGCTTCTACTCAATGGTTGAAACCAAGCTAAGGCAGTGCCCTTAAGGGTCAAACCAAATGCCTCGTACTGGGTGAACCAGTCCTCAATTTGTTCGGCTCTCAGCACTTGTTTGTACTCGGCCACATGATCATAAGGATCCCCTGTCCCATCGAAATAGTTCTTCATTGCCTTGATCACTTGAATGGGTCTAAGGGTTCTTGGGTACTCTCGGGGTCTAGGCAATGGAAAATCCTGTTCATCTCTTTGTTGCCTATGTGCTTGATGTCTCTCTCTTTCAGGTCTTTCATTTTCAAATCCTGACCTATTCCTGCCCACGGTGTGTGCAAAACTTACCTCAGGTCTCTCTCTAGTTCTTTCTCTCTGGGCTTCATGAGCGTGGGATGATCCTACTCCTTGGAGGCCATGGGAAACATTGGATCTTGGTGGGGGGAAAATCAATTCATTCTTCCAAGTATATGCATGTCTATCATGTCCTGTTACCAAGAAAATTTTCTCTGATGTGTTATCTAGGTAGACAACTTTGCCTGGTATCTCTGGATCCTTGAACTCGTAGATGATGACTATGCCCAATTGGCTAGGTTGATCTGGCTTGAATCTCCAAAAGGCTTCCTCTATTTCTCTATTCAAAAATAGTTCTATGCTTTTGTTATCTTGAGGGATCCAGTCTGGAGTGATCACTCGGGTCAAAACTGACTTACCTCTAGGAGTCTGGGGTCCTTGTCCTACATTTCCTTGTTCTAGGTCTCCTATTTCATTCTCAGGAATAACATTTCCAAACTCATCAGTCCTATCTGGTAGGTTCGTGACCACATACATGGTTCCTTCCTTATTAATGTATGAACCCTCTTCGAACTTGACCACCGGTTGTTCAAGTCCAAAGGATTGATCTGGATTTTTGAGTTGGACCACTGATCGCCTCAGACCATCCTCATAGATGCGAGCACCTAATTGGTTGGTCCGAATATATTCCAACTGTGTCTTATAGGGCCCTTCTGGTGTTTGTAGATGGGCAGTCCCTGAGCCACCTGCAGGTTTTCCCATACTAAAAGACATTTCTGAATCACTTGTGTCTGAACTTAATAAAAGATGACCACTTAGTTGTTGTGCCCAAGACTTGGATGTATGGTTGACACTAGCCTCAGAAGATCTAATGCTTTGTTTATCCTTTCCTAAGTGTCTACCAGATCTCAGGTTCATAAGCTTTAGTCAAGAGTCCAAATTTTCCCCTTGGTATGGTTCAAAATTCTTTGGAGTCCCCTTGGTTCCCTAGTCCCACTTGAGGGTCAACTTCAAATTATCCTATCTCAAAATCAACGCATTATTCTTGAAAAAAATAGTTGAGGTCGTGTAGGATTTGAAACGAGCTTTCCAACGAGCTATAGAGCTCTAAAAATGGACTTGGGATGAAAAAGTTATGCCAATTCAGGCTCCTGGGGGTCAAAACAGGCAAACAAGACCTTTTGAAAAAATCGCGATTTTGTACCTTCAGAATCGTGTTCACAAAATCGTGTTTTCACAAAATCGTGTTTTGAAAATCGCGATTTTGAGTAGAAAATCGTGTTGTGAAAATCGTGATTTTGATCACAAAATCGTGTTTCTGAAAATCGTGTTTTTTGACATGAAAATCGCGATGTTGATCACAAAATCGTGATTTGAAAATCACGATGTTGAGCACAAAATCGTGTTTATGAAAATCGCGATTTTGAGCAGAAAATCGTGATTTGAAAATCGCGATGTTGATCACAAAATCGTGTTTTAGAGAATCGCGATTTTGACTCAGAGAATCGTGATTCACAAAATCGTGTTTTTGACTGAAAATCGTGTTTTCTCAGAATCGTGTTTTTGACATGAAAATCGCGATGTTGAGCACAAAATCGTGTTTTTGAAAATCGCGATTTTGAGCAAAAATTCGTGTTTTCACAGAATCGCCTTTTTCACAAAATCGTGTTTTTGGCATGAAAATCGCGATTTTGTCATAGAGAATCGTGTTTTTCTCAAAATCGTATTTTTCGCTGAAAATCGTGATTTGTGAGAATCGCGATTTTGAGCAGAAAGTCGTGTTTTTCACAAAATCATGTTTTTGCTGAAAATCGTGATTGGTGAGAATCGCGATTTTGAGCAGAGAATCGTGTTTTTTGAAAATCGCGATTTTGAGCAGAGAATCGTGTTTTTTTGAGAAAAAACACAGAATCGCGATTCTTTTCAACCAACTTTTAGGCGGGAAAACTGAAAATCGTGATTTTTCAAAAAAATTTGAATTTTCACAGAATCGCGATTTTCATCACAGAATCGCGTTTTTTGGCGGGAAATTCAAATTTATGAGCGCCGGCTATGGCGAGCTCCGTATGAGCAGAAAATCATGAAAAAAAACACAGCGTTTGCTCTCCCTTGCACCTCCTAACTCCTTCCCACACAATAATGCATGAAAATGGGTATGAAAATGGTGAAAATGCACTAAAAAACAAGAAATTTCTATGAAGAAGAAGATGGAAGAAGGTGGAGATGATGATGATGATGAAGATGAAGAGGAAAAAACAGAAAATGAACTGAAATGACAGTTTTTTTACCTTCCAACGTTGCAAAATTTTGTAGGGGATTCTTCTGAAAATTTGACATACACTTCTTGGTGCTCCCTACTTGCTCCCTTTCCTTGTGTGTCCACCTTTTGATGTGCTTCCATGCTTTGTCCTTGACTTTGAGCTTCAACACATAGGAAAGTATTTGAGTACACTACAACCATTACCTAGTTGGACTATGAATAGATTTCGTAATATTGAGAAACGAGCTTACAATTTTTTCCTATGCAAGGGTTATCTTTGGAGACATGCTAAGGGTAAGGTTAAGAATCCACGAGTCCTAGGAAAGCAAGGTCTTCAATTGCAAGTAATGAAGGAAATGCATGAGACATTATGGGCAGGTCATAAAGGATTTTTTGGAACATATGAAAAAATTACAAGTGCCTATTATTGGTCTAGGATGTATGTTGACATTAGTAGCTATGTTTCTACATGTTCCACTTGTCAACTTCATTTGTCAGTCAAACATAGAGATCCGTCGCATCCTACTTATCCACCCTGTATTCAGTACAAGTGGGTAGTAGATCTTGTAACTATGCCTAAAGGTATTGACAAAATGCATTACATTGTACTTGCAAGAGAGGACTTAACTAATCATGTAGAGGGATATGCAATACGATCTAAGACCACTTACAATGTTTGCAAGTTCTTGCTTGAAGACATCATAAGTCACTTTGGGTACATAGAGAAAGTGGTTGCTGATCATGGAGAGTTAAATGTGAGAGAAGCTAAAGAATTCTTTGAACATCACGGTATTCGTTTTTCTCTCACTACTGCATATAATCCAGAGGCCAATGGTGAAATAGAGAGAGGGCATCCACCTATTGTGAAATCCGTATCCAAAGCATGTAAGGGTGACATTAAACAATGGCCTAGATTCTTACCTTTTGCACTTTGCGCAGATAGAATGACGTGCACACGTACTAATGGGTGCATGCCTGCTCAACTCATGTACTATCAAAAACCATTGTTTCCAATTCAGTTTCATATTTTTGCATGGTCAAATTTCCCTTGGTCTGAAAACATGTCTATTGATGATTTTTTGAGACTTGATGATGCCGTTGAAAAATTAAGAGAATCTAGAATGAAGAACAAGCATTATTTTGATAAAACTCATCGATTGCATCCTAAGCCGATTGAAATAGGAGATTGGGTGCTCATTTATGATAGTACATTTGACTCTCAATATGATGCATGCAGAAAACTAACTCAACAGTGGTTTGGGCCATACATTATATCAAAAGTCAACAACAATGGTACATGTGCTCTTTGTGAATTAAATGGTGTTGCATTGAAAACTTTGATTGCAGGTAAAAGGATAAAGCTATTCAAGAAACGTGATAATGACGAGTACATTTTGAATGAGGACATTGAAGAAGATGACAACAATGAGACCGATTCATAAATAGGAGTATCCATGACTAAAAAGAAAGAAAAAATAAAATAATAAAAAAGTATTAAAAATAAAAATATCGCTACTTTTTCAAGTTCATGTTGCTTTGTTATTTTCAAGTTCATTCCACTTTTTTTTCCATTCTTGCTTGTTTGCAATTTCACTTCATGCATGTTTCTTTTCAGTCTTTGCATTGCATTACATATCCACATCACTTGAGTCAAAAAGACAAATGATGATTTCTCTAATTGTGTAAAATTGTATCTTAAGTAGTAATTTATCTACTAAGAAATTGATTATAATCTAGGATTATGGAAATGTAGTGCATGTAGATTTGGAAATAACCAGTAGATTTGCATGTAGATTTGCATGTAGATTTGGAAACGTAACCATAAAGTCGCTCGCCGATCATCATTCAAAAGAGAGAGAGAGAGAGAGCAAGCCAATGGAAGCTAAGGAGGCATGGCAAAATAAATCATGGGCTATATAGGCAGATTTATGCATTAACAGAGTTGAGTTAGATTTCCTTGCATGTTATTAGAGAAAGAGCATATTCATATTTATGTAGGAAAGAAGTTGATCTAAAATAAGCTAAAGATGAAAGATGTCTCTTGAAAATCTTAAATCTTTGTTTATTATTGTATTTAAGGTAGATCGCTTTATGAAAAAGGTACAAATTTTTGTTCAAGATGAGAGGAATTAATGCCTAAAACGACTCAATACATTCACTTCCACTTCATATTGATTCTTGTTTGTTCTCTTTCTTTACATGTTGTCAATGTTGCCTAATCATTTGCATATATGTTGCCTATTTGTTCATGCATATTCATATTGCGTGTTTCAATTCTTTCTTTCATGCAAATTTTGCTTCATGTCACGTTGTCTACTCATTCATGCATATGATCAATTTTTTCTTCCATGTTTCTTATGTTGCCTATAAAAGAATTTCATGCCTGGAACGTTTTGTTTTTCAAAGATACTAGAGTGGCGCTTCTAGAGGAATCGTAGGTTTAGTGGGGGCAAATGTCATCAAGATTGACTCTCCTCTCTCACTCATAAAGGCCTCCAAGAAACACATTCGGTGAAGGTAGCCAAAATTCCTTGAGAAGTCCAAGATGCATCAAAGATGTCAAAGGGAGTTCACAACAAACTTTGGAAGAAATCAAGCTAATCTAGGGTAGCGGTCAAAGTTGGTCAAATTTTGGAAATTAGGGCAAAATTTTCAAAGTCTCTAAATCACATAAAACTTTATATACTTGTAAAGCCTATCAAAGGCAATCTATAGCCTCAATTTCACATGTAAATGGATTTTCTAGCACATTGATATGCCATGTGCATTTCGTAAAAAAAGTAATTTTTCCACTTAGACCCTACAAAAACTTATATAGGAATTTTTGTTCTCCATATGGTTTGGATGTATAAAGATCATATGTGGCTACATATTTGTACAAATTTTCAAGGCTATCAGAGCTTCCTAGACACCTTAATGCCACCTTGCAAGCTTCCAAATGTAGTCAAACTTGTATAAGGGAGATTTTGATGGGAGTTTTTTCTGCATTTTCATGAAGTAGACCTTTCAAAACATAGCCCTACAAATTTTCATCTGCATCAAAGCATATTTGAAGGGTCAAAGAGTACAAAATCCAGTTTTCAAGGTCACCGTAGTTTTGTAGAATAAGAAAATTGAATGCTTGAAGGGCTACCACATGGCAAACAATGATTGAACCATGTTGTATGGTCAAGATGAGCTCACATTCAAGGGTGGAGATGCATTAAAGCATAAAGCAAGGAGGATCCACAAGTTTTTCTCATCGGATAAGCCTTTTTTATGGTCAAAGATCAATAATGCAAAGTTCATCCAAAAATAGCAGGTTATCTTATCCAAATTGATGTCAACACTGATCCGATAGTCTAGATCAGCCCCAAATCCAATGGTGGAGAATGGATGCACCTAATTTTGACCCCTTTGTCCAAGATATCATATAAAGAACCAATCTTATCCATCCATTTGATAAATCCAAAGGTTGTAATAAAAAACAATTGATCCTAGGGTTGAGAGTTGATTTCTCTAGATCTACGGGCCCAAATTCATTCAAAAAACTATATAAGCCCCCCTCGAAACTCCTAGAGCATCATTGTTAGGCATCCATAGGGCCCTTGCTAGCATATGGTTTCCTTGAGATGATCACCCTCAGTTGAGCGTGTGAGGATTCAAGGTGGGCTAGTAAGAGCATAGTCCCTAGAATCAATTTCTTAGACTTCCAATCTAGGATCGGCTCATAAACCCAGTTTCTCTTTCTTTGCTCATTGTCAGTGGAGCGTGTGAGTGAGTTAGAGCTGGTTTTATGAGTCTTAGACTGCTTTAGAAACACATTACGATCATAGAAAGACGTAGGGTCAATGAAGTGGAACGTATCCTCTTATGTGTGACATTCAGTTGAACTGTCATGGTGAGAGGGCCGTGCGGACCACCTTTGACCAGTAGAATTCTTAGCTTGATGTTTCACAACATTCATGTATATGTATGTCATAAAAATATCTTCTAATTCATCTCTTGTCCATTGTCTCTTAGTCTGTTATATGTTTCTACAAGTCTCCTTCTATCTCTTTCTATGTGTGAGAATGCTCCGCAGTCATGCATTGAACCAGTGAGGATGATCCATTGAGATTGAGAGAAAAGGTTTCTATTCATTTATACATCATGACCCACATGCATTCATACCACCCACAAAAACCCATGCATATGATTCGGTTTTGAAAGTGTATAAGAAGCTCCATTCTTGGACCATTCTTCCTTTCAAAAATTGATTCATGTGTGTGGTGTTCTTTTTTATCTCATCATGCATACATCCACAAGAACCCATGCATATGAATTAATTTTCGAAAGTGTATAAGAAGCTCCATTCTTGGACCATTCTTCCTTTAAAAAATTGATTCATGTGTGTGGTTTTCTTTTTGTTCTCATCACGCACACATCCATATGTTCCTCTTTCATAATCAAATCATGACAACTCTCCTCCCCATACCCAACTTCATCTTCACCTTCACAATTTTTATCACATAAACCTTCCAACACTCACTAGCTTCATACACTCTGCATGTGCCACGATCGGACCCGATCACCCGGATTGCGATCACCTCCACACTGCCCCATGATGACCCTGAGGGCAGTCAACTAAGAAAAATTAGAAGTAGAGTTAGGTGGGTAAATATGGCAAAAGCAAAATATTTTTTTGGTGAAAATGATGATGCATGGCTATGGTGATGGGAGGTGGACAAGATGAATATGATGAAAAAAATGGATGAAAATAGTGAAAAAATTAACAGAAACAACAAATTTTACTCACTTTAAACCAGGATGAGCATCACATCAAGAAGCTTCACCTCATTGATTGTCAATTCACAGACACAAGAAGATGATATGAGGATCGTGAATGAGGAAGGAAATTATATTCTCTATTACAATAGCTCTCAATTAATACAAAGAAGCTTGCTTTCTCCAAAAGTCCAACCTCAGAAATGAGTCTCTAGCTACTTTTATAGTTTTCTAGTGACTTTGGCCATTTTCATAGCTAGTGTTTGACATAGTTAAAAAATAGGTTCTATATCAATTTGAAGTAACTAACAGGCTGAAAATTTTATGAAAATTGGTAGTTAGACTTTCCCTAAGCTCCTTAATCTTTAAGAATCCTTGCCTTGCACAAAATAGAGGAGTAATCTACAAAAATGATGGTTTATGAGACAAAAACTAGCAATAAAATTCATTATTTTGGATTGAAAAATTGGATTGAATTACGACCTCACTTGGAATTCTTTTATGTATTGCCCCTTCTTTGATGTGTGTCACCCTTGTGTAACACTCGGCATTGATTCTTACTTCATAATAGTATGTGTATGATTGTGATTTAAAAGCTATTTTGATTGTTCGGCTCAAAATTGATTATTACTTCACAATAGTATGCATATGTGTTTGTATATGTATGTGTGTGTATGATTGTGATTTAAGAACTATCGTGATTATCTGACTCATAGAATTGATTTGTTACTTCACAATAGTATGTGTGTAATAGTAATAGTAGTATGTGTATGTTTGTATGTATTGTTGGAGTTACACATCTTCGAAAGCACGTGAACAACACAAGGAAGAAGAAGAAGCTTGGAGCACAACACACAATACCGAATGTATTACCACTAGAATGTACAAAGATAAGCAGCTCGTTAGGGCAATAAGCGTATATACAAGCCGGGGAAAAAAACCTCCTAAAGAGGGAAAAAAGTGCCCCGATGGTCCTAGTGTGTTCACATACATCACTACCTAGTACACATATCAACAAATACCCTCTGGGAGTGATGCGGTGAACAAGGAGTTGGCACTCATGTATAAGGAAGTGCCAAGCTATGTGGAATCAATCCACAAAAGGAAGTAAGCCCAAAGCTTTGCGGAAAGCTTCAAACTTCTCCCTAGGCAGAGCCTTCGTGAAAAGGTCTACAATGTTCTCCTACGTGGGTACATATGCCAAGGTGATCTCTCCAATAGAGAACCTTTCCCTGACATAATGATAATGCACCTCAATGTGCTTAGTGCGAGCATGGAACACTGGGTTCCTTGAAACTGCCAATGTGCTCTGACTATCTGTGAAGATGGTGGTGGCAGAAGACTGACCAACGCCCAAATCAGCCATAAGGCATCTGAGCCACACACACTCAATAGTCGCTGTGAAAGTTGCCCTATACTCAGCCTCACAACTGGAAGTGGCCACAGTAGGCTACTTCTTGCTCAGCCAAGATATGCATGAGCTACCAAGCATGAAGCAAAAACCACTAGTGGACATACGAGTGTCATAGCAACAAGCCCAGTCAGAGTTAGAAAAAGCATGCAAATCTGGCGATAGTGACCCCCCTTGGGATAAAACAAGGCAAGTAACCGAGCACCACTCAAGTAGCGAAAGATGCGCTTAATCGCCTACCAATGTTTGACACTAGGGCAATGCATAAACCTGCTCATCTGTGAGACAACAAATTGAATATCAAGCCAAGTAATGCATAAGTAAATAAAGCATCCAACAGCCTGCTGATATATAATAACATCAAATGCATCTCCAACATCATGAAAACTCAATCGTAAACATGTCTCCATAGGAGTGGTAATAGGTTAATAGTCTTCAAGGCCAAAATGTTGCAATAATGTGTCAATATATTTCGTTTGACACAAAGACATTCCACCATCAACGTGCATAAACTGAATGCCCAAATAATGATGCAAATGCCCCAAATCAGACATCTCAAATGAGGCATGTAAATCAGCCTTGAAATCACCAATATGCTTCTCATGAGGACCAGTGAGCAGCATGTCATCAACATACACCACAATGATCAGAAGCACATCATTAGCACGCTTAGCATATAAGGTGCTTTCAGTTGGACTATTCTCAAAACCATGTGCAATCAGATAGGCATGTATCTTTTCATACCAAGCACGTGGTGCTTGCTTTAAACCATATAATGCCTTCTTTAACCTGCACACCTGATTTTCATGCGCTTTTAGCACAAAGCCACGGGGTTGGAAAACATACACTTCTTCATGCAAGTCACCATTCAGAAATGTTGTTTTAATATCCAATTGATGTACGTTCCAACCATGATGAGCTGCAAGTGCACGGATGCTGCGAATGGTAGTCATTCGATAAGTAGGTACAAAGGTTTCATCAAAATGAATGCCTCTTTCCTGTGCATAACCCTTTGCAACAAGCCTAGCCTTATACCTGTCAACTGTTCCATGAGGTTTACGCTTCAGCTTGTATACCCACTTAGTGCCAATGGCTTTCTTGCCAAGAGGCAAGTCACATAAAGACCATGTACCATTTTTCATGATAGCATCATATTCAGATGGCATTGCAACCATCTAATGTTCAGTATTTTGTGCTTCATCAAACAAAACAGGTTCAATCTCATCACAAAGACTAGATGCATTCGTAGAATAGCAATCTGATGCAAAAGAGGTAGTATGAGAGCATAAATGAGTACGGTATGGTAGAGGTGCATCTAATTTGTTGTCACGCAAAGTCTGCACTAGCCATTTTGGCACAATTTTTGCCTCCTCAATATCAACTCTCTCATCAACAAGTGCATCATGCAAATCTGCATCAGAAATGGAATGATCTGCATCATCACATGAAACCTACAATGGCTAAGAAGTTGCCTCATTAGGACTAGCACTAGACTGTCCACCTGTAAAAAGAGGCAGCAAAGTATCATACATGTCTTTGGAGCTAACAAATGTCTCCTTCGTACATGAAAGTAAAGGATGAATAGCATCTTCCACAAAAACAACATCACGGCTAACCAAAATGCATTTAGTTTGTGGATGATACAAACGATAGCCTTTGCTTTCAGAACTATACTCAACAAAAAACATTTTACTGCTTTATCATCCAATTTCTTGCGATGTTGTCTAGGCACTAATGCATATGCCAGACAACCAAAAACATGCATATGAGCAACATATGTCTTTTGATCATGCCAAGCCTCATATGGAGTGATAGACCGTAGTGATTTAGTGGGACACCTGCTAAGTACATATGCTACACACATGATAGCCTCAAGCCAAAAACTATGTGGTAAAGCCTGACTCTTGACCATACACCTCGCCATTTCCATGAGTGACCTATTCTTCTGTTCAGCAAATCCATTGTATTGAGGTGTATACGACACTGTGCATTGATGTTTTATCCCACGTTCAGCCAGAAATGCATTAAAGTCAGAAGACATATATTCCTCCCCTCGATCAGAATGGAGGGTGCCAATTTTACATGCTCACAAATTTTAAGCAAGAACCAAAAATTGTTTGAAGCACATAAACACTTCAGACTTTGCTTTGAGCGGATATACCCATGCATGCCTGGAAAAAACATCAATGAAAGTCACGAAGTAAAGATAATTTCCAAAAGAATGTGTTTGCATAGGACCATAGACATCACTATGTACAAGCTGCAATTTCTGAGTAGCCCGAACTGAACCATCTTTTGGAAAGGAGGAACGCGGCATTTTGCCCAAAATATAGCCTTCACAGACATGTTTTCTGGGTGCCTCAAGTTTGGGCAAAGAGGATACCATTTCAGATTTCTACAAGCATATCAAACTAGCTAAATTCAAATGACCAAAGCATGCATGCCAAAGCTTTGCATCTGACCTAACCTGAGAATAATGTACTGCACATGCCGAACTATTCACAGATCTTTCATAGTCTATGAGCTTATATAGCCCACGATATAAAATGCTAGAAGCAATAATCATGTCGCCATTTGACAGATCATGAACTGTACATCTATCATCAACAAATTTCACAACCAAGCCAATCTTGGCTAATGCAAAAACTGATAACAGATTTTTCTTCATCCCTGACACAAATAAAGCATCTAACAAGGTGAAAGAACTACCATCAGTGGTAGTCAAAATGATCTTACCAACTCCCATGACAAGATAAGAGGAGTTGTTAGCACATGTGACAGTATTCCTTGTAGGGGTAGGCTCAAGTGAAGTGAATAAATTGCACTGCTAGGTAATATGTTTGGTTGTCCCACTATCAAAATACCAAACATCTGAGTCTACTGCGGACACATGCTGCTCATGAGAAGATGGGTCAAAGCTGCAAACAGTAGTAAATGCCCATTCTTCATTCTGCACAACATTAGCATACTCTATTTTTGGTGTAGAGGCCTCTGCAACAACCATTCCGACCTCTTTCTTCTTTGCCTCTTTAGCAGCCAATTTTGGACAGCTCTTAATGACATGATCACTTGATTTGCAATATTTGCAAAACAATTTTTGCTTTTCTGATTTCTTCTCATCTTTGTCTTTCTTCTTCAAATGTGCAATATTTGCAGATTTCTGCTTACTAGTAGAAGAGCTCCATTTTCCTTTGCCCTTCTGACTAGCAAGAAAAGCTTGATCTCCAACACACATAATGGACCTGTTCTACTCAGACTGGTCTTCCTGCAACAGAACAGAAACTAACTCCTCAAATGGTAGGGCATTTGGATTGCCTTTCATCATCAAACGAAGAGTAGAAGCAAAACTCTGATATGAGTCAGGAAGACCATTCAGAACGGTCTGCACAAGTGTGCTATCTGGTATAACTTCATCAACAAAAATAAATTGTTCCTTCAAATCCTTGATCTTTGTCAGAAAACTATCCATAGAATCACCTCCATTCATATGCTCACTCTCCAACTGTTTTCAGAGGTAAGCAACACCAGCCTCATTCCTAGCTTTGTACAATGTGGTAAGTTTATCCCAAACATCCTTAGCTGCTCTACAAGAGTGAATGTGAGGAATAATGACACGTTTGATAGACAAGGCTATCAATGCATGTGCTTGAGCATCTTTGCCATCCCAATAGATTTGCTCTACAGTAGGTGCAACAGAAACCACAACACGAATAGGAATATGAAGAATATCAACATCTTGAATGCCATCTGCATCAGCTTCAATGCCTATATTTGAAGGAGGTCCAAGTTATCCTCAATAGCCAACATATGGAATACATCACTGCTTTCAGCCATGGCCACTGACTAGAATACACTGATGCAGAAAAATGAGTGTATTTGAAAAAGTTGAACAAAACTACCCTGATGAGTTCTGCTAGAACTGTAGCAGACTTCGAGATGCTTATATTGGCAAAATGAAACCTGTATATATCTTTGGTGAAAAAAGACGAGATAGCCTGCACAAGCACTACAATAGTGTGTTCGGAGGCTGAAATGAGCTTAGATCGTGATTTCGGCACCATAAAACGAAGTAGTTTTGATCTCCTAATCACCTTGAGTATGCTCACCAAATTTCATGCGATTCCGAGATTGCGACCGAAGGGGTGTCCACAACCCCCTAGATGAAGCGGCGCCCTGCTTTGATACCAATTGTTGGGGTTAGATGTCTACGGAAGCACATGAACAACACAAGGAAGAAGAAGAAGCTTGGAGCACAACACAACAACCAAATGTATTACCACTAGAATGTACAAAGATAAGCAGCATGTTATGGCAATAGGCATATATACAAGCCGGGGGAAAAACACCTCCTAGAGAGGGAAAAAAGTGCCCTGGTGGTCCTAGTGTGTTCACACACATCACTACCTAAACATATCAACATGTATGCGTCTATGATGGTGATTTAGAAACTATTGTGGTTGTTTGACTCATAGTATTAATTCTTACATCAAGATAAATTGTGTATGTGTGTGTATATGTATGTGTATGTAAGTTTGTGTATATATGTGATTTAAAAACTATTCTGATTTATTGACTCAGAGCATTAATTTTTACTTCACAATAATATGTATATTTGTGTGTCTAATAGTAATTGTATGTGTATATTGTGATTTAAAAAGTATTGTGATTGTTTGACTCAGCATTGATTCTTACTTCATAATAGTATGTTTGTGTGTGTGTATGATTGTGCTTTAAAAACTATGGTGATTGTGTTAATCAACATTGCTGCTTAATTCACAATGGTATGTGCATGTATGTGTGTGTTGAGGGTAAGATTCAAAAAAACGATGGAGTATAGAGCAACCATTGTATGGGAGGTGGTAGAACTTATGAAGCTTCTGAAGACCAAGGAACTTTCCAGAGAAGCAAATAATGAAGTATAAATTGCTCGGTTGTGTTATCGCCCATAAAAAATAGATGAGAGGAAAAAATGTTATGAGGTTGATCAATACATGAGCATCGACCTTACTATTGTGCACAAAGGCTATCACATCTACAAACAATGGGAAGCTCCCGAAACCATACAAATAAGAGATATGGCTAGCCAAAAATCCTTCAAGGTATATGAAACAATCTAGAAGAATGTTTCTAAACACTTCATCAACATGAGATGTGTCAAGAACTCCTTGAACGATGCTACAAGGATGAATGCTTAATGCTCAACAATGTGTATAAACACTTGGAGATTAGAAGATGCATCATCAAAGGTTATACATCTTGTGATAATACCATGAAACGTATCAGAAACATGCATCAAGAATGGGTAAAGGGTGGGAGAATGATGAAAAGAAGGGTGGGAGGTTGGGAAAATGGGCAAAGTGATACCCTCAAAGAGCATAAAATGATGGCAACACACTTCTCCAAATGAATGGAGAGCAAGATCACCAAACTCAATCACCATCACCACCAAAATGACCACCAAATCACTGCCAAAGACCTCCACCTAATGCTCTGATACCATGTAGAGAGTACATACATGGAAGCAAAATGAATCACAAAATGAAAGAGTGTGAGACTCAAAAGTGAGTAGACCATGAAATGGGAAAACTCATATGGATTAGAGTGAGCTTGCCAAGAGCATGGAGTAGGCTCCTCAAGCTTCTAACCAAGTACAAATGAGGGGAAAGGCCCTCCTTATATAGAGTTGAAGGGGGACTCTCCAAAGTACATTATATATGGAATAATTCCCCTTCAAAGAGAATGAATACACAGGTAGAAGCAAATGACAAGGTACCCAAATGCAAAGAGATATAATATCAAATGGAAATGAAATGCAAATGGAGTGTCTCCTAGATACAAAAGGAGATGCACTCTCATATTCACAACACTTAAATCCTTATGTACCAAGGTTGATCCAAAACAAAATTCAATGAAATATGATATTAGGGACCATCCAAATGTTGCATTCGTGAATGATATTCCATAATTTCCTCTTTGCTTGTAATTCTATGGAATTTTGTTGTATTTTGAAGGTGGAATTAGTTAATCTTCATCTTCCAAGTCTTGGACTTTTGAGTTTGTGGTATTTACTGACACCATAACTTTTGAAAGATGTCTTTCCACATTGTTGGAGTATCTTTCTTTCAATTTGTTGCCGCCTAAGTACATAAACTTGTTTCCAAGGCTCTAGCTCATCCTTTATTTGTGAAGGGTTTGCTTACATTTGAAGAATTAATCTCATCCTTTCCTAATGTATCTACATACAATGTTTGTTGGAAGCAAGTTTTCAAGTCTTTTTTTTGTTAGTCAAACTCAGGGTTTCTAAAGGTCTCTCATTGGAGGTTTCCAAAGAGCTTGAATCTAAACTTCTCAATGGAATGCATTGGTTATCTTTTGCTCTTTCCATATTATTTTCTATTTCTTAGGGGATTACTAAAAGCAAGAAATATATTCCATATGTGAAGAGTAGAAGCTAATGAAAAAGCTATAACTAATGGGTAGCATCTCATTTGCTCTTACCACAAGTAAGAGGAGATGAGAAAGAATGCAGCAACTCCTCTAACTCATCTATACTATCCTCATGGCTGCATACACGTTTAGTAAATTATTCCTTTTAACAAAACAAAAAGGTCATCAATGTATAAGAAAAATGTGTTATTTCAGGATGAATTTTCTTATTCTATAGCATGAATAGTTGCACTGGTATCATCATCTTTTTCATAGAGTTTTTTAGAATCTTCATTGGTATACATACTCAGATGCCTACTTGAATTCCTCACATGAATATTCATGATACACCACATGAATATGTAGATCCCTTTAATCATAAAATCTAGCTTTTTTTCCGCCTTAAAGTACACAAAACTGATGTTATATACACATAAAAACTAATCAATGATAATAGTAGACCTAGGTAGTTTCCCTTTCTTCATTGAAAAACATTTTTAATTCACATGTTTTTTGGTTATCTAGTAGATATACAACACTGGCAACATGATTTATATAAATTTCAAAAGTACCTTTTCAAACAATAACTTTGAACCATTGGATGTTATCTATTATTTGTAAAGAGAGTAGCCTATTTGGCTACTAAAACCAAGAGATTGTTTTAAGTGATCCGACTGATACCAAATTATTCACATGCATCTTGCATTTTAATGGAAGCATAGGTTTACACCCCTCTCTTGTTGGATGTTCAAGATCAGTCCTTCATGCTTCCTGCATTCAACATAAATTGCACACAAAACATGTGAAAAATAGCTTGAACAACATTTTTTGAAGGGGCTCTCTTCAACTCCTTCTTGAAAGACTGATCTTTTTGGATGACAACACAAATGACCTCTATTTTTGCACATGCAAGCCTAGAGAAAACACAAAAAAGCCACATATTCAAATGGTGTACATAAGTTTCACGATAGGCGGTCTCAACCCACTTTGTGCCTGACCAAGCCACAATACGTTTGATTAAAACATAACATTGAAGTTGATTGCATACACACACATATGTGTGTCTACACACCCACATCTATACATATATGTTGGTTTCCTAACTTTAAAACAGAAATAACTAATAAATATATGTCAAATTTCAGGGACTAAAACATGAGCTGTTATTAAGGATTGACACTTATATGGACAAAAATTCCTATGGGCACAATGTAGAATCTACAAAATGAAAACATTAATGACATTTTAAATACCATGATGTCTTGACAACAACAACAACAATACCATGATACCATCACAACAACAACAACAATACCATGATACCATCACAACAACAACAACAACAACAACAACAACAACATGTCATTGAAAAACACAAAGAGTGAGACACATATGATTATAATAACAAACCATAGTTGGATAAAATAATGCACTCACACACACAAAAACCAAATAATCTTCTTATTATTGGAGGTAGATGTGCATGAACCTCTCCACTAAAGGTCCAAAGTTCAATACTTGAAGATTGGTTTGATGCTACTCTTGAATATGAAGGATATTCACTGTCCCCCATGTATGTATGTCATTCTTCAAATTTCATGGCTAACGAAACAGGAGACAAAAGATTGAACTTGCAAAAAAAACAACCTCTTTATTAGAGATCAAATATGAGAATCACCAAAGCTTTAACCGCACAAATATGATATTTAGAGAATTCTATGTGCACGAGTGAAATTTTTACATTCACTTTATGTAGTGTTCAAACATTTTGCATACCCAAAAAAAAAAGTGAATTCCGACCATAACTTGAAGCTCATAAAATATGACATGTACAAATCTTTTTAAAAGAAGTTTGGCGCAAGCGTACTCTCTCATGTAGCTTGAATCAATGGAAAAAACAATTGTACAAGTAAAAGTGAGCATAGTACCCATGGGACTTCCCATATTCTACAAAGCAAGAATTAAACATATCAAGCAGCTTGAAGACAATACAAAGACCTTAGACCCATTACGTGTCCCTGTCCTTAGTAAAGATTGAACCCTTGCCCCCACCTCAAAAGACAAGGAGACTACAAACTCATGTGCAAATCATACATGCACATATATATGACTCTCTATAATGTTTCATTCCAAGCAATCATAAGAATTTTAGGACATGTATGCCTTTTTTTCCCGAGCCAACAAGATTGAAAGGCTCTCAGACTGACTCTTAAAATGCTTCACAGAGTTGGCTGGACTTGTGCAGCAGTTGTGCTCTTTCTCGATTGTCTCTTTCGCTTCCTGGTCTAGGAAGCAAAATCGGCTTTGTAGTGAGAGTAGCCTGTTTTTTCTCTCTCTCTGTGGCGATCGGCACTTGCCGCCTAATTTCATGGCAACAACGCGCTACTCCGGAAGAGGATATGGCGATACTCGCATGTGGGAAATGTATGCAGAATATGCGGGTGCGGTTATCGCTCACTATTCTCATCTTCTTCACAGTTTCGTTTCCTTTCTCATTTTACACCCACTATAACCCCTTTAAAAAAAAAAAAAAAAATTTAAATTTCAAAAATTTCTCCGGGATCGCTTACTTTGCAGATATTGCCTTGAGTGAAGAATCGCCCGGAAGAATAAAGGCTCGTCTCTCTGCTCTTTCAGCGTTTGCTGAGTCTCAAGGTCTCACTGGGTATGTTTCGATAATACAGCCGGGGATAAAATGATTCGTCAAGACTTGTTTTGATTTCTTCTGTTTTAAAGTGTTCATTTTTGATACCTAGGACTGCAGCTTTAGAAGGATTAAGGAGACTGAAGGCAGACCTTAATTGGGAGGTAAGAACAACTCAGCTCAGGGCATGTTTCTCGTGTTTCTCTTCGGGGAACTTTTTGTGCGTGATTGTTCATCGATCTTTCGACGGAGGTTCACACTCTGATAGATTAGCTGATCGAACTTTTTTTTGCCAAGATTCTTATTTCAAAAGATTATTTATATTATTTTACGGATCCACTCGTCTTTTAAGAGGCTTTCCTCTTTTGTGAGGTGTTGATGAGTGAGATATGCCATTGTACGTTGTGGTTAATTCACTTTCAAACCATGCAGATGACGTGTTAATGTCAAACACGTGAATCTTTTGAGCAAGTGTACAAGGTAACTTACTCAAATAAGGTGAATGCGAAGAAAAAACGTGTGATTTTTTTCGTGGTGTGTTCCATATAGAGACAAAATTCACAACAGAGCACGAAGGCGCATTTAACGTTTTACAATATGAAACTCAACAAGTCGGAACCTTGCAAGAATGGCTTCCCCAAAATTGCTATATGAACCTCTTTGTAGAAATTTGCATTGCAAGTTGAAACACTTATTATAAAGGATATTTCACCGTTTGGTATCTAATGGTCTTATATAATTTTTTCTCTTGATGCAAGGGGATTTGAGCAAGTTTCAGTTTAGCATTGCAATACTCTTGGATTTGCTCTTTCACGTGGAAGAGTGAGTCAAACCATTCCAAGCTAGATAGTTAGGGAGATGAATTGAAATAAACACAAGTGAAAAAAAACTTCTTAATAACAACGACGTAGAGTTTCTTTTTAGTTTTTTCATGAATTATAAATGGACTTTATAATTCACCTTGGAACATGTATGCATTGGTACAAAGGTGCATATGTGCAAACATTTGCAGATACATATGCTTGAAGATATGTGCATATGTACATATGTGCACATGTATGCTAAATGTGGACATAATATGTGAGAGTCAGATTTTGCAGGATTACCAATAAGGAGAAGACTTCCGGGGAGGTCTCCCATCTGAGTTCTTATCTAGCATAGGCTTACTTAATGGTAATCATTCCGCAAGTTGAATTAGCCACCCCACCACTCAAAATCGGTTTTGAAGGATTTGTGAAGTAGGCAATTTATGCAAGCCTCAAGGCTGAGAGCTAAGCACCACTTCTATTCACAAGTTTGACTCAACATAACAATCTCCCCCGTAGGATAAATTTATTGTCAATGCCTTCTTCTTGAGATTTGATTTGCTTTTTGGTATACTTGAGCTACTTTGAATTATACTTGCCATTCGTATGCATACGAATAAGTTGGTATGTACCTTTCGTACCACATGTTGTGGTAGGGCTCGTATTAGAAGTTGCTTTGAGATCTACTCACATGTTTCCAAACACAAGGGCTGATAGCTGATTGTACCTTATCATGTGCATATTTTGACATAATTTTGCACTCATATTTATAGACTTTTGGTCTTTCTTGTCATATAATATAAGTTTACTGTCTAATTTTCAATTTATATTGTTTGTGTTTATTAAATTTATGCTTAAGTGTCACTGATTTATGTTTCCAAGGTCATTTAGAATATCTACCGTAATTTTTGTTTAAAAAAAAAGTTGGTCATGTCCAATAAAGCTTGGAACATTTTATCAGTCTTGTTTTGTGCTTTCCAACCCGTCTTAGTCAAATGTCCGATTCCCATCTGAATCAACTATGCATCCTCAAGAATATAACATAGGATCACGAGGGTTCACTCTTGGATGCATCCTCAATGATATGTCATTTGAATACATCTAGATTCACTTGGTTCTCCTTAGGGTTTGCTTGTGAGTCTCCACATAGCTTGCATCAAAGTCCCCACAAGAGAGAGGAACTCGATATGATAACTCCTTGACTATGATACTACTCATTAGATAGGATCATTAATAGGGAGGAAACTTCTTGAGAGCTCACCCATTTGAGTTATGATCTAGCATAGGCTCACTCATAGGTTTTTTTCTTTTTTGGGTAAAATTGTCTAAATCCTTCGAGATTTGGATTCTGAGAGTTATTTATAAAATTTGAGATTTTCTTAGTGACTCATGACCTTAAAACTTTGCATTTGCAATGTGTTCATGAGTCTAGAGGCACTTTCCTCTTCCAACTCACATGTGTGTGGTTGCTTGCATCTTTGTCCATTCCATTCCATAGAGAAAGAAAGAAAGAAAGTGTTTTTACGTCTATTAGGAGGCCGAACTCGGCCTATGAGACAAATCAATGTACATGGGTGTATCTTCTGTCAATCGGAAAAGATAAAAGTACTGAAAAAAAGATGGCAAGGCTGATATAGATCTCTGTAGTATGCATGTAGAGATACCCATGAAAGTGGGAGGGGGGGGGACGGTGAATGGAGTGCTATATCTATAGCCTATATGCAAAAGGGTAGTACAAGCATGATAATGCATCTGAACGACTAACTAGCTCCATCCTGTACTAGTGAGCGGGTGTAAGATGTGGTACATGGGTGGAGGTGGAGTCAAGGCCGCCCTGATGGCTACAGCGGGATCTGCCATCATCCGGGATCGTCTCTCCTCCATGGTGCGATGGTCACGAGCCTGGATGTCTGCGATCTGGTGTCTGTGAAGTTTGAGGGCCCGATATCCTATAGCACGGGGTCGTCTCCTAGCTCGAGAGGTCTGAGCCTGTCGAAGAGTCACCCCTCTCGATGTGTGAGCTAAGGGGCGGAGGGCTTCTGCACGTCGTGCAATGAAGAAGTCAGTGAGCTGACCCTGTCTCCCTCGTGTATGGGAAGCTGCAGTAGGCTGGAGGAGAGAATCTCTGTGACTCTGAATCTCTAGTAAGAATCGCCCGAGCTGTCGCTGATCTCTAGAGCCCATGATCTCTCGGAGGGTGGGCTGCCCTGTAAACAGAGTCTCGTATCTGCCTCTAATGTCATCATATGCGCTATATCTGCAAACAAAATGCTCCTCATCCTCCATCTCTACTCTGCATATCCTGCATAGCCGCTCCTCTCGGGGAATGTCTGTGGCTCTTCCTATCTCAATCTCTAGTCGGTGTGATGAGACCCTCAACTGGCCAATAGCCACCCTCGAGCTATGAGGCATGTAGGTATCCATGTAGCGTGGTCGCTGGATGAAACCATCCACTAGTATGTCCAAGAACTGGTCTCGATAGTGCGATAGTCTCGATCCCATGTGTGGTGTGTGCCATGTCTGACTAATGTAGAGCTGCCAAAGGTCCTGTCTGAGCACAAGATTCCTCTCATGACGAGAGAGGTGGATGTGAGGTGAGTCTGGATCATACTGAAAAGGCGGCAATCTATCCATATCAAGTCCATGACTATCAAACCATGCTCTAACCTGAGTGTACCAAGCTCTCTCATATCCCGACTCTGATATCTGTATAGATGCCTCAAAAGCTCTATGTGTGAGTCTTTCTGTAGGGAGCTCCCTCACCCTCGAATAAAGGAGATAGTCTGGAATAGTGCATCTACTACCATGGGTGGTGCAGCTAGCTCTGCCCTGATAATGTCATGTGGCATTGACTGTTTCCCACGAAATAGTCGCGAGATCATACGTACTTGTGGCCTCTCGATCGCACTCCACTGGGTAACTGTGAGGCCTTGTGCCCAAACTGTCGAAGCATACATCATAGCTGGTCTCACTAGTGTGTCAAATAGCCACCCCTTTGTGCGGGGCTCCTGGAAGTGTGCCTGGTGACATCTCCGCTCTAACATGGCTAAGGCTGCATATCCTCGTGTGAGTCTATCGGTGGCTGCCTGTCTCATGCTGAAGGGGCCAGGCAAGCTGGTGAATGTGACTCTGAGGTAGACATAGGAAGTGACCACCTCAATCTGTCCACTGCCAACTGTGAATGCTGCTCCATTCCTCACCATGGGGGAGGTGTGGAAGATCATGACCTTGGTCTTGCCAAGGTTTACTGTCAGGCCTCTCTGTGTGCAAAACTCATGGAGGGGATCTAGGTGGTGCTGTAATCCCTCGGGTGACTCTGAAATCAATACAATATCATCTGCATATAATAAAATGTGGACCTGTGTACCTCCAAGGTCTGCACCCTCCCCTCCAGCTCGGAGAATGTAGTCCTCAATCTCGTCGATGTAGAGCCCGAAGAGAGTGGGAGAGAGTGGGCAGCCTTGCTTAACACCCACTGTGCTAGCAATGGCCTCTGATAGTCCCCTTGGGCATCGAACCCTCCCAATCACCCGCTCATAGAGTGTGTAGATGGCCCAAATCATCTCTAATGGGAGGGAGGGAGGGAGAGAGAGAGAGAGAGAGAGAGAGAGAGAGAGAGAGAGAGAGAGAGAGAGAGAGAGAGAGAGAGAGAGAGAGAGAGAGAGAGAGAGAGAGAGAGAGAGAGAGAGAGAGAGAGAGAGAGAGAGAGAGAGAGAGAGAGAGAGAGGAAGAAAGAAAGAAAGTTATATTAACGTATGCTAAAGGCTAAAGTTGGCCTATGAGACCAAACCATGTACATCGACAATAATCTAAATGATTGGATAATCAAAATAAAACATGAAGCGAATTAAGGTATCACGACTTTGACATTGCAGAAAATGACCATGTCATGTAGGGGCAAATACGACAATGAGCTAGAAAAGAAAAAGAGGAAAATCATTAAACCTAGTGGTACAATATGGGGGTGGGGTGGATGTAGAATGCGATACATAGGTGAATGAAGTATCCGGTGTAAACGATTGTCACTCGGTGTGGACACATGTCTCCACTCCATCTGCTTCTCAGAGGTTGTCTCCTAGCTCTTTGTCTCTTTGCCTTCTCGAGAGTGACCCCTAGGCCACTAGGGATCAGATGGGGCTCAATCCAGTGAAAGAAATCAATGATCCTCTTCTGTGTACCATCCCCTTCTTCTCATATAGGCTGTCTAAGAGTCTCATGTTTGTGGGATGTAGCAATGAGGAAGTGTCCAAAATGACACTGATCCTCACTACTTATACACTGTTGTAATGATTCGTTTATATCGAACTGTATTCTAAGCTTAGCATATGAAGGGCATCGTATAACGAAATGCTCCTCTCTCTCCACTTCTGTCTCGCAAACGGGGCATATATGATCCTCCTTGGGTATCTTGCTAGCCAGACTCCTCTCAATCTCCAATTGGTGTGATGAGATTCTAAGCTGCCCAATAGTAATTTGTATGTGATGTGGCATAGAGAGCTGCATGCACCGAGGCATCTCAATGAACCCTTGATCTGAAATTTGTAGAAAAGCTCATGATGGTGAAGCTTTTTCATTGGTAATGTCTCCTTTGGAAGGCTCCAAGCCCTTTGTATATATCTGTGCCATATCTCCTTCCTTATGATCCTATTTCTTTCTTGCAAAGAGAGTGAATATGTGAAAACACGTGTATCATATTGCAGGGGTGGTACTCTTTCCATGTCAAATCCATATTTGGCCAACCAATCTCTAGTCTGAGCACATCAGCATGAAGTATCTTGAGCTAGGGCAAGATCTCATAAGAAAGCCCTATATGTGATGTGCTTGCTATTCCATATCCTTGAGTCTATGGAGCAAACATACTACGTGGAACAAAGTCTCAACTAGCATTGGGGGTGTAGCAAGCTCTGCTCTAATGATGTCATGAGGTATTGATGGCTTGCTGCATATATACTATAAGCCTTGAAATCATGAGTATTTGGAGTCTCTCGACCAATGTTCATGTGGTATGCAAGTCCTAACCCCAAAATGGATGACCCATACATGAGTGAGGGTGTGACTAGTGTATCAAATAGCCACCCCTTGGTGTGCGGCTTGTGAAAGCATGCCTGATGACACTTCCTCTTCATCAATGCTAATGTTGCATATCCACGAGTGACCTGAGCACAAGTTGTGTGGGCCATAGAGAATGTATCTTGCAT